>CM039124.1:20050257-20650257 GCA_022036555.1 Microstegium vimineum | reverse complement strand
TCTTGACTGGACTATTGGGTGTCCTTCATAGTTTGTTCAAGGACATTCATGTTAGCATACTCAATATCAGGCTTTCCTCAAACTGTTCAAGGACAACACCTATCTCAGTTTTTTTATTATAGTAGAAAGTGCAGAGCTTAAGTTGGGAGTCATGCAAATGAACATACTGGTATGCAAACTCACTAGTCTGTCCAATCTCAATTTGCAACCAAAAAAAAAACAAAATAATCATGAGACCGGAAGATGCGAAATTCCAAAGTGAGAAAACCATTATATGGTATGCCTTTCTTTATAGAATTAAAAGAGTGTTACGAACACAATTACAAAGCCCAAATGTCTTTATGTATATTAAAACAATTTAACTGGTATTGGGTACTATCACACTGCAAAAGCATGACATTGATGAACATACCATAAAGTCAGAAGAGTATTGTTCACCCTGGTCAGGAAGATGAAAATGTGCTACATTTGTTCATGTCATGTGTTTTCTCAAGAGAAGTCTGGTATTCAGTTATGTCCTTGTTCCAAATGCAGCAGGACACACCAGAGCCAGATTTTCTAAGTTTCATGAGTGGTGCTGCTGTGCAATGCAGGAAATCTAAAAGCATCCTCGGCTCACCACAAGGAATTGGATTCAATTCCTTAGTAGTGATGGTAGCATGGTGGATCTGGAGACATAGGAATGTTGTTTCTTCGAAGGGAAAGGGACCTCACCTAATCAATGTTCTCATGCAAGAAATTTGGGATCAGGCAAAATTGTGGTATATCACTGTGGCTAAAAGTCTTGGACATATTTGGCCGGCTAGTCACTCATGTAAAATCATGCCCTAATGGATTTGTATGAGTCTTCTAGACTCCTATTTTCTTCTTAATATAATGATGCAGCTCTCATACGTGTTCAAGGAAGAAAAGAAGAGTATTGATGAAAACTACAAAAGCAAGATCATTTGTCAGAACATACTGCCATTAAAGTAAGATCATATAGATGCTAAAATCATGAAGGGAATCTTGAAAAGTTAACGTCGAATAGCATACAAACGAGTTCCATGTGCCATTCACCTAAACAGCTGTTTAGTCCGTCAAGTACTCACTAGCCATGAGGAGAAGGAGAATATTTATGATTTCTATAATAGTCTCCTGGGGGAAGCTCTAGATCGAGATGAAACTATCAACATGGAGGCTCTGGCCTTCCACAGCATGATATGTCAGAGCTAGAGGCTCCTTTTTCTGAGGAAGTTTGGCAGACTATCTGCTCGCTCCCTCCTGACAAAGCCCCAGGGCTGGATGGATTTACTGGCAAATTTTACAAGGCGTGTTGGCCTATAATCAAAGTGGAGGTGATGGCAGCAGTTTCAGCTATTGGGTGCAGGAAATTTTGCAATTTTCAGCAATTGAACTCGACTTATATCACACTTCTCCCAAAGAAAGCTGAGGCCTTGAATATTAAAGATTTCAGGCCTATGAGCTTGGTTCATTGACTTCATTCCTTTGCCAAGCTTATCACAAAAATTCTTGCTAATTGTTTGGCTAGACGACTTAATGAATTGGTCTCTCCGATTCAATGTGCGTTTATTAAGGGTCGTTTTATTCAGGATAACTTCATGATGGTACAACAAACAGTTCGCTACCTCCATCAGCAAAAGCAAGCCAGGATTCTGCTGAAGTTAGATATCACAAAGGCATTTGATTCCGTCTCATGGCCGTTCCTGCTGGAAGTTTTGAGAAACTTGGGTTTTGGACAGATTTGGTGTGATATTATTAGTGGTCTCCTTGCCTCATCTTCCACACAGGTGATGCTCAATGGTTCCCCGGGGGAAAAAATAAAATACAAAAGGGGTTTGAAGCAAGGTGATCCATTATCACCGATGTTATTTATTTTAGTCATGGATGTATTGGGCTTCATGATAAAAAAGGCAGTGGAAGAGGATCTGTTGCAGCTGCTGGCTAGAAGGGCATTGCAGCACTGGATTTCTATTTATGCAGATGATGTGGTAATCTTCCTAAGGCCTTCTGTTGATGACATCGACATAATGTTGGACATGTTGCACTTGTTCGGCAGGTCTAGTGGGTTAAAAACCAATGTGGAAAAGAGTAGCGTGATACCCATCCAGTGTAAGGAGGAGGACAGAAAATTACTGCAAGATCACCTTCCCTGTCAGTTGCTTGATATCTCGGCGTGCCATTATCTCTCAAAAAGCTAAATAGGGCCCAAATCCAGCCAATAATAGATAGTAGCTGACCAACTTCCTGGAAACCATTGACCAGCTAAATAGGTTGCTATCCTATAAATAATAGTCTAGGGTATATACATTCATCTTCCACAACAGTATGAACATAAGAAGCAATCAATGATGAACAGACTAAAGCACATGATGAATATTCCACATGGAACTAAAATATAATTTTTAAAATATATAACAAAGGAAAAAAATGATACTAAGATATTAGTCTTCTAGAAAGCAAGATGGGAAGAGAAATGAGTACAGCAACAATATGTCAAAAGCTTACTCAAACACAACTCAAACAGTACACTACAGTAAAGGGATTAAGCAAATATCATCCGGCTCAACTATATGCATATAACATCTAGTATTGATTGCACTGCATGTTGTTAGAGCTGTAAGAACAACACCATAATGTGTGTTGAAGATAAAATTCTAAACAATAGTATTGATAGTTGCACATAGTTGTACCTGGAAAGCTCAAAGCAAGGCCTGTGCAACAACCAGCCATACCCGCATTGATCGCTACAAAGGGCATTTCATTGATATTCAAATTTGCACCTTCATGTGCTAACAAAGCAATAGAACTACAGCAAAGTGCTTACTGTCATCTTTCCCACGCAGTCTTCTTAACAAGCACATGATGAAACTTTGGACACCAACCTAATAACAAATAAAGAGGTCATATGAGCAACCTTTCATATTGAAAATATGCTCAACATATCAAAAGTAAACATTAGGATCAATTAACCTTGGCAGAAGATCCAGCAATGCTGAGAGAAGCCTTCGTACCTTGGTTTGTGATCAAACCTTTTCCTGTAACAGAAAAAATAAAAAGGGAAATATCTGAAAATTTAGATAATAAAATCAAATGTTAAAGAACATTCTGAGATATTCACCTTATTACAATTTGAAGAATACACCATTTGATTGCTGCAGTAAGCTAATTTCTCTCTACCTCAGACACTAATTGTAACCCGCCTAATGGGAGGCCCAGGAAGGGGCCAGGCGCCTAATGGTAGGCCCAGGAGGGGGCCAGGCAGCAGGCCCAGGAGGGGCCTAGGCTGGCCACGCATGCCACCAGAAGACCCAGGCGGCAGGCCCAGGAGGGGCCTAGGCTGGCCACGCTGCACGCAGGAGGTGAACGTGAACAGTAACCTCTAGGCAATAAATTAGGAATAGAAAGAAGAAGATTGGTTTGTTAGGAAGGGGAATTGAATAAAGGAAAGGATAGTTAGAATAGGGAAAGGATTAGAATGGAAAGAAGATCCAATAGGAATAGAAAGAATAGGATTGGAAGGGGAATTGAATAAAGGAAAGGATAGTTAGAATAGGGAAAGGATTAGAATAGAAAGGGGATCCAATCTATAAGGAAACCTCTAGTAAGTTGCTTGGGAGTCAAGTCCATTAGGGACTATAAATATAGGGGAGATGTACTCTATTAAGATTAAGCAAGAAAAGAGCTATTGCTCCTTCCTCTATCCCTCTCCTCTCTTCTCTATTGCAGCAGCATCTCCTCTCCTCCTCCCTGCGCCTCTCTCTCAGCTTGTCGCCGCCCCTCTGCCTCCCTGTGCCGACGCCCCCAGCAGCCCACCAAACCCTAGCCGCCCTCCTCCATTAGCCCTACCACCCCCACGTCCCAAGGACGTATTACACTAATAGACATGAAAAACTTTTCTCATTAAATTGTGGAAGGTTTGACACAGTTGAACTAAAGGTAAAACATAGTCATGACAAGAGGGTTAGCTGAGGCTATCCTATCAGTTTGTTTGGACAGTTGCCGGAGGTGTAAGCCCTAAGAATTTGTCCAAGCATTAGATTGCCTCCCACACTATTTGTATGTAGGTCATGACATTCTAGTACTCAGAAAAGGTGGTTATGTTTATCCATACTTTCCATGCTCAAATCAGCAGTTGGTGATTAGTAATATTGGTAGGGCTAGGGTTCCTACTGGAGTTGCTCTTTAGGTTGTAGGGATGAGAGGTGGATGGACGAGGGCGAGTCCCTCGCGGACAGCGCGATGGCGCCGTGGCGTGACTGCTGCTGCGCATGGAAGAGAGCAGAGGGCGGCTAGGGCGTGACTGCTGCTGCGCAGGGAAGAGAGCAGAGGGAGGCTAGGGCGTGGCTGCTGTTTCTGCTGTGCAGGGAGGAAGGAAAAGAGGAAGACGGCGGAGGCAGGGGGTGCTACAGTACAGAGGCACTGTTCACCTGTGAAAGAGAGGCGACTAGGGTTTCTCCCGGCTCCCTGAGGAAGCTGGAAACAATAATATGTTTCTGCTTAATTCCTCAATAAGGTTTACAAATATTTATTTCTCCAAAATTGATAATTATAAAATAACCCTCTAAAATAATATAATTGCGACAATTATATGGGCTATAGTCCCCCTTATGGCCGACTCCCCTCCTAGCCACTAACGGGCCTGCGGCGCGGGTAGGGGATGCCGGTCATAACATCTCTCCCCGCAGAGCCGGTGGAGGGTCGCCGCGGTGCTGTTTTAGGAGCCCGACGTGGAAGACGTCGTGGATGCAGGCGCCTTCCGGTAGCAGGATGCGATAGGCAACGCGACCGATGCGCTCGAGAACGCGAAAGAGTCCCGCCAACCGCGGCCCCAGCTTGCGCTTGGCGCACGGGTCGAGAGACGGCGTGGTGCGATGGAGGCGCAGCCAGACCCACGAGCCCACCTCAAACTCAACGTCCCGGTGGTTGGCGTCATAGTACTTCTTGGATAGCTGTTGAGCCTGGAGTAGCCACTGGCGGACCTCGGCGAGCATCTCGTCGCGGCTGCGGAGAAGAATGTCGGTGGCCTCCGTACGTGCCGTCCCCGGCTTGTATGTCAGGATGGGCGGCGGGGGACGTCCATACACGACCTCGAATGGCATAGCGCGGAGGGCGGTATGGAAGGAAGTATTGTAGCAATACTCCGCCCAAGACAGCCAGTCCACAAACGCTCGAGGTCTGTCACCTGTGACACGGCGCAAGTACATAGCAATCACCTTATTGACCACCTCGGACCGGCCGTCCGTCTGAGGATGAAAGGCGGTGCTCATGCGGAGCTTCACGCCCGCCTTTTGGAAAAGGTCCCGCCACACATGTCCGGTGAACACGGGTCCCGATCGCTGACGATGTAGAGCGGGAACCCGTGCAACCGCACAATTCCGTCGAAGAAGGCACGAGCGACCCCCACGACCATGTAGGGGTGGCCGAGCGCAATAAAATACGCATACTTGGAGAAGCGGTCGATGACGGTGAGGATGACCGACTTGCCCGCGACCTTCGGCAGCCCCTCAATGAAGTCCATCGAGATATCCGCACAAACCTGGGAGGGCACCTCGAGTGGCTGCAGCAACCCCGCTGGCTGCAACGTCTATCTTGTTGCGCTAGCACGTGGTACAGGAACGCACCAAGTCCTGAACCAGCACCTTATCCCGTGTAATGTAGAAGTCGAAGCGAAGGCGATGGAGTGTCTTCTGGATGCCTTCATGGTCGGCGGCGTGGGCCAGTAAGAGCACCTGGTGGCGAAGGTCACCATGGTACGGCACGAAGACGCAAGATCCAAGGAGAAGGAGGTCGTTGTCGAGGCGCCAGGGCTTGCCGAGCTCCCCGGCCTGGAGCTGCTGCTGCAGCCGCTGGCCGTCTGGGGCTGCCGACGTGGCGTGGCGAATGTCGTCCAGGAGGGCGAACGTGGGGCTGGACATGGCCAAGGCCTCCCCAAGCGCCCCTAGTGAAGGGACAGTCGCGCCCTCCTCGGTGTCTCGACGTGACAGGGCGTCCACCACGACATTCAGGTGGCCCGGGCTACTCCATCGTGAAGTCAAAGCCGAAGAGCTTGCTGATCCACTGGTGTTGAGGGACGGTGGACAAATGATGGTCAAGCAAAAATTTAAGAATGTAGTGGTCAGTGTGAACCAGGAAGGGATGCCAAAACAGATACGGGCGCCAGTGTCGCACTGCCTGCACCAGCCCAATCAACTCGCATTCGTAGGCGGCGAGCTTGAGGTGCCGAGCTGCAAAGGGGGGACTAAAGTAGGCGAGGGGTCCCGCGCCCTGGTGGAGGACGACGCCGAACCCCACACCCGAAGTGTAGTAGTCGACCACAAAGCGCATGTTGAAGTCTGGCACGTTTGAGCGCCTCGAAAGCTATCATTGTGTCGTCGTCCCACACGAACGCGTCTCGCCGCAAGAGACGTGTGAGTGGGGCGGCGATGATGCCGAAGTCCCGGATGAACTTCCGGTAGTATCTTGCCAGGCCCAGGGAGCCGCCAAGTGCCCGAGCAGAGCGGGGAAGTGGCCACACAGCCAAGGCAACGACTTTGTCGGCATCCATGGCGACCCCACCCTCGGTGATGACATGGCCAAGGTAGGCCACTGACGGGGCCCCGAAGGAGCACTTGGAGCGCTTCAGATGGAGATGGTGCGTACGTAGGGCGTTGACGACGATGTTAATTAGCTGCAAGTGTTGAGCCCACGACAAGCTGTAGATGAGGATGTCATCAAAAAACACGAGGACAAACCGTCGGAGGTAGGGGTGGAGAACATCGTTCATCAAAGCCTGGAATGTGGCTGGGGAGTTGGAGAGCTCAAACGACATGACCAGGAACTCGAAGTGGCCATGGTGAGTGCGGAACGCCGTCTTGGCGGTGTCGTCGGGGTGCATCCGCACCTGGTGGTAGCCGGAGCGGAGGTCAAGCTTGGTGAAGAACCTCGCCCTGTGCAGCTCATCCAGCAGCTCGTCCACCACCAGGATTGGGAACTTGTCCTTAGAGGTTTTGGCGTTGAGGGTGCGGTAGTCGATGCGGAACCGCTAGGACTGATCCGCCTAGGAGAATGAGCGCGGGAGAAAGGCGAGGTGCTCGGCCGGATAATGCCTTGCGCCAGCATGGCCACGCACTGCCGTTCCAGCTCGTCCTTTTGCAGCTAGGGGTAGCGGTAGGGCCACACAACAACCGGGGCGGTCCCGGGCAGCAGGTGGATATGGTGATCGTACAAGCACGCCGGTGGAAGTCCCGTGGGCTCCTCAAAGACATCGGGTGCTGCTGAAGGAGAGCGTCCAACAAGGGCAGTCGGGGATCTAGAGCCATCACAGTGAGTAGCTGCGCAGAGGCAGTCGACTGAGGTGCAGTCGCACCGGCCACCCTGTCAGGTGACGCGGTGGTCGTTCCTCCAGAACGGGCCTCACAGTCCCACAAGATGGGGCCCGAGGTCCAAATGAAGTCGAAGCCACCCAAGTTGAGGCCAACGCAGGTGATGGCGAAGTCCTCGACGTAAATGCGGATGAGCACTGATGAGGACATCACCGGCTTAGATATGACCATGCCAACTACTTCTATACCAAAGGTGAAACCATTTTATATGAGGTTTATCATTGTTACATTTGATGAATGGATGCTGCACTATGAAGTGTGTATTTTTTTATTTTCAGAATTGCTTACATGGATCAAGGAAGGGTTAGATTACATATGGAAAGCATGGATGGTCAATGAAGTTGATTGGGTACCAAATCCAAGTGTTCCTAACGTTCTCCACCAGGCCACCACGTCACTTTGGATCCAAGGAAACAAAGAGTCCAAGTCCAACACGTTTTGGAAGTTCAATTCGGACTACAGAAGAGTCTAAACTTGCGACGGTTGTCACGACTTCATACGGACTCCGATTGGGACGTTCTAGCACTTTTTGGAAAGCTTATCAAGTCTACTTTCCATTGGATCCGGACTCATACCTATATCCTATCAGATGCGTGCGCAGTAGAGAATTTAATACCGAGATCTTTTCTGCCAACGGTGCTGCGTCACCCTATTTTGGGCCGATGGCCCGTGTATCAAGTTGAGTCCATTAGGGACTCATCCTAGGGTTGTAGGACGAAACCAGGACCCTTGTGGTCGTCCTCCCTCCTCCTTATATTCCCCTAGAGCCGCCACAAACAGATTGGGTTTTGTTTAGATGAAAGTTTAGCTGCTGCTACTTCCTTGTAGACACGTGTGTCGACTAGACCATCCGTTCTACTTGATTCAGAACACCACCTTCATGTGTATCACATCTGATCCTTCATCTCTTATTTGCAATTGAGTGCTTGTTCTACTTGTTCTTGCTTGTTCTTCGATTGCTTGCAGGAATAACCCTAGTGGTTTGGTTGGTTGTGATCCGCAAGATCGTGAGCAACCGCTGGATTTGGTGTATCGATCGCTAAGGCGCAGCGTCCTTGGATGGTTGTAGTCGGATCGTGAACGTCTCTCCAGTCAAATCGTAGTTATCAATCTCCACCGAAAGATCGGGACACCCATACACTCATCAAGTGGTATCAGAGCAAGGTTTCATCGGTGAGAGATTTCAGTTTGCTTTTAATTTCCTAAAGTCCAGAAAAAGCCAATAAAAATAGTAGATTCGTTTCCCATAATCCCATAGACCTTTTGAGCCTTTTACTAGTATTGATTAGTTCGGGCTTGTTGAATTTAGTTTACATCGGTTGAGTCGTGTTGTTGGTCTTAAGGTTAGGCTTTTAGAGTTTCGAGTTCTTGTCACGTTTTGGTCACTATATCCGCTGTGTTTACCATCACCATATACATCTCCACTACATCATATATATTTCTTTTGCAATCGTTGCTACCATATACATCTTCGCTGCACCATATCTATCCACATTTTTTTTCACATCCAGATTTGATTTAGGCACATAAAAAAATATCAGCATTGCTAGTTCTTTAAGAAAGAAAACACATTGTTACGTTGCTTATTGGAATCTGATTTGTCAAGATCCAATTTTGTTATAGTTGTGCAAAGTAAAAGAAAAGAAGAAGAAAAAAATCAGAAAGAAAATAGAAAAAAAAGAAGAAAAGAAGAGAAAGAGAAAGAGAAAAGAAACAAAAGAAGAAAAAAAAGAAGAGAGGAGGAAAAGAAAGGGAGTGTTTTGCTTGCTGTTTTTGTGCCTTTTCCTGCTGTACTGTGACTTCGTTTGTGTCTAGGCTCGCGTCTCTAGCATGGTCTAGCCTAGGACCAGCACGGTACCTCCGTTGAACGATTTCTCAACTTGCTTTTGTGACTAATGTGGTGCTAGTACTTCCTTGCACATTATTGTTTAGCCCTCCTATAGCTCCACATATCCGGATACAACTTTACAGGTGTTGTTGTTACGGTGTCGATACACTATTCCAGGGTTTCCGACTTGTTGGTTACTGCCACCTCTTGTTTTGCTTAGTAAGAACTTGTAAGAATTTGTTTAAACAGGTTGAGAGTGAGTGAATTACAACAACCACATCCTAATAGTTGATAGGAACATAAATATTATTGTGTATGTTTCTTGTTTTGTTCTAATCATGACAGGAATCTACATGGAAATTGGAGATGATCAGATTGCCTATTCCAATCACTTTGCTAGGGGTGTGACAAGTGATAACCATGCTACTCATGAGGTATGTGATGCTTGGTTTGATGAAATAAAATCTACAGTACCTTACTTTGAAGGAAACTATGATCCTCATGCATATATTGAATGGGAGCTACATGTAGATAAGGAATTTAAAAAATATGATCTATTTGAAAAACAAAAGGTTAGCATTGCTTCAAGTGTTCTTATCAACTATGCTTTAACTGAGTGGAAACACCTTTGTAGATTTGATAAAGCTCCTCAATCATGGAAAGATATGAAAAGACATTTTAGAGATGTTTTTGTTCCTAGCTATTATTCTAAAATTTTGAATGGAAACTTGAAATCTATAAAACAAGAAAATAAAACTGTAGCAAAATATTTAGAGAAACTAAAATTGGGTTTGCTACGTTGTGGCTTAGAAGGAACCGATGAGTTTCTGGAACATAGATTTTTGCATGGTATTAATGTGGAAATTCATAATATACTTGTTGATAAAAATTATAAGAATTGCTGCAGGAAGCGCATGGAGGTGGCTTGATGGGGTATTTTGGAGCTAAGAAAATGGAGGACATACTTGCTGGTCATTTCTTTTGGCCAAAGATGAGAAGAGATGTGAAGAGGTTTGTTGCTCGTTGCACGACATGTCAAAAGGCTAAGTCACGGTTAAATCCACATGGTTTGTATTTTCCTCTACCTGTTCCTAGTGCCCCTTGGGAAGATATTTCTATGGATTTTGTGTTGGGTTTGCCAAGGACTAGGAAGGGACGTGATAGTGTGTTTGTGGTTGTTGATAGATTTTCTAAGATGGCACATTTCATACCCTGTCATAAAATGGATGATGCTACTCATATTGCTGATTTGTTCTTTCGAGAAATTGTTCGATTGCATGGTGTGCCCAACACAATTGTTTCTGATCGTGATGCTAAATTTTTGGAAGACTTTATGGGGAAAACTAGGAACTAAGCTTTTATTTTCTACTACATGTCATCCCCAAACCGATGGTCAAACTGAAGTTGTCAATAGAACTTTGTCTATCATGTTAAGGGTTGTTTTAAAGAAGAACATTAAGATGTGGGAAGATTGTTTGCCTCATATTGAATTTGCTTATAATCGTTCGCTGCATTCTACTACAAAGATGTGCCCATTTCAGATTGTATATGGTTTCTTACCTCGTGCTCCAATTGATTTAATGCCTTTGCCATCTTCTGAAAAACTAAATTTTGATGCTACTAAGCGTGCTGAATTGATGTTAAAACTGCATGGAACAACTAAAGAAAACATAGAGCGTATGAATGCTAAATATAAGTTTGCTGGAGATAAAGGTAGAAAGGAACTAATATTTGAACCTGGAGATTTAGTTTGGTTGCACTTGAGAAAGGATAGGTTTCCTGATTTGAGAAAGTCTAAATTGATGCCTAGAGCTGATGGACCATTTAAAGTGTTAGAGAGAATTAACGATAATGCCTATAAGCTCGATCTGTCTGCAGATTTTGGGGTTAGTCCCACATTTAACATTGCAGATTTGAAGCCGTATTTGGGAGAAGAAGACGAGCTTGAGTCGAGGACGACTCAAATGCAAGAAGGGGAGGATGATGAAGACATCCACACCAATGATACATCCACGCCATCATGAGTACCAGTTTCTAGTCCTATCACTCGTGCTCGTGCTCGTCAAATTAATCATCAAGTAAGTTTGCTCTTGAGTTCCTATCCATCATATTTAGACCATGGAGACGCGTGTACTCTTGTTTTGGTTAGGAACCAGGGAGAGGACCGAAAGGGACAAGGATTCGCGGAGGCTGGATTCGGACTCGCGGAGGCTGGATTCGGATTCCAGGACAGCTCCAACTTGTGATGGTCACCACGGTCGCATACGGACTCGGATTGGGGTGTTCAAGTACTTCATGGAATCCTTATGAAGTCTATCAACAGGGTAGGGCGGGCGCCCTCCCCTCTAGGGCGGCCGCCCAAGGCTAAGAGCCAATTAGGCTCCGCCTCGTGGATTAGGGTTCCATCGCCTTTGAGGATCAATCTAACCCCTCCATTAAGGTCGGTTTGATCCGACAGTTGACGATCATTTGAGGGGGCTATATAAGGAGGACCCCTACCCCCTAGCTAAAGGCAATCCATTATTCATTTGCATATTTTCTAGAGAGGATTCGCCAGAGAGGATCCCTTTGGATGTATTCTCTAGGGCTTAGCATTCAAGAGAAACTATCCTTAGCTTCTATGTGAGATTAGAGTTTACTCTTCTAGATTGAGAGATAGAGTGGAGGTGTGGATTGGAGGAAGCCCGGCCTGTTGGTGTCTCCTCTCCAGTTTGTATCTTCGGGATCAAGTCTCCTAACCCGAGGCTTGCTCCTAGGATTTCTTCGGTATTTCGACTTCTAATTCTAGTAAGTTCCCTGTTTTATTATTCTTTGGTTTGTGAGTTTACTTTATTCTCTTCGCGTAGAGAGTAGGGTAATCATCTCTAGCGTAAACGTGGTGTTTGGGCTAGGATACTCATAGATATCCCCTGTCTAGCCGGATCTGTGGTAGTAGCTCGGAACGTGACAATTCTGTAGATACCTTTGGATTCCACAATCCTGTTAGAAGGATCAGTAGGGTTTATAGGTCGTGTGCTAAGCATCCTCTGAGGTGTCTCTTATCACGACGGTTCTCCCCAATAGAATAATAGTGCATATCTTGCATAGACTAGAACGAGAGTGCAGTCGCGGTCTTCTCTATATCCTCATATCAAAATCACCTTGTTTGTAGCCTAAAGGATAATAGCAATAGATTTGGTTAGTCAGATGCACTCTTTCTCCTTGCGGAAAAAAAATTACGATACTCTGGATAATCTCCCGGGTGAAGTGCTCACCTGTATCCGTGCGCTTGCGGATTATTTCCTAGTGATTGTTTTGTTTGCGTTAACAAATATCAACACCTTCCCCGACAACGGCGCCAAAAATGTTTGTTGACATTTCTTAACAACAACACCAAGAACATAGTTCTTAGCAATGGCGCCAAAAATGCATGATATGTAATTAACTTGCATTTAACAACTAGTCACTTATTTTTTCCCTTATACTCCTAAGCATGGAACTAGGTTGTCATCCTTAATTATAGAGCTAGGAATATTTTATGGTAATTATGTAATATTCTATATTTTATGTATGACTAGGAAAAAATAAATAATAATAGATGAAATGTCAAGGAATAATGATTCTACAAGCGGACAGATTAAATATATCATTGTAGCATTTTACCTAGAGTATTACGAGGTTGTCATTTATATTCTACCATTGGGAAGGTCTAGTTAAATTGATAATCTATAGTATTGATAACAAACATATGAAATGAATTAAGTGATTTAACTATCAATGATCTCTACTCTTAAACAGGGGTAAGTCATATGATAAATATATATAAATGATAAGGGTAAATTGATCAGTCATCATCATAATAATAATAAGGATAGAGTTATCTAGAGCATTCTAGTCACTACACAAGCGTCGTCTAATATAAGAAATAAAGAAATAACTCCTAAGTATTCTAGCTACCGTCAAAGCTATGCTAGTTAGTGCAAGTACATCTAGTAATCATTGTTAAGTAATACTACCAATATTCCCAACCACAATAGAGCCATGAACAGGATGAGTTGACTTCATAAACCTCAGATAAGCCTACAAAGGACTCAATGGACCAGTCACGTCCACGATCTACTCCACGACCCGGCACAACTGGTGGCATCCGCAGATAAGCAATGTATCTAAGCATCACGCCTACATAATGTCTACCACTCGCCATATGATCAAATAGACGAGCGCTATACGAACATGTGCATGAACTCAATAGAAAACTAACTATACTAGTTATATTAACGTAGACAATGAACAAAGTAAACAAGAACATATTAATGAAGAATAGTGTTGCATATAAATATCATACAATTGCAGATAAATACTACAAGAGAATAAGAGAATAAGAAATGTCTTGGATTATTTACAAGCGGTATTCAAGCTCTTATTTTTGCAAGTTAGCCGCAGCCTATATAGGTGAATCCATGGAAGGTCATCATTGAATTAACTAGTTTTTGAAATAGTCTTTTTTAGCTTAGCCCAATTCATGCATGATTCCGGATAATCCTACCTGACTCCAATCTCTTGACAACGTCGGCAGTTCAAGATTGAATCTTGACTTCCTCTACTCTCGAATCTAACTAGTCTATGCTATGAACTAGAAAGTGCTCTAGATGAACTAATGTTTATGGCTCTGGATGACAAGGTCTCCTATGACTTAGACTGAATGGATCTCCAAATGATCTGAGCTTCAGATGGGATGCCTCCAGGGGGGTATGCCCTCCTATTTATAGTCTGGTGGGATGCACGACAGCTGTTGGATCAAACCTACTTCACGTAGGGCTGAGATGACTCCTTATAGGCGGTGGTGGAAGCTTCCAGAAGACTGCAGCCAGTGGGCCCATGGGGGTGCTGACCGGCCCCACCCCATGCTGGCCGGCCCCACCTAGCAGGGTTTGGGGTCCCGCTTCGCTCCGGTGTTTGCAGGATCCTCCGTGAGTATTTTGGCAGGTGTTTCTCCGCAGGATTTATTCAATATCTTCTCTGATTTGCTTTCCTTTATTCTCTTTTATGGAATAGTCCCTAGAAGACAATGAAACACCAAAACTCGTGGAAATTGTTAATTAAAGCCCTATATTTCTATATATTATATTTGATTGATCCATATATCATGTTTATAATTGCTTAAAAAGTTGACGCTAAGGACCGTCAACACTCGCCACGTGTCTCGGGACGCTAGCAATAGTGCCATCTCCAGACCAAAACGCTGAGCGTCCGGAACTCTTCCAGTTTTCAATCGAAACCACCCGAGAGCACCTGACCTCCGGACGCAGGGTTCGGAGCTCCACCTCCGGAAAACACCTAGCGTCCGGACACACTGCTCACGGAACAAAGTGTCTAGGGTTTGCTTCCGAACGCGCACGCGATGGTCCGGACAGACAGAACCCCAGTGTCTGGACTTCTTTCTTATGCCAAAACAGCCTCCAACTTCTTTCCAAGCTTTCAAGGGCTAACACTAAGTGATCTCAACACTTGTGCACTTAGCGCTCGTGCTTGCTAGTGCAAATGGAAGTGGCTATAGACTATAGAGCCAGTGCTTGTGTGGGTGAGTGTTCCTCAGGCGGGCTCGTTCTAACGGAGCAGCTGGATTCTTAACGCCCATACGTGTCTGTGTATGTGTATGCACCACCTGAAGGTGGGTCCATGTACCTAGGAGACCTAGACAATGGTATGGACGAGTCATAGATAAAATTATAACGTTAGTTCTCCGACTAGCTATAAATTGTAATGGCATATCTCCAAACTTCAAGAATTGTAACGGGTTCAATAAAAAAACCTTTTTTTGGAGAATTGACTGTAGGACATCTTGAAAGGCGAAAATTGCCTAGTGCACAGCTCTACTTTGAATATTTTCCACAAGACAATGCAATTTTATATAATTGTCCTTATGAATAACGCGACCCGATTCAAACCGTTACAAAATAGATATAAAATCATATAAATGCCTGAAAATTATATGAATGCCAGTCTCCGGCCGAACAGTAGCAATGCCGTCAGCAAGGGTTGTGCTTCAATTGTGACGAGCCCAACGTCTGTGGTAATGTGTGCCCACGCATCTTCTACCTCGAGGGCGAGGGACTACCTTGACGACGATCCGGCGGCCAAGGGGCAGGGTGGGCTGCCTGCCGACCAGGAGGCTTAAGCGCTGCCCATAGCTAATGCCTTCATAGTTTCTCTTCATGCTGTTGCAGGAATTCAGGCCGCTAACTCCATGCGACTACCCATCCTCATCAAGAGCGAATGCTTCCTCACCCTCCTCGACCCACAACTTCGTGGTCGGGGAGACCATGCGTCGCCTCGGCCTCGTTCCAGCTAGCGATGAACACCTGCGGATCACCGTGGCCAACGTTGACCGTTTGCCCTATGAGGGTATAGCTCGCAACGTGCTTGATGAGTGTATGGGTGTCCCGATCTTTCGGTGGAGATTGATAACTATGATTTGACTGGAGAGACGTTCACAATCCGACTACAACCATCCAAGGACGCTGCGCCTTAGCGATCGATACACCAAATCCAGCGGTTGCTCACGATCTTGCGGATCACAACCAACCAAACCACTAGGGTTATTCCTGCAAGCAATCGAAGAACAAGCAAGAACAAGTAGAACAAGCACTCAATTGCAAATAAGAGATGAAGGATCAGATGTGATACACATGAAGGTGGTGTTCTGAATCAAGTAGAACGGATGGTCTAGTCGACACACGCGTCTACAAGGAAGTAGCAGCAGCTAAACTTTCATCTAAACAAAACCCAATCTGTTTGTGGCGGCTCTAGGGGAATATAAGGAGGAGGGAGGACGACCACAAGGGTCCTGGTTTCGTCCTACAACCCTAGGATGAGTCCCTAATGGACTCAACTTGATACACGGGCCATCGGCCCAAAATAGGGTGACGCAGCACCGTTGGCAGAAAAGATCTGATAGGATATAGGTATGAGTCCGGACCCAATGGAAAGTAAACTTGATAAGCTTTCCAAAAAGTGCTAGAACGTCCCAATCGGAGTCCGTATGAATTCGTGGCAACCGTCGCAAGTTTGGACTCTTCTGTAGTCCGAATTGAACTTCCAAAACGTCTTGGACTTGGACTCTTTGTTTCCTTGGATCCAAAGTGACGTGGTGGCCCGGTGGAGAACATTAGGAACACTTGGATTTGGTCCCCAATCAACTTCATTGACCATCCATGCTTTCCATATGTAATCTAACCCTTCCTTGATCCATGTAAGCAATTCTGAAAATGAAAACATACACACTTCATAGTGCAGCATCCATTCATCAAATGTAACAATGATAAACCTCATATATAATGGTTTCACCTTTGGTATAGAAGTGGTTGGCATGGTCATATCTAAGCCGGTGATGTCCTCATCAGGTGGGCCCCTCCTTCCTGGGGGTTGGTTCTAGAGTCTTCTAGATTGCTCTTTTTCGTACGGAGGTGTTATGTGTCTATGTAATCCTTACTTGTGGACCTCTTTTGCTATTTTGCAGCTGTCTCCCTGCAGAAATAGATAAACACCAAAACTCGTGGAATTTTGTCGGTTAAAACCCTATGTCTAGGTGGTGTGTTGCAGATATATCCTTTCTCATGCTTAGTTGACACTTAAAATTGATACTTAAGAAGTGTCAACAAGCTCCCCTATACTTAGGCTTTTACTCCTCCTCGAGAAAAGGATGGTTAAAACATAAGCTTAAGGGTTAGACATCAACAGTAGAATGTTCCTTTTATACCTGTACTGCAGGAGTTTAGTATTGTTACCATATAACTATGAGCACCTGAGAAATTAGAGTAGCTAGAAGTAGAGACCCTTCTTCTTTTAATCTTCTCACTTGGAGTTTTTGCATGTTTAGCTTACTTCTTTTCTT
Organism: Microstegium vimineum; assembly: GCA_022036555.1. Lineage (NCBI taxonomy): Eukaryota > Viridiplantae > Streptophyta > Magnoliopsida > Poales > Poaceae > Microstegium > Microstegium vimineum. The sequence goes on along the minus strand of CM039124.1, from coordinate 20,633,192 downwards.
TTACTGCTGCTCTCAGATTGCTCATAAATGAATCTAAAAAAATATAGGTAAATGTGGCATACTTACCTTGTATGTATTGCCTGGTCAAACAGGGATCCGAGGAGAATAATGACATACTCTTTGATCAAGACTTGTTGGTCATATTTTATTATTGTGTCATCTCTTGCTGGCGTATTGCTACTAGAGGAACCATGTGCTATCATTGTTTATTTTTTATTTTTTCATATGGGTGCTGATGTACCCCTAATTCTACTGTCGGACTTGTGCCCATTTTTTCCGCGAGGTTGTCGGACATTTTTCCCATTTTTGTTTTCTCGAATTTCATATGTTTGCATAGCCCATGCCTCTAATGCAATACTACTTCGGAAGAGTGGATCTTTTATGTTTGTAATGTATGAAACAAGCCTTGATCTTTGGAGTATGATAAAATTCTAACAAGGATCCACATGATTCGAACAAACTCAATACAAAATAAGTAGCCCTTTGGCTTTTGACTGGTAAGCATATTGAGGATGGTAGTTATTTATTTTAAAGAAATTCTCCAAGTGACAGAGATTATCAAGAATTAAGTTCTCATATTCCACCATCTCACATTCCACAACGACTTAAGTAATATGGAGTCCCTAAATAAATTCCCAACATTAGCATGACTCCAGGAAACTTCATATAGTGAGTCTTTTTAAGGAATTGTTTTATCATTTTAGTTTATCATGTTTAAAGCATTTATTTATGGAAATTCACTACATGAATTGAAAAATGAGGTTATGCATGAAAATATGTAACGTGCAGGGTGCAAACCTGACTGTGGTCGAAGGACGAAGTGGGGGGTGCCCTACCCAGGGCGGGCGCCCTGAGTAGTGGGGCGACCGTCCAACTGGGGTGGCCCGTCGCCCTCTGCTTCGTCGAGCGTGGTTGTTGCTTTGTTTGTTTCTGATATTTCTGATCATTGTGGTTGAATTTGTTCGTCTGGTCATCAGGGGTCTCCCCCATACTTGTTTCATGTTTTCTTTTGAATAACAACAAAGTGGAGACAAACAAGGTGCAATAATAGAAATGATCTTTATTTAATCTTTATTTTGAGGCATTTATTACAAGGGAAAGAATTAAAACGAACTAATTTCTAGCTAATGCCTCAAGAACTGCATAACTTGCTAAAACGTTTAACGACGTTCTAAGAACTTCACTCTCTTGCTAAGTTCATCTGTCTCACGTTTAAGGCCCTCTACGGTGGTGTTCAGGTTCGTGACCTGCCTAGAGAAAAAGCCTAAAGAGGTTTTGAGGTTGATGATTGTGTCATCCCTATTATGGAAGTCTTTTTCTAGCTCTGCTACGTTTTGCGGCGTTTTGGAGATGACTCGGAGGTGTTGAGAGAGTGCTTCGGGGCGTCCTTTGGCGGCATAAATTTGACTTTGGGTGCGCGGATCCCCTTGAAGTAGGGACATTCTTCTGCTGTGGTGTACTTGACGTGGTTGATCTCTCCTCCTCGGTTGGTCTTCACTCCTATGATCCTTTCCTTGGGCCTTGGTGGAAGAAACTTGGTACCGGCAGGTACCTTGATGACGAGCTCTTCATTCGGTCCTTCAAGCAGGAGAGGTTGCGGCAGTGCAATGAGGACATGCTGAGCGTAGTAGGATTTGCTATGTCTATGCTGCTTGGGAGGAATGGTGGTGAGAGGGCGAGCTTCGTGGACTACGACTAGAGCTTTGGAGTCTGGATCTTCTTGCGGGAGTTGGTTGAGATTGGTCCCGTAGGGGACCATCCTCCTATCGGAATTGATATCGGCCATGGGAGCAAAGAGATATAGCAAGCGTTTAAGCGAAGGCTAAGGAAAATGATTGAATGTTGATGATGGCTGACATCAAGGGTTGTTTATATATGGGTGGAAAACGGCCTCTAGAAGCATCTACGAAGCAAATATTGTGAAGAAATGGTTGGATAAGTGCTCTGCAAGGTTTATCGGATAAGGGAGACTAGAAGGTTCGGGAGTGCAAAAGGCGGCGGCGAGAGGTGCCAGGGGTGGGGCGCCTGCCCTGGGCCTTAGGGCTCCCACCCTGGCCATGTCTCCTCTGCCAGGCCTCCTTTGCGCACTCGCTTCTAGAAGGTTCTATGTACAGAAAAACATATGCATGGCCCAAGAAATAAAAATTAAAGCGATTGGGCCTCAAAATTCACTTAAAAGATAGAAATTAATTACGTCTATTTCTTCTAATTCTTTATTGGGTTCTAAAAATATTTTTAAACGTTGGCCATTTACCTTGAATAACATACCTTCGTTATTTTGAAGTGTGATTGCTCCGTGGGATGATGAATTGATTACCTTATATGGTCCTTCCCATATGCTTCGTAGTTTTCCAGGCCCGAAGAGCTTCACCCTAGAATTAAAAAGTAATACCTTATCTTCGGGTGTGAACTCCTTCTTCTTGATCTTCTTGTCATGCCATCTGAAAAACCTTGTTTGGTTTTGAGTAATTGATGAAACCTATGGACTAACCCTTGAACTAAGTGTATGATCAAGATAGGGTGGTTCACCTTGAGACATGGAGCTAGATGAAAGATCATGATGGATCAAGTGCTCCATGACTAAGGAAAAGAAGAAAGAGAAAAACAAAATGGACCCAAGGCAAAGGTATAACCATAGGGCCATTTTTGGTTTAGTGATCAAGACACTATAGAGAGTGTGATCACATTTAGGATAGATAGCCGTACTATCAAGAAGGGAAAACTCGTGTTGATTGCGGTTATCATGTGCCACTAGGTTTGCATTGTATATCCATATAAAACAAACCTAAGTGACACAAACATGAACTAAAATCCATGAACTATATTGTAAAAAGGATAACACAGGCTTAAGTGGTTGGAACACTTGGTGTTAGCACATTAAAGCTTGGAGAAGAAGAGGTGGCTCAGTTTTCCACTCAGAAAGGCTCCGGACACAAGGTCCGGACGCAGGGCAGAGGCCAACCGGACCATCAGAGATGCGACCGGAGGAAAACCCTAAGGCTCGGCCCCTCTGGACAGGTGGTCCGGACGCTGATAATGGTCCGGACGCAAGACTCCGGACGCAGGGTCTGGAGCTCGGTGCTCTCTGGACTCCTCTGTATCGTTGATCCGGACACAAGGTTTGGTCCGGACTGTGGACACCGGACGCGGGTCCGGAGGCTTGGTGCTCTCTGGACCCTCTCTGGATTGGGTCTAGATGCAGAATAAAAGGGAATCGGACGCTCCTATTCACGGCGTCCGGAGGTGACGCGTCAGCAGCAGGAAGGGCGCCAATGGCTGAATTCAAAGTAAAGGAGGGTTCGGACGCATACGCGATGGTCCGGACCCCCCATGCAAACAGCGTCCGGACTGACGCAGAAAAGCGAAATGAAGGGGCAAAATGGCTAGCTCGGTTTGGATGTCTATATAAGTGATGTGGCCGGCTCCTAGGGCTCTCTCTTGCACCTCCCATTCATTTGACATACTTGTGCTTGCTTGAGATAGCCTCTAACTCACTCTCTTCACTCTTGTTGCATACTTGTGAGAGTTTGAGTGATCCTAGTGCATTGATCATTGCATTGCATCCTAGTGGCACTTGGTCATCGTCGTCGCCGCGGAATTTCTTGTTATTCTTGGTGTTTGCCAACACCTAGATGGCTTGGCGATTGAGGAGAAGCTTTGGCGCAATTGGTGATTGTTTGCGGCCGGCTTCGGTGATTGTTAGAGGGCTTGTACCCACCTCGGCGGAGCGCCAAAGGGTAACTCTAGTGGATTGCTTGTGTCATTGAGTTACTCTCATTTGGGTGGATTCTTGTGGCGCCCGAGTTAGTGGGCTAGGCTTGTCATTGCCTATTAGCCACCGAATCACCATTTGAGTAGTCGACACAACGGGGACTAGCTTGGTGGCAACCAAGTGAACCTCGGGAGAAAAATCGATTGTCATCTTGTCTCCCAACTATTCATTGGTATTCATTGTGATTGGTTCTCTACATTGACATCCATACATCACAAGGCATCGGTATAACAATCACCTCCTCCATTGTATTTACTTCTTCCATATCTTGTCTAGTTAGCTTTCTAGTTAGCTCCTTTAGTAGTTGTTCTTGCTAGCTTGTGCTAAGTGCTTTAGGTTCTTGCTATTGATTGACAAGCACTTAGCTAACTAGAATTGCATTGGATAGGTGGCTTTGCATCCCAAGTAGAGCTAGAGCAAAAAGCTTCGCTTAAGTGTTATCTAACCTTTTGCTCCAGTGATTTGTAGAATTTTATTAGGCTATTCACCCCCCCTCTAGCCATCTAGGACCTTTCAAGTGGTATCAGAGTTGTGGTCACCGCTATTATCAAGGCTTAACAACCTTTGGTGTTAGTGATGGCTCAAATATCATTCAACCATGTGGGGGAGCAAACCGCCAATGTTTGATGGCACCTCATTTGATTATTGGAAGAGGAAGATGAAGATGCATCTAGGCTCAATACATGAGAAGGTGTGGAGTGTGACCGAACATGACTTTGTCATTCTTGATGAAGCCGCTCCCACACCTAAAGAGCAAGAGAACCGGCAATGCAACACCATGGCACTCAATGTCATCTACAATGGCATTGATTACAAGGTGTTTGAACAAATCAAAGATCTTGAGAAATCAAGTGAAGTGTGGAAGAGATTAGAAGATACTTATGAGGGCACTTCAACGGTAAAGAATGCCAAGCTGTACAGCTCAAGGACAACTCACTTCAAGATGAAGGATGATGAGTCCATCCCGGAGATGTTCCATAGGATCCAAGTAATCATCAATGATCTCAAGAGCTTGGGTGAGAAGGTCAAAGATGAAGACTTCTCAAACCGCTTTCTTGGTTGTTTGCCCAAGAAATACAAAACTTTGAGGCAAATAATTAGGAGAGATGGTTTGGACAAGATCACTCCCAATGAAGTACATGGTGAGATCATGACCGAAGAGCAATACAATGAGAAAAATGAAGAAGAAGAGGTCAAGGAAGAAAAGAAAGAAAAGAAGAGCTTAGCATTCAAGGCTTCTTCATCCAAGAGCAAGGGCAAAGCAAAGAAGCAAGAGTCAAGTGATTAAGAAGAAGCTAGTGATGATGATGAGGAGATGATGGCCCTCTTTGTGCGCAAGTTTGGCAAGTTCATGAAGAAGAAGGGCTATGGTGCTAGAAAAACAAGAGACAACTTCAAGGGCAAAGAATATGAGAAGAGATGCTACATGTGCTAGAGCACCGGTCACATAATTGCGGATTGTCCAAATCATAGTGATGATGATGAGAAGAAGAGCAAGCATGACAAGAAGGAGAAGAAGCTATCCTTCACCAAGAAGAAGAAGGGTGAATCCTATGTGGTGACTTGGGATGATAGTGATTCTTCCGATGATGAATCTAGTGATGATGAGAGGAAGAAGGCCAAGAAGAAGGCTTTGGCAAGCATTGCTATCAACAATAAGCCATCCATCTTTGACACTCCATCATGCTTCATGGCTAAGCTAACTAAGGTACAATCTCATGATGATAGTGATATTGATGATGATAGTAGTGATGATGAGGAGGAATACTCTAAGGAGGAACTAGTTGAAATGATGAAGCAAACTTATGAGTGCTTTGAGAAAAAGAGAAAGGAGTGCAAAGAATTGAACAAGAAGCTTAAGGCTCTTGAACAATCCTTTGATGAGCTCAATGGCTCTCATGAGAGGCTAATGGAAGCCCATGAGAAGCTTGAGAGGACTCACTACAAGCTTGAAAAGGCTCACTCCTCTCTCCTTGATCAAAGCAAGGATAAGGTTGTTGCATCATGCAATATTGGAGTAACTTGTGATATTCTAGATGAATCATTTTTCACTCCTATCATTGTTGCACTAACCGAGACACAATGTAGCACCTCCACTTGCACATATACTAGTGATAGCTCAAAGGATGATGCTACACTAGTGATTGAAAATGAAAAATTGAAAAATGATGTTAATGAACTCACTTATGCTTTGGGTAAGGCATATGGTGGAGATGCCCGCTTGCTAAAGTGCTTGGGTAGCCAAATATTTTCCCACTATAAAGAGGGATTGGGCTATACCCCCAAGAAGGGCAAGTCGGCCTTTGTAACTCCTAAGCCTAGCTTTGTGAGGAGCAATGGCCGGTATTGCACAAAATGCAAGCAAGTGGGGCATGTTGACCAATATTGCAAACTTAACATAAGCCAAAACAAGTTTGCTAAAGCTACCTCTATGCACTTTGATTCATGTTATATGCTTACCAAAGGTGCTAAAGGTATTATGGCTAAGTATGTTGGCACACCTTGTGTTGGCCCAAAGAAGAAGGCTATTTGGGTGCCAAAATCCTTAGTCACTAACTTTGGAGGACCCAAACAAGTATGGGTATCTAAGAGAAACTAATTTGTTTTGTAGGTAAATTACAAGGCCGGTGGAAGGCATTGGGTGCTTGATAGTGGGTGCACTCAACACATGACCGGGGATTCTAGAATGTTCAAATCAATCAACTCCAACACCAATGATGGCATTGATAGTATTACATTTGGTGATAATGGCAAGGGCAAGGTCAAGGGTCTTGGTAAGATTGCAATATCCAATGTCTTGCTAGTTGAGAGCTTGAACTTCAATTTGCTATCGGTAGCTCAATTGTGTGATCTTGGATTCAAATGCATATTTGGAATAGATGATGTAGAAATCATTAGTGTAGATGGTTCAAACTTGATCTTCAAAGGCTTTAGATATGAGAACCTCTACCTAGTGGATTTCAATGCTAGTGAAGCTCAATTGTCAACTTGCTTGCTCACAAAATCAGGTATGGGTTAGTTATGGCATAGAAGGCTTGGTCATGTTGGGATGAAGCAATTGAATAGATTGATCAAACATGACTTAGTAAGAGGCTTGAAAGATGTTGTATTTGAGAAGGACAAACTTTGTAGCTCTTGTCAAGCCAGCAAACAAGTTGGTAACACCCATCCAAAGAAAGGCATGATGAGCACTAGTAGAACATTTGAGTTATTGCACATGGATCAATTTGGACCAACAACCTACACTAGTATTGGAGGCAACAAGTATGGCTTTGTCATAGTGGATGATCTTACAAGATACACTTGGGTATTCTTTCTCAATGACAAGAGTGAAACATTTGCCACATTCAAAACTTTTGTCAAGAGATGTCACAATGAGTTTGAAACTACCATCAAGAAAGTGAGAAGTGACAATGAAAGTGAATTCAGGAATACAAGAGTTGAAGAGCTATGTGATGAGCTTGGGATCAAGCATCAATTTTCGGCCAAGTATACTCCTCAATAAAATGGCCTTGTTGAGAGGAAGAATAGAACATTGATTGATATGGCAAGATCTATGCTTAGTGAGTACAATGTGAGTCACTCCTTTTGGGCCGAAGCTATCAACACCGCTTGTTACTCTAGTAAACCGGTTGTATTGTCACCCATTAATGGAGAAGACACCATATGAGCTTTTGAATGGAAGAAATCCCAACATTGCATATTTTAGAGTCTTTGGGTGCAAATGCTACATCTTGAAGAAAGGCACAAGACTTGGGAAGTTTGACAAGAAATGTGATGAAGGGTTCATACTTGGTTACTCAACCACAAGCAAAGCCTATAGAGTTTGGAATTCGGCTAGTGGTATACTTGAGGAGGTTCACGATGTTGAGTTTGATGAAACCAATGGCTCACAAGTTGAGAATGAGAACCTAGAAGATGTGAGTGGTCTTCAATTGGCAAATGCTATGAAGAGCATGGATATTGGTGATATTCGGCCTAGGCAAGTAATGGATGTTGAAGATGACAAAGATCAAGTGCTCAACTCACCTATGAAGCAAGCTAGTAGCTCTCAAGCACAAGATCAACAAGTTGCTAGTTCATCTCAACCAAGCTCAAGTAATCAAGTTCCAACTCTCCAACCGACCAACATTGCAAGAGATCACCCCATTGATCAAATAGTTGGTGACACTACAAGTGGTGTTCAAAAAAGATCAAGATTGGCATCCTTTTGTGAGCACTACTCCTTTGTATCATCCATAGAGCCAACAAAGATTGATGAAGCCCTACAAGATGCTGATTGGGTCAATGCTATGCTTGAAGAGCTCAACAATTTCACTAGGAACCAAGTTTGGGAACTAGTTGAAAGACCCAAGAACTACAATGTGATTGGCACAAGATGGGTATTTAGGAACAAGCAAGACCAAGATGGTATAGTTGTGAGAAACAAAGCAAGATTGGTAGCTCAAGGATACACTCAAGTTGAGGGTCTTGACTTTGGAGAAACTTATGCACCGGTTGCAAGATTAGATGCAATAAGGATTCTATTGTCCTATGCATGTGCACACAACATCAAGCTATACCAAATGAATGTGAAGAGTGCTTTCTTGAATGGATACATCAATGAGCTAGTATATGTTGAACAACCTCCCGGATTTGAAGATGACAAGAAGCCCAACCATGTGTACAAGGTGAGGAAGGCTTTATATGGCTTGAAGCAAGCACCTAGAGCATGGTGTAACAACCCGTGTTTTCTAACACCCAAAAAATGCGAACTTTCAAAAACTTTTTCATGTATCGTGTGAAGCATGTAGTCGTTAGGTCTAACCGAGCTAGCCTAACAGAGTTTACCGACAAAATCATTGCATGCATATAGATTGATTGTATATTCATGCCTCGACTCTTGTTTTGATTTTGGGTTTTGTGTTGTGTTTCGTGTTGGAGTGCACAACCCATAGCAACCCTCTCTCTTTGACTCCATCGAAATTCATCTCTGGGTTCCTTCAAACCCTCCATGAAAACATATCTCCGATCTCGTTGAGTCCACCCTTGAATCTCCCTTGAATCTCTCTCAAGTATCACTGAGCCACTTCCCTTTTATGTTCTCGTGATCCATCCTCGATCATATCACTTATCTCATTGGTGTAAATTTGGGAAACCACCTCGAGTTTATCTAACAGTAAAAGGACAACCCCTGCTGGACCTCCACAAATATACGAGCATGTTCTAAGATATATTATATATATATATATATGTACAATATATATACACAAACACATGTAAGCCATAGAAAAAGAAAGAATTAAGGAGAAGAGGAAAAATCTCCTTTTGAATCCCTTCACACAGATCCAGTCCAAATCTGTATCAAATTGACATCGTAATTGGAAAACCCCAATTCCCTTCTCCTTCTCTCCATCTAGCCCAGCCGACCCACCACCTTTCCTCTCTCCCTCCCTTGGCCCGCTCCCGCGCAGCCCCAATCTCGCCCCCACTCCCCCTCACCTCTTCCCTGCCAACCCAGCTCGCCCTCGGCCCAAGCTCCACCCGAGTCCCGCTCGCACCCCTGCCCTCCCCTTGACCCATGCGCGCAGTAGCAGCCGCAGCCCAACCTGCTCCCTCCTTGGCTCAAGGCCCAGACCGGCCGAGCCCCCTGGCTCCCAAACCCTAAGGGGAGGGACGAGTCCCTCCCAGCAGCCGCCGCCGCCAGGATGGGGAGCCGCATGCGCTTCAACGTCCGTACTCCCTGCGGGATCCATCGCCGCCTGTCCTCTATGATGGCACGGACGACGACGATGTTCGGCCCCTCAGGAACCCTAACTCGAGCCGCTTTAAAAGCCTCCACCCACACCCGCTGCACTCCTGTTCCCCTCAAGCCGCCGCCACCCTCCGCGTCCCATGAAGCCGATGCCGGTGGACACCGCGTCGCCCATCTCGACGTCCGGCACCACCAGCTCGGCCAAGGTGTCGACGTCGGGCTCCCTGCTCCTGCCTCAACGCTGAACGAGCCCTCCTCCACCTCAACGGCACGAAGCCCCTCGGCACCTGCTGCACCGAGCTGCCACTCGCCATCAGGGCCCTGCTACGACGAGACCCCTCCCTGCCTCGCCTGTCCAGTAGGACGCCCCACCCCGGCGCAGTGGCCCCGCACTGCCTCCGCCACAACGACGCCGTCGTACAAGCCTGCTACATCGACGTCGCCCGTCATGCCTACAACATGCCGCGACGTCACCTATGGCCGGCCGTCCTACGCCACAGTCGACCAACCCCGACCTCGACGTCGTCCGCGTCCTCAGCTCCTCGACCACCAGCCACGCCATCCCCATCACGTCCGGCGCTCCTGCCGGCGTGACCCCGCTGAGCACCGTCCTTCCTCGACGCTGCTATTGCTGGCTCCGTCCTCCACCAAAGCGCTGCACTGTGTAGCGCTGCTGCGCACCCGCCACCTCGCCGCGCCGTAGAATCCTCCGAACACCAGCCGGTGAGCTACCAGGAACCCTAGAACCGACCCTTTCCTTCTTGTCTCAGTGTGTGTCTGAGACCAGCCGTCGTGCCGAGATTCTTCCTCTGTCACAGGAAAGCCGTGTGCGTGCTGCGTTGATGGGCGAAGCGTTGACTCCCCCTGCCCAACCTGTTGTTCTGTCCGGCCTTCGTGTCGTGTTCTTCACTGCCACAAGGAAGCGCCGACCTGGCAGCGCCATCTGCCGGAGCTTCGCCACCACCTGGACGCCTGCTGCCATTTCCAGTAAGCCGCAGCCATGTCCGGCCTTTGTGCCGTGATCCTTTCTGTGCAGGAGGGTGTGTCCCTGGTGTGCCGGTCCCGGACGCTCCGTCGACCCTTGCAGCGAACCGTCAATGCTCTGCCTTCAAGGTTGAGTCCTTGGAACTCGCCGACGCCGTCCACGACGTCGGCAAAAATGCTTGCTTTCACACTTGTCAATACATGTCCGCACTCTTTATCTGCACATGATATCCATGTCTACTTTTGATATTTATATATGCCTATGCCGTGCCTTCGTGCCAGTCTTTATCTATCTATTTGTCTCTTGCTATGGAATGTGCTACTCCAGTTCGTGTTCGTGTTAATGGATCTTTCTTAGTGTGTTGTGATTGTTTGCCCGTTGATCGAGCCTTCAAGCCGGTTGAGAGAGCGACATGTCTATGTGTGGCGATCGCAAGCTTGTCTTGCCATGATCATGATGCCTAGCATGATCCCTTCTCTTGTGTTTAGTTGTCCCCATTGGTCCACAATCGTTAGCTCCTATCCTTGTCCCTAGGATTTGGCCATAGAGGACTCAATGTTGATGTTGTTATCGACGTGGGTATTATCCACATGTTGCGAGCCCTCTATGACTTAGTCTAGCAGATTTGAGTTAGGGGACAACTTTCGTGAAATCAACGGATGCCAACTCTTGTAGGTAGAGCTCATGGTCGTGAGTTGCCTCGCAATGACCATCAAACTCTACCTCCTTTGCCTTTCTTGTCTTACCCATATCGTATGCTTGCACCACCTAGACCAAGGGATTACCTTGTGCCGTTTTAGTGCACGGAGGTCGTGTTGCCCTACGAGTTGGTGTGGATCGAGGAACCGTGAGCTTGTGTCTCTATTCCTTCAACCTCCGTCTGTTACCATGGCGTGTGGTTGATAGAATGCGGGGACTGTTCCTTTCTTATCAATCCCCGTCGATCCAGTAAGACGTGGATTACGCCCTCTTGTTCCAACTTCTTCGGTCCATGTCCATGACATGAGGATCGAAGTGTCGAGGAACCAATCCCCTTTCGCTTGCTTGTTTCCTTTTGGTGTTTATTTATCGATCTCTTTGTTCCTTCCTTCGATTGCCGTCAAATACAATGGCGAGTTGATCAAAGGAAGGTGGGTCCTTTTCTCTCCCCTTCACTCTTTTGGCTCTTTCGTGCTCAAGCCCCTTGTATGCTTGTACCTATTTTAGACTGTGGCGCTTCTTAGGTCCTTGCGGTGACAACCGCACCGCTAAGGCCTTAGAGGTGTTTAGGTGCCATTTAGTGCACGTAGGTCGTGGTACCCTACAAGTGGAGGTGAGTGTTGTGTGTCTCTCTTTTCCAATGCTTCGCCTTTTGCCATGGCGTGTGGATTGGGAGAAGTAGACCACGTCCCCTTTTCTTGTTGCCGTGTTCCAACCTCTCTTTTGGTTAGCGAAGCTATGGTCTATGCCACCTCCTCGGAACTATGCGAGTCGACTCGATCGACCGTCAGAAAACTATCCTTACCAAGGACGTGATATGGACAGCCTAGCCAACCCTTCCCCTGTTTATTTTTCCCATTCTCTTTTGCTTGCGCTAATTTCTATGGCGTATAAGCTGAAGTACTGTGGGACCAAGTCACAACTCTTGCATCTTGTGTTGTTCGTTCTTTCTTTAGTTGTGACTTGTGGGGCTTAAGGCTACAAAGGCTGAACCCAGATGTGTTTGTCTTCCTCTCTCGCTTGCAACCTTTTTGGTTCCTGTCAACCATGACACCCGAATCGAAAGACTACAAGCCGTGGTGTATGCGTAAGTTAAGCTAGGGTCTAGGCCCCTTTGTCCTGAAGCCATACAGGTTGACACTATCAACCCGGGAAGTGTGGCTATCTCGGGATCGTGACTCGAGCTTATGCTTAGCAAACAACCACTCGTGATTTATTTTGAGCCCGAGGAAAGTGGACAACCACCGCGAGGGCTAAGTCTCTTGGAGTTCTTTTGTCATTAGCCGCTCTTTTGTGTCTCGTTGTCTTTTGGGAGTTTGGATCTTGGTCAACGATTGATTGTTTTCTTCCTTGTTTGTCGCTCTGTTGAGTTAGTTGCATCGAGGGCGATGTTGATCGAACCGGTGATCCGTTGGAGACAGGAGGCATGAGCAGCAATAGGATGTGGATGATTATGGATCAAGTTGAACAGGTGCCACGTCCCACCCATCCTCGTAGAATCCTATTAGACATGCATATACATAGATGCTAGTGCTTTACTTTCTATAATTAAACTGATAAGTTGCATGGTAGATTTGCAAAGCCTTTACCTTGTCGCAACCTTACCCCTACACACCCGCTGATAGGATAGACACTCGCTTTACTTACTTGCTCGCTGCTTACTTCTACTTCGCATTATGTCTATGATGTGATGCTGAGTGGAGGATTGTTTGTGAGTGGCTAGGCACTGTGTGCCATTATAATGATAACAACTTGGGGAGATCTTGGCGCGTGTCTTGGGTGTGTGGTGAGGGTTGAGTCGATCAGACAGGCCCTACGACGAGTCCGTGGGACGAGTCTTGCCGGGGGTGCGACCTGGGCATCCCCACGTGAGGTACCTGTGGCGGGTACTTGTGTTCTAAGGAGATCCCTAGAGGTGCTGTGATGGCATGGGGGAGCACCCCGACTGTGGAGATGACTTGTCTGATCTCACCTAGGATCTGGAATAGCAAGGGAAAACGGAACCATGAGCCTTTCGTGCACACCACTTGTCTCTAAATGGGCGGGGTGCGGATGTCAATCGGTTTGGGCGATGCCATTACTGCCAGGTTGTTAGGTGATAAGGGTGGTGTGGTGCCGGTGTTGAGACCCGTACCATCCTAGATACACAGTACCATGGTGGCCAGGTGCTGCGTCTCCCAGTCTCAGTTTGCCGGTGCACCGGGGAGCCCCAAGGCTGAGTGGCAGGATGGTATCCTTTCGGACCGGGTGATAACCCGTTGTCAGCCTAGGCATTGTACAACGTCGATGATGGTGATCTTATGGGTACAGGTGTACACACTCTACAGAGTTGCTCGATCTATACGTATAGCCGTGTCCTCGGTTATGGGGCATCTCGTGACCTACGCCTCACTTGCTTTAGAGAGATGAGTCCCTTCTTTTTCCCCTGGGTTTTGCAGGATCCCGCTATGAGCCACTGAGACAAGGACGAGAGGGAGTTGTCCTTGTCGCCTAGAGAGTGTGAGTGTGTGGTGAGATGTGTGTGGATGGGATGGATGTGTGGGAAATGTGTTAAAATTTGATATACAACTATTACTATTATTACTTAATATTGAAACTTGCATAGGAAAACCATAGCCAGATATAGATTCTCTTCTCTACCCCTTGCATACCACTTTCCACAAAGCAAAAGCAAAGCATAGGGTGGGAAACAGTGGCAGTAAAAATCGTACTAAAAGTTATTTATCAGGTTTTGGATGCCATCTTCGACGACAACAACAAGGATCTGGAGGAGGTTTAGGTGGTCCTGTCCTACGCTCAAGGTTGCCTGTGAAGGAGGAGCCTTCACCCATTGGCGCGTTGTGTCTGCTTTGGTATCGTTTCGCGTGCGTCTTCCGCTAGTATCATGATGTAGTAGGGTATGAATCTCTAAGTTGTAATACTTGTAAACTTGTAATCAACGATGTATGACTGTGGTATCAGCTATATAATAATAATGTGTTAGCTTTGTATTCCTGGGACTATCACATTATGTGGATTTCCCTTCGAGGAAATTGTGGATTGTTACAGTTGGTATCAAAGCCATACTTGACCCTAGGACGAGACCTTTAGGACCAAACACTAGTTTAGAGGCCAATCAACCTGTTTAATGAAGAACTATAGGTGCTAGCACTTGTTTCTCTCTCCGCCTTGAGTTCTGAATGCTAACTGACCCTCCCTTTTATGGAAGTTGACCTTTAGAGAACTTTCCCTTTACCGTCCTCGCTAGATCGGTAGATGTGTGAGACTTGAAGGCTTAGGAGTCGCCATAAGTCAACACTATGCATATAGGAGTTGTAATGTTATTTGATTGCCTGAATCTTGTGTTGTTATGCTTCTATGTCATCTTCATGTTCTAGTGTAGGTTGTAGAAGATATTTTGCGTATGTGAGACTCCGGATACTGGTTAACATAGAAGGCTAAACCCAAGGCCGCCATATGACTAGATAAGTGATCCTGACTAACAATGTTAAAAAAATGATAATAACAAACCCAGTGCATCAGGCTTCTATCAACCCTTTTCCCCCAAAGTAAATGTTTCCAACTTTTTCACTAAGCAAAAAGAATTGCCTTCTTTGGTTTAAAAGGTTTACAAAAAATCACTTCTTTTCAAAAGAGAAACAATTCCAAAGCCTTTTGAAACTCCTTCCTTTTTGAAAGGAAGCTGTTTTGGTTCCATTCTTCACTCGATCCAATTTCAAAAGCTTTAAACAAAACAGTTTGAAAACCGGTTTCCTTTTCAAAATGTTTTACAAATCACTTACCAAAAACAATACCTTTGCTTTGTGATTAACTAAAATGTTTCCAAAACCAAAGACCTTTGGCTCGATTTTGTTTTAAAAGCTTTTGATTTCACCCTATGAGCCAAGTCTATTTCAAAATCAACCCAACTTTCCAGAATGGTTTGCAATTATTTTATCAAACAAAATACTTACGAAAATATTTTATCTTCAAAAATACTTCTAAAGCTAAAATGAGCTTTCAAAACCTAATTTCAAAAGCATTGTTTTGGAAAAAGTGTTTATTAAAAACCAAGTTGGATGGTGAAAACTTTTCCTTTCAAAAATAAGAAGTGATTTCATGTTATTTTCAAAACCTGTTTTGATTTAAAAGAGAAGGATGCACACTTCGTTTCAAAAATAAATAGCGTACTTCAAAAGTATTTGATTTGAAATCATTCAAAAAAATGCGTGTGTTTTTATTTGAGAAGCAAATACCTTCAAAATGCTTTATTTTCCAAAATTGTTTTTGTTTCAACAGTGTTCGGATAAAAACAAAATTTTAAAACAAGCTATCTTTAAAAGTTTTGGTATTTGCAAAACATTTTCATAAAAAGGATTTTGAACGCTACTTACTAACCTGTTTCAAAAACATCTCTTGTCCAAAAAGTCTATTTGGAAAAGTTTATTAAATGTTTTGATTTCTAAGCCCTTCTCTTCAAAAGACCCAAATGCTTGTGAAAATCGTTTCAAAAGAGGATTGAAAAGTGAAAACCTTTTATAAAAGTTTTAAATTTATAAACTAAACCTATTTAAAGCGTTTTCGAAATCTCCTTGCTTTATATTCCAGTTTTGCCAAAAAAATCGGAAAACTTTTTGATTGAAGCTTCAAAAAATGGGATACAACCTATTTCAAACATGTTTGAGTTTATTTCAAAATCCTATTGTTGTAGCCTTCTCCCTTTCAAAATCTACAAAACAGAGAATTTAAAACTTGTTTCCAAAATGGTTTTCAAAATGATTTATAAAGGCTTTTCCGTCTCTAAAGCTCTCCTCCCCTCTCTCTTGGGATACTGAGTTAATGTTGAGAATTACATGGTGTCGTGTCATGATCAAAACCCACTGTGCTGCTATGAGACTTGGGGCCCCATGTGTAATGCATCCACATGGCTTGCTGCCGGGCGTATGCTGTATTGAGGTACTTGACTGTGACCACGCTATGTAGTACCCGCATAACCCCATAATCCTGAGCTTAGCTTTTCAAAATCTTACTTCAAACACAATCGTTTAAAAAGAGTTTTATTTAAAATAAAGGATGTTTTGGATTTGCAAAACTCTCCATTCAAACACCCTAATTTCTTTTGACAAAGAGTTTCCAAAACGCAAAGCTTTGCAAAAAACAGCTTTAAAAAGAAGCGGGATTTTCAAAAAGCTTCTTAACTTCTTTAGCTTTAAAACTTTGGGCTATTTCAAAAGTTTCGAAAACTTTGCTCCCATTTTCAAAATGTTGTTTTGAAAAGGTGTTTCAAAACCCTTTTTTATGGGTATGCTTGAAAATTTCAAAAAAAATGTGTTAGTTTCAAAACCTATTTTGTTCAAAAGAAAGATTTATGAAAACCTAATTCCCAAGCTTTTTCAAAATGACTTGTGAAATGACAAAATGTTTTGGTTTTCCAAATTGAAAAGCCAGCTTCATAAAGGATTTTTTTTCAACCAAAAACATTTCTAACTAGCTTCCCTACATTGCGTAAAATGATTTTGTTTCGAAATAAAAACCATTTCCAAAGTTGTCTTTAGTTCAAAGAAAACAGTTTTCCCGAAATGGCTTTTGAAACCGTTTTACAAAACTTTGGTGTGCGTGAAACTGTTTGCAACAGATATTTAAAGCATGTTTTCCAAAATCATGGTTTTCAAACAAAAGATGATTTCAAAAGGAAAGTTTGAACTCGATTTGAGAAAGATTCAAAATCTCTTTTGAAAACAACCCTTCTTCGAAAATTGATTTGATTATGCAAAAGTTCTCTCTCTCTCTCCCATCCTGTTTATAAAATATCCTTCTCTATTTAAAAGGTTCTTGCAACTGCTTTCCGAAATGGCCTTCTTTCAAAACCTTTTCGCGGAAAGCTTCTTTTAAAACCCTTGTTCAGGAAGCTTCTTTGCAGGACCTGATGCACTGATGCCATAGAACCTTCGCTAAAAGCTAGCAACCATAGTCAAACATAGCGCCATCCTTTAGAGTAGTAACCCCTGAATATCGGGGACGAGATTCCTGTAAGGGGGGTAGTCTGTAACAACCCGTGTTTTCTAACACCCAAAAATGCGAACATTCAAAAACTTTTTGATGTATCGTGTGAAGCATGTAGTTGTTAGGTCTAACCAAGCTAGCCTAATATAGTTTACCAACAAAATCGTTTCATGCATATAGATTGATTGTAGATTCATGCCTCGACTCTTGTTTTGATTTTGGGTTTTGTGTTGTGTTTCGTGTTGGAGTGCACAACCCATAGCAACCCTCTCTCTCTGACTCCATCGAAATTCATCTCTGGGTTCCTTCAAACCCTCCATGAAAACATATCTCCGATCTCGTTGAGTCCTCCCTTAAATCTCCCTTGAATCTCTCTCAAGTATCACCCAGTCACTTTCCCTTTTATGTTCTCGTGATCCATCCTCGATCAGATCACTTATCTCATTGGTGTAAATCTGGGAAGCCACCTCGAGTTTATCTAACCCTAAAAGGACCACCCCTGCTGGACCTCCACAAATATGCGAGCATGTTCTAAGAGATGTATATATATATGTACAATATATATACACAAACACATGTAAGCCATAGCAAATGAAAGAATTAAGGAGAAGAGGAAACATCTCCTTTTGAATCCCTTCACACAGATCCAGTCCAAATTCGTATCAAATTGACATCGTAATTGGAAAACCCCAATTCCCTTCTCCTTCTCTCCATCTAGCCCAGCCAGCCCACCACCTTTCCTCTCTCCCTCCCTTGGCCCGCTCCCGCGCAGGCCCAATCTCACCCCCACTCCCCCTCACCTCTTCCCTTCTAGCCCAGCTCGCACTCGGCCCAAGCTCCAGCCGAGGCCCGCTCGCACCCCTGCCCTCCCCTTGACCCATGCGCGCAGCAGCAGCCGCAGCCCAGCCTGCTCCCTCCTTGGCTCAAGGCCTAGCCTGGCCGAGCCCCCTGGCTCCCAAACCCTAAGGGGAGGGATGAGTCCCTCCCATCAGCTACCGCCGCTAGGATGGGGAGCCGCACGCGCCCCGACGTCCGTACTCCCAGCGGGATCCGTCGCTGCGTGTCCTCTCTGATGGCACAGACGACGACGATGTTCGGCCCCTCGGGAACCCTAACTCGAGCCGCTTTAAAAGCCTCCACCCACACCCGCTGCACTCCTGTTCCCCTCAAGCCGCCACCACCCTCCGCGTTCCATGACGCCGATGTGAGCGGACACCGCGTGGCCCATCTAGACGTCCGGCACCACTAGCTCGGCCGAGGTGTCGACGTCGGGCTCCCTGCTCCTGCCTCAACGCTGAACGAGCCCTCCTCCACCTCGACGGCATGAAGCCCCTCGGCACCTGCTGCACCGAGCTGCCCCTCGCCATCGGGCCCCTGCTACGACGAGCCCCCTCCCTGCCTCGCCCATCCAGCCAGACGCGCCACCCCGGCGCCGTGGCCCCGCACTGCCTCCGCCGCAACGACGCGCCGTACGAGCCTGCTACATCGACGCCGCCCGTCGTGCCTACAACATGCCACAACGTCACCTATGGCCGGCCGTCCTACGCCACGGTTGACCAACCCCGAACTCGACGTCGTCCACGTCCTCAGCTCCTCGACCAGCAGCCACGCCGTCCCCATCAGGTCAGGCGCTACTGCCGGCGCAACCCTGCTGAGCGCCGTCCTTCCTCGACGCCGCTACTGCCGGCTCCGTCCTCCACCAACGCACTGCACTGTGCGGCGCTGCTGCGCACCCGCCACCTCGCCGTGCCGTAGAATCCTCTGAACACCAGCCGGTGAGCTACCAGCAACCCTAGAACTGACCCTTTCCTTCTTGTCTCAGTGTGTGTCTGAGACCGGCCGTCGTGCCGAGATTCTTCCTCTGTCACAGGAAAGCCGTGTGCGTGCTGCGTTGATGGGCGAAGCGTCGACTCCCCCTGCCCAACCTGTTGTTCTGTCCGGCCTTCGTGTCGTGTTCTTCACTGCCACAGAGAAGCGCCGACCTGGCAGCGCCATCTGCCAGAGCTTCGCCACCACCTGGACGCCTGCTGCCATGTCCAGTGAGCCGCAGCCATGTCCGGCCTTCGTGCCGTGATCCTTTCTGTGCAGGAGGGTGTGTCCCTGGTGTGCCGGTCCCGGACGCTCCGTCGACCCTTGCAGCGAACCATCGCTCAAAAATCGGAACTCGCGAGGTAAACGGAGATCTTGTAGATGCAACCCGTCGAGATCATAAGAACTCGTAGATAAACTATAACTAGTACAAAAAAGTAGATGCTGAAAAGTAAGACGAAAATAATAGATTTGTTTGATTGTATTGGATATCCTTCATACGAGCCCTAGGTATATATTTATACTCCAGTAAAAGGAGTCAGACATGGACATGACTCATACTAAACAAAACTCCTATTTTTAAGGAAATAAAACGATTCGTGCAAGGTTCGGACTCAAACTAAAACAATAATACTAGCATAAAAATCATCAGTTTCCTTATCTGTCCTCCCTACGATGAAACTTTCCATCGGCAGATTCCTTCAATCTGCAACTTCCTTCTATTGCAATTGGCAACTTCCTGCTGACGTCAGCCACATCAACCTGTATCCATCGGTAATTCCTTCTTATCAGCAAAACATATCTTCTTTCCTCTTTGACGCTTCTTCCATCACACTCACCATCGGCAGATTCTTCTGCTTCTATCGGTAATTAAACCGATAGCACCTTGATGCCAATGAGGAACAATTTTTACCTCTTTACCGATCAATACACTTGGTTCAATATTGACCGTACAAAAACGGTGTCAACAATGCCAAAACAAGGTATTCGGCGGTCGAGAAATTATGTTTGTGTCTATACTTCTCCTGCACCAAACTGAGGCATTATTTGCTATCGGTTGAGTGTACTGTCATATGCAAGGATGATGTGGTTAAGTATATGCTATCAATGCCGATATTGAGTGGAAGGATCGGTAAGTGGATTCTAGCGCTATCGGAGTTTGATTTACGGTATGAATCGGTTAAAGCTGTTAAAGGGCAGGTAATGGCCGATTTTGTTACTCAGCATTGTGGTATAGTGAGTTCTGTGGAGATTGCTCCTTGGAATTATTTCTTTGATGGATCCATATGCAGAGAAGGATCAGGTATCGGTGTTGTCTTGATTTCTCCCCGGGGGCAGAGATATGAATTCTCATTGCTGATTGTAGCTACTTCGACAAACAATCAGGCTGAATATCAGGCTTTGCTGAAAGGGATGGAATTGCTCAGAGAAGTATGTGCCGATGTTGTTGAAGTCTTTGGCGACTCCATGCTGGTGATTAATCAGATGATTGGGGTATATGAATGCCGACGCGAAGTTTTGGTCACATACTATGAAAAATGTTTGCAATTATTGAAAGAGTTCAAGGAATATCGTCTTGAACACGTTCCCAGAATGCATAAGGAAGAAGCTAATCGGTTAGCACAGTGCGCTTCAGGGTATCAGCCGATACAAGGGGTGATGATATCGGAAATGGCTGCCAATGATTGGAGGAGGGAAATTGCCGATTACTTGAAAGAACTGTCCAAAAAGGTTGAGAGACGTCTCATGTTTCAAGCTACCAAGTATGTGCTCCTTGATGATGAATTATATTTTCAGACGTTCGATGGAGTCTTGCTTCGGTGTCTTGGCAAAGAAGAATCAAAAGTGTCTGGATGGATGAATGAAGGCGATACGTATATACCGATGACAAAGTTATCATACAAGGAACATCGGTAGGAAGACGTTAAATGTTATATTACAGACGGATCACTTATCAAGCTCAGGAGTAACAAGTTACAATAGGGTTTGAATACAAAAAATCGCACGATGGCGGACTTGGTCGGCTTCTTCGATTTCCCTGGTGTCGTTGTCGGCAGTGCCATCAACTGTCTTGGCCTTTCTCCTCAGCAGAAGAGCTACATGAGCATTGGCGTCCCTCTCCTGTTGTAGAGCTTTGGCTATGGTAGGGAGATGGGTCTTCTTCTGTGTGGCCGAATCTAAGGCTTCATCCACTCTCTTCAGCTCGGCCAGCAGTTCTTCTTTTTGCGCCGACAGACGGTTGATCTCCTAATCAAGTTTGGTGCCAGAGGCTTCTAGGCGACCGATGTCCTTGTGCTTTTCGTCTGCAATCTGCTTAAACTTAGATATTTCTTATTCAAGTCTTGTTTGAGCAACTCTGTCGGCAATGCGACCTAAAGCCTTTTTGTATTGGAGTTGCCGACTCTCAAGGAAAGCCGCCTGGAAGAGTGGTTCTTCGATATCGGCAGACAGTTGATCTTGGATTTCCTTGAAAGCCGCCCTTACTGCACTGGAATCTTGGACCAGTTGGGATGTACTTTGTTGTAGTAGGAACAGCAAGGCTTCAAGCATGGATTTCAATTCTGCCGATACGACAGTTGAAGTTTGGGTAGAATCTGCCTCTTCATCGGCATCTTCTGGAACGTTGACAACAAAGGAGAACAGGTTGTTGGGAGAGTCTTGGGCCTGGATAGACAAAGAATTAAAATATGTCAGGAAGGAGCTTGTGTCTCACAAGTTTGTAATAGAAGTAATTGGTTTACATGCTTTAAAGCAATTTCTCGCCTTTGGCTTAACTGAGTAACCGATGCAACCGTATCTTGAGGATCGGCAATGGTTTCCGATGAGCTTGCCTCAGTAGGAGGGATGGTTGGTGCTGAAGTTGGTGCTGGTGTTGGTGCCGCTTCCGCTGACTTCTGAGGGGATGTTGCTGCCCCTTGGTCAGGAATTTCATCTGGTGCTGATGTTGGTACTGATGCCGATACCGTTTCTGTTGTTATAGGCACCTCTTGCGGTGATGGCGTCGTCCCTTGGTCAGGATTCTCGATCTGCAGTGGCTCAGGGACAGGCGCCGATGCTGGCTCTGTTGTTGGCACATCAGCAGGAGCTTGAGAAGGTGCAGTTGGAGCCGATGGCTTTGGACGCTTTGGTTTTGGAGCGGCACTTGATGAACCTTGGCGCTTTGACTGTTGCGATTTGGGGATATCGGCAGGTTGAGCTATGAAGGATTGTACACTCGGAATGGCTGCCGATGAACTTGTTCGCTGCAAAGGAAAGTTTGGTACAAATTGAGTAAAGTTGTTGGTTGACATGGTATGATCAACAAAAATAAGTGAATATTTGTTACCTTGAAGGCTTGTACCATGGCAGCAGCAGCAGAGGTGGCGGCAGCAGCATCATCGGTCAGCAGTGGTCTAGACCGGATGGTAACTTTAGGGATTACCTTCTGATGCATGAGCGTAGACAGCGAAGGGGCCTTGCTGCCGATTGATGATATAGGGTTCATCGGTCGTAGGTTGAAGTGTTTTCCGCTCTTGCTCTGATGGGGAACCAGATCATCGACCTGTTGATGGAGGGTTAGTTACCGATGCATTTGAAAAATTAAACGAGGAGAAGTATCGGAAATAAGCTTACTGCGTCATCGGGTATGATATGATCAGCATCAATCAGATGCCGATAGTAGTGGGATGATGGAGCAAATAATTGCTCTTTCCATTCTTGCCACCACGACTTGAAGGATTCGGTGATGAAAGATGTCGGTGCCCAAGAAGATAAGTTGATATTGGATACATTGGCATGAGGAGAAAGGGTGACGATTTTGTTCCAATCCATGGCACTGGAGATGATTTCTCTTGGTTTGATCACGTTGACATAGCTTAGCTTAATCGGTAGTTGACCGAATGCTAGCTGTCTCGCAGCTACCGATGGATGGTAGAAATCGTAAGATGGGTTGGAGTTTTTTCCAGTCCCGACGACGTTCACTGGGATAGCTCGGGGAATGAGGGTGGCCTTCATGATTGCTTCATTTTGTGGTATGTTCCCATCAGTGAGGTTGAAGGAGAGTGGGAATTGGTTGTCTTCATCGATGTAAGGCCACCAGGCTCGTTCTACAGCAGGGATTCTACAGTAGAGCCTTTGGAAAAACATACCGAATTGGTCGATATTGGCATCGGTTCCCGGCAGCACTATCTTGGCTTCCCCGAAATTGAGTGGAGCACGGGTTGCCGATTCATCATCATCATAGACGTAATCTTCAGATATGTCCCTTGGAAACTATTGGTTGAACAGATCAAACTGTAAACATTTGTGCATGTGAGCGTTTAGCCACATGTTGATGAACCACCAGGGACCTCCGAGGTTGCCGATGGGCTCGCCTAACAGCAATTTCACTGACACTTGATGTAGAAGGCGGTAGACCGAGCCCAGGAGTTATCGGCCAAGGGGAAATCCTCCATCGGTTAAGAGCTCTACTGCGGGAAGATACATGTTGGTTGGGCCGACTGTTCTGCCACAGAAGACAAATTTCTCCAACCACATGTTGAGAAAGGTAGCATGTTCCCTTGGGGCTACCGATCCACTCTTCTGGTACTCTTGGATATACCCGGTCCAACCACCGATATTGCGGGTACTTACCCGACGCTCAGATTTCCTGCGAAATAGAGTGGTAGGATCGGCGGAAGAAACATCAAGACTAGTGAGCATGTGCACATCGACAAGCGTGGGGGTTGCTGGTCTGTGTCTGAAAAGGAATGCATTCATTGTATCAGACCAGAAGTAGGAGGCGGCGATCATCATGTTCTCGTTCTTGGCCATATCAGCAATGGACAGCCTAATACATTGCCCGATGTTGCGCTCTGACCAGTAGACTCTCTGTGACCTTGCTATCCTGAGGTACCAATTCTTCCACCCATTAGTGGGTTTGGGCCAAGAAGGGAAGGTATCGGTCCACAACCCTAAATCAAAATGCTCAGATCTGAAAGGGATGCGGTTGGTTTTTGCATTGATCAGATTGGTCGGATCGGTATTCCCCATTGGACCTAGGCAGCAAAGATGTTCTTGATCGGTAGGGATCATTATTTTGTTGCGCATCTTCTAGATCCAGGAAACAAAGCAGAAAAGGGGAGAAGGGACTGAGAAGCAATGCGGAAGGATGAAATTGCAGTATGTAACACGGGGAAGGAAGAGAAGATTACCGCAGGAGCAGTGAAGTTGATCGCCATTGAAGCAAGAGTTCTTGCAAGGATCGTGCTTCCTGATGAAAGAAGGACCGCCGCTGGAATAGTGCTCTTTGGATGATGTTGAGATGAAGGTACAAGTGTGAGCTCAGGGTAAAAGAGAAGGCAGATGGTGATTTTTATAGGCCTAGGTTAAAGGGCATTTTCGAGATTTCTTTTTACTGAGCAAAGATAATGAAGGATATCGCAGTGAATTTGCGCGCGGTAATCGAGATGATGGCATAGGCGTTTTGGAGGGAAAGATTACAATAGAGCAAATTTTGGTGCATAAGATATTTTATACTCCGAAATTGGGGGGCATGTGTTGACACCGTTTTTTGTATGTGTCAATTTGAACCGGATGCACTGATCGGTAGAAGGATGGTTTCTTCTCCTTATCGATAGTAGAATATCACCAATCAGATTGCCCATAGAAGCAGGAGATTGAAGAAACGTCAAAGATAAAGAGAAGGGTATTTTGCCGATTGAAAAGTGTTGCCGATGGAAACAGGAGAACGTTGCCGATCGGGAATGTTGCCGATGGATGCAGGATATAGCTGACGTCAGTGGAAAGATGCCGATGGTAATGGAAGAAGTTTGAGGATGAAAAGAAATCCGCAGATGGAAAGTGTCATCGCAAAGAGAATAGATAAGGAAACTGGTGATTTTATACCAGTATTGTTATATCAGGTTGAGTCTGACTCTTGCACGAGTCATTTATTTCCTTAAAAGTAGGAGTTTTGTTTAGATATGAGTCGTGTCTATGTACAACTCCTCCTATTGGAGTATAAATATGTACCTAGGACCCGTATGAGAGATATTCAATACAATCAAACAAATCTATTATTTTCGTCTTACTTTTTAGCATCTACTTTTTTGCATTAGCTATAGCTTATCTACGAGTTCTTACGATCTCGATGGGCTGCATCTACAAGATCTCCGTCTACCTCGCGAGTTCCGCTTTTTGAGCAACCTAAGCCTTGACGTCCGGGCGTATCGCTGTCATCTCGTTCATCGTTGTTCTAGTTATCGTCCTTGTTGATTAACTGGTCAAATCAACTGGCACACCTTGGAAATCGAGTTCGGGTATAAGCCCGAGATGTTCGCAGATCCAACGCTTTTTGTGTCAACAGTGACATACTCCGCAATGTCCAACTTCATCTTAGACCACCAATACCTTGTCCTGAGGTCATGATACATCTTACTACTGCCAGGGTGAATCGATAGCTTTGAGTTATGTGCTTCGTTGAGAATTCTATCTCGCAGAGCCTGATCTTTAGGAACTACCAAACGTTGATTGAACCATATGACTCCTTTCTCATCCGCCTTGAAATTCAGAGACTCACTGGTTTCCAACCTTTGTTTGGTTTGCATAAGCTCTTTGTCTAATTTCTGTCCCTCAATAATATCACTATCCAAGGTGCATTGGATAACAATATTATTTAACACCAAAGGGTGCATTAGATCAAATCCTTCTTCTAACAGAGGTTGCAACAAGTTACAATGAGATTTGCAGCTCAAAGCATCTGCTACCACATTCACTTTTCCAGGATGGTAGTGCACTTCCAAGTTATAATCCTTGATTAACTCTAGCCATCTCCGCTATCTCATGTTTAATTCAGACTGGGTAAACAAGTACTTCAAACTTTTATGATCGGTGAAGATGTGACACAAGTTACCCATTAGGTAATGTCTCCATATCTTTAAAGCTTGCACAACTGCTGCTAACTCCAAGTCATGTGTCGGGTAGTTCTCCTCATGCGGGCGAAGTTGACGTGAGGCGTAAGCAATGACTCTTCCATTTTGCATCAACACACATCCAAACCAATGGTTGATGCATCACAAAACACATCGAAAGGTTCCTCCAAGTTTGGTTGTGCTAAAACTGGTGAAGTTGTTAACAGTGACCGCAAGGTACGGAACGCTGTTTCACATTCTAGGCTCCATTCAAACTTCTTATTTTTCTGAGTTAACCTTGTCATAGGTTTAGCTATCTTAGAAAAGTCCTGGATAAAATGACGGTAGTATCCGGCCAATCCTAAACAGCTGTGAACCTCATGCACATTAACAGGTGCTTTCCAATTCATGACTTCTTGCACTTTTGAGGGATCCACTGATATACCTTCTCCTGACAAGATATGACCCAGAAAAGGCACTTTAGTCAACCAAAACTCACACTTGCTGAACTTAGCATAAAGCTTATGCTCCCTTAACCGTTTCATCACTATCCTCAGGTGTTCGGCATGATTTTTCTCATTTTCCGAGTATACCAAAATGTCATCGATGAAGACCACAACAAACTTATCCAACTCTTGCATGAACACGAAGTTCATTAGGTACATAAAATGCGCAGGCACATTTGTTAATCCAAAAGACATCACTAGGTACTCATACAGACCGTACCGGGTGGAGAAAGCGGTCTTAGGTACATCCTCCTTCCTGATTTTAATCTGATGGTAACCTGACCTCAAATCTATCTTAGAGAACACCTTTGCTTTAGACAACTGGTCGAACAACAAATCAATCTGAGGCAACGAATATTTATTTTTGATGGTAACTGCATTGAGGGGGCAATAGTCCACGCACATTCTCAAGGTTTTATCCTTCTTCTTCACAAATATGGTTGGACATCCCCAAGGTAAACAACTCGGGCGGATCAAACCTTTTTCTAGCAACTCCTGAAGTTGCTTCTTGAGTTCTGATAACTCGTTGGGTGTCATCCTGTATGGCCTCCTGGATATAGGTGATGTTCCGGGAGCCAATTCTATAGCAAACTCAACATCTCTGCCCGGGGGTAACCCTGGAAGATCATCAGGAAACACATCCGGAAACTCACAAACTAGAGGAATCTTGTCCAACAACTCAACAGTGATGGCAAACATGACTCCCAACTGATTCGGATTCTTAGGTAAGAGGATTCCAAAGGTGGCTCCATCTCGGGGGTTGGTGATAGATACTGCACGTTGGGCTATATCTAGATGCACTTTCCAAGCTTTCATCCATTCCATACCAAGGATAACATCTAGACCTAGCTCAGGTATTACGATGAGGCTGACATTGATCGATGTCGTTCCCATGGTAATTTCTACATCCTTTACCATTTTTTAAGTATATAGGACAGCTCTAGCTGCACTAATCTGATACTCCTTTTCCAACTCTACCCCCTTCTGCTGACTCCGTAGCACGAAGTTCCCACTAATGAATGAATGCGATGCTCCAGAATCAAGCAAGATAACTGCAGGACATTCATTAACAAGGAACGTACCAGCTGTGATGGGTTCTCCCTCTCATACTTCCTCCAAAGTGGTGTGGTGGACGTTCCCTGTGCAAGGCTTCTGCGAAGGGTTGAACTGCTTCCTTGGCTTCGTGCAGAAACGCGACAGGTGTCCAGCTTGACCGTAGTTGTAGCACGGCCCCACCACATAGGGTATCTTCTGCCCTCTAGCTCCAGGTGCTGCAGCTTTGTCCTTGTTGGCGGCGATGTTGTGCAAGGTCTCGTTCATCTGGCACTACATCTCCTCCACACTCCTTTGGCTGCCTAGAAACTGGCCAAAGAATGCCTCCGGTGTGATCGGAGGTGGTGGTGGCAGGTCTTCCCTGGCTGCCTCTCCATCACCCCAGTTAGTGCGACGAGTGTTAGCCAGCATCTGTATATCCCATTAACAAGCAACAATTAGGTGATGTTATATTGAACAATGAATAAATTCCGTGCGATACAAAATGTAATATCAAGCACACAACCAGATATAATTACTCATCCTTCCACATAACATCACAAAATTAATTACTCGTCATGAGCATACAAATAACATTCCATATTCCTTGCCAGAACAACGTCTGGACTTAAATTCCAAATTCGGCTTACACATAACGGAAAATCCAAATTAAGCAGAGTCTTAAACAACATGATACAAAAGCTCCCAGCGCGAAAGGTCAAACTCCTAATCTAGCGCTCAGTCCACGTCGGAGAAGTACTGCTCTCCGTCGGAGTCGTTGAGGTAGGGCTCGTCGGCGAAGGCCTCGTTCGGAGCCATGTCCTCCTCTGGTGGGTCAGGACCAAGGATCACTCCATCCTGTGGCTCGGGCTCCTCAGGTGCAGGTGCTGCAGCGGCTGCCTGCTGCTGCTGGTGAATAGCGTGGAAAGCCTCGTGCAGGTTGTTGATGTACTCCTGCTGCCCGTTGAGGTGACCCTCTAACTCTATGACCCTCTCCTGTAGGCCCTCTGACTCAGTCCAAGCTTCATTCCTGGAGTTGGTGGCATCGAGGAGTAACTGCTCACCAACCACGCGAGCAGGAATCTCCTCTCCCACCCTGGTCTGAGCCTGGTCGTGCTCCAGAGTTATCTGAGCCAACTGTGCCTGAAGGGTGGCGACGGCTGTCTCGAACTCCTGCTGCAACTGGCGTTTGCTCTCAAGAGTAGCGTTGTGGATCTCCGTCACATCTGCAATACTGCGCTCCAAACTCTCACAAGTACCAAGCAAGGCTCCAGTGGCACCCATGGCTAGGGTCTCGCAGAAGAAAAGCTCCTCCTCATCCCCTGTCAGCGTTGTCTCCTGAGACTGTGTCCAGTCTACAGGAAAAGCCTGTCCACGGGGAAACACTCTCGGCCAAGCGTCTGCAAGGTCTGCTGGAAAGCGGGCGATGATATCCTTTAGCACCAAGTATGCTGCCCTGTTGGCACCATCCTTAGCACAAGGTCTCTTGGTGGTGATTGTCCAGCTAGGCCAATCTGGTCTTCCTTCTAGAGCTTTCACCTTGATCTGAACATGGACCAGAGAGTCGCTGCTTCTGCCAAGAGTACTTGGGCTCACTACCCTAGGAATACCCAATGGCGTGCAAAACCCGCCAGAGGATAGTCGGCAGCCCAAAGTACGACAAAAACTTCCCCTTGGTCATCTTCCTTGCCAAAGGGAAACGAGGAACTCCTGCTCCTCTGGTTGCCTTCCTGGCGGTCAGACGGGTGCGAGGCATCTGTAGAAAAAGGGTTTCGAACTCTAGTGAGACAGATATTAAGTTGGTAAATTTTATCGAAAAGGAACCATTTACAATTTAAGGGGAGGTATGACATGGTGCAAGAATATAAACATGATGCATGAGCGTAATTACGTTCTCACTCAACTAGAATGACTCGCAAGTCCTAACGTTCTAGTCGGTGGCAAGACGATCTCTCATTACGCAGTTATTCATTCTACACGGATACGTAGTTAGTGTACCTGCAGAAGATTCATTTCAGCCCAAAAGACAAATCCCAATGCAGAAAATCACCGGGCACTTCTCCTGATATGCACGAAGCACACATCAGTTAGTTACCAGAACCTTATGCACCAAGCTCGGAAAACCCACCCAGCATTTCATACTTCTCAGATATGGTTGCGTAAGAGCTCGTATATCCTTAAGTAACAATATATCACTTCCCTGGACCAACGGTTGGAAGGTCTACTCTCACATCTCACAAACAGTTTTCAATGCAATTTTTGAAACTTGTATCACTCTTCCAAAGAATGATACCCCGGCACCTTTTAAAGATCCAGCATGAGCAAAACCCTGAACCAAGTTAGTATTATTAAGCCACTTGATTTCCTAGTATAGGGCTAAGGACTAGACTCGGGCACCCTAAGTTTTCGAACTTAGTTTGTAAAAATAGTTTTGAAATACCCGTTTTGTTTAAAAGTTGCTCAAACGAATGAGGATACCTGAACTCAGATCTGATACCAACTGTGGCAGAACCGCCCAAATTATAAGAGATCAAGTACCAAAGTAGCCGATTTAACGACCGCTTTAAAAACTTGAGCCCATATAATCCCGGTAGTCCGGAAATCTCGAAGGATTTCTAACAATCGTATCTCCAACCAAGATCGCGCAAACTTAGGTATGCACATTCGAACGAACCAACAATTAAACGAAAAACTTGAAGTACGAAATAAAGTTATTACAACACTTTGTCCCAAATAAAGTAGTACTCACGCCACAACACATGTGGCCAAATAAAACATTGTTTTAAAAATCGAACCCAATGTTTTCACTCCACGCTAGTACCATTAATAAATAGGGGTGTCCAAGAGATCACGTCCAACAACAGCAAAAGATGAGCTCGTAGAAGACCTTGCCCAAAGCCTACTCCTCTTCTCCTTCGACAGGATAGAGACAGTGCTTACAATAGCCAAAGTATACTTGGCCATCTGCAACAAACGGGATAAACCCTGAGTATGGGAATGTACTCAGCTAGACTTACCCGTCTAACTGAAAATAAAGACTCCAAGGATATGCATGGCTATTTATGTGGATCTAGATAAACTTTGCTTTTGCGGAAACACAAGAAAGATGAAACAACTAAGATTATTAGAGAGCAGTCATTTTCCATCCTATTATATATCTCTAGGTTTTGCACCTATACTAGAGCACTCACTTGATCTAATCAAACAATAAGATAATACCATATCTAGTTCATTTGTCCATATTTTAGTAGAACCATTATCGATGTCACATGGAGTTGTACCGTGGTGAAGCTCAGCATAATCCCCCACTATCCGGTGGGAGGTGGCGACTCAAATCGATATACAACCAGCTGGCAAGATTACCTTTAACACACACCCACACTTTCCCCGTCGGGTCCATGCATTGGGTTACCGCTCAACACTGTCCAGGTAGTAACGTCGCGAGCTCAGCGTAATCCACCCAATTGGAGAAATTAGTTGGCCACCACGGGGCAGGTCGTATCTCCAAACTAGAGGGAGCCAAAAGTAGACTGAGAGTCGGCCCGGACAGTGTTTACTCGGCTTCGGGGTCGAAACTCACATCGGCCCCTATGTGAAAGGGCGCATTCGAATATGTAAGAGGGCCACCATCGTATACAAACCTATACGATTCAACGGACGGACTGCCCCCAAGTCTAAACCACTTGGTGCCCTTGCCTTCCAGTTGACCGCATTTCATTACTACCATTGGTTCTTTCCCATGATGGCAAAATATAGCCAACCGTGATCGGTATTACCCCCATGGGATAATACTATAAATATAAATGTAACCATTTGCTCTAAGCAGGCTAAGCGGTTGCTTTTACTTTTATTAACAGGGTAACAAGGTAGGTAAATTCAATATCAAGGAAGGTAATGCATCAACTGGGATTCAATCAACTCCTATCACCTAATGCATCACAGTATAAAATAGTCAAGTAGATTAATTGTAAATATTGGGAGGCTTAAGGATGCTCCGGGGCTTGCCTTGAGTGAAGGTGGAGGGCTGGTGGTCAGGGCACTCGGGGAGGTTAGTGTCGAGCTCGTGGTACTCCTCGTTTAGCTCCTGCACCTCCTAGACTCCTTCCTCTGGAAGTGGCACCTGGGGTTCCTCTACTAATCCTGGATGTTTGCAATGCATCTAACTAAACTTGATGGTGCAGGGATGATGCG
Source organism: Microstegium vimineum (assembly GCA_022036555.1). Taxonomy (NCBI): domain Eukaryota; kingdom Viridiplantae; phylum Streptophyta; class Magnoliopsida; order Poales; family Poaceae; genus Microstegium; species Microstegium vimineum. The sequence goes on along the minus strand of CM039124.1, from coordinate 20,601,613 downwards.
TGAAGAAGAATTAAACACTCAAAGATTGCTTTTAAAATTAACCTAAGCATTCATGCTAGTTCCACTTTACACAACAAGCCTAATATAAACTGTTCAGAAAATCTACAAAAATTACAGAGGACAGAACAAGCCTACAGAATGCTACTGCAGAAAATTCATCCAAAGCAAAGCTACCAGCTAGCAGATACAAAAAGATGAATTTAAATGCAGAAAAAACACTTAGAACTAGACCTACTAGCTAACAGGGGGAAACATGCTATATCTTATTTTTAACAGGTTCTTTACTTGGAAACATATTTATCCAGAAAGTTCCATGATTAACATTGCTAGATTATTTTCTATAGGAATTTCCAAAGGAAACCCTAGAAAAGAACACTTGAACTACAAGTATCTTTTTTGCCATACAACATACCACATTATATTTTTCCTAGATAGATCATGGTATACAGAGACTACAAAAAAACTTTCATGATTTATCTATGCACAGATTTACCACAGGAATTAATCTAAGAAAATAACAGAAACACATTTTAATAGGTAATAATTAAAACTTACATAGAAACATGGCATGTTATATTTTTCCTAGCTTCTACACAGGATAACAAAGCTAGCATAAAAACTTCACATTTTTATTTGATCATTTCAAGCAGGAACACAATTAATTTTTATAAATGCCAAAAAGAACTATTTAAACATTAGTACTGAAGACATTCTCCAAAAATTTCTTTTATATTTTTAACAGAAAGATCTACATTTATAGAGTCTAACAAAATTGATTTCATCAAATTAGGATTTACCAAACTCCAGATATGAAATAAACAAGCATTAACCGATTTACTGAAAATGGAAAAAGGAAATGCATCCACTGAATTCGGCCCATGGTGAACAGTGCGTGGGCTTGGCCCAGTGCGCGCGGAAGGCTGGGCTGACAGGTGAGACCCCGTGGTCAACCCGGTTCCACATGCCAGTGAGGGCAAAGCAGAGCACGGCGCTGACCGGCGCGTTCTTGTCGGCGGAGAGCTTGTCGGCGGCGGTGCGGTGCTTGGCGTGCTCGGGGTGATGACGCGAAGCATCTGGTGGTGTTGGATGAACCAACGCGGCCGTGAAAATGGCCGGCGACATGCGGTGGCGGTGCGGTGCGGCAGTGCGACGCGGTGTTGCCCGGCAAGCGGGTGCGTGAGCACCACGGTGATGCGGTGAGTGCAGCGCAAGTGTCGATTGAGCCGGAGGAGCTCCGCGGCGGCGGCAATGGCGCACGACCAACGGCGCTGTGTCGTTTCAGTGCGCGAGAGTGCTGGCGGAAGGGTGTTCTCACCTCTACTACCTCCGGTGAAGCTTCCACGAAGATGGAGGCGACGGAAGCGGGTCAGAGAGGGGTGAACGGAGTTTGGTCGTTGCAGTGGCGACTGCGGGCCGAGGAACGGCGACGGCGTTCCAACAACGGTGGAGCTCGGCTGGCGAAGGCAAGGCGAGCAGTGCGTGTGTGAGGCGAAGGCGAGTGGGTGTGCGAGAGGGATCGAGCAGAGGCGCTCGGATGGCGGCGAACGGGCAAAGGGGGCGTTGCGGTCCTCTCGGTGCGCGGCGAGAGCACAGGCAGAGTGAGCGACAGAGTGAATGCGGGTGAGTGCTGGCGAGTGCGAGAGGGAGAGGGGGTGTAGGCGCTCCATTTTGCGCGGTCATGGCCGACCGGCGCGGCCGGTGGGTGCCGTGATGCGACGACGCGACGGTCGGCAGCGGGGAGGCGTGTCTGCGGCGCGCGGGGCAGGGGCGGCAGCGTGCAGGGCAGGGCGCTACTTGGTCCTAGCGTCGTTAGGGCGGATTCGGCACTTGATCGCGAGCGGGACGGGATGAGCGGCTGACCGGACGCGGCACTGCGGTGGCGTTATGGCGACGTGACGACGAGCAGCGGCGCAGCGCTGCGCTCTATGCGACAGAGAGGCGAGGAGTGGGCGAGTGCTTGGCCGCCGCAGTGCGGTAGGGCGCGGCACGACGAGAGTGGCGCAGCGCGGCTGTCGGCTTCGTTGCTCCGGCATCGTCGCCCACGTGGCGGCAACGCCGGCGTACGGCGCGGCCAGCGGTGGGGCGCAGGTGCTGGCACGTGCGCTGCGCGTGCGCGGCACGTGAGCGGCACATGCGCGGGAGTGCGCGGTTGCGGGCGCGTGCGCGGGCTGACGCAAGGCCGAACGGGCCGAATGAGTGGACTCGGCCCATTTCAGTTTTCTTTTCCCTTTTTCATTTTCTTTTATTTGTTTCAAAAGTAAATTACCTCAAAACAGTTTCAAAAACTCAAAACTAGGTTTTGAAATATAAACGAAAGTTTCTCAGAATAATACGCTCTACATTTTTCATGTAGGTCGCATTTTCTGAAAACCATTAATTTACAGGGTTCTAGATTAAAAGCCAATTAAGTTATTTAAGAAAAGAGTTACTTTTATTCTTAACAAATAAACTAAGCTTAATTAGGAAGGGTAATTAATTATAAAGCACACCATTCTTTATTCTAAACATAGCAAACTTATTTAAACATGTTAGTCAAGAGTAGAGCACAAAACACCTATTCAATTCTAGTGTGAAGTATATAGATAAACACACATGAAATGATGGTATAGATAAACATGAATGCAATGCAATGCTTATGCTTAGTGGCTAATGATGATCCTAATGCAAGCTTAACACAGCGTGTCACACCTTGGATAAGGTCCATTGAGCTAAGCCTTGCAAGTAAGTCAAAACTCAAGTGTCCCAATCTCCTATGCCACTTCCAAAGCTCAGAAGAAGAACCGGCAAGAAGACAACGAGAAGGTCCGGAAGAGATAGAAAAATCCGCATGGAAAACAAGATCACCCTGAGAGTCCAAAATCCGAGAGAGATTTGGCATAAAGCTCACCTCAAAACCGTCATCAAGGAGTTGCGAAACCGATAGAAGGTTAAAATGCAAATTCGCAGCCAAAGCAACATCCTTGAGGACAAAAGACGAATTGACTCGGATCGACCCTCGGGAGACAACCTTACCTTTACTCTTGTCCCCGAATGTAATGTACTCGGTGTGGCGCACAAGGTTGAGGCTAGAGAACCACTTGGCACTTCCGGTCATATGGCGTGAACATCCGGAATCCACAAGCCAAGTCTCCTCCAGTCCTCCTTCCTACATCAATAAAAATACATAGGGTGAGCAAACGGACCAACACTGGGTAAGTAAACTGTGAAGGTTTCCAGTGTTGTCCCACTTGCCCAAAGAATGGGATAGGAGAAAAACCAAACATCTCCTATCCCATGGGAGGATAGCGATCACCACGATGGGGAAAACATGGTCCGCTAAAGAAGGGTAGAGTAAAGCCACCGCCACAAGACCCGTAGTGGTATGGGTCGCGACCGGTACCCCGCCGGGCACGACCACCACGTGGTCTCGCCTCCTGAGGCCTAGCACCTTGAGGCATTGTACCTCTAGACCTAGAAGTGTGCCTCTGAACTTCTGGTTCACGCACCCCAACTCGTGGGTGGTACATGTCCCGGTTGTTCAACTCAACCTGCCTACGATCATCTCTCTTCCTCCTAAAGCAAAACTCAGCCAAGTGCCCATCCCGCTCACAATACTCACAATGGTACCTCACTACACTCTTGGTAGGCACTCTTTTGTTGGGTTGGGTGGCTCTAGCTTTCTTAGGAAGGGGATCACTAGAGATGTCTGGCAGTGTGTCAAGTGGGTTCCGAAGGTGGTTCGGTTTTGCAATCCACACTTGCTTTTGTGGAGTGGTTTTGGGTGGCTCTTCAAACACACCATCTCTCATAGGAAATTCAGAGGGGTTTGTAGGCTTAGGTGGAGTGATCTTGGTAAGCTTGGGAGTTGTGGTGGGTTTCTCATTCTCGCTCAAACCACTGCACTCACCGATCTTACCGAACATGCTATCGTCCTTCCCACCTATAGCAAAGCCTACTCCCGTGCTGCCAACCCTTTTGCATTGGCTAAGCATCATCCCCAACTGCGGCTCTCGGCAATACACCCAGCTCAAGATGGACAGAAGGTATGTGTTTTCTTCCTCGGTACGCATCTTGTCATGTCTGCACGACGCGATCTCAAGCTCCAAAGCCTCAAAGCGATCCGACTCTCTAGTGCTATCTGAGCTGACCTTCTCTAGCACAGCAATCCTAGCATCTTTCTGTGCCAGCTCAGAACGCAAGCCTAAGCAAGACTTGCACGCACCAAGTAAGCTAGGCCTAGCCTTCAGCTCACTGACCTCCTCAAGTAGAGTGCCATACTTGTCCTGGAGAGTGACAAGATCAGACATGTGAATGGTGCAAGCATCACACTCTACCTCCTTGGTAACCACCACTCACACCTTAGCAAAATCTAGCTCATGAAGCGCGCTAAGGTACTTCGCCTTAAAGACATTCCTCTCACAAGCAGCACGCTTGAGCAACGCATCTTGACTCATCAAGGTGTCGTTTAGAGACTCAATCTCAAGAGAGAGGGACTCGACGGTGGGTGGTACCTCGGGTGTGTCGGAGTCGGAGTCGTAGTCGGGGCCTTCCTTGCGCTTGCCGACCTTGCCTTCTTCAGTCGCCATGGTGCAAAAGCCATCGTGCTTGGCGTTGGCGTAGAAGCATAGGCCGTTGAGCTTGTCCTCAACCCTTCCCTTTGACTCATCATCGCTTGAAAAAGCACCTCCGTCGGAGGAGGCATCGATGTCGCTGAGGGAGGCGAGGAAGGCTCGGTGCTTGGCCTTCACCTTGTCGATCACCTTCTTGGAGGACCTTCGGTGGTAGCCACCCTTGGGCTTGTGCTTATCCTCGAAGTGGTGCTCTCGCTTGTCCTTGCGCTTGGTGAAGTCGCCCGCAGCTTTCTTGGGGCAGTTTGCGATGAAGTGGTCCTCATCACCACAACGGTAGCACCCCTTGGCTGAGCCACCACGCCGACGGTTCAAACGGTTGTTGTGAAACCGTGAGAACTTGGTGATGACCAAACCTAGCTCATCATCTCCAAGAGCCTCCACTTGATCCTCTATCATAGAAATCAAAGACAAAGTGAACAAAGAGTGTGAAGGGTCAGAGGAGGAAGAAGATATACCGTCGGGGCTAGAAACCAACGCCATAGAGGGTTTCAACAGGTTTTCAAGCTTGGCCCAGGTCTGGTAGTCAATCTCTGAGGACTTGAGCTTGTTGAACAGCTCGTCCACAGTCAGGGCATCATAACCCGGTGACTCCTGAATGGCAGCCAGCTTCATCTCCCACACCTTCTGATCAAGAGCATGCAAAAGCTTGATAGCCATCTTATGATCATCATAAGGCAAGTTGGCTCAATTAGCACGCATCTTGTTGACGATAGATTAGAAATGAGTGAACATCCCGTCAACAGATTCGCCAACCAACTGAGCCAAGTTCTCGTACTCTCTATGGTACGTGTCGAAGAGTCTGGACTTGATCTGAGGGTTGCCCTCATGATATCTCAAGAGTCTTTGCCAGATCTCCCGTGCCGTAGTGAGACTCGAAACCCGCTCAAACTCTAGAAGAGACAGACAAGAGAAGAGAATGCTACGGGCTCTTGCGTTTGACGCATTCTCTGAGATTTGGAGGTCGGTGATCCGAGCTCCAAGAACCACGTAGTTCTCATTCTCACAAATCTCCCAAAACTTCGTATCAAGCCCTTAGAGGTAAGCGGACATACGCACCTTCCAATAGGCAAAGTTGGTTCCATCGAAGTAAGGAGGTTTACCAGCACCTCGCTCCATGTCACCTTCGTGGAATGATCCTTAACTGGCTCTGATACCAATTGAAGGACCGGAAACGGCGACCAGAGGGGGTGGGGTGAATGGGAGCCTCAAATTTCTCTCGAAATATTCGGGCCACTCTTCCCAAAAATAAACCCAACAATCAAGCTTACTCCACCAGCAAGATCACGACCCTAGAGAGGGTGAATACCTATGGTGATGACCAAGATATACAGCAGATCTTCCGGAAACCAAAAACTCAAACCGAGACACCTATAGTGTGGCTCTCAACCCCTAGAGAGAAGAGAAGAGAGCTCACCCAAAAATACTTATGAGAACTGGTCTCACAAGTGTTTCATCAAGTTCCCTGCGTGATTACGAAACCAACGCAATAAACGGAACTCAATTCGAAGTCCGAACGAGGGAGAAACGACCAAAACTGCGACGAAGAAAATCCTGAAAACCTTGCTCGAAGGGTGACGGACGTTGTTGATGGACGGAGAAACGACCAAAACTGCGACGAAGAAAATCCTGAAAACCTTGCTGGAAGGGTGACGGACGTTGGTGATGGACGCTGACAGAGAGCGACGGACTGAGTCTAATGGGCGACGGATGCTGGTCCGACAAGAGCGTCCGACGCTCAAAAAAATAGCCCAAAACAGCCCCAGCGACGGACGATCGCAACGGACACTATCGTCAGCACTACGTAGCGTCTGGCGCCTCCGACGGACCGTCCGACGCCAAACTCTGGAGCGTCCTACGCTCCCGAAATCTGCACAGTGAACCCGAAAATCGTTTTCTCTCCTCCAAATCTTCCCAAAACTCAACCAAATGAACTCCAATTGCAACCAAATTTTGTAGGCATGATCCTTGTGCAGTTGGGGAGCTATCCCGAAGAAATCATTGCTCAATTTGGAGAGGATAAACTGGAACACTAGGATTTGGGGGAGAAAAGGCAAAACGAAGAACGCCGCAAAGAAATTGCCCGATCTGTGTGCTCGTGAGGTTTTAGGAAAATTCCTTCGGTGCAAAGTTGCTCCTCACGAGTACCAAGAACTTGGTTCAAACGGATTTGCAAGAGCTACTCCCTACAAAGAGATTTCATCTCAGGAAAAAGAGAGAGCAAAAGCAAAAACGAAGAACACAAGCAAAAACGCGAGACACGATCAAGGAAACAATGCCGCCATGGCTTACAGAGGTTACGGCCTCCGATTCCTCGCAACAAACTCAAGTTCTTACAGAGGTTGGTGAAATCAACCTAGGGATCTCATGAACTAGAGAGAGGGTAGAGAGAGAGAGTTGGGGCAAAATGATTAGGGTTCAAGAGATAGGATGAGGATACCCCTTCATCCTCTATTTAACAGAGCTTTGGATATTTCCCAAAGACCCCTCTAGATATAAGACCGAATTACCTAGCCCTAAGACATTGTAATCCAAGTCGGTAACTCTCAGCCACTCATTTGAACGGACGGCCCCGCTTCCTGCCGGGAGTTGTTGTCGCCTCAACGCAGCCTCCAGGATTCAGCCACATGCCATCCCCGCTTCCTCGGAAGCTCCGCCTAGGTTTTGAGGCCCAAACCCAGGAAACCCGCCACCGGTAGCTTTGGGCTCAACTACCGAACCCCGAGTTTTGTGGCCCAAACTCGGAAACCGACGCGAATGGTTTTTAGGCCCAAACAACCAAACCACTCGATGCGAGCCACCTTGTATTCGCCCGGTCGGACTCTGAGTCCCCTGAGCCTCCGCTCCACTCGCGCGTCCACCGTCTTGACATGGCCGACTCGGTCTACCTCCATGTCTTCTCGCACTCGCTGATGCCAAGTACTAGCCACCACAGCTAGTCCGCCGGCGCCCATGGTCCCTCAGTCCGAGCCCCACTTCCGCCCTTCACCACTCTCAGTCCATCGGCATGGCAAGCCTCTACTCGACCTTCTCCATGCCATTAACCACTGTCATTAGGCATAGCACCCGCACACCATAAGCCGATAGACAAGCACACATTTGCTTTCGCAAAAAGTTTGGGTAAGCCACTCAAACTGAAACACTCACATGTTGGTCAATCACTCATCATCAAAGCTAAACTACATGGGTACTTATCCACCATGTGTTTGCACTTATGGCTCTTAGAGAGCGTGTAACCCCTTCAAGAGTTAATATACATATATCTAAAAAGAGAAAGTGTTTGTGTTTACCTGTGCGGACCTCTGACGCGTGAGGCTTGCCCCGTTGTGCAACGCTAGCCCCCGAGTCTATACTCGATTTAAAGAAAATCGTCTCGGTTCTGTGTCGTCTTTTTTGTTCATTCCCCACGCATACCTCCGCGAGAAGGGGGAATATGAGCCGAACCACGCTATCCTCGAAGCGGACGAACTATGGCTCCTCGTCGAGTTACTATCGGGAAAATTTGAGTGGGGTGCTCGGTTCCCGTTCACTGGGATTCCGGCTTGTGGCCCATGTCGTGGCTCACCCCAAATCGGTTTCATTTAGTAGCCGAGTTCGTTCGATGGGTCCCGGGGCCTGTTGCCTTCCTTCGATAGGAATACCATGAACCAATCATCCGCAAAGATGGACTCAAATATGAAATCTGGGAATGACCTTAGCATCTGATTGCTAGGCTAATGACTGCTAGCGTGTCCATTTCCTATTTGCCCCTCGCTCTGTTGTCCTCAGACGGCCATTTCGAACCCTGCTGGGTTGGCCTTCGTATCTCTGGACCGTAATGGGTCGTTGGGGCGTCTATAGCCCCTATCCCTTTGGCTTACCTGATGAGGACATCACCGGCTTAGATATGACCATGCCAACCACTTCTATACCAAAGGTGAAACCATTCTATATGAGGTTTATTATTGTTACATTTGATGAATGGGTGCTGCACTATGAAGTGTGTATGTTTTCATTTTCAAAATTGCTTACATGGATCAAGGAAGGGTTAGATTGCATATGGAAAGCATGGATGGTCAATGAAGTTGATTGGGGACCGAATCCAAGTGTTCCTAACGTCCTCCACCAGGCCACCACGTCACTTTGGATCCAAGGAAACAAAGAGTCCAAGTCCAACACATTTTGGAAGTTCAATTCGGTAGAAGAGTCCAAACTTGCGATGGTTGCCACGACTTCATACGGACTCCGATTGGTACGTTCTAGCACTTTTTGGAAAGATTATCAAGTCTACTTTCCAATGGGTCCAGACTCATACCTATATCCTATCAGATGCATGCGCAGTAGACAATTTAATACCGAGATGTTTTCTGCCAAAGGTGTTGCGTCACCCTATTTTGGGCCGATGGCCCGTGTATCAAGTTGAGTCCATTAGGGACTCATCCTAGGGTTGTAGGACGACACCAGGACCCTTGTGGTCATCCTCCCTCCTCCTTATATCCCCCTAGAGCCGCCACAAACAGATTGGGTTTTGTTTAGATAAAAGTTTAGCTGCTGCTACTTCCTTGTAGACGCGTATGTCGACTAGACCATCCGTTCTACTTGATTCGGAACCCCACCTTCATGTGTATCACATCTGAACCTTCATCTCTTATTTGCAATTGAGTTCTTTTTCTTCAATTGCTTGCAGGAATAACCCTAGTGATTTGGTTGGTTGTGATCCGCAAGATCGTGAGCAACTGCTGGATTTGGTGTATCGATCGCTAAGGCGCAGCGTCCTTGGATGGTTGTAGTCGGATCGTGAACGTCTCTCCAGTCAAATTGTAGTTATCTATCTCCACCGAAAGATCGGGACACCCATACACTCATCATTACCTAGGCCCATGGGTCGTGGCCGCTCGTCGCACCACGTGTGGGTTTCTCCGACCTTCGCGTGAGTCGGCAGAGCTCGGACGAGTTGGGGCTCTCCCGAGGCATGCTCGCGCTCAGGAGGTGTGTGCCTTGGCCCGGGACGCGTGAGAAAAAATCTACGCGCGCGACGTGGTGGACCCGGGGTAGATCCTGTAATGATGATGGGTACAGAATACGAATTGGAATGAGACGAAAAGGCGAGTGGTGTCAATTACCTGCCGCAGCGCGTGCGGTTCCCAATATTCCTGCGAACAGTGGAAGCGACATAGCCGAAAGGCGGTGTTTAATGCGACTCGGGTAGTGGGGTCACGGCGTGGCGTGGAGAAATTATGAGGCGACGCTCCGCCTTCCGAGTCCCTACAAATATCCGTGTGCCACGTCATCCCCCCTTCCCTCGTACTGCTTGCCTTCTTTGTTTCGTGCTCTTGGTCGCGTCGTCTCCCCTTGCATCTAGGGGTTGCACCGCCGTGCTTCCGCCCTAGCCGCGCCTTCCACCGCACCGCAGACCGTTCCCCGAGTGCACCCCTCTATGGCCGGAGATCAACCCTCGAGGAGTTGGGAGCGGTGCTCGCTCGTGCGTGAGCGGACACTTGAGCTGGTGCGAGCGGGGCTACTGCGCCCCGAGTTCTCGGCTGGCGATGTCGCCGAGTGGATCGTCCCCACCGGTGCCGACGTCCCAGAACCACCTGAGGGGTATGTGGTCTCCTTCCTCCCGTTCCACGAGCGTCGGTTTGGGACCCCTCCGACTCGCTTCTTCTGCGGGATTCTCAACCATTACGGGGTCGAGCTCCATAACCTTAATCCCAACTCCGCCCTTCACCTTGCGGCATTCGTGGCCATGTCGGAGGGGATGCTGGGGGTGGAGCCGGATTTCGTGTTGTGGAAGTATTTATTCAAGCCGACGGTGTTTCTTGTCAACTCTGGCGGCGCGAGGTCGGTGGCGTCCTGCGGGGGGTGCGCGCTTAGCCTCCGCTTCTCCACTTTGGCGTCCTATATGCCAGCGCGGGCGACTTCGTCCAACTGGGGGTGGCACTCGCAGTGGTTCTACATCCGGAACCACCCCGAGGCGCCGCTCCCAGTTTTCACGGGCCGACGTCTCGGGGAGGAGCCCTCCAGCTGGCATCATGGACCGACCCCGCGTGAGCTTGCTAGGATACAACCCTACCTCCTGGACTTGGCTCAACTCCGGGACCATGGGCTGAACCTCGCGGGGATGTCGCACAGTTCCTTCGGCATCAGGTCCTCCCGCTCATGGCGTGGGTGCGCCGCTGAATGACATGGTGCCCGGAGCGTCGCGCAAGGGGACCGCCATGGCAGCCGAAGAGTTGAACCTCGACCGCACCATCTCCATTATGAGGGGTCTGCTGGGAAAACATTCACCCCTGATGACATTGGGCGCTGCCCTCCGATGCACCCGGATCCTGCGTCCGTCGATCTGGTGAGTGCAGATGGCGTGGTGTCAATTTTCTCCTTTGCGCTACCTCCTCTTGCCGGTAATAACCCACGGATCTTCTGTCCTTTCCCCACATGGACCCCGCTCGTCGGTGCGTCACGTGGTCGTCCCCTTCCCGTTCCATTGGAACAGCGGTCGGCGAACAGGGAGCGGAACGCGTAGCAGTGAGCGGTTGCTGTCGAGAGGAGGAGGAGGAAAGCCGACAGGGCTCTGAGGCGGATGGAGTTGGATCACCGGCGGGCCAGGCAGCGCCATGCTGGGGAAACGGAGGAGTCCCCCACCGAGTCAGACGAGGGCGGCGAGAGCCCCAGTGGGGACGGTGACGATGATGGTGGTGACGACGAGGACAGGCGTCCTCAGTCTGAGGTGGTGCCGACATTGCTGGTGGCCGGAACGCTGTGCTATCCCGCCGGGGTCGCGCCGGTGGCGGAGACGCCCCCGGTTAGAACGCTCGGTGCGCACCTGGCCCCAGGGGGTTTCGGGAGTGGCGTCGCTGGAAACGCCCCGGTGACTCTCCGTTCTGCCCCATCCGAAGGGGTCGAACAGAGCGGGAGTTCGAGCGCTAATGGCCGCGGTGGGGTGGAGCCAAAGCGGAAACGCATCTTCTCCCATGGGTAAGTTTGTTACGTTTGGTGCCTTCCTCTGCCCTGTCAGCAGGGAAAAGGTTGCCCGTGATTTGTAATGCTTGTATCGAACGTTTCAGAACCAGAGAAAGGCCCAACCTCCCCAAAAGACTAGTCTGATAGGGGAAGAGTGACTCTCCCTTAAAGGTGGCTTCCTCCTCCCAAGCTAAGCAAGGTGGGATTATTCAGAGGCTCACACGGTCGCCGCCCGACTACAATTGGGCCACTTGGCCCATTATTTGTTGCGTCTTTGCCAACGGGTAATAATGGAGGATGTCCTCATCACGTGGGATGGAAGAAAGTGCGCCGGGGGTGCCGTCCACCGGGGAGGGGCAAACCGGTGCCGGACCGGTTGCCGAGCCGGCAAACGCCGCCGAGGCCGGAGTGCCGTTGTTGGAGGGACACCGCCAACCCCCAGGGGTGTCGGCCCTGAGGCTATTATGCCGCCCTCTCCCCCGGACGTGGTAGTCGTTGACGACTCCGTGGAGGAGGACGGCCTGGGTGGCCCCACGGCTGTGAACGCCGAGGAGACCCCGCAGGCCGAGGTGCCGAAAGACATGGCGGGAGCGACCGTGGCGGGCGTAACCAACAGGAGCGGCGCTGGCCAAGTGGGCACGGCTGTGGATGTCGTGGCCGCCCCGCCTGAGGCCAGGGTGACTGGTGCGAGTGAGGAGGAGCCCCTGAGCAGCCCCTTCCTCCCAACATGCCAGCCCGGGACACAGCGAGTCCCCAGTCCTTCGTCGAAGAGGAGGTGGCGGCTGCCCGGGCCTCGAAGGCCGTCCTTTCCCAGTCCAGCGCGACCTCGCCGAGCGAGACGACCGGGGCTAGGAGAGAAGATGCCCCCGGGGCCCTGTGCCATCTCCGTCCCGACCGTCGCTCCTTCGGGGATGGAGACCAGCTCATCTGGGCTGATCAGGGGAATCTAGGGTCCCCTGTGTTCACGTTGGATGACCGGCGCGAGCTTCACCATTGTAACCGCGTGATGGGTACCCATCGGGAGCATGACCTCCTCATCGCACGGGGCGTGGAGCAGATCCAGAGGGCTGTCGCGTCGTTCTCCGAGGACTTCTCGCATTATGGCAATGTGAGAGGCCGTTTGGATCATAAGTGTTGCTTGTTCCTACTTGTCGAATTCCTGACGCCTTTCTCTGTATAGATCTTGATGGCGACGAGCGTCGAGAAGTTGGAATTCCTCCGTCGCGAGGCCAGCCGGTGGGCTCCTGGGTCGTGGACGTCCGTCGAGGGAGCCGCCGTGGCGGAATACCTTGTCGCGGCTCACCGTCGCGTGGTGGAGCTGGAGGAACAGCTGCGGGCCTCGGAGGCGAGGGAGGAGGAGGTACAGGCGTTGGTGCCGAGAGGGAGCGGAACAATGCTCGCGCCGAAGCCGAAGCTGTCCACAAGACGTTAGTGGATTAATGTGCGGCGCGTCAGGCGGAGGTTGAGCACCTGACGGCCGACCGCCATGCTGAGGTAGAAGCACGACGCCGGGCCGTTTCGGCGCTGAACTCCGTGGAGGAGGAGCGTACCGTTATGCGACGCCAGCGCGACGACAACCGCCGGGAGCGTGACGATGCCCTGGCTCGCTTCGAGGATGTTTCCAACCGGGCGCGTGTACACGGTGCCGACGCTGATCAGAAGATTTTTGGAGTTCTCCAATCAGGTCGGGGAGCTGACAACGATCATCTCTCAGCTCCGCACGATGATCCACGGTCTGGAGGAGGAGAATGCAGGTACGTTTCCTCCGTCTGCCCGTTTGTCCTGGCATTGTGTGTCGTCTTCTTAGAGGTTGAGGTCCTCTTTCTTGTCGTTTTAGCGTTGCAGGCCGGCGCGCAGGAGGCACAGGCGTTGCGCAAGGCCGTGCATGGGGCGTGCGATCTCTTCGGCATGCTTGTCGTCGAGGGCGGTCCGGCAGCGACCAGGACCCGCGTCGGCCTGCTCTGGGAGCGGGGCCAAGTGCGGATCTGGGAGGCCCTGCGTGTCGGGATCCACCGCACGATGGCAATCGCCGCCTGCCTCTATGACACGGTGACTCCAACGCTCGTCAGCGAAGGATATCCCCCGGAGGACCTGCTCGACCAGATCAAGGCTGACGCGGAGGGGCCAGCGGCAATCCTGGCTGCCAAGCTTGACGATGAAGTGTTCCCGCCGTCGGAGGAGTGACCATGCGTGGTCAGTGATTAGGGCCGAGGGCCCTTGTAACAAACAGTTTAAGTTATTCTGTTATGTGCCCTCGGGAGGGCTTTGGACGACTTTGATAGCTCCATGGTGAGCTTGCTTTAAGTTTGTTTGCTTATTGGTTTCTGTATTTGCTTTTTTCTTGGGCTACTTGCCTGATTTTCCCTGGAGGAGTTTTGATCTGTTCGGGCGGGCAGTTGGCTGAAGGTACTTGGCTCCGGGGAGTCGGAGTACCTTGCGGCCCTTCGGCACGGTCCGCTGAGATTTCTTCTCTTGGTGGGTGACAAGACCCAATATTGCTCGGTAAGGGATTGGCCCGATCTTCACGACAGTAGGTCACGAATTCAAGAGATAACTTGCTGCGAACAGCGGGGGATAACTAGCTTTATACCTGACCAAGGTTGGATGCGACCAAGCGACGGGGAGAGAGGCATCAAAACCGCAAAGACTTCGACTCGATCTCCGAACGACCGCAAAACCACAATCTGGAACTAATCCACACAATACGGCATAGTCGAATGGAAGCCATAGAGCACGAAGTAGAGGATTCCAAAGGAATCACTTCACATGTCCGAGAAGAACAAGGAAGAACAAAGGTTTGAGTAAGCACTCGGTAGCTCGGCTGCAATGGGGTATTGTTTATCAATTTATCAAAAGTTGCTAACAGCTTAGATGCAGGGGATATTTATACTAGGAATAACCCTCCTAGATAGGTGTGGAAACGAAAAGGAGTTTCTGAATACGAGCTATGTGAAAGGTCACCACGAGATAGCTTCCTGAAATGGTCTCGCGTGACTCTTCGCCTTCAGAGCAGTTTACACTAAACTGATCATAACTCCTTATTGGGAAGTCCAATTGACGAACCGTTTGTTGGGTGTGAAAGTAGACTTAATAAGCTTTCCATCCATCTACACCATGCATCACGAAACATTGTAGAATGGTACAGTTTTACAGGAGAAGTTGAACCAACATTCTGTCCTGTGAAACTGTTGGCCTTCTGAGCAATTTTGACTAAAACATGTATATCTCAAGATTGACACGTCCAAAAAGGGTTCGGTTTGTTGCATTGGAAAGTAGACTTGGAGAGCTTTCAAAAATGTCTTCACGGACCTCAAAAGCTTCTCGGAGCTGAGAGATATGAATGTTTCTTTAACTGGTCCGTTTTTGACTGAACTGATCCGTTTTGGACCTGTCCGATTCTTCCTGAGAGAACTGGTCCGTTTTTGGTCTGTAGATTTTCTTCATGTGGAGTAACATTCTCCTCTTGATGTGTATACCTAAGTACAATAAAAGTAGAACACTTAGGTAGTATAACATTCTCAGAATTATTAATGTTAATTTCAGCTAGGAGTGAGTTCACCTCTTTTTGGAGTAGCTTTGCACGGTTTCGCATAATTGGACCTTGATTCGTATCCTTTGGTCTTGAGCTAGTGTGCATGGCTGGGATGTCCTCATCATCTCCCCCCTCTTGAAAAGGAGTCGTCCTCGACTCGTTCAATCCAAAGAATGGAGATAGATCAGCGACATTGAAACTTGTACTCACACCATAAGTACTTGGAAGATCAATTTCATATGCGTTGTCATTGATCTTGCGAAGCACTTTGAAAGGACCATCAGCTCAGGGATGCAACTTGCTCTTGCGTTGTTCAGGAAAGCGATCCTTACGCAAATGCACCCAAACCAAATCTCCAG
The DNA here is from genome assembly GCA_022036555.1 of Microstegium vimineum. Classification (NCBI taxonomy): domain Eukaryota; kingdom Viridiplantae; phylum Streptophyta; class Magnoliopsida; order Poales; family Poaceae; genus Microstegium; species Microstegium vimineum. Next base: position 20,586,176 of record CM039124.1, on the reverse strand, counting down.
GTTCAAATAACAGCTTCTTGCGACCCTTGTTGGCGTGCTTCTCATACATCTTGGTCATCTTTTCAATGTTTACTCTAGCTTGAACATGAAGCTTCTTGACAAATTCAGCTCGTTTACTTGCATCAAAGTTCTCATGTTCCTGCATAGGTAAAGGCAAAAGATCGATGGGAGCAGCAGGTTTGAAACCATATGGATCGGTAAGGGATTGGTCCGATCTTCACGACAGTAGGTCACGAATTCAAGAGATAACTTGCTGCGAACAGTGGGGGATAACTAGCTTTATACCTGACCAAGGTTGGATGCGACCAAGCGACGGGGAGAGAGGCATCAAAACCGCAAAGACTTCGACTCGATCTCCGAACGACCGCAGAACCACAATCTGGAACTAATCCACACAATACGGCGTAGTCGAATGGAAGCCATAGAGCACGAAGTAGAGGATTCCAGAGGAATCACTTCACATGTCCGAGAAGAACAAGGAAGAACAAAGGTTTGAGTAAGCACTCGGCAGCTCGGCTGCAATGGGGTATTGTTTATCAAATTATCAAAAGTTGCTAACAGCTTAGATGCATGGGATATTTATACTAGGAACAACCCTCCTAGATAGGTGTGGAAACGAAAAGGAGTTTCTGAATACGAGCTATGTGAAAGGTCACCACGAGATAGCTTCCTGAAATGGTCTCGCGTGACTCTTCGCCTTCAGAGCAGTTTACACTAAACTGATCATAACTCCTTATTGGGAAGTCCAATTGACGAACCGTTTGTTGGGTATGAAAATAGACTTAATAAGCTTTCCATCCATATAAACCATGCATCACAAAACATTGTAGAATGCTACAGTTTTATAGGAGAAGTTGAACCAACATTCTATCATATGAAACTATTGGCCTTCTGAGCAGTCTTGACTAAAACGTGTATATCTCAAGATTGACATGTCCAAAAGGGGTTCGGTTTGTTGCATTGGAAAGTATACTTGAAGAGCTTTCAAAAATTTCTTCACGGATCTCAAAAGCTTCTCGGAGCTGAGAGATATGAACGTTTCTTTAACTGGTCCGTTTTTGACTGAACTGGTCCATTTTTGACATGCCCGATTCTTCCTGAGAGAACTGGTCCGTTTTTGGTCTGTAGCTTTTCTTCATGTGGAGTAACATTCTACTCTTGATGTGTATGCCTAAGTACAATAAAAGTAGAGCACTTAGGTAGTATAACATTCTCAGAATTATTAATGTTAATTTCAGCTAGGAGTGAGTTCACCTCTTTTTGGACTAGCTTTGCACGGTTTCGCGTAATTGGACCTTTATTTCTATCCTTTGGTCTTCAGCTAGCATGCATGGCTGGGATGTCCTCATTAGTGGGGGAGATTGGTTTTTCGCTTAGCGGATCGGCAAAAAACGGTTTTTTGGGCGAAAAAGTTTTTGGAGTGAAAGACAGGGGGTTACCCCCTTCCTAGCCCCCGAGCGATGTGTGCTCTGGCCCGTGCCGAGAGTGCACCTTGCTAAGCGGTTGGTCCGAGAGTTCCCGCATTTTTGTTCCTCAAACTTTTTGCTTTAAGAAAGGTTATATGCATATGTACATGGTGCTAGGTATACTAGATAATAGTAAAAAACGACATAGTTGTTGGTGTTGTGGGGGTCCGAGCTCTTCGCGCTCTAGGGGTCGACGTCCATCTTGTCAGCGGCTTCGATCGCCACCACCAGCTCCTCGTTGCGCACCTCGCCCATGGCGTTCTTGCAACAGTCCACCTTGCACTGGTACACCACCTTGACGTCGGAGGAGACTGTGATGATGCCGCATGGCCCCGGCATCTTGAGCTTGACGTAAGTGTAGTTGGGGACGGCCATGAACTTCGTGTAACATGGTCTTCCCAACACCGCGTGATAAGTCCCTCGGTAAGCCATGACCTCGAAGGTGAGGTACTCGGTCCGGAAATTGTTCGGCTCCCCGAACGTGACGGGGAGGTCGATCTGCCCCAGGGGTACTGTTTGTCTCCCAGGGATGATCCCCTGAAAGGGAGCCCCCGAGGGTTGAAGCTTTTACCTACGTAGGCCGAGGGCCTCGAAGGCATTGTAGTACATGATGTTGAGGCTGCTGCCCCCGTCCATCAGCACTTTCGTGAAGCGCACGCTCCCTATGATCGGGTCCACGATGAGTGGATAACGACTCGGATGGGGAACGTGGCTCGGGTGATCATCTCGACCGAACGTGATGTCGGGTTCCGACCAGTCGAGGTAGGCCGGAGTTTTCGGGGCAACTGCGAAAACCTCGCGCCGCTCCTTCTTCTACCGGCGCTTGCAGCTATAGGCCTCTGGGCCTCCGAAGATCATGAGTCTTCGCGACCCCCGTCCCCGTCCTGGCCTTCTGACTGCTTCGGCTCGTCCTTGTCAGGGACGGCCTTGAAGAACCTGGCCATCATGTCACACTGCTGGAGTGTGTGCTTGACCGGTCCATTGTGGTACGGGCATGGTTTTGTGAGCATATCGTCGAACTTGCCCACCTTCTTCCCGCCCTGGGGGCGAGGAGGCTTGCGGTCTACCGCTGTGACGATGTTGTCACCGCCACCACGTTGCGGTTTGCCCTTCTTCTTGTTCCTATTCTGGGTGCGGTTCGAGCCGCCTTTGCCGGCGGTCTCGACTTCCTTGCTCTTTCCCTTGTCGCGGTGGAAGATTGCACCGACCGCCTCTTCTCCCGATGCGTAGCTCGTGGCGATGTCGAGGAGTCGTTCGGTGGTGCGAGGGTTGCTGCGGCCCAGCTCGTGTACCAGCTTTTTCTAGGTCGTACATGCGAGGAAAGTCCCGACCACGTCCGCGTCAGCCGCGGTCGGGAGCTTCGTGCACTGCTGGGAGAGGCGATGAATGTAATCCCGGAGGGACTCATCCGCCTTCTGTCTGCAGCTGCGAAGGTCCCAGGGGTTTCCTGAACGCGTGTAGGTGCCTTGGAAGTTCCCAACAAAGGCCTGTCGTAGGGACTCCCACCCATCAATGGTGTTGGGAGGTAGGTGCTCGAGCCATGTGCGGGTCGAGTCTCATAGATGCAGAGGCAAGTTGCGGATGATGAAGTCGTCATCGTCCACGCCGCCGGCCTGGCAGGCGAGGCGGTAGTCGTCGAGCCAGAGCCCAGGGTTCGTTTCCCCAGAGTACCGAACGATGTTGGTTGGTTGTCAGAAAGGATGCGGGAAGGGTGCGCGCCGGATGTCGCAAATGAACGTCAAGGGGGCCGGCGGCTCCAACGTGGGAGGCCAGTCTTTATCGTTGTCGTATCGGCCGCCACGTTGAGCGTGTCGCGCACGTCGCGCTTTTCGCCCACGCGAGCGTGCACCGTCGAGCGCTGGTGTTCGGCTGGTGCGGGATCCGGGTGGACCGACCCCTCGCGGTCTTTAGGGGCCGCACTAGCTGGGTGGCCGGCGCTGAGCCCGCGCCTCCGCGATGCGGAGCTCTCAGCCTGTTGTTCCGCGGCCCGCTCCAAAAGGGTCTTGAGCTCGTCGTGAGCGAGCTTGCCGTCGGGAGCATCTGGGATCGGAAGGTTGCGGAGCAACATCCTTGCTGCCGCGATGTTCTAGCTTGCCCGCGTGAACTGCGGCGTGCCATGTTCATCGTTAATGATGCGGTGGTGTACTGCCCGGGCCTCCCTGCGAGCATGAGGCTCTGCGAGATCCCTCGCAGCTTCGTGCTCAAGCTTCTCACGCTCGAACATCACCTTTTGCTAGTGCTCCGCGAGCTATTGTTCTACATCCTGGAGGTCGCAAAGCTGCTGCTGCCAGGCCTTCGATGACTGCGGGTCGGGCCGTGGCTGAGGTACTGGGACACCCGTCTGGTACACGGGCGTGTGGTTGTCATTGTCGTCGTCATCCCCCTCGTTGATGAGAGTGGGGTCGACGGCGGCTCCAGGTGGAGGTGCGTCGCACATGAAGCACTCGTGGCCAGGGCCCTCGCTGGGATCGCTCGAGCCGGAGTAGAGCAGATAATCATTGGCTTGGAGGAAGCCGTGAAGAGCCTCCTGATCCCCCAGACCGTCAAAGTCCAGGGGTCCCAGGGGTCAACGCTCCCACGGCTTGAGTCGGTGTAAGATGTGGCCTCGGAGCTCGTGAGGAGATCGGAGGCGGAGCGAGGGTGGTGGGACGCGAGCCCCATGTGTGTCCCTTCCGCAGGGTCAGCATGGAACCACGTGGCCACCATCTCCGCATACGACGCGGCGGCATTCCTCATGCCAAAGGGTTGCGCCTCCGGGACGGACGCTTTGACGCGCCCAGAAGAGAGCAGCTGCCCTCCCGCGAGCTGCGCCGTCACGTTGGCGAACGCGAAGTAGAGGTTGTGCAGGGACTCCTGAGTCGGCTGGGGTCCCATGAGCGTGTCGAGCTGGCGCTCGAACTGAGGATAGTCGGCCCGCGGGACGACTGCTCCACGAGCGATTTGTTCCCCGGAGGGAGACGGATGGAGGTGGTCCATGGATGCGGTGATGGAATCCACGGCTACCTCGGAGGATGCCGTAGGGCGACAGAGAGTCAGGTCGGCCCCTTGCCCGTGGCACTAGAAGTCCAGGCTACCAAAACGAACAATGGAGCCCGGAGCGAAATCAATGTGGCGATCAGCCATCCAAAACTCGAAAATACGGGTGACACGCAAAGGTCCCCTACCTGGCGCACCAACTGTTGGTGTCTAAAATGGCGGGGTCTAGACGACCAATGAGTAAATTTCTAAGTGTGTTGGAGTTCGGATGGTTACGCTCGGAGGACACAGAGGTTTATACTGGTTCAGGCATGAACGCCCTACGTCCAATGTGTTGCGGAGTTGTATTACCGAGCGTGGAGAGCCCGTAGAGGGGAGCTACAAGCTTTGGTGAGAGAGGGAAGCACCTTCCCAGGTCTCGTGCGTATGAGGTTCTTGGTTCTAGTGAGTGTTCGTGTGTATGCGAGTTTGAGTGTGTGTGAATGAATGTTGGGGTGTCGAGAGAACTAGATTGGAGGTCCATTCTCCCCTTTATATGTAGGGAGAGATGGAGGAATAAGTAGAGAGAGGGGGAGTGAACGTGAGCCCGTCTTGGGCTGCTGCCGAGGGAGAGCTTTGTCTTCTTTCTGTCTTCCTTCCTAAGGAAGACTGCGTCAGTAGTCACATGTACGGGTCTTGTTCATCCGCGTTGTGTTGTAGCCATGCACCTCATGACCGGGAGCTCCGCTGTTCCCTTACCTGGGCATGGGCGGGGGTTGGTCGCATAGGACTATGCACCCCCGCGTTCCGTCATACAGGGCTGATGACACCCTAATCCCTGTTGGAGTGTCCGTCGGAGGCATGGCGCGGGTGTAGTGTGCAGAAGTCGTCGGTTAGGCAGCACAGGACATTGTACCGTAGGGAGAACAGGGGTTGGCATGGCGACTCATACCTTGAACCCCATCCCTGAGGACGGAGGGTACTATGGACCTTTTGACTATATGGACTAGAGCATCCTAGGTTGTTGATGGCGGTGAGATCTCTGAGGGTGGGGGACGTCACAGATGACGTCTCCCTAGCTCGAAAGGGGCGGAAGAGCCCCTGAGGGTTGATGACGTCATGGATGACGCCACCTTGGCTCGGACGAGGCGGAAGAGTTCTCGAGGGCTGATGACGCCACGGATGACGCCACCTCGGCTCGGGCGAGGCGGAAGAGTCCCCCAGGGTAGACGACGTCACGAATGACGCCACCTTGGCTCGGGCAAGGCGGAAGAGCTCCCGAGGGTGATTTTGTTTTTGTGGAGTGCGGTAAATTGGGTACCCTATTTCTAGGTATCCGACAGTTAGGGCCAAGCTGCATGAAGTTGATGCCTGTTGTTGGGATTTGCTTTATGTGCTATGAGGCTTCCAAGAAGATTCTGATCGAAGAAGAGGATGAGTCAAGTGTGTGTGGATGCATTACCTCATAATTCACATGTGGCTTGTGCTCGTGTGTTTGTGGGTTGTGTCAGACCATTTATCTTTGTGATACTATGAATGGTTGCCTATTCTCATTAAGTGGCTCTATTCTCATGATTTGCTCATTTTAATTATTGATTTCTGAATTATTAAATGGCGTTGTAATATTACCTGGCGGTACCAAACAAATGGCTTTGTAAAATAGAATATTTGCAACCAAATTTAGTGTGGCAAAACATACTATAGCAACGCACATTCCTCGTAGTAATAGCATCTGCCCATGTAGCCACCAATTTTTAGTGTTGCAACATAAACTAAATTGCCACAACGTTTTTGTGTAGCAATAGAGAAGTCACGTATAGCAACACTATCTTGGGCGTGGAAAATCAACATGTTGCCACCATTTCTTGGTGTTGTGATACAAACTGACTTGCCACACCAGTTATACGTAGCAATAGCAAAGTCACGTATAGCAACACTATCTTGGGCGTGGCAAATCAACATGTTGCCGCCATTTCTTGGTGTTGTGATACAACCTGACTTGCCACACCAGTTCTACGTAGCAATAGCAAAGTCACGTATAGCAACACTATCTTGGGCGTGGCAACTCAACATATTGCCACCAGTTCTTGGTGTTGTGATACAACCTGACTTGCCACACTATCTTGGTGTTGTGATACATTGTCTTGCAACCCTCATCATCGTTGCGATTGTACCATTTTCCACGACATGATCACGTTGACATTGCTCGTTCTAGCAACGCCTCAAGCGTTGTATTAGCTGTTGTTACCACACATGAAAACGTAGCAACAACAAAGGTTGCAACGCCCCAAGTGTTGCGATTCAACGTCTGCATTTGCAGCACTACACAGAAAAAGGTTGCAGCAACCTCTTGCCACAGTTTGTTCTGCAACGCCTTGCAACGTTTTTCTACCGTTGTCATTCCGGTTATTGCAACGTTTTTGGGTCTTTTACCATAGTTTTGGCACGTTGAAATTTTGTGCGAATCTTGTAGTGAGATATCCCACCGCGGGATAATTCCAATAATTATTCTGATAATTAAATCCTTCCTTGCAGCTTTCTGGAATAGTCCTTGAAAATAATAATATACCAAATCTTGTGGAATTTGTTAGTTAAAGCCCTATACTTCTATATTTTCATCATGCTTGATCCATTTATCATGTTTATAGTTATATTAAATGTTGACGTTATCCACCGTCAATAGTACCCTGGTTTTGGTCTCTCATATTGATGATGTGTGATCAATTAAGATTTTCTATAATGCAATTTGTGCCTTTGCGAGTTGAAAACAATTTGAAAAATGTCCTACAACAGATTTTTGGAAATTATTCATTGACATGAGAAAGGAAGACTCAATGTGAAAAGTAGTCCTACAAGACTAGTCTGCTATAGTGCAATGCGACTTGACTTACTTACTAGCATTGTGGTATTTCCATGGAGCCATAAAAGTAAACAAGTTAAATCACGTCCAATATACTTAATGAACCTAATCATGTTCGGAATAACGAAAGCACATGTATTGTATGAAGAAAGCACAATCAGATCGAATATTCAGTCGATATGGGGTCCATGAAGTGTGAACAGGATCCATTTACCCAATTATAGACGGATCTAAGATTAAACAGATGTAGCCTAGCAGTGAGGTCTGATAGATATAGTCGTACCAAGCATATTAAACCAAATCCACCTATCCTCAGATCAATCTAATAGCTGAGGAAATGTCTCAAACCCACAACATATAACAATCACGATCAACAGATTAGCAAATCGGATCTTAAATCCATTGTTTCGACAGGTATAAGAGCGAACGCACATGAAGCAATAGATCTAGATGGAATTGAGGCTTAGGCCAATCTATTGATTGAGATTGAGTAAGATATTGTTGGAATAAATAAACAATGCATAACAAACAATATCTGTAACGTAATAAATCTATTAGATTGCTAATCTAATAGAGTTGATAATTAGCTTAAAACAATGACTCATGTGAGATTGAAGCAATGCAACACCATGAACACAGATTCAAACTGATAACTAGCCGAAATCGAGCTTGCACGAGTTACACAATACAACCATACAAACGAGACATGAACCGTGGCTAGATTTACAAGCAAACCGGGGGTCGATCTAATCGATGCAGCCTGTTCGTCGAAGGTTCACTGAAATCTATTCTACTTCTACTCCTAGGGTTTTGGTTGGTGGCCGAAGGGTTTGTGTTTGAATTGATTGGATGCCCTTTACAACTCTTTAGATTTGTCTATTTATAGACCATAACACATACCCTAACCGACCATAGCATAGATCCTAACTGACCATTCTAAACATAAGGAAATAATAGATAACTTGAGCCTCAATATTCCCTTTCAACCAGGCCCGACGTGCACGTGTACTATTGTAACAGACCAAAGAATCCTTTCACCGTGATCTTACTAATTAGTTACTCTCTCCTTTCCAAATTGTAAGTCATTCTAAGAATCTTGGAGAGCCAAAGCATTTTAAGTTTGACCAAACATTATAGAGATAAACATAAAGATTTATGACATTAAATAGGTAAAGTATATGAAAATATAACTAATAAAGAATCTAATAATGATACTTAGTTGATATCAAATAGGTTATTATCATATTATATAAATTTGGTCAAACTTTATAAACTTTGACTCTACAAGATTCTTGGAATGACTTACAATTTGGGATGGAGGGAGTACCTTAGTCGATCTTTCGGGTCCATCTAAATAACGTTCTTCAAGGCTTGTCACGAGGGCTTGTATGCGTATATCTGGACGCCACGAGGGCCTATATGCGTATATTCGAACGCCTGTCACGATGGCCCATATACGTACATCGGGAAGCGTTAAAATATTATGTCAATAGTGTTCAATACCCAGTTTTATATTTGGGATAAAAGTAGAATTTTCGTATCCGAATTATTGCTAGTAACCCACGGCCACGTTATCTATACCTAATAATAAAGAGCCAAAATTTCAGCCATTTTTTTGGTCCATCTTTCCCTAACTAACTCCATAAATGTTCGTCTATGTCTATTTTTATATGGATTGTGTTCTACTCCGATACGAGTTGTCCGTCTTTCCCTAACTAACTTCATAAATGTTCGTCTATGTCTATTTTTATATGGATTGTGTTCTACTCCGATACGAGTTGCCACTTAAACTTACCAAATTAAACTTACCAAGAGTCCCGTCCGATTCCATACGAATTGGGTCATGTACGTGTGAACGTGTGTGACCAAGCCAGCGCTTGTCGTCGTGTGTTCCCATGGGTCGTCGATTGCTGATTGAGCAGCTAGAGTAGCAGGTAACTAGCTCCAGATCCTGGCCGTAGACGTAGGCCGGCGTGGTGAAAGTCCATGTTTGGTTTTGAGTAATTGATGAAACCTATGGACTAACCCTATTGCTAAGTGCTAAATCAAGATAGGGTAATCCACCTTGGTACATGGAGCCTATAGGATGATCATGATGAATCAAGCACTCCATGGACAAGGAAAAGATGGATTGGAAATGGCTCAAGGCAAAGGTATATTCATAGGGTCATTTTCGGTTTAGTGATCAAGACACTATAGAAAGTGTGATCATATTTAGGATAGATAGTCGTACTATCAAGAAGGGAAAACTCGTATCGATTATGGTTATCATGTGCCACTAAGTCATTTGCATTGCATATCTAAAATGAACCTAAGTGACACTAACATGAACTAAAATCCAAGAAATATATTGTAAAGGCTAACACAGGTGAACAAAGGTATGGATCACAAGGTGTTAGCACTTGAAGACTTGGAGGAAAAGGGGCCGCTCGGTTTGGAACTCAGAAGAACACCGGACCCAGGTCCGGACGCTGATGAGATGTGGTCTGGACCAATGAGGATGCGTCCGGATGCATACCCTAAGCGGCGGCCTCTCTGGACAGGAGGTCCAGACGCGGATGATGGTCCAGACTCAGACACCGGACTCGCGTCCAGATGTTTGAGGCTCTCTGGATACTCTCTGCATAGCATCCGAACGCTAAGTGCGGTCCGGACGTAGGAGACCGGACGCGCGACCGGAGCCAAGGGGCTCTCTGGACCATCTCTGGAATGGGTCCGGATGCAGGCGAAAAGGGGATCCGGACGCTACTGTGTTGTGCGTCCAAAGGCGACGTGGTAGCAGCAGGTCAAGGCGCGGACGGCTGAATTCAAATGGAGGAGGGTCCGAACGCGCACGCAATGATCCGGACCCCCCCTATAAAACAGCGTCCGGAGTCACGCAGATAAACAAGGATGAGAGGTAAAACGGCTAGTTGCTTGGTGGTGACTATATATGTGTTGTGGTCGGCTCCTAGGGCACTCTCTTGCACCTCGCATTCATTTGAGACATTTGTGCTTGCTTGAGATAGCCCCAACTCACTCTCTTCACTCTTGTTGCATACTTGTGAGAGTTTGAGTGATCCAAGTCCTTTGATCATTGCATTGCATCTTAGTGGCACTTGGCCATCGTCGTCGACGCGGAGTTTCTTGTTATTCTTGGTGTTTGCCAACACCTAGACGGCTTGGCGATTGTGAAGAAGCTTCGACGCATTTGGTGATTGTGTGCGGCCGGCTTCATCGATTCTGAGAGGGCTTGTGCCCACCTCGGCGGAGCGCCAAAGGGTAACTCTAGTGGATTGCTCGTGTCATTGAGTTACTCTCATTTGGGTGGATTCTTGTGGCGCCCGAGTTAGTGGGCTAGGCTTGTCATTACCTATTAGCCACCGAATCACCACTTGAGTAGTCGACACAATGGGTACTAGCTTGGTGGCAACCAAGTGAACCTCGGGAGAAAAATCAATTGTCAACATTATCTCCTGGCTACTCATTGGTATTCTTGTAATTGGTTCTCTACATTGACATCCATACCTCACAAGGCATCGGTATAACAATCACCTCCTCTCTTGTACTTATCTTCATTCATATCTTGTCTAGTTAGCTTGCTAGTTAGCATCTTTAGTAGTTGTTCTTGCTAGCTTGTGCTAAGTGTTTTAGGTTCTTGCTGTTGATTGATAAGCACTTAGCTAACTAGAATTGCATTGGATAGGTGGCTTTGCACCCCAAGTAGAGCTAGAGCAAAAAGCTTCACTTAAGTGTTATCTAACCTTTTTCTCTAGTGATTTATAGAATTTTTATTAGGCTATTCACCCCCCCCCCTCTAGCCATCTAGGACATTTCAAGTGGTATCAAAGCCGTGGTCACCATATTATCAAGGCTTAACAACCTTTGGTGTTAAGAGATGGCTCAAATATCATTCAACCATGTGGGGAGCAAACCGCCAATGTTTGATGGCACCTCATTTGAATATTGGAAGAGGAAAATGAAGATGCATCTAGGCTCAATACATGAGAAGGTGTGGAGTGTGACCGAAAGTGACTTTGTCATTCTTGATGAAGCCGCTCCCACACCTAGAGAGCAAGAGAACCGGCAATGCAACACCATGGAACTCAATGTGATCTACAATGGCATTGATTCCAAGGTGTTTGAGCAAATCAAAGATCTTGAGAAAGCAAGTGAAGTGTGGAAGAGACTAGAAGATACTTATGAAGGCACTTCAACGGTAAAGAATGCCATGTTGTACATGCTCAAGGACAAGCTATCTCAGTTCAAGATGAAGGATGATGAGTCCATCCCGGAGATGTTCCATAGGATCCAAGTGATCATCAATGATCTCAAGAGCTTGGGTGAGAAGATCAAAAATGAAGACTTCTCAAACCGGTTTCTTGGTTGTTTGCCCAAGAAATACAAAACCTTGAGGCAAATAATTAGGAGAGACAGTTTGGACAAAATCACTCCCAATGAAGTCCTTGGTGAGATCATGACCGAAGAGCAATACAATGAGGAAAGTGAAGAAGAAGAGGTCAAGGAAGAAAAGAAAGAAAATAAGAGCTTAGCATTCAAGGCTTCATCATCCAAGAGCAAGGGCAAAGCAAAGAAGCAAGAGTCAAGTGATGATGAAGAATCTAGTGACCTTGAGGATGCGATGATGGCCCTCTTTGTGCGCAAGTTTGGCAAGTTCATGAAGAAGAAGGGCTATGGTGCTAGAAAGAGAAGAGACAACTTCAAGAGTAAAGAATATGAGAAGAGATGCTACAAGTGCAAGCAAACCAGTCACATGATTGCGGATTGTCCCAATCATAGTGATGATCATGAGAAGAAGAAGAGCAAGTATGATAAGAAGGAGAAGAATCTATCTTTCACCAAGAAGAAGAAGGGTGAATCATACATGGTGACTTGGGATAGTAGTGATTCTTCCGATGATGAGTCTAGTGATGATAAAAGGAAGAAGACCAAGAAGAAGGCATTGGCAAGCATTGTTATCAACAACAAGCCATCCATCTTCGACACTCCATCATGCTTCATGGCTAAGCCAACTAAGGTACAATCTCATGATGATAGTGATAGTGATGATGATAGTAGTGATAATGAGGAGGAGTACTCCAAGGAGGAACTTGTTGATATGATGAAGCAAACTTATAGTTGCTTTGAGACAAAGAGGAAGGAGTGCAAAGAATTGAACAAGAAGCTTAAGGCTCTTGAACAATCCTTTGATGAGCTCAATGGCTCTCATGAGAGGCTAATGGATGCCCATGAGAAGCTTGAGAGGACTCACCACAAGCTTGAAAAGGCTCACTCCTCTCTCCTTGATCAAAACAAGGATAAGGTTGTTTCATCATGTAGCATTGGAGTAACTTGTGATATTCTAGATGAATCTTTTTTCACTCCTATCATTGTTGCACCAACCGAGACACAATGTAGCACCTCCACTTGCACATCTACTAGTGATAGCTCAAAGGATGATGCTACACTAGTGATTTAAAATGAAAAATTGAAAAATGATGTTAATGAACTTACTTATGCTTTGGGTAAGGCATATGGTGGAGATGCCCGCTTGCTAAAGTGCTTGGGTAGCCAAAGATTTTCCCACTACAAAGAGGGATTGAGCTACACACCCAAGAAAGGAAAGTCGACCTTTGTAACTCCTAAGCCTAGCTTTGTGAGGAGCAATGGCCGGTATTGCACAAAATGCAAGCAAGTGGGGCATGTTGACCAATATTACAAACTTAACATAAGTCAAACCAAGTTTGCTAAAGCTACCTCTATGCACTTTGATTCATGTTATATGCTTACCAAAAGTGCTAAAGGTATCATGGCTAAGTATGTTGGCACACCTTGTGTTGGCCCAAAGAAGAAGGCTATTTGGGTGCCAAAATCCTGGTCACTAACTTTGGAGGACCCAAACAAGTATGGGTACCTAAGAGGAACTAATTTGTTTTGTAGGTAAATTATAAAGACGGAGGAAGGCATTGGGTGCTTGATAGTGGGTGCACTCAACACATGACCGGGGATTCTAGAATGTTCAAATTAATCAAATCCAACTCCAATGATGGCATTGATAGTATCACATTTGGGGATAATGGCAAAGGCAAGGTCAAGGGTCTTGGTAAGATTGCAATATCCAATGACTTGAGCATATCCAATGTTTTGCTAGTTGAGAGCTTGAACTTCAATTTGCAATCGGTAGCTCAATTTTGTGACCTTGGATTCAAATGCGTATTTGGAGTAGATGATGTTGAGATAATTAGTGTAGATGGTTCAAACTTGATCTTCAAAGGATTTAGATATGAGAACCTCTACCTACTTGATTTCAATACTAGTGAATCACAATTGTCTACATGTTTGCTCTCTAAGTCAAGTATGGGTTGGTTATGGCATAGAAGGCTTGGTCATGTTGGGATGAAGCAATTGAATAGATTGATCAAACATTACTTAGTAAAAGGCTTGAAAGATGTGTTTGAAAAGGATAAACTTTGTAGCTCTTGTCAAGCCGGCAAGTAATTTGGGAATGATTATCGGAGTTTTATTTATTAAAATGATAAAACAACTTCTTGTTCCTCAATGGTGAAAATTCCCACCAAAGTCATACATGATCTTTCATGATATAAGCTTTCTACATAAGCTGCTTACTTTGTGTTAAGTTTGATCAAGTTTTGAGTTGTTGTATATGGACTTATTTGGTCCAACACCCATCCTAAAAAGAGCATGATGAGTACTAGTAGAGCTTTTGAGTTGTTGTATATGGACTTATTTGGTCCAACAACTGAAAGGTCCTAGATGGATGGAGGGGGGGTGAATACCCTAATAAAAATTCTACAAATCACTAGAGCAAATGGTTAGATAACACTTGAGCGAAGCTTTTTGCTCTAGCTCTACTTGGGGTGCAAAGCCACCTATCCAATGCAATTCTAGTCAACTAAGTGTTTGTCAATCAATAGCAAGAACCTAAAGCACTTAGCACAAGCTAGCAAGAACAACTACTAAAGAAGCTAACTAGCAAGCTAACTAGACAAGATATGAAATAGTAAATATAAGATAGGAGGTGATTGCTATACCGATGTCTTGTGATGGATGGATGTCAATAGGATGAACCAATCACAATGAATACCTAAGAGTAGCCGGGAGACAAGATGACAATCGATTTTTCTCCTGAGGTTCACTTGGTTGCCACCAAGCTAGTCCCCGTTGTGTCGACTACTCAAGTGGTGATTCAGTGGCTAATAGGCAATGACAAGCCTAGCCCACTAACTCGGACGCCACAAGAATCCACCCAAATGAAAGTAACACAATGACAATCCACTAGAGTTACCCTTTGGCTCTCTGCTGAGGTGGGTACAAGCCCTCTCACAATCACCAAAGTCGGTCACAAACAATCACCAATTGCGCCGAAGCTTCTCCACAATCGCCAAGCCGTCTAGGGGTTGGCAAACACCAAGAATAACAAGAAACCACGCGGCGATGACGATGACCAAGTGCCACTAAGATGCAATGCAATGATCAATGCACTTGGATCACTCAAACTCTCACAAATATGCAACAAGAGTGAAGAGAGTGAGTTGGGGGCTATCTCAAGCAAGCACAAGTGTATCAAATAAATGAGAGATGTAAGGGTAAGCCCTAGGAGCCGTCCAAACCACTTAAATAGCAACCACCATCGAGCTAGCCGTTTTGCTCCTCATTTCCACTTTCTGCAGACCTCCGGATGCACTTTGTATGGGGGTCCGGACAAACGTGCTTGCGTCCGGACCCTCCTCCATTTCAAATCCTGCCGTTGGCGCCCTGTCTGCTGCTGACGTGCCACCTTCGGACACATGCAGCAGTAGCATTCGGAGTCGCCTTCTTCTGCGTCTGGATAAATACATCCAGAGAAGTCCAGTGAGCGCCGAGCTCCGGACGCGCGACCGAAGTCAGCGTCCGGACTTACTTTTGCGTCCGGACCTCCTGTCCAGAGAGCCCGAGGGCTAGGGTATGCCACCGGACGCATGTCCATTGGTCCGGACCCTGCGTTCATTTGAGGGGCCTATATAAGGAAGGCCCCCTGCCCCTAAGGAGGAGAACCTCTCTGACCTAATTCATTATTCATCATCCATCTCAAGAGGAGAAGCCCCTGATCAAGCCCTAGAGCCACCACATCAACTAGATCTCTAGTTTAGCATAGCTATATAGGATTAGAACTAGAAGGAGTCAATCTTCGATTGGTTTCTGGATTTGTCAAGAGGATTATTGGTAATTCTCTCTCTAGTTCTTCATTGTTTATCATTTGTTCTTCAATATTATGAACATGACTTTCCTCTACTTCATTATATTGTTTATGACTTTACTCTATTCGTTTATGTTCTTAGTTATATTGTTCTTAGTCTATTATGATTATATACTTGGCTTAGTTAGATCTGAATCATATCCATGTTTAGGATCGTATAGCGTTTATCCACCAGTACTATGGGTAAATGATAGATATTGTGTAGGTGTGGTGCCTAGACCATATTTATCTGCGATTGCACCCTACATTCCGGATCGTTAGGTAGTTCGCGGGAGTGACAGTCCTGTTGAGTCCTTTGTAGTCCTCCTCCTGTTTGTAGGGCAGGCAGAGCAGTACTATTACGGGGAAGTGATTGCTATGTTCTTCATCTTCCTTAGTAATACTCATTACACATGAATATCTCTTATCTCGCCATGATTGCCAAGTGTAATTGCACTAATCATAGTATGCTAGACTGTATAGTTAAGAATGACTTAGGAAATATCTTTGTAGTTCGTCCTAATTCCATGCTAATGACTTGCTAGAATATCTGTTGAGGTGCTTATCATTATCTTATGTGGCTACATGTTGATCAGTATTTATCTTTTGTCACTATTCATTCATTATCTATATATATCTTATGTAACACTTATCTTGTACTGAGTGAGATAGATGAAAACTCTCCATTACACATGCAGTATACTCATTAATCATCTTTATTCATTCCTCATTTATTCCCTTAGTATCCCTTCCCAGTGGTAAAAATATAAATAACGATACCTGAAATACTCCTGGTTAAAATGCTACATCGGTATAATCTGTGCGCTTGCAAACACATTTATATTTCATTAGAGCAATTGCATATTTCAATACCACATCTCTCTGGCATACTGGGGATGACAACCTGGCTTAAGTGTCATAAGAGATGTCAACAATCATCCATAGAGCCAACAAAGATTGATGAAGCCCTACAAGATGTTGATTGGGTCAATGCTATGCATGAAGAGCTCAACAATTTCACTAGGAACCAAGTTTAGGAATTAGTTGAAAGACCCAAGAACTACAATGTGATTGGCACAAGATGGGTATTTAGAAACAAGCAAGATTAAGATGGTATAGTTGTGAGAAACAAAGCAAGATTAGTAGCTCAAGGATACACTCAAGTTGAGGGTCTTGACTTTGGAGAAACCTATGCACCGGTTGCAAGATTAGAGGCAATAAGAATCCTATTGGCCTATGCATGTGCACACAACATTAAGCTATACCAAATGGATGTGAAGAGTACTTTCTTGAATGGATACATCAATGAGCTAGTATATGTTGAGCAACCTCCCGGTTTTGAAGATGACAAGTAGCCCAACCAAGTGTACAAGTTGAGGAAGGCTTTATATGGCTTGAAGCAAGCACCTAGAGCATGGTATGAAAGATTGAGGGACTTCCTTCTATCTAAAGGGTTCATCATGAGGAAGGTTGACACTACTCTCTTCACCAAGAAGCTTGGCAAAGATCTATTTGTGCTCCAAATCTATGTGGATGATATCATATTTGGTTCAACCAATCAAGAATTTTGTGAAGAATTTGGCAATATGATGGAAAATAAGTTTGAAATGATAATGATTGGTGAACTTAACTACTTCCTTGGTCTTCAAATCAAGCAATTGAAGAATGACACCTTTGTGAGTCAAGGCAAGTGGACACTAATGAGCACTAATGGACACTTGGATAGTGATGTTTGTGGCAATATGGTGGATCAAAAGTGTTGTATCGGTCTATGATTGGAAGCCTACTCTATGTGACCACTTCAAGGTCGGATGTGATGTTTTATGTGTGCATGTGTGCAAGATTCCAAGCCTCTCCAAGAGAAAGTCCCTTGAAGGCTACAAAAAAAATATTGAGGTACTTGAAGCCTACACAAGATATTGGATTGTGGTATCCCAAGGGGTCAAACTTTGAGCTAATGTCACACCCAATTTTAAGGATAAAATTGAATATGAATAACTCATGTGTGCCCAGAGATCAATCACACACATAAGCCGACAAATCTTTAAATAGTACCATCACTGAGTGCTTATTACATAACGAATACTATTTATTAAACATAACAGCGGAAAATAAAGATAACTCTCACGATGAAGCTCCACTTCACAGGGAACGCCGACTGGTTGACCACTAGCCTAGTACTCCTCACGGTAGTCTTCAAAGCCATCTGAAGGGTTGAGAAAGCAAGAGTGAGCACTTAAAGTACTCAGCAAGAGTAACATAGGATTATGAAGCTCAAAGGCTGACACTGTCTATACTGCGGTTGCTTTTATCTTGGTCAAGTTTTACCAACACTTAGCTTTAATTATGCAAACCCAATTAATAACCACATGCTAAGATTAATAAACAACATTAATGATTAAACATTAAACAACATGATCATCTACACTGTGAGTTTTCCAGGCCGCTCATGACCGTGAGCACGGCTATCATGATAGATTTACACTCTGCAGAGGTTATACACTTTACCCACAAGCCGTGTTGCCCATATGCCCGGGATCATGACTCCCAAAACACTTCCAAGGTGAGCGGGCAGGGTACACTATGAAGTCTTTCAAAAGTCTTCCCAACATGTTGTCAGACCCTACGAACCCAAGGGCAAGGGGTATGTAAAGCCCCTACTCGATGGTACCTTTCGAAGCGGTAACCACCCTAGGACATGCCCTACAACCAGCTCGGCAATGGTGCCTTTCATGAACTGCCAACATGCTAGTATGAATCTTTATACTTGACTAAAGCCAGAGCCATTATAGCACTCATGGTTGCATTTAAGTCCCAGCTTTTGCCCTACAGTGGGGTCCTATTCCATGTTGCTATAAAAGCCAATTTTATCTCATTGTTGCATATATCATTAGTCATTATTCGATTTAGTATTCATCATGTAAAGCATAGCAAAGCTACCCACATGCATGAAAACCCATGGTGACAAGGTAAAGGATAACAAAGTTATGGTATAGATCTAATAGGAATCAAATTAGACACATGCAATCATGACTAGATGAATTAGGGAGAATAGGTAACAAGGATGATCCCATGTTAAACTTGCCTTGATCACAAAGCTCCTGGTGATCCTGATCTGCTGCAAAGAACTCTTGCTCACCGAAGATCTCACCGGCTGTACTCGATCAACATCACCACGCAAACATCCGAACAATCATACACGAAGCAATAAAGATATGATCAAAACATTACACCATAAACAATAAAGAGGCTTTGAAAAGGTTTTAAAACAGATCTATACTTTACTACGACCACAAACACGCGAGAATCACGCTAATCGGATCTAAAACGAAGAAACTACAGATTAAACAAGATTTTGAAAAGGGCAAGATTAAAGCATTAACAAATTAATTTTCTTTGATTTTCAAAAGTAATTAACATAGATGAAATCTATACTACTGGATAGAGCATAAAATTACGGATCTAACACAACTTGAACGGATCGATTTGGATTTAAAATGAAGAAAATATAGGCATTTGAAAAACAGTGGCAAAACTATAATTAGAGTTTTTATTTTATTTTCGAATTAATTCAGATTTAAAAGAGAATACGTTTTCCAGAGGGGGGAAAGCGTAAAGGGGAAAGACGCTTTGTGGACGGCGGGTTTATTCCCTAGAAACCGGGGTCTCTTTAGAAAGATGCCACGAGAAGGGGTACGGGGCACTCTGATGCGTTGGATCTGAGATGGACGGTGGAGATTAGATCAGAGGGGGATGAGGGCGGTTCCCCACTGGTTCAGAGCGGTGCGCGGCGGAGCGCCATGGCCGACGGCCGGCGCACGGCAGCGCGAGGCGATGTCGGGCTAGAGTGCTCGGTTTCGCCCGGAATTTGGTCGGGGAGAGAGAGGTAAGCACGGCGAACTCGCCTAGGGCAACGGTGAGGCTCGGAGACGGGCGGAAACTGTGGACGGCGATGAACCGCGGCGGCGGATGCTCTGCGCACGGCGGCGCAAGGCGATCAGAGGTTCGGGCGCTCAATTCGGCCGGGAAGGGGTCGGGGTGAGGCGGCGAGGGGTCGGGGCTATTTATTGGAGCAGAGGGGAGAGTCCGACGCGGTTACGCGCGAGAAACACGCGCGGAGGCGGTTGCGCGGCGGCCGCGGACACGACGCGGCGCGGCGAGCGGCCGTGTCCGACTCGGACTCCAGGAAGAAGAGAGGGAGGAGGCTGACGGGCGGGCCCAGGCCGTCAGTGGCTCAAGGGAGGAAGGGGATGGCGCGGTGCGGGCTACGGAGCTGGGCCGCAGGGAGAAGTCGGCCCACTCAGGAGGAAGGGAGAAGGGGGAGGGAAGCAGGCCGGGCCGGGTGGCTCTGGGCCGAAAGGAGAAAGGAGGGTTTTCCCTTTTTCTTTTTATTTTCCTTTTCAAATTTGATTTTTCCAAAAATGATTTTTCTAAATTGGTTTTGAAATATGTTCTAGGGTTCTGCAAACTCACTCAACACAAGAAAATGCAGAGGCATGCAATGCTCAAACATGTTAGCCCTAACATGGTATTTATTTTATTTTTATTTATTTAATTCTATGTTTCACAAAATTACTTGAATTAAATCAAATTAAACAAATTCAAACCTAATTTACTAATTCAAATTTTAGGGTGTTATAGCTAATTAGATATTCGGACTCCGACTATGCGGGATGCAAGATTGATAGAAAGAGCACATCGGACACATGTCAATTGCTAGACATGTCACTTGTATCTTGGTCATCAAAGAAGCAAAATAGTGTTGCACTCTCTACCGCCGAAGTCGAATACATAAGTGCGGGTAGTTGTTGTGCTCAATTGCTTTGGATGAGAGCAACTTTGAATGACTATGGAATCAACTTCAAGCAAGTGCCATTGCTATGTGACAATGAAAGTGCGGTGAAGCTAACCAACAATCCGGTCCAACATTCAAGAACCAAGCACATTGATGTGAGGCACCACTTCATAAGAGACCATCAACTCAAGGGTGATATCAAGATTACAAGTGTTGGCACCGATGATCAACTAGCCGATATATTCACCAAGCCATTAGATGAGAAGAGGTTTTGCAAGCTAAGAAATGAATTGAATATTCTTGACTTCTCAAATATGTGTTGATGCACCCCCATATATGACATGCCTCTCCTTCAAGCTATGTAAGGTACAAGTTGATTGACATGTCATTCATCCTTATTAGGACTTGTTAGTGCATCTAGACATCACTTCATTAGGATCATTCATGAAAATCAAATGATTTGATGCTTATATGGTACCACTATTGCTTCTATGCTTAATGTGATCTAGTGGTAGCATATGATATATTTGTGGGCATGCAATCCTAGTGTTTGATCTAGATCATGAACTTCAAATGTCTAACTCAACATGGACAAGATAACCATCCTAGGATGTGTGAACAGGCTTGTCCATGGTTTAAACCGAGTTAAATAGCTTGGGGCAAGTAATCTAGATTGAACCACAACTAAAACTTCTCTCTAATAATCAAACCTTTGAGCACATCTTTTATGATAATAGATGACAAAGGGGGAGAAGTTAGTAAGAGTAAGTAGTAAGACAAAGAAAAAATATTTTGAAAATTTGAAAATGAAAGCACACAAGTAGGGGGAGCAAGCCTATAAATAAATTGTTACATATCTTTGTGCATTCATAAGTGCTTGCTTGCATATGCTCTTACATTCATGATATGCTTGTGTGGTGAATGCTAGAAACACAATATCTTGGTGCTTGAAGAACTAGCATGATTAGATCTTTATATTTTCATGTGGTGTCTAGTTCTCTCAAAGTGTTTCTAAGTTGCTTGTCAAGTGGTTTCTAGGCATTCATGGTGTTAAGGATGGTTTTACATTGCACTCCGATTGGTATCACGTTTCAAAGGTCCATCCAACACACCTTAGCATCATTTGGTAGCACTCACTCTCCCACAATTCTTATTCATCATATGTGATTCAAATGAACCAAGCTCATATATCACATATGTAGGGGGAGCTAATACTATCAAAGTAGAAATTTTCATCATATATATATTCATTTGTGAAAGGTTGTCATCAATTACCAAAAATGGAGAGATTGAAAACCTATGTTTGATTTTGAGTAATTGATGAAACCTATGGACTAACCATATTGCTAAGTGCTAAATCAAGATAGACTGATAGGGTAATCCACCTTGGTACATGGAGCCTATAGGATGATCATGATGAATCAAGCACTCCATGGACAAGGAAAAGATGGATTGGAAATGGCTCAAGGCAAAGGTATATTCATAGGACCATTTTCGGTTTAGTGATCAAGACACTATAGAGAGTGTGATCACATTTAGGATAGATAGCCGTACTATCAAGAAGGGAAAACTCGTATCGATTGCGGTTATCATGTGCCACTAAGTCATTTGTATTGCATATCTAAAATGAACCTAAGTGACACTAACATGAACTAAAATCCAAGAAATATATTGTAAAGGCTAACACAGGTGAACAAAGGTATGGATCACAAGGGGTTAACACTTGAAGACTTGGAGAAAAAGGGGCTGCTTGGTTTAGAACTCAGAAGAACTCCGGACGTAGGTCCGGACGCTGATGAGATGCGGTCCAGACCAATGAGGATGCGTCCGGATGCATACCCTAAGCGTCGGCCTCTCTGGATAGGAGGTCCGGACGCGGATGATGGTCCGGACTCAGACACTGAACTCGCGTTCGGATGTTTGAGGCTCTCTGGATACTCTCTGCGTAGCATCCGGATGCTAAGTGCGGTCCGGACGCAGGAGACCGGACGTGCGACCGGAGCCAAGGGGCTCTCTGGACTGTCTCTGGATTGGGTCCGGATGCAAGCGAAAAGAGGATTCGTACACTACTGTGTTGTGCGTCCGGAGGCGACGTGGCAGCAACAGGTCAAGGCGCGAACGACTGAATTCAAATGGAGGAGGGTCCGGACGCGCACGCAATGGTCCGGACCCCCCTATAAAATAGCATCCGGAGTCACGCAGATAAACAAGGATGAAGGGCAAAATGGCTAGTCGCTTGGTGGTGACTATATATGTGTTGTGGCCTGCTCCTAGGGCACTCTCTTACACCTCCCATTCATTTGAGACATTTGTGCTAGCTTGAGATAGCCTCCAACTCACTCTCTTCACTCTTGTTGCATACTTGTGAAAGTTTGAGTGATCCAAGTGCTTTGATCATTGCATTGCATCTTAGTGGCACTTGGTCATGGTCATCGCCGCGGAGTTTCTTGTTATTCTTGGTGTTTGCCAACACCTAGACGGCTTGGCGATTGTGGAGACGCTTCGGCGCATTTGGTGATTGTGTACGACCGACTTCATCGATTGTGAGAGGGCTTGTAACTACCTCGGCGGAGCGCCAAAGGGTAACTCTAGTGGATTGCTCGTGTCATTGAGTTACTCTCTTTTGGGTGGATTCTTATGGCGCCCGAGTTAGTGGGCTAGGCTTGTCATTGCCTATTAGCCACCGAATCACCACTTGAGTAGTCGACACAACGGGGACTAGCTTGGTGGCAACCAAGTGAACCTCGGGAGAAAAATCGATTGTCATCTTGTCTTCCGGCTACTCATTGATATTCTTATGATTGGTTCTCTACATTGACATTCATACCTCACAAGACATCGGTATAACAATCACCTCCTCTCTTGTACTTATCTTCATTCATATCTTGTCTAGTTAGCTTGCTAGTTAGCATCTTTAGTAATTGTTCTTTCTAGCTTGTGCTAAGTGCTTTAGGTTCTTACTATTGATTGATAAGCACTTAGCTAACTAGAATTACATTGGATAGGTGGCTTTGCACCCAAGTAGAACTAGAGAAAAAGCTCCGCTTAAGCGTTATCTAACCTTTTGTTTTAGTGATTTGTAGATTTTTTATTAGGCTATTCATCCCCCTTTAGCCATCTAGGACCTTTCAGGCAGGCAACAAACCTAGCTCATCATCCGTCCACACTAGGTTTTTCAGACAAGTAAGAAAACAGAGAAAACATAACATCAAATAAAATACTCAAATTTGCACACCTGCTTGCCTATGAACATCAGCAACCACGCGCTAACCCGGCTTGGGAGATGGACAGGAGCGTAGCGTCCTTAGCCATCAGAAGAAATTAGATGGCTCTGATTGAGCAAAGCCTTAGCACGCCAGGAGGCTATGTGGCTCAGTACAGATGCACAACTCAGGACCAAATTTCCGGGTTTAACGTGTGTGTTGTCGTTTAGCAAGCCAAAAGGCTAAATAAGACCTTTCGTTTTTTCATGTTCTGGACCAAAATATGCTAACAATTAAGGGCCCGTTTGGTACAGCTCAGCTTCATTAGTGAAGTTGTTTTTTTGGAAAATAGCTGCATGAGCAACTTTCTAGGTGAAGCTAAGCTATTTTGGAAAAAATATTTGGCAAAACAGCTTCACCAACAACTTTATGCATGAATATGAGAGAGAAAACGGAGAAAAAAACTGTGATAAGCTACTATTTTCAGCTTCACCCCACTTTACAAAGCTGTTTTTCTTTGTGAGAGCGGAAGAAAAACAGTTTCATGAGTAAAGCTGTTTTAAAAAGAGGTGTTAAAAAAAACTAGCTCTCAGCAACTTTGCTGTCCCAAACGGGCTCTAAGTCTCAAATATATTTTTCAGTGCTTATAATGTCTATTTTGACGAGAAAAGGAAAATATCGTAACAGCCGGCCGAAACCCTCGTCATCGGCTCATCGCCGATGGCCGACGACGCCTTCTCCTCCGGTTGCGGCGGCGGCCACCACACGTCTGCCTCGCCATCGACCGCTACACATACCTCACAAGCATCTTTCGACGGCGGTCTCCTTCTCCGCCTCCTCCAAAACCCTCCCTCTGCGCACCCGCGAGAGGAAATCCTCGCCCCGCCTCCCGTCGCATCGGGGGCGCACCACTTCTTCGGTGACCCTGCCGTCACCTCCGTGGGGCCGCTCTCCGCCGCATCAGCGCAGGCGCAAGGGGGCGACTTCAGGTGGCCTTCCACCTCTACCACGCACGTACAGCAGCAACCCCAATTCCAGGATCCCCGATTCGCTCCCGCTCCAGGGGAACCCTTCGCTGCTCTTGCCGGCAGAGGGTTCGGATTCGGGGATCCCGCAAGGGCGGAGAGGCCTCGTCCGGGGGCGCCGCCTCCAGGGTTTGGTAAGCCGTTGCATCTACCACTTGCGGCCCGTGATGCGCGGAATGCATCTGGTGTGGTATTGAGTAGGGAGCACTACAATCCTCGTCCCATGGATTTCGTTCCGGCTCTTGCAGATGTTCGTGATGCGGTTGGCAGAATGCCTCATGGACACGGAGAGCAGCTTTCAATGCCAATTACTGGTGGGTGTGATGCGGCTGTAGGAATGATCTACAGGGAACGGAAGCAAGATTGTTTTTTGTCAGGGACACCGCCTGAGATCAATGCCAATGGACAGTTTGGCAGGATGCGTCTTGGAGAGCAGCATTCACTTCCTATCTTAGGTGGTAGGAGGCTCCATGGAGATCATTACATGACTCCAGTCCAGGAAGGCAGGCTCCATGGAAATCATTACATGACTCCAGTCCAGGAAGGCAGGGCACCAAATAGTGGTCGTGGTCAGCATGATTCTTGCTTAACCAATCCTCTACAAAGGGAGCAGAGGTGGCATGGCCTTAGGGAGGACAAGGGCTATGCTTTGCGGAAGGTGCCAAATGCGAATGCCCATTACACATTTGGTAAGGCACTGGTGAAGGAGTTGCACCATGTGACAATACCTGCTGGCAGTTCAGTTCCAGTGGAAGTTATGGAGAATCAAGCAAGTGGTTTGGAAGGCGGCAGAATAGGGAAAGTAGTTTTGGAGCATGGAATTGATGGAAAGGTGATAGTGGAGGCAAGTAAGTTTGAATTGTCATGTGAAAAGAGTAAGATTAGATTTGTTGGACATGATGAGCAAGATGATGGTGATGACAGGGAGGATACTATAATTGAGCAGATGACACAAAATCTGGTGATTGATGGCAATGGTGATGCCAAGGGAGTAGTATTGGAAAAAACTATCCCAAGGAGTAAGGTAAATTGGATTATTTTTCATAACGTGTCTGTAATGGACAACTAGATTTTAATCATATATTCACAATCTAGATTGGCCAATTTTCAGAGTCCAACAATCCACTCTCCACCAACTTTTTGTACTTTTTTTTCTTGAATACACAGTAGAGCTGTGTATCATTGTATTAAGAGAGAAAAAAACAGTCTCGTACAATTATACCCCCTACTCCGGACCGCAGGAGGGTCCTGATACATAGTAATTCTAACTGATAAAACACACATTCTGGTTGAGACCTGACCAACACTCTAACCGCCTTCAAGAAAACGCTAGACGCTAGGCAGGCGCTAGCCTACTGACTAACGCCTAGGAAGATTAAACGTGATTAATCGTTTGTGTTTTTTTAATTTTTTTTTCTGGGAACACACGTGGCTCAGATTATATGCCCAACTTCAATCTCAGAAGAAATTATAACACATTAAGGCAATTTCAATTCCAATTCTTGCAAACTTGCAAAGAAGTGGTGAAAAGACTTGCTATTTGATCCCCACACATCTTGTTTCCCTTTTCCTTAGCTCTTCTGCATGCTTTTTTCCTACCCTTCAGCCCGCACGGCCACTCATAGCCCATCAACCTAGCCAGGCTACCACTTTTTCGCATTTTTATGCCACTTAAGCACTGCATCACGCCTATGCGCAGCAAGTAGACGTGTCCAGAGTTTTATTGAACACCTAGGCCCTAAACGAGACGCTAGGGGTCCGTTTCAGGTTTAATCGAGAGTAAACGAAGTTTAATTAGGTTTTTTCGAACCATGCCGCCTATCTTCCCTGTCACTAGATCAACTTTTTGTACTGACCATGCCATTACAAACATACCTGTTTGTTTACTTCTCCTAATCACCTCTCCCTTGCACTTTCTACTCTGCACTGTGTCTATGGCAACAGCGAGCGCTTGGTTGTTCTACTCATATGTGCAAGGAACTGAATGGGAAATTGGGGGGAATAGAGAGGATCATGGAGAACCTGTTTTGAGGCCATGACTGCAAGGAGATGTGGGCCATGGACCCCAGCCATAACTGCCTACATATGTGGGAAGGGAGAAGAAATCATCGTACATGCAACTATGCAAGGAACGGAAGGGGAAATAGGGAGGAAGGCTGAGACTGCAAGCTGATTACGGTCCTTCGTTGCTCAGCCATGATTGCCTTCTCCGTACATTGAGGAAGAGTGGGAGGTGAGAGAAAGAGACCATAAATTAAAATGGTAGTTGCCAATCAGATACCAGCTTTTAGACCTTCAGCTATTCTCAATGCAGCTTTCCAGCTGCTTTTCAGAATCTCTAGCTGGAACAACCAGGGCAAAGCTTAAGCTTGTTCTATCTAGTTCTGCCCTTTAACATTTCTTAAGATGGATTGAATTGCATCTATCTGTAAGTTACTAAAGCTGGATCAAATTTGCTGCATCTTAATTGATCATATGTAGAAGTAGAATAAAAGAACAGGTGTTGTACTTTTGCAGTTTTTGCTAGTGTCATAAACTGCATTTAGCTGTTTGCCGAGCTGCATTTTTTTCTCGAACACGGAGTAGAGCTGTATATCATTATATTAATTAAGAAGAATAAAAAGGGGAAAGAACCCCAAACAACAACACACCACACAGTCACACACTCACCTTGGAGACTAGGAAAAAGGCCCAGTTGCATTATCAAGGATTCTTGCCAGCAATCAGTTGCCAGTTGTGCTTCAGCTGATGATTTTGTAATTTACTAATCTTTAGATCAACATTAAGGTATGCAAGATTTAGCCATACTTTTATTTATGTTGCAGGATTTCAGATCAGACTTTTCTAGAGGGCATCATATATCAAGCCAGAGAATAAGGTTCCAGAGGAGAAACAGGCCATGTCGATATGACATAGATCGATTTACACCTAACTTCTTGTCAATTTTTGAATCTTTGGTGCCCTCTGAGGAGGAAATTGCAAAGCAGAAGCAGTTGTTAACATCTTTGAGCAGACTGATAAACACGGAATGGCCTAATTCAAAACTATACCTCTATGGATCATGTGCCAATTCTTTTGGTTTCTCAAATAGTGATATTGATCTTTGTCTCTCTATTGATGACAAGGAAATGAGCAAGGTTGATATTATATTGAAATTGGCAGACATTCTCCAAGCTGGAAATCTCCAGAATATTCAGGTGAGGTCAGGTATCATTCCCTGTGTTGTGACATGCCTGCTGATGTTTTGAGTTGAATGATATCATCAACATTTTGCTAAACCACGTGCTGATGTAGCATGTACTCCCTCCATTCCAAATTATGTCGCTTTGACTTTTTTGGTACATCCATTTTGCTATGCATCTAGATATAATAATATTTCTAGATACATAGTATTTTTTTTTTGAATACGCATGAGAGCAGCGTATCATTGTATTGAAGAGGGAAAAAAGGAACGGCCCCTTACAAACACCACCATCTCACTCCGGGCCGGACTGTGAGAGGTTGCTTATATTGCATTGGAGGAACTAATAGACAACTAAGATATAGGTAAGACCTGACCACAAAATCTCCTAACTGACCAAACCAAGGTAGGCTAACCAAGCCCACCACCGTGACCCAGCACCAAAAATGATGTTCATCTCTGAACTCCTCAAGTAGCTTGGTGATGCAAGGGCGAGACCCTTAAAAAACACAGGCGTTTCGGTGCTTCCAAAGGGAGCCTAGAATGATAATTGTGTTCAACCTTCTCTTCTTATGTTTTGGAATCTCTTGATTGCTTTCTGCCACCAAGTTGCCAAAGACTTCTCTCTTTTGGTGGGAGTTCGATCACACAGTCCTAGCGGTGTTGGATCCGTGACCAGAATTCCCGAGCAAGAACACATGTAGTAAGCAAATGCTGGACAGTCTCATCTTCCTGATCACACTGTGTGTTCAGCCCATTGAGAGCCCCCCTCCGATATCGGTTGGCCAAACATGCTCCTGGAGGGCGTCAGCCACTGTGTGTTCCCTGCGGATTTGGGATGGCACTGCAGCAACAACCGCTGGAGCTAAATCTTCTGAACAGCAGCCCATAAGCCACCTATCCTTACAAAATAAAATATTTCTACCATTCCTGACCTGAGATTCCAAAGCAATGTTGAAGAGAGCCACTGTATTTGGATGAATGTGCAAGTCATCGAGGCCAACCCATGATCGATTGGGGTCGGTCTTCTTGAGCCATAACCAGCGGATTTGCAGTGCCCAGCTCATAAGCTCAAGGTTAAGGATCCCAAGACCACCAAGGGGTCGCTGGACCTTATCCCAAGCCACCAAACAAGCACCACCATTCACTTGCTCTCTACCCTTCCAAATAAAGGCTCTTCTTATCTTATCAATGGTATGCAAAAACCATTTTGGCACCTTGATAGCTATCAAGACATAAACCCGAATGCCCGATAGGACAAATCTTACCCAGGTAACCCTTCCTGTCATGGTCATGAGTGCAGCACGCCAACCTGGGAGTTTATCACTGATCTTTTCAATTCATCTGAGCAATTTTGCCTTTCCTATTTTTCTAGTTGAGACCTGCAGTCCCAAATAAGTGCAAGGAAAGTCTGATGTGGTGCATGGCAGTGTAGAGGTTACCATCTCCAATTGTGCCGACTCACATCGAATAGGTATACCACAACTTTTCTGTAAATTTGTTTGTAGGCCTGATGCCTCACCAAACATGTCCAAGATGCTCATAGTGAGGTTCATCTCAACCTCCTGTGGCCGAATGAAGAGGACCACATCATCAGCATAAAGAGAGATGCGATGGCCCGGATTGCCTCGTGTTAGTGGTTGTAGCAACTCTAAATCTCCTGCTTTGGTGAATAAGCTGTTGAGCACATCCATTACGAGGATGAATAACATTGGGGAGAGGGGGTCTCCTTGTCGAAGACCACGCTGGTGTCTGATTTCCAGACCTGGTTCACCATTAAGAATTATCTGGGTGGAAGCTGTAGACAGCAAGTTAGCAACCAGATTACACCAGACATGACCAAAACTCAAATGTGTGAGGACTTCTAGTAAAAGGCCCAACACACCGAGTCAAATGCTTTCGAGATATCCAGTTTCAGGAAGAGGCTTGGGACCTGTCGGTGGTGAAGAAGTTTGGTTGTTTGCTGCACCAAAATGTAGTTATCATGAATACAACGCCCACGCACGAAGGCACTTTAATTAGCAGACACCAAGCTGCTTAATATGGGAGCCAAACTGTTATGGACGACGTTAGGGTTGAGAGGAGATGAATTGAGGGAGCGGCGGTGGCTGCCGCACTACAGTACCCGCGGTGCTACATTGCCGCGGGTACTGTTCACAGCAAGGCCGCGGCTAGGGCTAGGAGCGCTAGGAAGGCCGGCCGCGAGGCTTTGCCCACGGCCGGCAAGAGAGAAGGGATTTCCTTCTAATCTCTTCCTTAATTTTAGATTGATACATCTCCTCTCATTATATAGAGAGGTCTGACTTGGCCCCTAAGCATGCGACTAATTAACCCTACTGTGCTAAGGCCCAATAGGCCATTGACTCCTTTAACACTACACCCCACTTGGACATGCAACTCATCCTCGAGCTGCAACCTAACGATGACGCTAACGATGACTCTGCTAGACCCAAACCTAACACTGAAAACAAGCCTATTACATCTCGGCTTATTTTATTAACCTGAAGTCGACTGCGACTCTTTATTTTTGAAACCTGAAGATACCTCGGACACCCTCCGTGTGATGAACCTGCACATGTGTAGCAACCTGGATGCCATGGAAACCACCGGAATGAGAGGGGTGCACGGGTATAGCCACCTGGAATTAGTCGCAATAGCGACCAACGGAGACGTCTGTGTGGCGGCCGGTGGCGGAATGTGGTGGCGCTAGGCAGTGCGTCTCTGCCGGTGACAAGGAGGGAAGCGAGTCCCATATCGCCAGTGTTGCAGAGTTGGAGTTCGCCGCCCGTAGAAAAAACACCATGCTGTGCTTGAAGACGGCAGCGGGTCGGCGCGGTTGCCGGTGGCCGTTCGACCAGTCGAGGTCGTACTCCCCTGTGCTGAGGTCGACCGACCAGGCGAGGTCCGCGCTCCCTTATGCTGAGGTCGACCGTCGCTAAGGTCGCCTCGTGCATAGGTGAGCGCATCTTCTGCAGTTGTCGACGCGCTAGAAGGCCACGTGCAGCAGCCTGCAGCTGCATTGCCGCCGACACCTGACGGGCAGTCTCTCCCGCAATCTCCTTCCTCTTCTCGATCTGCAGCAAGGCTACTGTTGTAGCCAGCTGATTTGCAGGGATGACACGGCACCGCCGCTTGAAGATGTTGTGCTGCCTGATGGCAATGGAATAGTAGAGAGGTGAGGTTTTGGTGTTGCTGGAATAGCAGTCTTTGTGGGCTATAGTCCCCTTTCTATTATATAGCAAAAGCATACTTGTGTTACAAGAAGCTCACTAGAGCATATTCCTAAAGTATCTTACAAAGGGGTACTTGGATGTGAAGAAAGAAACTAAAGTAGAGACTAAAGTATAACTGAAAGTAGATGCTATCTAATGACTGAAACTAAGCTAATGACTTAGGTACTGCATCAGGGTTTATCTAACAATTCTCCCCCTAAACTTTGTTGCCACTTGTCTTGGTTGTCTCCTTGAGCCCAATTCTACTTCTCATCTCTTCAAATTTGATCCTTCCAAGGGACTTGGTCAGTATATCTGCCAATTGACCTGCAGTAGGGATAAAGTCAGGCTTGATGCTTCCCTCTGCAATGCAATCTCTGATGAAGTGAATCTTGGTTCTGATGTGCTTGCTCCTGTCATGAAACACAAGATTCTTGGCAAGTATTAGATATATTAGGCAGGTCTATGTGTGATTAGCTATAATTAGCACCTGCTATGTATACTCGATTGTATTCCTTGTATACCCAGCCATATTGGCTTTATATATGAAAGTCACACCCCCATATTGGGTGTGAGGTGTGTCTCTACATGGTATCAGCCTATCAGATCCTTCTTTTCCACACCTTCCTTTCCCGCGCGAGTCCTCCTTGCTCGCGCAGCAGCCCCCACGCGCGCGACTCCCCTCGCTCCCGTCCTCCCTCACCGGCTCCTCCTACCCTCTCCAATGGCCACGTCCGCCTCCCTCGCCTCCGCCTCCTCCCCGGCCACCTGTGCTAGCACCCTGCCAGCGGTTGGCACTCCTACCTTGCCTGCCCTCGGCGCTGCCTCGATGGCTGCCATGGGCGCTGGCACTGCTGCACCACTCGTGGCTCACCCCTACGCCACCGTCAATGTGAAGTCCCACATCCCGATTACGTTGGATCTTCACTCCAACTATTCCAAGTGGGCGTTCTTCTTCAAGTCGTTGTGCGACAAGTTCGGCCTTCGCTCGCACATCGATGGCTCTGTTCCCCCTCGACTCGATGATCCTCAGTGGGATGCCGCGGCTCGACCCGATGATCCTCAGTGGGATGCCGCGGAGTGCTGTGTCCGGGGATGGATCTCCAGCTCCGTTGACGACTCCGTCCTCGACCTCGCCATGGACGGCGCTGATCCAACCACCCACGATCTGTGGGTGGCCATTGAGGGGATCTTCCGCGCCAACCGTGAGCCGCACACTATCTTCCTCCTCAATGAATTCCACTCCATGGTGCAAGGGGACAACACCATCTCGGCATACTGCCAGCAGCTGAAGACCAAGGCCGCTGCTCTTCGCGACGTCGGCCGTCCTGTGGAGGACTCTCAGCTCGTCCTCGCCCTTCTGCGTGGTCTCAATCCTCGCTTCTCCAACACCGCCAACGACATCGCCAACTCCGCTGTCCTTCCCACCTTTGCTAGGGCCCATGACACGCTGGCCCTCAAGGAGCTCCGTCTTGCCAACAATGAAAAGACGGTGGCCAGCACCGCCCTCCTCACCACCGCTAGGTCTGGCTGCACCAGCCCGGACGGGTGTCGTGCTCTCGCTGCCACAACCACCTCTGGAGGTGCACACAACCCCCACGTACCTCCAAACATGTCCGGTGAACACCGGGTCACGATCACTGACTATGGAGCTGGGAAAACCATGCAGGCGGACAATAGCGTCGAAGAATGCCCGTGCAACTAAGAGAGCAGTGTAGGGATGGCTGAGCGCTATGAAATGCGCATATTTGGAGAATCTGTCCACCACCGTCAAAATTACGCTCTTGCCATGGACGCGGGGGAGGCCTTCGATGAAGTCCATAGAGATGTCCTCCCACACCCGCGAGGGTACCTCCAGCGGCTGTAGCAAACCTGCTGGGTGTAACGCCTCGGTCTTGTTCCGCTGGCATGTGGTGCATGAGCGTACCAGATCACACGTACCAGCCCACTGTCATGGTCGACGAAGAAGTCCGCGCGGAGCCGCTGTAGTGTGCGCTGTATCCCTTCATGCCCGACGTGAGCCAACTGCAGGTAACACGATTGAGTTGGCTGGGATAAAGAGTCTGTTGCCGTGGAGTATGAGGCCGTCGACCACCCTCCATGGTTCACCCCGATCAGCCACAATGGAGTCTCGCAGCGCACATAACTCCGCATCCTCCTGAAACTCACGACGAAGGTCATTGAAGAGCACGAACGTGGGTGCTGAGAGAGCAGCCACGTGTTGTCCATCCTCCAGCCGACGGGAGAGTGCGTTGGCGACGGAGTTAAGGGCTCCCGGCCTGTAGACCACCTGGAAATCAAAGCCGAACAGCTTGCTTACCCACTGATGTTGTGGAACAGTCGATAGGTGCTGGTCCAAGAGGAATTTCAGCGCGTAGTGGTCGGTGCGGACGGTGAAGCGGTGACCCCAAAGGTACGGCCGCCAATGACGGACAACTTGAACAAGGCCAATCAGCTCGTGTTCATAGGCTGCTAGCTTGAGGTGACGCTGAGCAAACGGCCGACTGAAGAATACAATGGGCCCCTCGCCTTGATGGAGTACCGCACCGAAGCCGGTCCCGGAAGCATCACAGTCCACCATAAACGTTGCGTCGAAGTTTGGTAGGTGCAGCACTGGTGCCGTGGACAGGGCGCGCCGGAGGGCGTCGAAGGCGGCGGTGGCCTCCGGTGTCCAGTCGAAGGCATTTTTCTTGAGGAGGCGCGTGAGGGGTGCTGCTGTTACGTCGAAGTCCTGGATAAAGCGCCTGTAGTACCCTCCTAGGCCAAGGAATCCTCGGAGCCCCGCGCCGATCGTGGTTGGGGCCAAGTTACCACCGCCTCCACCTTGTCACCATCCATTGCCACGCCTTCACCATTAATCACGTGGCCAAGGTAAGCCACTGTAGTTGTTGCAAATGCGCACTTGCTGCGTTTAACATGGAGCTGGTGCTGTTGTAGAGCTGTGAGGACGACGTTCAGGTGCTGCAGGTGTTGGGACCAAGAGGGCTGTAAATTAAAATATCATCGAAGAATACCAAGACGAATTTGCGGAGGAACGGCTGCAGCACTGTGTTCATTAGGCTCTGGAACGTTGCTGGCACGTTCGTCAGACCGAAAGGCATGATGAGAAATTCAAAGTGCCCATGGTGTGTTCGGAACGCCGTCTTCTCTATATCCGCTAGGTGCATGCGTACTTGGTGATAGCCTGAACGCAGATCAAGCTTGGTGAAGTAGCGAGCACCATGTAGCTCGTCGAGCAGTTCCTCCACCACCGGTATAGGAAATTTATCCTTCACTGTACGGTCGTTCAGTGCCCTGTAATCAACACAAAAACGCCAAGAGTTGTCCTGCTTCTTCACCAACAGAACCGGCGCTGAAAATGCTGCTGTACTGGGTCGTATGAGTCCCTGCTGGAGCATCGCAGCACACTGCGCTTCTAGTTCATCCTTCTGTAGCTGAGGGTACCGATAGGGGCGCACAACCACTGGTGCTATGTCCGGAAGATGGATACGGTGATCACAGGTACGTGCTGGCGGCAGGCCCTCTGGCGGTGCGAACACATCCTCAAAGGACTCCAGGAGCTTGTCCAGAAGGACCGGTGACCCGGCTGTACTAATAGCGTTGGCACGAGCAGTGGACTGGACGTCGTGTCGCGTAGAACCAATGCCTCGCCAAAATACTCTCTACGGTGTCCCCGGGTGAATGCCATGCAAAGATCATCAAAGTCCCAGAGGCAGGAACGTCACGCCCAAGATCATGTCCCATTTATCCAGCGGTATGGCGTAGCAGTCCATGGAGAAGACTTCGTCGGCGATGCGGATGCCCACATCTCGTGCCCGCCCACAACACGCGACGCGATCGCCGTTGGCCACGATCACCCCAGCGCCTGGGCACGGCTCACATTATAGACCCGTGCGGCGAGTGACCTCGCCCCGGATGAAGTTGTGCGTCGAGCCGGAGTCTAGCAGTGCCACGCCCCACTCATTGCCGATCCGGATGTGGACTTGCATTGTGTCTTCTGACCGTTCGTCGGCGGCAACTGTAGGAGGGTTCGTCATCCTCAGATGGGGGCTCCTCCACAATGTAGTCCAAGGCCTCCAGGTAGAACAGACGCGCGCACCTATGTTCTTGCACGTATGGCTCATCACAATTGTAGCATAGTCCCAGCTTGTGCCGTTCCGTCATCTCTGCTGGGGTCAACCGTTTGAACGGCCGGCCCGGGGTGGAGTCTGTCTTCGTTGTGGCCGCTGGCGACGTTGCAAGTCCAGGCAGGGACGGCTGGCCCGTGCGTCGCGGGGGTCGCGGTGGCGCTGGCAAGGCGAGGACTGGCGCGTTCCGACGCTCGTAGGCTCGAGCCAACCACATGACCCGGTGGAGATCCTGCGGCTCATGAAGCTCGACGTCTACGCGCAGGTGCTCCGGTAAACCTCCGGTGAACAACTGGGCCTACTGTAGCGGGTCCAATCGGCCAGCATGAGCCAAGCGGGCCGGGAACGCGTTCATGTAGGTGTCGACATTGGCAGTGAAGGGCAGCCGGGCGAGATCAGCGAGATGATTTGTCGATAGAGCCGGTCCAAAGCGCTGCTGGCACAACAGGCGAAACGATGCCCATGACGGCCACCCGACATCGCGTTCCAGCACATAGTACCACTGTTGCGCATTGTCTGTCAGGTGGAAGGAGGCGAGCCAAACTTTGTCGTCCTCTCGAGTGAGTTGTCCGCGGAAGAAGGCCTCGCACTTGTTCAACCAGCCTAGCGGGTCTGTCGCGCCGTCGTAGGAGGGGAACGACAGTTTGTGGTACTTGGGAACGCCGTGCCCGTCGCCATGGCCTGCCGGAGGCTGTGGAGCATGCACGGACGTAGCAGATGAGTAGACCGGTCCGTGCATGATGGAGGACAACGACGGAATCGGCGATGGCGAATGTGGAAACGGGATCGACTGAATTGGCAACCCCGTTTGCGGTGGTCGGGACGCTGCGACCGTGGCGGCTGCTAATGCCAACAACGGCGGTGTTGAGAGGAGCTCTGAGATCGCAGGCCCCGTTGTTGGCAGTGGGGGTATGCCGCCGTAGCCAGGTAGGCCGAGCAGGGGCGGTGCAGAGTAGGGCAGCGACGGCGGCACCGAAGGTCCCGGGCGGCTTTCGACGGCGGTCAGGCGCAGGGAGACCTCGCCCAACTGACGCTGCGTGCCCCGGACCGCGAGCGCCAGCGTGGCCATGCTCTCCTCGATGGTGGGTTGGGGCGGCGTGGCTCTTGGCGGCACGATGGGAAGTGTGGTGGTGGTGTCTGACGCGGTGGAGGTGGCCGCCAGCGGAGCAGATGAAGACGTTGCGGCAAGCTCGGTGGACGCGCCCATCGCCATGGTCTCTGATACCAGGTTGGTATGGCTCAGGGATCGCAGGGAGTAAGGATGAGAGATCGGGGTCTGGGTCTGTATGCATGCCGGCGCCGGAGAGGTGCCGTGGTGCTTGGCTGGAGCAGGAAGACGTAGATGTGGGTTGGGTGCCCAAGGGAGATACGTATATCTCAATCCCAGGCTGTTCTATTCAATTCCAGAGTTCAATACTTATACAAGACCTCATAACAAACTGACCCAATAATAAACTAGGACTCGGTAACGAACTCTCAATAACCAACTAGGACTCAGTAACAAACTAGGCAGATAACTCTCCTGGACTCTAGGAACTAATCCAATTAATCCTGGCGCACCCGATCAGCAACTAATCCTAGTGCGCCTCTGATATGTCTTGCCAACCATAACACATAGGCCCTTGGATTTGCTACAATCCATGGGCGCCACAGGGCCATCCTTCGGCTCAGCAGGGCGGCTGGCGCCCAGGCGTGCTTGGCACCCCTCCTCGGGCTCACACGGCTTTCGCGCCTGTGCAGCCTCCGACGACATTTGCGCCGCTCCAAGTCTCCCCACCGGGGCTCCAATGTGGAACCAGGATGGTCTTGTTGCTGCTCTCAATCAGATGCACCTCCAGGGTCAGCATCCCTGGGTCTTGGACTCCATCCTCCTCACTCTTTCATTACCGTTGGAAATGATCAAACTCTTCCTATTTCATGTCGTGGCGAGTCTGTCCTTCATACACCAGAGTCAAATTTTCATCTTAATGATGTCTTAGTTGTTCCATCTCTAGTCTGCAATCTGCTATCTGCCCGTCAGTTTACTAGGGACAACAACTGCTCTATAGAATTTCACGCTCTTGGTTTTTCTATTAAGGATATCCAGACCCAACGTGTGATGCTTCGCTGCAATAGTACCAGCGACCTTTACACCTTCCCTGCTGCAGTTTCTGCTCCACAGGCCAGCATCGCCATCTCCACCGATCTCTGGCACCACCGTCTTGGTCATCCCAGCTCCGCCACCATCGACCTCCTTCGTCGCAATGCGTCCATCAGCTGTAATAAAGTAGCTGTAATAAAGTAGAGCAGCACCTGCTATGTCATTCTTGTCAGCTTGGCAAACATGTGCGGCTTCCTTTTTCAGATTCTAGTTCATTTAGCTCCATGCCTTTTGAACTTGTTCACTGTGATGTATGGACGTCCCCGGTTGCCAGTGTATCTGGGTATCAATATTATCTCATTTTACTTGATGATTTCACTCATTTCTGTTGGACATTTCCCCTCACTCGCAAATCTGAAGTCCACACACATATTACAAATTTTTGCAATTATGTCCACACTCAATTCAGCCTCACCATCAAAGCTGTCCAAGCCGACAATGGCACTGAGTTCGTAAACAATACACTCCATACTCTCTTTGCGTCCTGCGGTATTCATTTACGCCTCTCGTGTCCATATACTTCCCCACAACACATTGAACAACATCAGCCGCACCATGCTCCTCCATGCACACATGCCTGCTCAGTACTGGGCTGAGGCACTCGCCACAGCCACCTATCTTTTGAACAGGCGCCCATGCTCTGCTGTTCGCCACGCCATTCCATATACTCTACTCCACAACAAACCTCCTGAGTACTCCCACTTGCGTGTCTTTGGGTGTCTCTGTTATCCGAACTTGACCGCCACGACTCCCCACAAACTCTCCCCTCGATCCACAACTTGTGTTTTTCTCGGCTATCCCTCTTCCCACAAGGTGTACCGCTGCCTCGACATGGCCACTCGGCGCGTCATCATCTCTCGCCATGTGGTCTTCGATGAGACTTGTTTTCCCTTTGGGCTTTACCCCTCCAGGTCCTCGCCAAGCGACCTGGATTTTTTGCTTGCAGGAACTACAGTGCCAGTGCATCTTACATCCTTGCCCGCTGCTGGTGGGCAGGGACACCAAGGATTCGTCGAGGAGCCGGCCAACGACCTCGCGATCTTGTTTCGCGGCCCCGTACTACCTGCTGCTCCACCAGCAGCTGCTCCGGCTCCAGCTGTCGTTCACGCCGCTCCACCAGCTCGGGCCATTCGGCTTGTCTACAGCCGGCGTCCCCGGGCGCCTGCTGGGTCCTCTACAGCTCCCGCGCCGGCTCCTGCACCTGTCCAGCCGGCTCCTGCTCCTGTACAGCAGGTTCCGCTGCTGTACAGCTGCCACCGGTGCCCACAGCTCCACCCGCACCTACTGTACAGCAGGAACGACGCGTCACGCGGACCCAGTCTGGAGCCATACCAGTTGTGCGGTATGTGGGTCTCTCCGCGACGACCACTCCATCTCCGCTTCCCGCCAACTACCGCAGCGGTTTGACCGATCCAAACTGGCGTGCGGCCATGGCTGAGGAGTACAAGGCGCTCGTTGACAACGGGACATGGCGTCTCGTGCCCCGGCCACCCGGCGCCAACGTGGTCACAGGCAAGTGGATATTCAAGCACAAGCACCACTCCGACGGTACCCTTGCCCGCCACAAGGCTCGCTGGGTGGTCCGTGGCTTCTCCCAGCGCCACGGCATCGACTACGATGAGACATTCAGCCCGGTGGTCAAACCGGCGACCATGCGGGCTGTTCTCAGCATTGCTGCCTCACGCACCTGGCCTATCCATCAGCTAGACGTCAAGAACGCTTTTCTCCATGGACATCTGGAGGAGACCGTCTACTGCCAGCAGCCCCCAGGCTTCGTCGACCCTGCTTTTCATGACCACTAGTATAATGCCCGTGCTAACACAACGGTTTGATCTAGGGAAATTATTTTAAAAACAACCAATTTGTTTTTGCAGAGTTTAACTTGTTACACAATCATTTGAGCTTATACATAATAGATGAATCATTTTTGCATTTAAGAACCTCTTATTCCTTTCCTCCCTTTCTTCGATGGTTTCTTGCTACTTGCTTGGGCTGTGCTTTCTTGCACTGAAAATTAATAGCTACTCGTATGGCCCTACCGCCCTAACATTTGTCCCTGTGCGCAGTCACATCTCGCGACGTGCCCCCCCCTCCTTTCCTCGGCTGCCCCTCGCCCTCCACGTAGCCGCTGCCCTTCCCCACATCTGGCCCCCACGCGTGACCAGGTGGTCCATCCGCTCCGATCCCCCCTCGTGTACGCACCCCACGCAACACCCGAGTCGCTGTGCACCGGGTCCATCCCCCACGCGCGTCGCGCAAGGGCGCCGTGGCCCAAACGCCGGGCGCAGGATATTTTGGCTCCCCACGCCGCGAGCGCATCGGGTGCGCCCACGCCACGCGCCACTGTAACACCTCAGGTGTTATCTTAAGATAAACAGTGGTTAAGCTCAGATAAATTAAGTCAAATGTTGATCAAAGACTTTTAATTAAAAACTTTTGGAAAAAGGATGATGAAAGAGCTTTTTCATGATTCTTTAGATCCTTCAATATCTATTTTGATCACCAGAGAAGTTTTGCGAAGTTTGAGATTTAAGGGTTACGTGGAACAATAAGTTTCATTCTTTATATAATTGCTTTAATCAATGGATGGATACATATGGGTTCAACCAAACGCTACGACGATGGTTAAACAACTCTATTTCGTCTCGAAAAGAAAAGTCAGGAAGGGTTCATGTTGATCCAGTGTCAAGAAAATAATTCAGTC
Source organism: Microstegium vimineum (assembly GCA_022036555.1). Taxonomy (NCBI): domain Eukaryota; kingdom Viridiplantae; phylum Streptophyta; class Magnoliopsida; order Poales; family Poaceae; genus Microstegium; species Microstegium vimineum. The sequence continues at coordinate 20,546,293 of CM039124.1, read as the reverse complement.
GGATCAAAATTCTATTGAAGACATTCTCGGTGGATTTCTCTGGTCATGTTGAAAACTCAATTTTTGAACAAGATATGAGATGGACCCTTTTAGCAAAGTTGAAGATCATAAGGATTGGAGGAAACTTATGTTTGGACCAAGCCCTGATTCAATCTCTAAGGGTCTCAAAAAGTTGCATCAAGTTCAATGGTGAATAGAATTATCAGATTTAAATAACAATCTTTGGGAGTTAATGATTCTCAAATCATTGGGAATTCGACCGAAGTTCTTCAAAGAAAGTTGTTCTTTTCAAATTGCTCTGTATCATAGTGAGATCGGTTGATCAAATTGATTTACGGTTTAAGTTTTTGGAAGGGATTTAAGTGAGGGGCAATTTTGTCAATACTTTAAATTCATGGGCAAACTGATTTTCTTGGGCTGGGCTGGGTGCCTGGGTCGGCCATTGCCACACACGTACCTGCGTGTCTTCCCGTCGCTCTTCCTCGATGCCCCCATCGACGCGTGCCCTCTGCGCTGTCTCTCGGCCGAGGGAAAATGGGAGCCCGGCTCCCAGGTCTCGGCCTCCCTCTCTGTCTCTCCCCCTCGGTTTCCCTCTCTCTGTCTCCTTTGCCCAGCGCCCAGCGAGTGCTCCTTGTGGCCGACATTCTCCTCCTCCCTGCGCTGTTGCCTGCTGCTGCCTCTGGGTATAGCAGGAAGGCCGGCACCCCTCACTGGTCATTCTCTGGCCGGCTATGGTTCCCTATCGGTGACATCTTCCTCGATCTCTCTCAAGTTTTCCCGTGAAAAAGAAGAAGGGTATCGGGCGCGCCCACGCCACGCGCCACCTTCGATCTCGCCCGTCCACGTCCTCGCGCGGGCGCACGCGGCACTAGCAACCGCCCAGCCGATCGCGCTCGGATCCGACGGCCGCCGCTTCCTCCTTCCTCGGCTTGGCCGTATTAAACCCCCCACGCGCGGATAGGGCTAGGCGGCGGGTGTCTTCGGGAGAAATTAAAAAAAAGAAAAAGAGCGAGAGAGAGAGGAATCGAACCATCGCCGTGGAGGGCCGAGCACCGAAGTGGGAGGTGGGAAGGGCTGAGGAGTTTGACACACACAATCTTAGCTGTTGGATTTGAGTGAGTAAGGAGAGAGAAGATATTAGAAGCAATCTAAACAGTCCGTTTTAAAGATGTTGTTTTTCTGGGTACATTTTTATGGGTGGACGGATGAGAGACTTCTCAGCGGGGTGCATTTTTCAGTGTGGACGTAGAAAAGAAAAAAGATGGTGAATTAGTAGGGTAGATGTGTCTGTTACAGCGCTCCCTCTAAGGTCTGAAGCAGGCTCCCCGAGCCTGGTGCCAACGTTTCATGACATACATTCGCCAGCTCGGCTTCGTCGCCTCGCCTCCCTCTTCGTCTACAAAGATGGGACCTGTATCGCATACCTGCTCCTCTACGTCGACGACATCGTCCTTACTGCATCATCGACGACATTCCTTCAACAGGTCATTGGGCATCTCCACTTTGAGTTTGCCATGACTGACCTAGGCGCACTCCATCACTTCCTCAGGATTTCCGTCACTTGCTCCGCCGACGGCTTGTTCCTATCCCAGCAACAATACGCCGTCGAGCTTCTTCAACGCGTCGGCATGGCTGAGTGTCACTCTACATCAACACCTGTTGACACTCAAGCCAAGCTGTCTGCCACCGTTGGTGCTCCCGTTGTTGACCCGTCTGTGTACCGGAGCCTTGCTGGCGTGCTCCCGTACCTCACGCTGACACGTCCTGACTTGGCGTACGCAGTCCAACAGACGTGCCTCTTCATGCATGATCCCCGCGAGCCGCACCTCTTGCTGATCAAGCGGATCCTATGCTACCTGAAGGGCACTCTCTCCTCCGGCCTCCACATCGGTGTTGGCCCTGTTTAGTCACTGGTCGCCTACTCCGATGCTGACTGGGCTGGCTGCCCAGATTCTCGGCGCTCCACCTCCGGCTATTGTGTCTACCTCGGCGACAATCTGATTTCTTGGTCTTCCAAGCGTCAGACCACGGTCTCCCGCTCCAGTGCCGAAGCAGAGTACCGTGCTGTTGCTCATGTGGTGGCCGAATGTTGCTGGTTGCGCCAACTCCTACAGGAGCTCCACGTCTCCATTGCTTCGGCGACAGTTGTCTATTGCGACAATGTCAGCGCTGTCTACATGGCAGCCAACCCCGTCTATCATCGTCGCACGAAGCACATTGTTTGTGAGAAGGTCGCCTTGGGGCAAGTTCGGGTCCTTCATGTGCCGTCTTCCCACCAGTTCGCAGACATCATGACCAAGGGTGTTCCTGTACAGTTGCTTATTGAATTCAGGTCCAGTTTATGCGTCCAGAGTCTTACTGCTTAGACTGCGGGTGGGTATTAGATATATTAGGCAGGTCTATGTGTGATTAGCTATAATTAGCACCTGCTATGTATACTCGATTGTATTCCTTGTATACCCAGCCATATTGGCTTTATATATGAAAGTCACCCCCCATATTGGGTGTGAGGTGTGTCTCTACAACAAGAGCAAGTGTAGACTGATTATCAACCTTCAAGTCCACTGTAACAACTTCCTTTCCCAACATCTCAGCCAACAATCTAGATAGCCATATTGTGCTATCTAGATTGTGTTGCTGCTTGTGTTTGTGTTGCTGCTGTTGTCATTGCCACATACTCAGCTTCACAACAGGACAGGGCCACCACTCTTTGTTTGATGGACTGCCAACTGATCAAACAGAAGAACAAGCTTCTAGTTGTGCTCTTGCTTGAGTCAATGTCTCCAGCCATGTCCGAATCACAGTATCCTATGAACCGTGCAGCAGTGGGTGCTTTGGTGAAGTGAAGTCCATACTCGGTAGTGCCAGCCACATACCTCAGTAGGTGCTTTACTGCTTGTTGGTGTTCTTAAGTCGGCCATTCCAGGAACCTGCTCACGATCCCAACAGCAAAGGCAAGTTCTGGTCTTGTGTGGACAAGATAACGCAGACTGCCAAAAATCCGCCGGTACTGAGTTGAATCCACCTCAGCAGCCGTGCTGTGCTTGCTCAGCCGAAGCCTTTCTTCCATGGGTGTGGTTGCTGGATTGCAGCCAATCCAGCAATGCCACCCAACTCCAAGATCCTCTTGGCGTAGTGACTGTGGCGTAGGGTGATCCCATCGGAGCTCTGGTGAACCTCGACCTCGAGATAGAAATTTAGAAGCCCCAGGTAACATGTCAAAGGTTGTCTTGATCTGAACCTTGAATGCTTCCACGACTTGCTCCCTTGCGCCAATGATGATCAGATCATCGACATAAACCCCCACAAGCAGGATTGAGCTAGAGTCCTCCGGTACATCGCAGCCTCATGGCCATCTGCTTGAGTGTTGTATCCAGCTTGGCATTCCATGCCCTTGGCGCCTGACGAAGGCCATACAATGCCTTGTGGAGGTGATACACCTTGTCTTCTTCTCCAGCAACGGCGAAGCCGGGCGGTTGCTGGACGTAGACTTCTTACCTAAGCTCTCCATTTAGGAATGCGGACTTCACGTCCATGTGGTGGACGCGCCAGCCTTCTTGAGCCACCAACGCGAGCAGTACGCAGATAGAGTCCATTCGGGCGACAAGGGCAAACGCTTGGTCGTAGTCGATCCCTTCCTTCTGGACGAAACCCCGCGCCACGAGCCGGACCTTGTGCTTGATCACAACACCGCTCCGGTCTTTCTTCAATTTGTACACCCATTTGAGCGAGATAGGGCGGTGGCCAGCGGGAAGGCGCACCAGCTCCCAGGTATGGTTCTGCTCGACGACGCGCAACTCCTGCTTCATGGCTGCCTCCCAGGCAGGATCGCCTTTGGCCTCGGTGTACGAAGCCGGTTCCCTGGAGAGGCTTAGGTGGAGCTGGCGAAGAGGCGGGTCGCCGGCGGAGGAGTGGGCCCCCTAGAATGTTGGCGACCGTCCTGTAGCGGAGCGGCTCTTCGCCATTCCACGTGTCCACACACTCCTCATTGTCTTCTAGCGGAGTGGCCAGCTCTGGTTGGGGACTCAGCACCTCCGGCGTAGTTGGAGTGGCTGCCGGAGGCACTGAGTCAGGGACTTGCACCATGGGTGATGCCGACGGTGAGTGATCTGGCAACGATGGGGCAGACGATGCCATGAAAGACTCCGCCTGCGGTGTGCTCTGCACCTCCTCTGCTTTGGCCAGCCAGAAGAATTCGACTGTGAAGTCGCTGTCGGCCGCCTTCGATGCCCCGGGCTCTGGCGTAGACCAGTCCCAACCGCGCCATTCGTCGAACACGACGTCGTGGCTGACCTTGACGCGCTGGGTCTCCGGGTCGAGCACCTGATAAGCCTTGGCACCTTCCGCATAGCCGATGAACACGCCGGCCTTGCCGCGGTCATCGAGCTTGCCATGCTGAGCCAGTTCCTTGGTGTAGGCCACACAACCGAAAGCCTTGAAGTGGACCACCATTGGGGTGCGGCCGTGCCAAGCTTCATAGGGCGTCTTGCCCTGGAACGCCTTTGTTGGAGACCGGTTGAGGATGTGGACGGCAGTCATGACCGCCTCCCCCTAGAACCTTGCCGGCATCTTTTTCTGCTTCAGCAGCGCCCGCGCCATCGCCACGATGGTCTGATTGCGGCGCTCGACCACACCATTCTGCTGTGGTGAGTGGGGAGCAGAGAAGTGGCGCTTGATTCCTTCATTGGTGCAGTAGTCGGCGAACTCAGTGACGGTGAACTCGCCACCATTGTCGGTGCGGAGTGCCTTGAGCTTGCAGCCGCTCTCCATCTCGGCAGCAGCTTGCACCTTCTTGATGGCGACGGCGGCAACATCCTTTGTTGGGATCAGTACAACCCACATGTACCTTGTTGCGTCGTCCACGAGCAGCAAGAAGTACCGTCTTCCTCCAGGCGTAGCCGACGTCACCGGCTCACTGGCCCGCACAGATCGCCGTGCACCAGTGCGAGCTGCTCCTTGGCGCGGTACGCAGCCTAAGCCGGGAACGATCGTCGCTTCATCTTGGTGGTGACAAAAGTGTCACACAACTGCTCGACGTGGTCGATCACCGGCATCCCGCAGACAAGCTCCTCCTTGCCCAGCTTGCGGAGGGCCTCAAAGTGTAGGTGCCCAAACCGCTCATGCCAGCGCCAAGCTTCATCTTCCTTGTGCGTGGCGAGGCAGGTTAGCGGTGCTGTGTCGAGGTGGAGGATGTACAGCCGGTTGGAGCCGCGGCGGACTTTGGCGAGTAATCGGCCGCGACGATCCCAGATGCAGAGTACTCCGTGGTCGATCTCCACCTTTGAGCCTCCTTCATCCAGCTGCCCAAGGCTCAGAATTGAGTTGCGCAGGGCAGGGATGAAATACACACCTTGGAGGACTCCCTGCTCGTCGGTCTTCGCCTGGAAGATGGAGCCGACGCCTTGGATCTCCACACGGGATGCGTCCCTGAAACGCACAGTCCCGCGGACGTCGGTGTTGAGGTCGGAGAAAAGATCTCGAGGACCCGTCATATGGTGGGTGGTGCCGCTGTCTAGATACCAGCCGCCAAGCTTCCTTTCATCGGCGCTGGTGTTGAGGAAGGCGCGAGCTCTGGGCTCATGGAGGTCGAGATTGTGCGCAGTAAAGGCACAAGCTTGCACACCTTCATTGACGTCGAGGAACCCGTGGGCGAAGAAGAGGGCAACTTCGTCTTCCGCTGCTTCTGCGACGTGTGCAGCTCCTCCGCAGCTGCCACCGCGGTCGCCACGCTGGCCTCCTTCGCCATCACCCCCACGGACTGCTCGATCTCCACCGCGCTCGCCGCGATAACCAGCACCGCGTTCGCCGCGGCCTCCGCCGCGGTCACCCCCGCGTTCGCGACGCTGCCCACGGCAGTCGCGTGCCCAGTGGCCATTGCGGCCGCAGTTGAGGCACATGTCTTCGCGGGTTGCCCGGCCGTCGCCATCTTCTTCTCCTCCTGCGCCGGCCGCTTCCCTTCTCCTGGTCGAGGCCACCGCGTGGACGTTGGCGGCGATCCTTTGACGACGAGCCGCCGTCGTCATCCTGCTTCTTCTGGCGCGCCCGCCACTGCTCCGCCGTGTACATCAGCTTTCCGCCACCTTCAGACGCACGGTCACCTCCTCAATACTGAGGTTTTTCATGTCGAGGAGGGTCTCGATGGCGATGACGAGCTGGGAGTACTTTGCCGGGACGACGTGCATGTACTTCTCCACTGCGCGCTGCTCATCTAGATCCTGATTGCGGTGCAGCGTCATCTGCTGCATCAGAGTGGTCAGTCTGATGGCAGAGTCCTCAACTTGCTCACCGGGACGGAAGCTGAGATGCTCCCACTCACGGCGAAGGCGCTGCAGCGTCGCCCGGCGGACCCTGTCGACGCCGATCCGAGCTGCTGCGATGGCGTCCCACACATCCTTCTTGCTTTCCTTGTCGGTGAGTGGAATTCCCATCTCTGGGGCACGTTGGCGATGATAACCTCAAGCGCCCGCCGGTCGTCGCGGTAGGAGACCGGCTCACCGTCAACGGCGTCCCAGAGGTCACGAGCTTGCATCTTTAGCTTCATCAGCTGCGACCACTCGTGGTAGTTGCTCTTCGACATCACTGCGCCGGAGTCGCGGTAGACCGTGTGGACCACGGGCGACTCGCTCCGCGCTCGAGAGGGCGCACTGGTGATGGAGACGGAGCACGGCGCCTCTGCGGGCTGCGCGCTGCACACCTCCGCGCCGGGCTGTTCACCCGGTCGCGATCTCCCTCAACCTCTCCGTCGATCTCTGCTCGGAGCGCCGCTGTGGTCTGCGCGGCGGCCTGCGCTGCTGCTCCGGCCTGCCTAGCAGCCATAACGGCTGCTGCGGCGGCGGCCTCCGCGGCGGCCAGTCGTGCACGGCGATCTTCGCCTGCAGGGACGGCGGCAGCGGCGGCGGCGGTGCGTGTAGCGAGGTTTGCAGAGAGCGACATGGCTAGTGGCTATCCTAGGCTCTCTCCCAAGGCTCCGATACCAATTGTTGGCAATGGAACAGTAGAGAGGTGAGGTTTTGGTGCTGCTGGAATAACAGTCTTTGTGGGCTAGTCCCCTTTCTATTATATAGCAAAAGCATACTTATGTTACAAGAAGCTCACTAGAGCATATTCCTAAAGTATCTTACAAAGGGGTACTTGGATGTGAAGAAAGAAACTAAAGTATAACTGAAAGTAGATGCTATCTAATGACGGAAACTAAGCTAATGAGTTAGGTACTGCAGCAGAGTTTATCTAACACTGCCCATGCCCTATGAAGGATCGACATGAAGCAAACGAGTTACCCGCAAACGAGTTACCCGCAGTGGATGGCGTGGGCGATGTCGCTGTAGTGTAGATCGGCGCGGGTGTCGACCCCAACGCCCACGAGGTGTATGAGGGACGGAGATTTCGGTCTCTGCAGCTGATGGAGAGGCACCCCCGTCCTGCTGTGCTGCGGCATTCCGTAGGGGAAGATCGTCGGCTGCATTGACAGTACCGCGGAGGGCAGCGGCGGTGGCACATGGTGTTGGGGTGGGGGAGGGAGAGCGACATGGCTAGTGGCTATCCTAGGCTCTCTCCCAAGGCTCCGATACCAATTGTTGGCAATGGAACAGTAGAGAGGTGAGGTTTTGGTGCTGCTGGAATAACAGTCTTTGTGGGCTAGTCCCCTTTCTATTATATAGCAAAAGCATACTTATGTTACAAGAAGCTCACTAGAGCATATTCCTAAAGTATCTTACAAAGGGGTACTTGGATGTGAAGAAAGAAACTAAAGTATAACTGAAAGTAGATGCTATCTAATGACGGAAACTAAGCTAATGAGTTAGGTACTGCAGCAGAGTTTATCTAACACTGCCCATGCCCTATGAAGGATCGACATGAAGCAAACGAGTTACCCGCAAACGAGTTACCCGCAGTGGATGGCGTGGGCGATGTCGCTGTAGTGTAGATCGGCGCGGGTGTCGACCCCTACGCCCACGAGGTGATGAGGGACGGAGATTTCGGTCTCTGCAGCTGATGGAGAGGCACCCCCGTCCTGCTGTGCTGCGGCATGCCGTAGGGGAAGATCGTCGGCTGCATTGACAGTACCGCGGAGGGCAGCGGCGGTGGCACATGGTGTTGGGGTGGGGGAGGCGATGGGATCAGGCCAGCCAACTGTGCCTGCATGGTCTCCATGGTGCGGCTGATCTGAGCTACCACAGTGGCCAAGTATTCCAACGTGAGGGTCCCGTGGGAGGACGCAAGAGACAGCCCCGACGAACTGGACGGCGCCGGCGACGATGGCACGGGCAGGGACGCCAGAGTTGATGGCGGAATCATGGAGGATGACGGAAGACCGAACATCTCTGATACCAGATTTGGACGGGCGTTAGGGTTGAGAGGAGATGAATTGAGGGAGCGGTGGTGGCTGCCGCGCTAGAGTACCCGCGGTGCTACAGTGCCACGAGTACTGTTCACAACAAGGCCCCACGGCCGGCAAGAGAGAAGGGATTTCCTTCTAATCTCTTCCTTAATTTTAGATTGATACATCTCCTCTATTATATAGGGAGGTCTGACTTGGCCCCTAAGCAAGCGACTAATTAACCCTACCGGGCTAAGGCCCAATAGGCCATTGACTCCTCTAACACAAACGGTTTGCCAAGATTTTCGTTATTAATTTTGCATAACTATGAATGAGGCTTATTGTGCAAAAATCCTTGGGATGCAGCGCCTCAGCCTTCTTTGGAATATAAGAGTGAGGTATGCTGAGTTGAGCAGCCATAATTTCTTTGGATTCCCTTGCTGCAGCTAGTGATGGCAGCCATGAAGTCAGTCTTTATCAGTTGACAGCATGATTTATAAAACCGACCAGTATATCCATCCGGGCCAGGAACTCTATTCTCGGGCAAGGATTTAGTTGTATCCCACACTTCCTCAGAAATTGGCATATCCAAAGCCGAAAGATCGATCCCTTTCCTATGGAAGAAATTGTGGTCGAGAGTGTTTGTGTGGGGCAAGGCAGCCCTTAACAGGCCATCAAAATATTCAAACATAACATCCTGCTTGTCCTCTTGATTGGTGACCACCTGATCACCATGCATGAGCTTGGGCACAATTTTTTTTTCTTGCGGAATCCAGCCTGCCCATGAAAAAGAGCAGTGTTGGCATCACCATTTATAAGGAAACGGATGCGTCACCGAAGGCGAGCAATTGTCCTCTCAAGGGAAGCCAGCACAAGACAATGTTTTTTCAATGTCCGTCTCAACCAGTTCTCTGTTTACTTGTCGATGATCCTGTGCTATCTCCAGGCGGTGAAGTATCTCCGAGTGATGGCATGTTCCGACTTGATGTGGCCTACCTGTTGTTGACTCCAGGATTGGAGGACACGAGTAAGGCGCTTGAGTTTGGCAGAAATACGCTCAAAAGCACAGAGAGTAGTGACTGATTCATTCCTCATGAAAACCCGGCAGCTTTGTCTAGAAACTCTCGAAGTGGAAGCGACGCTTGCTGTGAATTCCATCTTTGAGACCTAGTACCAAGGGGCAGTTGTCCGAGATTTCAGAAGCTTGGCTCTGCAAGATGCACTCTGGAAAGAGAGCTTCCCAATCCGCAGTACAATGGGCCCGTTCGAACTTGACCAAAGTGGGGGCTTCACGTTCATTCGACAAGGTATAGCGTCTTCCCAAGAGTGGAATGTCCTTAAGTTCATATTCATTGACAAAGCATCTAAAACGCCCCATCATTGCTCTGTTTAGATTTGCATTGTTTTTTTCTTCAGAAGAATAGATCATGTTGAAATCTCTTGCGAGTAACTATGGTCCAGCACAAAGAGCTCACCTCACGAAGCTCCTCAAGGAAAACAGCCTTTTCCTCGTCCTGATATGTACCATAGACTCCTGTGAACCACCAGGAAACCGCATCTTCTGTTGACACAGAATGACGCAGTACTCGCCATTGGGCTGAGCCAAGAGACCCTTCTCGCCACACCACCAAAATCCCTCCGCGGGTTCCTTGCGCTGGGAGGAATGCAAAATTCCGGAAATCACGACCCAAAAAAGAAAACACATCCCGCTCAGAGATTACTGCCAGTTTAGTTTCCTGTAAGCAGATGAGGGAGGGGCGACAGAAATCCACCACTTTGCGAACAGAATCCCTTCGACCTCTATCATTGAGTCCTCACGTTCCAAATCAATATTTTTGAAGGATCCATTGATCAAGATAAGAAAGCAAGACCCTATAGTAGCATAAACACCTATTCTAGGGACATTCAAGGCCATCAGTCATGCAGAGGTCTTCATCTGAAGGGACCTGCTTGCCAAGGAGTTTGGCAAGTGCCACCAAATGGCCTCTATTCAGCGACTTGCTGAAGAATTCTTCATACCTCTTTATCGCCTGCTCAGTAGGGCGTTGATCGTTGTCGGAGAAGCCAAGACTGGCACACCGACGTGGCGGCCTTTCTGTCAAATTCAGGAGGAAGCTTGGCAATGCGGCGACTTCGGCGTGAGCATGGGTAGAGACTGTAGCACGACGGCGATGACGCCTTTGAGGCTTCGGCTACCATTTGAAGTTTCTTAGAAATACCATCTAGGAACGCTCTTGTCGGAGCGTCGGGTTCTGGAGGTTGAGCATCCTGAATATCCTGAATCCTAGGGCCCCGGGAATACACCGATCCAAAACGCCCATGAGCATTATGTGCCGACATCATAACACCAGCCTCACTCATTGGTTCGACCGGGAGAGCATCTTCAGCTGGGATCCAAGAAAGTGGCGAAGATTGGGGGGTCATTGGTGGTGGACTTGCAGTATTGATCAAAGTATCTAAGCATGCATGTGTCTCGTTAATTTCTGTAGGTCGGGCTGCAGCCTCACTCCCAGGAGTTGCAGTGGTAACCGGTAATGTGGGCTCATCAACAGGCTGCACGGCAGCATGCCCAGCTTGCATAGCTAGCCCAGGAGTCAACATGGCTGGATAAACTTGCTCAATAGAGGTGTGCACAGGAGAGGCAGCCACCTCAAAGCGCAGCAACGTGGGGGAGGCCATGGAGGGATTGTCCTCAAAGCTGGCTTCGGAGTATGCAGCAGGGCGTGCATCATCCGAGGAGGCCGAAGAGATATTGGTTTCCGGGACCATTTGCCCCACTGCATGCTCATCAAGACGAACTACGCCTACCTCCCTCACATCCAAAATCGAAGAGATTCATCGAACACAGGGTCAGTCGGCGCCGCATGTTGCACATCAATGTCCAGCATCCCCGCCGCCGTTGAGCCGAACGAGGAGACACTGGCCTCTACAACGGCGGACACATGGTCCACGTTGGAGGCAATGGGCTCGACTCTAACACGGCCCATAGAGAACACCGACGACCGTTGGGCTGCGGTGTTGGGCAACGTTGGCGAGTCGGGAGGCTCCTCGATCGCTGAGACCTTCGGTGCCACGATTTGCAGCTGTCACTAACAAGTCGGGCGAGGGAGCACTAGCCTCAACGACAGCGGTCACGTGACGCACGTTGGAGGCAGTAGGCCCGACTCCGTCACCGCCAGATGGGACCCCGACTGAAGGGTGGCGGTGCTAGGAGGCGGAGGAAGCGCAAAATCATCTCTCTCCTGATTGTTGAGCCTGTCTATGTTGTCGATGTCAAGGATGGTCACTGCCATTGTCATTTGAAAGAGGTGCAACATTACCCATTGGATTCACAATAAACTTTATTGGATAAACTAGACAACAGGTGGCCTCTGGCCTTTTGACGACAGCAACCGGAGGCTCAACAACAGTCAAATCCCGCTCAGCTGGAATCTCCTCAGGTGAGAAACACCAAGCTGAGCAGTGGAACGAAGAGTAGTCCTCTCTGTTGCGGGTGGATGGGTGAATCTCCTCAATCCAAACATAAGGATTAAGTAGATTTTCAGCCGTTGCCTCCTCGCAAGCGTGCTCTGGAATTCCACAGAACTCCACCTCGAGCAAGGAAGGAAAAACCACTCTAGAGGCGAATGCTTGGCGGGTCCAGCGACGACAGTGGATGCGGATGGAACCGTCTCTAGTGGCGGGGAGTCCTGCTGGCCAAGCTAATGGCACTAGCTTCATATTGCACAAACAGAATGAACTTGCCATGGCTGGCAGGGCGGAGGTTTCTTTGATCTGGTAAACTCTGTATGGAATTCCAATGTTTCAGCAACTAACACTGCAACCAGAATTAGTGCCAAATTCAAACTTTTAAGGGCTGCTCTAAAAAAGTGGAGCAAAGGTCTTTCTAATCTCAGTTGTCTGATAAAACTCTGCAACTCTACACTGGAGATCCTAGACACACTAGAAGAACAAAGGCCCCTTTTTCTCCAGGAGTTCAACTTTAGAAAGATTCTGAAGAACCACATCCTAAAGCTCCTCAAGCATCAAAAAGAATACTGGAAAAAAAGATATACCATCAGATGGACTAAATTTGGAGACGAGAGCACAAAATTTTTCCATGCTGCTGTAACTGAAAGATATAGGATAAACACTATCACTTCGCTGGAAACTGAAGATGGACGATCTGTTTGTGAACATAGTGAAAAGGCTGCTTTGCTACTTGAAGAATACAAACACAGAATGGGATGTACCACTAGACCTGACATGCTATACAATTTGAACCAGCTGGTTCAGTCCAACAACAATTTATGGCAACTATCCAGGCCCGTCACAATTGAGGAGATTGATAATGCTACTATCGATAAAGGGTCTTTTTGGTGGAAGGATATTTTGAAGCTCTGTGATCAATTTAGAGGAATTGCTAATTGCAAAATTGGGAACGGATCCACTGTTCTTTTCTGGTCAGACTTATGGAATGACAATGTCATGCAGAATAACTTCCCTAGACTTTTCACCTTTGCCAAAAACAAGAAGATATCTGTGTTGCAGTTTCTTTCAAACAACAACCTTGAGCCTCAGTTTCACCTACCATTGTCTGAACAAGCTTACCAAGAATACCAAACAATGCAAGACTATTCAAACTATACAGGTTCAACAGGACACAAAAGATCACTGGCAGTATATTTGGGGCAGCAACAGCTATACTTCCTCTAAATTCTACAACTTCCCCTATAGAAATGTTCAGCCTCCTGCCCCTTACCTATGGATTTGGGATTCAAAATGTTGTAACAAACTTAAAGTCTTCTCCTGGCTCATGATAATGGATAGGCTGAACACAAGGAATCTTCTCAAAAGGAAAAAACACAAGTTGGAGGGCAACAACTACAATTGTGTTCTCTGTAATCACAATGTTGAGGAAACTGCTTTTCATCTCTTCTTTAGTTGCCCTTTCAGTCAGGCCTGCTGGCATCACTTGAATATGCACTGGAACTTCGAAAGCGGTTTCTTCGAAATGATGATACAGTCAAAACAACAATCTTCATCATTGCTGCCTGGCGCATATGGAAGCAGCGAAACAATTTTATTTTTGATAGAGGACGGCCTTCTTTCTCCTCCTGGAAATGCTCCTTCCTAGATGAATGTAGATTGCAAGCTTTTAGAATGTCTGAGGATAAACGCTCTTCTTTCCTCCTCTGTTTAGATCTCTTTTCTTAATTTTCTGTCTGCCTACTAGGTGGTTTTTGTTGTGTTTTTTTTTTGTGCAGTTCTTACCCTTTTTTATATATATAAAATCTCACAGTGGGGATTTCCCCTGCTGTATTTTACGCTAAAAAAAAACAAGCGAGTCCCTGTCCAAGTTGAGCTTTTTTGCGATCACCTCTGCTGCATAAAGAAGCGAGATAGTCGGATCGGGGCAGAGGAGCACCCTCTGCCGGACCCGAAGGATGCGGCGGGGTATCCTTGCTGTTGCCCTCATTGCCCGTGGCGGCTGACCAGCACCACCATTTGGGCAACGACGACGGCGGGGCCGACAACGACGGCGCCCGCAATGCTCGGCCTGGACAGGTTCAGCACCACTGTCGCCTGGACAGGTTCAGCAGGGGCCGAGGCGTCGACCATGGCAGGAGAGGAGTAGTCAGTCGATGTATCAGACGACGATGTGATCCGCTGCCATACAGAGATGCGCCGGTCACCGTCTTGCCTCAACGTCCGCTCACTACAAACACCACACGCCGGGCAGGACTAGGAGCGATGGCCTAAGGCATGGCAGCGAAAGCACCTCGGTGAAGACTTGCACTGGACTGCACGATGAGCAGGGGAGAAACGGTTGAAGCACCTTCCTCGGAGGTCCGTGAGGACCGGGCGTCGAGGACGGTGCAGCCGCTGCCTACGAGATGATCGAGATTCCACCGTCACAAACCTATCCGTGTTGGGGCCATGTTTTGCCGGGGTGGGTATGTGAATCTCGGAATGGAGGATGATGCGAGGACCTAGCCTTTCAGCTGCCTGCGGGGACGCTTGGACGGCACAGCTGGCGCCGCCGACAACGCGACCACGTCCCCGAAAAAACGAGACACCAATGACCGCTGCTCCAAACCGCCTGAGAAGCCATACCCGGGACTGGTACAGTCCAGCGGAGCTCCTTGGAGCGGCCCGCCGGACGGAAAGGCTTCACGTTCACGTGAGGCGACGAGGAGGCGACATGGGCTGTGGGCGCCGGCTCCGTGGTGGAGGCCAGCGAGGTGGGAGAGGGGTTAGCCATGGCGGCGGCGTGGGCGATGGGCGTGGGCTCCGCCGTGGATGTCGGCGAGGTAGGAGGTGGACGGGCGCCTGGCGGGGGAGGGGAGACGAAACGTGCCATCTTCTACTGTGATATATCGTAAAATGGACGAACCAAAAAAGTCAAAGTGACATCATATGGAACGGAGGGAGTAATACTTTTGCTTACAACAATGAACAATCTGTTACTATATTTTTTTTGTATTGTAGTACTATTGTGAAATGGTGTACTGAATTTTTGACCCAAATTAATGAAATTTTGCAGCCATTAACTCGAGCAAGGGTCCCAATAGTGAAGCTTATGGATCCGGAAACAGGGCTTTCCTGTGATATATGTGTCAATAATCTTTTAGCAGTTGTTAACACAAAACTTTTGCGAGATTATGCACAAATAGATATAAGGTTACATCAGTTGGCATTCATTGTGAAGCATTGGGCTAAAATTCGATGTGTAAATGAAACTTACCAAGGAACACTTTCTAGTTATGCGTAAGTTGTCTGTTTCACATTATTACCAATATTTCTCATCTTTACGTGGCAATGGTCTGAATTTTATTATTTTCTTGACTTTCAGCTATGTGATAATGTGCATTCACCTCCTACAGCTGCGAAGAATACTTCCATGTCTACAGGTTTCTGGATTGTAGTGCATTTCTTATACATTGCATCTGTGAAGAGTTCTTGGTATTTAGGTTCTAACTGTGTATTATTGTAACACAGATAATGACATCAACAAAATTTAGTACCAAACAAGTTGGGTAGGCTAGATCTTAAACAAATATGCCTGGAGGTTTTGTATTTATTATACATTTTTGCTATTGTTTTGTATATGTTGTGAATGGGCCTGCTATCTAATTGGTTAGCATGGCTCAAGTAAACCTTTTGCTATTGTTTTGTTTATGTTGTGAACGGGCCTGCTATCTAACTGGTTAGTATGGCTCAAGCAACGCCATAGGTCCTGAGTTGACTACTGGGGGCACATTTAAACATAGGTTAAAAAACAGCCCTTGCCAGCTGTAGTCCTGAGTTATACATGATTACATGTAACCACCTGAGTTGCTTTCAGCGAGATACAGGGCACTCTGGCATATTCAGGGCAGCCAGCCTTTGGGTTGTTTCTCGGTCTATGCGATAGATGGAAGCTGCTTCTTAGTCCAATCTGTGAGGGGAGTCTTTGCCCTGCATTGCATAACCAAATTTTAATAGATCATCAGCTTTTCACCCTAACTAAATTTTACTAGATCATCTTCCCACCCTTCATAAAGTGCTAAAAAATTATCTGGCAAAATAACTTTTTTTTTTGTTGGATGCACTAAATTTTTGTTGCTGTATTACTATTCTTCTGCATTGATTGCTTTTACAATAAAATTTGTTTTTTTAAATATCTTATGTTATTATATTATTTGCAGTACCAAATTTAGAAGAACTTCACTTTTGTTCACTCAATTATGAGCACATCTATAACAACTATAAGAGATAGAACTATTTAGTTTGTATTCCCTAACTCTCAATACCTACCAAAATGCCCCCTAACTGTTCTGCAATGGTTATTTGATGGTGTGCCATCCAGGCTTAGCGCTGATGGTTTTGGTCAGCATGTTTTAGAAACAGCGTGAGCCCCATTTTGATGCCTCTCACTTACCCAGTTCTGCCTATCTGGATGGCCCAAATTTCTAACCAGCAATGGTGGGTTGTAGTCGAATGAGGAACAAATTTAGATGAGCGGGTCCATGGTAGACATGCGTGATGGAAGAAACTGAAGCAAATGCTGGCATGCTGTGGGATTCCTGATTAATTTAGTGCTTGCATGGATCTGATGCTAGTCATTGGTTGAGTTTAGCTCAATATTTATTTTTTCCTTATGAATGTGTCTAGAGCATTGATGATGTTAGATAATTTTAGTGTATTGTATGGCTAATGATTTGTTTAGTAGTGAGCAAGGATCATGCTTTTGGTTTCACTTCAATATGCACTTTGTATATCATCTAGCCTTTTGTTTTCTTCTTGCATGAAAAAGGGAATAAAATAATGGTTTATGGTTTCATTCCCCATGTCACCAGAGCAGATGGAAATTAAATGGTTTCAAATTTTTTGACACCTTTCTAAATTGAATTTTTTTTGTTCCAATTTAGAAAGGTGAATGGAAGCTGCAATATTGTAGAAGAATATGCATCCTTATTTTTTTTATTATATCTTGATAACATGTGCTTTCATTTGAAAAATTCACCTTTGTAAATATTTTTCATTGGTAATCTTTGTTCCTATGTACTATTTACTTTGTCAACTAACAGACAGTGTCATGCAATGCTAGGAAATGGAGGCCACTTATTATGTGCAGGTGGACGAAAAAAAATGTGCTTACTTTGACCAAGTGGACAAGCTAAATAATTATGGTGCTCACAACAGAGATACAGTATCAAGGCTGCTCTGGGCTTTTTTCCATTACTGGGCATATGAGCATGATTACACAAGAGATGTCATATCAATTCGTACTGGAAAGATTCTCAGGTATGACTTTTTTCTGAGGCATCATTTCTTTTCAGAAGGCTCTCTTTATGTGATGATCATTTCTTTATCATGGTCATGATGATGGTTAGATGGTGCGTGTATAATATGTTTGCTGTTTCACTGTAGGTACTGTGTCCATTGTTTTTAGCCCCAGCTAGTAAAATGTAAACAATTGATGATATAACCAAAGCGGTTTCCTATATTATTTATCGTGTGTAGTGAAACACCAAGTTGTTAAAAGATATAACTTTCCCTTGTCCTTTTGACACAAATTTCAGTAAGGAAAGGAAGGACTGGACTAGACGAGTTGGAAATGACAGGCATCTCATATGCATCGAAGATCCATTTGAGATCTCCCATGATCTCGGTCGCGTAGTTGACAAGTTCACCATCAAAATACTCCGGGAGGAATTCGAGCGAGCAGCTAATATATTACAGTTTGATCCGAACCCCAGCCTAACACTCTTTGAGCCATACGTGCCGCCTCCATTGCCGAGCCTGTTGCAAGCAGAAACTGCGAATGCTGTGGAAATTGAACAATGATAGCGTTAAGTTCGTAATTGAAGTATGATAGCGTTTGGTTTGTCCTTAGGTAATGTAATTGGAAATGGAATCAACTTTTGACGGATTTGATCGTGGTTAACTGATTGCCGCGGCTTTGTTTGGTTGGATGTGTTAATGGTATTGTTTACCATTAGCTGTTTGGTTTCCTACTCAGGTATCGCAATTCACAAGCCCAGAGGCAGCAGCATACATAACAAGAACACTGTTGACAATAAAATTGATACATATTATTTACATTTACCTTTTTTATTATATATAAATATAAATTAAAAGTTAATGCTGACATAATATGACACTGTACTATTGACCCTATATCGTATTAAGATACAAACTTGATTTTTTACTTCTATCGTTAAATATACCATAACTTTAGTTTTTAATTATCCATGTGTTGCTATTGTTAAATGTCGTGTTCCAACATCTTTGATGACCTATTAAAATCTGTAGTTTTAATGTATGATTAAAGTCAACAAGAGTTAGCCTCGTTAGGGATTTATTTATTTAGACTGGATTAGATAACAAATGACTCAAGATTTGAACTCACGTTTTAATTACTTGAACTATCAACTAATGTAGGTTTTTATAAAAAGAAGCTTTATTTCTAACTAAAATTACATGAACAAAACACAATTAAAAGAATTATTTTCTTAGCGATAGGAAAGGACCAATTACTCACAACTTCACACACCTATATAAATATTATATCGGTTATTGGATTTTTACTTAGTGAAAAAAACCTCACCTGAGGGGAAGAAAGGACACATCGGAAACAAAAAATAAATCCAATGCAAAATGAAAACATATAGAACTTGCAAAAAAAAAAAGAAAAGTAAAGAAAAGAAAAACGGATGGAAACTGAAGTGGACTCGGACGAACGAAAGGATGCAGCCAAAAGACAACAAAATAATAAAAAAAGAAATTGAACGGAATTTGCAATCTAAAAATCGGATGCAGCCGAGATGCAAGGCCCATTTCTTAGAGTTGACTGTTTAAAGGTCCTAAATGACAACAGAGCAGTGAATAGTCTAATTAAAACTTATACAAAATGCTAGAGCAAATGGTATAAAAACTCAATAACAAAGCGAAGCCTTTTACTCTAGCTTCAAATCACCTATGTAAGTAATTATAGTTAATTATAATCACTATGGCACACAAGCTATGTCACTATTTTACTCAACTATCAATACACAAGTCTATTTGAATGTAAATACAAAGAGTGATAGGTGCATTCTACCAACGCCGGACAAGAGATGTATGAATTAATGACCAAATAAATACCATGTAATCCAAGAGAGATAAGATGACACATTGATTTTTCTTCCGAGATTCACTTGTGAAAGGTCCTAGATGGCTAGAGGGAGGGTGAATAGCCTAATTAAAATTCTACAAAATCACTAGAGCAAATGTTAGAATACAACTATGCAAAGCTTTTTGCTCTAGCTCTACAAAGTGTTGCAAGCCACCTATCGAAGCAATTCTAGTAGGTGATGAGTATCAATTCAATCAATAGCAATGTCACTATGATACTCACACTATCTAGCAAAGATATGAACAAGATAAACTATCTAGCTCACTATACCGATGCCTTGTGATATGTTAATAATCCAATGCCACAATGAAAACCAAGAGAGAATCTCAAAAAAAATGAAAACCAAGAGAGTGAAGGAGACAAAGTTGACACACGATTTTTCTGCCGAGGTTCATGAAAGGATCAAGATGCCCAAGAGGGGGGGGGGGGGGGTGAATTGTTTTTTTTTAAAATTTCTAATGCAAAAATGTTAAACTTATCAAATGCCAATTCCCCCCGTGCCTACAAAAGTGTGTTCTACACTAGAAAGCGGTAGCAAGTCAATTGAAATGAACAACACCCTAGCAATTCTAATCAAGCATGACCACAAGATAGACAATAACAAGTATGAAATGGTTGAAAGTAAATTGAGGAATGTAAAGAGCTAGGGAGAAGAAGGATTGTGACACGATGATGTTTTGCTGAGGTATCGAGGAGTCGACACTCCCCCTAGTCCTTGTTAGAGCATCCGCGCAAGGGTATTCCCCCCCTCGATCCGCGCAAGGACCGAGTGCTCTCTATGGGCTAATTCTTTGCCGCTCCGGCTCGGTGAATTGCCCACAACCGATCACAACTTGTGGAGGAGGGCCACCAACAGTCTCCCGGCGGTCACCTCGCCTCCAATCGCCACCGAACCGTCTAGGTGATGTCGATCGCCAAGAGTAACAAGCTTCGAACTCTCAGTTGACTCACTCAAGCCTCATGAGATGGATGGATGCACACTTGAACTCTTGGATTCACTAGTGAAGGCTCAACTTGGATGGATTCTCAAATATCTCTCACTAGGGCACTTGCTCTCTCCCCCAACCTCTCAAAGTGTCTCTCAACTGATCAAATGAGCAAAGGCAAGTGGGGAGAGAAAGCCATGGACTATATATAGCCCCCTCACAAAGCTAGCTTGCGGGCTAAAAAACTGCGCAGATTAAGTTGACATCAGACGCACCGACGCCCTGCATCGGACGCTTCGATGCCCTGCCCAACGACTACATGCTATTCAAACTGATGTGCATCGGATGCACCGTTGCCATAGCATTGGACGTGTCTGACACAAACCCTGTGCTCTCGGGTCTTCTCGGGTTCATCTCTAAAAAATCAGCGGACGCACCCTACCGTCCGACGCCATGCCGTCGGACACGTCCAACGGCTCTAGACCTTCTCTGGAACCTCTTTGCATAGCCATTGGAAGCACCGTCGGAAGCACTTACCTTTTTGCCTCAGCGTCCGATGCGTGTGTCCTCTCAAACTGTAACATCCTGAGGGCATCGGACGTGTCTGATGCCCCTCTGAGGTGAGTCCGACGCCAAACCCTAGGCGTCGACACTGCATCAGATGCATCCGACGCCCACGACGCCACCATGTGATGCCACTTAAGCACCTCTCTCAACTCCAAAACACATAGCCATGTATATGCAAGTTGTTCTAGGTTATCTTAGGGACAACTAGGGCTCACTTAGGGATATGTATGTGAAGACTCCATAATGATTTTGGTAATTGATGAAGCCTAAGTACTAACCTAGCTCCAAGTGTTTGAGTAGGTCTAGTACACTCATTTGAAGATGATGACAAGTGATGGAGCAAGCAAAGGTGGTGGAAACCTAAAGCTCACACTTGGAGGAGAAGGCAAGTGGAATGACCCTAAGCTAAACAAGGCAAAGGTATATGCTAGGGATTTTCTTATGGTGATCAAGACACCAAGAGGGTGTGATCACATTTAGGTTAGACAACCATACTATTAAGAGGGGAAATGCAAAAGTGATTGCGGTTTGTCGAGTGCCACTAGGTGTTATCTATATTGCATATGCATCTAGGATCTAGTGATATACACCATGCTAAATGTCAAGTAAAACATGCCAAGAAGTGTTCACTAAAGAGGTATCTTAGTGCTTGGCAACTTGGAGCAAAGGTGGAAAAAGCAGAGACGCAGAAAGGGCGTCAGACGCTGAAGAAAAGGGCGTCGGACGCTGTCCGATGAAACGGACGATGGTGTCGGACGCTAGGGTTGTGAACTCCGAGCGTCCATCGGTCACTCAGAAGCTCCAGAGAATTTCCAGAAGGCGTCGGACGCTGAGGCGCAGCGTCTGTCGCAAAATGAGTGGAGCGTCCGTCGGGCTTCCAGAGAGCTCTGCAAGCGGGCAGTTTGAAGACAGGCGCCGGACGATGGAGGTCAGAGCGTCGGACACTGCCACGGAGCGTCCGTCGGCCTGAGAAGCTTTCCAACGGCTAGTTCTGACAGAGCGTCGGACGCTGGCGATGGAGCGTCCGTCGGCCGTGAAGCTGCCCAACGGCTAGTTCTGACAGTGTGTCGGACGATAGCGACGGAGTGTCCGTCGCCCCCGTGTCGAGCGTCCGTCGCCAACTTAACAGGGTAACGGCTAGAAAACTTGAGGGGGGTCTATAAATATGTGTTGGCCGGCTTGGGGAGGCTTACTCTCGCACATTTGAACATCTTGAGACTCCTTTGAGCTGAGCAAACTCCCTCCCACTCATCTCCATGCTTGGTTAGTGAATTTCCAAAAGAGATTGAGTGATCCAAGTGCATTTCGCATATAGCTTGCATCTAGTGGCACTTGGGAGGCGTTCTCGCTGCGGATTTCTTGTTGCTCTTGGTGATTGCCATCACCTAGACGGTTTGGAGCAGCGGAGGTAGATCGAGAAGCTTGGTGATTGTGCTTCGTCGACTACAAGTTGATTGTGAGGGGTTCTTGTGCCTTCCCGCGGGAGATCGCAAAGGTAACTCTAGTGGATTGCTCGTGTCTTTGAGTGCTCTCATCTTGTGTTGGTTGTGCGGCACCCGGTGACGGGTTTGGCGTGTGATGCCAATTAGCGCGTGAACCTCCAAGTGAGTTAGCCGACACAACGAGGATGTAGCTAGTTGGCAAACTAGTGAACCTCGGGTGAAAAATCAAGTGTCAATCTCTTGCTCATCATTGTGATTGATTGGATTGATTGGAGAACGCTTGATTGGCTCATTACCTCGACACGGCGGTATTATCACTCTCCCTATCTTTGCATTACCTTATTCATTCTTATCTTAGTATATTAGGTTGTGCCTAGAGGGCTACTAGACTTGAGTAGGATTTGAGTGATTCTAGAGTTATATTAGGATAGCAAATGTGGTTAGAAGGCTTCGCATCCCTTAGATTGGCTAGTGCAAGTCGAGCTTCGCCATATTGTAGTCTAACTTGTTGTTGAGTTTGTTTTAAGTTTTCAATTTAGGCTATTCACCCCCCTCTAGCCTTGGGATAGGACCTTTCAGTATGTCAAGTGTGCACCACACCTATACCATGAAGCTGTCCTAAGTCAAGCTACTCATTCTAACCCCTCTTAATAGTACCGTCAAAGGTAAAGCAAAAACCTAATCTATACTAAGTGCCCTTCATCTCCTTGTGGCACTTACACCTATTCATTCTAAGGTGTTCATCTCCTTCCTTTGAAATCCGTAAACGATATCCATCTTGAGGGCATTAGAATACCAATAGTGGCCCATTCACACTTGTTACTATGGCCTAACACTCTAATTTCTTCTACAAAACACATGTTAGCCATAATAACATTGTATTGACGTTAAACACCGAAACCATGGGGCCTATATGCTTTCAATCTCCCCCTTTTTGTTGATTGACGACAATACACCTCGAGTATAAAATATGTAAAGAATGGTTCGGTGAGGATTTCATTGACTTGATAGGAATGTGCAAGGATTAGTGAATAAGAGTGAATGAAACTTGCTCATCCTAGCCAAGCCACAACAAGTACTCAATAGATATGAAATAAAGCATGAGTACCGCATGATATGCTCAAAGGATACATTGGAGTATAACTGTTGGTATTTCTTATGACTATTGGATAAATCCGCAAGCGCACAGATTATACTGCTGTAGCACTTCACCTAGGAGTATTCCAAGGTATCGTAATTTATATTTTCCCAAGGGCGCTGAGCTAGAAATGATAATTAGAGAGAGATCCTAGAGAGCACCTCAACTTAGTACCAACTAGTATAGGGGGGTAAATGATATATGTGATAGGAAGTGGTTGATGAATGAATAAGCCAAGGTAAATGATACTTAGAACGGACTAGATAGAATAGCTAGGTGGGAGGACAACGAGAGAGTATAAGGACTCCTATGCAGTTCACTCTACTTCAATATACTTAACCAATTAACTAGTCTAAACACTATAGTTTGTCTCCTCAATACAAGTATGCTAGGTGAGGGGATAGATCAGTAGGAGGACAAAACTCCTACTAGACCGCGCCCTCTTCTTACGAGGGCCTTACCTTTTAAGAACTTTCCTAAGAACATGTGGTGGAATACAACGACTAGACAAGGCTGTCACTCTATTGCTAGCTACCACAAACAATCCGTGCAACAAGCGGTAACCAAGGATAAGATGTTGTATAAGCACCACGCTTACACACAAGTTACTACTTTGACTACGATCTATAATCAAAGCACCCTATGACAGGCAATGATCGCATACGGGAAAGGCCACAAGGATCACAGACTATTGATGTAAAGGCTATTAAAGAGCAAGAGCATATAACAAGACTATATATCTAGTATAGTAATGCTCAAAGTAAATACTAAGTAAAGTAGAGAGAAAAGATAATATATTGACAAAGGTAAAGTCTTACAAAGAAGGAAAGATACAAGAGCTATACCAGACTTCCCAGAAGACAACTCCAGAAATCCCGAGCGCCACTCGACTCAACTCTAACTCCCACTCTAGACTAAACTACTAGAACAATCTAAGGAATAGAGCTTGTCAGACGACCACCCCTATGGCAGGTGGGCCCTCCTTTGGCCTTCCAGAAGTGGCCCCACTGGTCAGGGACCAAGTGATAGCCTTGTGGTTCCAAATGATGGTCGGCCGACCCCCCTAGGGGGTTCTGGCCCACCTCAATCATCCTGGTGCTGGTCCCACTTATCATTGATGTTGATTGTTTGTTCTGAGGTGATTTTTCATGTTTATCTCCTTGGTGTGGGCCCATGGATCCATGTGCTATCCTTGTGAACCGTTGAGAGAAAAAATAGAGTGATCCAAGTGTTGGAAATCACTCTAGAGTGCTTCTCCTGGATCTTGGCCGAGGGAGGAGAGCTGGTGGGCCCATAGGGTGGTCGGCCGACCCCCTATGTGGGCCCCACTATCTCTCCTTTGCTCCATTTCTTCATTCCTGCATTCAAACACTTATGGACATGTGGAACTGGTTATTTGATAAATTATGATCATGATGTGTTTGTTTATCCCTGATCCTAAGGTTGGTGGCATCATTTTGGTTATGTAAAAGTGTATCATATTTGGTGCCAACAAGATCCCCCAAGCTTAACCTTTGCTCGTCCTGAGCAAACAATCAAACTTAGCTCGATGGATCAGGAGCTGCTACTATGCTTCATATTTCAAGAGTACTAAATCTACAACAATCATACTTCTCTTTTGAATGGAAAAGTTAGCAATAAAGACTCACCCATATTACCTTAGTCCTTCATGGGGCGTATAGATTTATCCTTTGTCTTGAGAGGTTGAGAGATAGAACAACTTGACTTGAGCACTAGTTTTCTCATTCTTTCACAAGTTTCATATCAGAGGTTTTGCAAGATTTTGTAAAAGAAAACTTAGTGTTCCTCGAATGGTACTCTCGAATCGCTCATAAGGTGTATGATTCCTCACCAAGGCACATATCAAAGTTTGCCTTCTTTTTCATCCTACTCTAAAGGCTTATGTGGAGCTTATAGGTAGGGATCAAAGATATAGCAAACTTACCTTGCATATTTTGTAAAGTCAAATTCCGGATCTAAAGAGAGAAATGTAAGGCATGTTTCTGCGTACTTCCAGTGTAGAAGTAGCATGTATATGTGGCGTGTACGTGATCTTGATCTTGGGAGCATGATAAGTCTCTCAACAAGGGTATCAAAACTTGACCAAACTCAACACAAAACAAGCAGCTTATGTAGAAAGCTTATACCATGAAAGATCATGTATGGCTATGGTAGAAATTTTTTACCATTGAGGAACAAGAAGTGTTTTTATTATTTTAATGAATAAAACTCCGATAATCATTCTTGCTTAGAACAAAATTATAGCAGCTCTTATCTTGTCATATCATGTCTCACAACAACTTAGACTTAGTTACAACATTTGCAACCCACAAAAGTTTTAGGTTTATGATGTTTTCTTTTAAGCCAAGTAATCCATACTTAGAGAAATATCAAGTTGTAAACTAAGTACTAGAAAAATATTTACCAGAGAAACTATTCATCATTTCCATATGAGATATTAATTTTCATGGAACATGTGAGAGTAGAGAGAAGTCTTTTTATTTTTTTTTATCAAATTTATTATTTTAGATGCAACAACAAAAGATAAGCAGGAAATTGCGTAAAGATGAATGCTGAAATTAAATACTTACCTTAGTGGGAGAGGGAACCTCCCCAAGGCTTATCCTTTGCTCAATGCTATGTTGGCGGATATGGATGTAGTTGCCACCACAAGTCCCACTGCCGGTGTTGTTCTTCTTGCATTGCTTGGATGTCTTCGGTAGTTTGCTGGACTATGCGTGTCGTCTCACCATGCTCAACACGCAGCTCACAAAAAGCATTGGTGAGTTGATCGAATTCTTGCCGTCGTTCACGATGCTCCCTATCTCGTGTGGACGAGAAGGATGCTCGTGCTCGTTTCGGTCGTGGTGGTCGAGGATGCATCGTCTTTCTCCTCGTCAATAGCTCCTCGGGAGGAACCACCTTGCTCAAGATGAACAAGGTAAAGCCCCTCCTGAGCTCTCCTGTCTGACCATGCAAAACTTCTTTGCCCAATTCCTTGATCTAAATCAAGGGTTAGCTTATGGGTCCTATACAACTGACGTTGCCTATTTGGAAGAGGCACCTCAATTGTATGACCACTATAAATCATTTTAAGCTCACCATTGGGATCTCTTTTCAACATTTGAGCAGATGTAAGATATTCTTCTGAGATTACTGCTCTAGGTGAAGAGGTATATTCAAAAGGGTAGTTGCCATTTAGCAAGTTCATAGATTCGGCAAGACGAGTAATTAAAGATGTAAATTGAATAGGTTCATTACTCTCAATTGAACTTTGCCAAAATTCTACCAAACATTTCACAGGAGAGATTTGAATTTTGTTGACCATGGCATAAAGCAATTTTAATTCCGTGGTGCTTTGTGAGCATTACTTCCAGGAAACAAAGTCATATTCATCCAAAGATGCATGAAACAGAGAGTTGGATTATAAATTTCCTCAGGTTTGGGACTTGAGCAATCATTTAGAGCAGAGATAGTCATCCAAAATTTTCTTTTATTGAATCTACGCATGGCAAGGTCTAAATCAAGCAAGCATGAATCATCAAAGCCAAGAGCAACATTTAGATGACTCCAAGTTAAACTAAAGCTTTAATTAAACATTTGAAAAGAAATTTCAACATTAGAGACTTGGAGAGAGCATAAGAATTCTATGGTGAGCAACTCAATTCCAAGATCATCTACTTGCCAAAAACTAGACGAACCAATAGTAGAGAAGATAGTGTTGAATTCGGTGGTAATACCTGCGTTGGAGAGAAGACTCGGATCCAATATCCTTGTGTGCTCAAAATATCGATCCGAGAGAGAGATATCTTTGGTACTCTAGTTGGTCGAACCAGAGACCACTTTGCTGATCATAGGTCCTCATTGGGGGCACCATGAATGCCCTGATATGAGGTACCTCCATTGGCAGTTCTTTGTACTCCTGAGGGTGTTCTTCGGTTTGGACGTTCTCCCAAGTGTATCGGGCAGAACCTCCCCTTCTTCTTTCTTGGGAAGTATCTTCAGATTGGTGGGAGCGTCGAAATGAGCTCCCACTTAGAGCTTGTTTTGCTTTCTTGAACATGGATCTCAAAGGGTTCTTCATCTTTAGAGAGGAAGAAGAACACGAGAGCAAGACTAGGCCAAGAGTGTGTGTAGAAGTAGGCTTCTAGTTTGCCTTGTGAGGAGAAGTTGGGCTAAGAGAAGCTTGATGAAGACAAGAGATCTTCTTGTGGACTAGTGAGAGCAACACTACTTCTCTTGAGAGATAAGAACTTCTCTTGAATGAAGAGAGGAGAGAGCAAGGCAAGGAGAAGCTTGAGCTAGAACTGGATTCTGTTGGACGTGTGAGGGATTGAGCTCTCTTTGCATGGGGTTTTATAGGGGAAGAGAATGGCCCCAAGGGGGCACCATGGGGTGGTCGGCCAACCCCCCCTTGGGCATGCCCTTGGGTGCCATGATCACAAGCTTTGAGAGATGCCTTACACAAAGCAAAAGGAAAGGAAGGAGGTGACCAAAGTGGTCGGCCGACCCCCTAAAGTGGGGATTCCACTCATGCTTTTTCTATTGCTTGGTGAAAGGTGAAGCATAATTTGTGATGTGATCAAAAGCTGAGCTAAAGTGCTCAAGATTCTCCTCTTTAAACATAGAGTAGTGGGGAACAAAGGTGTGTCATACTTTGGTCAAAAGTGATTGATGTGTTTTCTTTTTCAAAGCATGACAAAGTGAAAGTGAAAGGTGTCATGATTCCCCACTTTGGACAAGGAGACAAGGATGTTGTCACACTCCAAAATTTATGATTTTGGATTGTGCTTGGAAAACAACTAAATAAATAAATGATTTCAATGTTGATATAAAAGTTTCCAAGAGTAGTTTGAGTTTGCACAAATTTAGTATAGGAAAATGAATTTATAATTTTTTCCTAAATTAATTTGACAGGATTTGATTGTTGTGGTGGTTGTTTGTTGCTTGTCTTGGTGCATGTGAGTGTGTAAAGTTTTTAAAATGTGTTAGCAAGTCGTTTATCGGTCTCCAGCAGTCTCTATCTTTTTCTTTAATCAAATTCTCGCTCTCTCGATCTTAATCTTTCTTTTGGACATTCATAAGATCCTTTGTCTCTTGATCCAAATCATTCCCCTTGAGTTCACCATTCATCAACATGCCTCTAAGTCCTTTTCGGGAAATTTTCTGAATTTTTCCGGACCTTTTTCCTATTTATCTACGAGCAAATTCTAATTTTAGATGCTCCAAAATATATTTTCATGAGCTCAAAATACTTTATTTGGGTTCATCATGTTCCAATCTATCTCCGAGAATTTTCCCTGAATTTTTGGAGCATTCGGAGTATTTTTTGTTGCTTAAATATTAATTCTGGACTTTTCTGGAATTATTTTATTCAAGAAAATAATTTATTTCGAAAATAAATAATAAGCATCTCAATTTCTCACCAGCCCACAAATCCCATGTGCAATAATCCTCATATATCACAAAAGCCCAAGCATTTAGTTACTAATGGGCTTTGATGGTTAATTTGGCCCGTTAGTAAAGGTGGAGGTGCAATGTCAATTAGTACCATATCGCTAGTTGATGTTGAGGTGGAGAGTCTTTCTCCCTATAAATATGTACCCACCCACTTGACCAAAGCATACCACGTCTACCACAAGGGGTGCCCCTAGTTTGGGAATACCTAATGGTAGACAATCATATCTTTTTCCTACTCTGCCGTTATCGTGCAGTCTACTCCAACAGTGGTGCTGCTCTCCGATCGACATCCCTTGCCCGGCGTCCGATCGACATCCCCTGGCCGAGGCTCCTCTCCTTCCCCTGCACGAGAGCAGAAACATCCGACCACCATGGTCACGTACGTGAGAAAGAACTTGGATCAAGGAAGGAGAAGGTATATTTACAAGTTTGCCACTGCTCTTCCAATCTCCGCCGTTTCTTCGTTTTAGCTCCGTTTTAGTTCGTTCAAGTTGCGTTAGATTCATAGTGATGCGCTCTACGTCATAATGTTAATGGTTTTCAGACAACTTAGTTATGGATTTTCGTTAATTTAAATATTAATTTAATTAATATTCATCAATAGTTAATTAATTAATTAAAATTAATTTAAGTTCAATATCTTTTTGCATCGCATAATTTGTGTTTGTCTCATGTTGATATGATATTTATGTTAGTGCCGATGTTTTTCATTTCATATGATTTTTCATGTATAGTTAAATATTAGGTTGATTAAATATGTTTGCAATTAGTTTAATAATTACAATTAATATAGGTTTATACTTTTAGGTTTTATCTACAAATATTAATACTTGCTAACCTTAATATGCTTTTAGGATATAAGTTGCTTAGTTTAAACATGCACCATATACTTAGATGCTCTCACATGTCTAATTTGCTTTGCAATGATAAAGCTTAACTTATTTAATAGATTATGTGATCATGTTTATAAATAAAATATGATTTGTTTAACTTGGCTTCTAGAATTTAAATATGCTTTTATGAAATTTGAATTAATATGTTTCACATAGTTTTAATCAATTAAAAATACAGTCAAGCATGCATGTTCTTCTGTTATAATATAGTTAACTTAAGGTAGTTGTTTCTTTTCAATGATAGTTCCGTTATCAGTGTTTCTTGTGTTCTCTCGGTCGTAGCTTTGAGCTCTCTTTTAATAGACTGTTTTCTTTTGTATGGCGTGGTGTATTGTTCTTAGTTGTCTCTTTTGTTTGCTGTATGTTTTCTATGCGTGGTGCTTGCTACGAGTAGAATAAGAACCACTTGTGAGTGTTCAAAATCGGAAGGTCATGACCCGAAGCTGATGACGTGAGAGTTGAGCAAGTGTTTAAGGCAAGTATAATATGGGATTATCCTTGTTGTCCTATTCATGAATAAAATATAACTCATATGCATGATATTCCTTGTTTACCATAGATTGATCCTAGTGATTGTTATCTTGAATACCTTGACACCTATGATTTGATCCACCATATATGATTAGCATTGCTAGTGCTCATACCAGATGTACATGATCTTAATTGTTAATGACTATATGCAATAATGGTAAAACTTGCTTTTTAGCAACATATGATTATAGGAGCTTATCTGTCGGCAAAATCTAGGATATACAGTACAACCACGAGGGCTATATGGCTCTGGCTTTAGCTCAGTATGGGGACCTTTTCTAGCTTGTCAGTGGTTACCTTTATGGCGCAAATAGGAGCGTGCCAAGACGGGTATAGTGTGGTTCCTAATCTACGGGCCAGCCGCGAAGGAGTGTGACCGTAGACAGGTTGGCTCTACATCCCCCTGCCACGAACCTTGCGGCCCTGACTTGTTAGACGAACCCTTGGAAGGCTTCATAGTGTACCCTGCCCGCTCACCTTGGAAGTGTTTTGGGAGTTGCAAACCCGGGCAAATGGGCAAACACGACTCGTGGGTAAAGTTGTACACCTCTGATCATAGTTAAAAACTATCATGATAGCCGTGCTCACGGACACAAGCGGCTCGGAAAACTCACAGAATTATTGGGTTCTTATTTCTATGTGGCTTATGCATGTGTTATTTATTTACTGTATCATTGTCATTTACTTTATGATCATGGATATTTGAGCTTATGCAAATTACCTTGGCAATTGTTGATATTAATATGAATTTGATCTACTTAAAATGCTTACCGCTATGAACCCTGCATACCCTTTTGAGCCTCATGAACCCCATGTTATCTTGTTGAGTACGATATGTACTTACTCTTGTTTTACTTTTACACTTTGGATAAAAATCCCGGATGGGTAACAGAAGCTGGATCTAGTGAGTTTTTAAGGAGTGCTAGGTGTATGCAACCCCCAGTCAACGAGTCCCTGTGAAGCTAAAGTTGAAGTATGAAGAAAAGTTTAGTAATCGTTCTGCTATACTCTGATGTAAGTGTTAATATAAATATGTTTTCGCTATATAATATTGTTTCTGATATCTTCCTATTCTGTTGTTGTATGTGTGGACTTCCTGGGCACACATATGATGATCCTGGTTTTGTTCTTAAAACCGGGTGTGACAGATTGGTATCAGAGCAATGTTGACTGTAGGACGTATGCCTAGTTAGCATTGCTCGCATTCTAAAGCTTATTTTGCTACAAAACTATTTTCTACAACCTTGTCCTCTGAATTGACTATTTCTCAATCCTTGTCCAATTACCACCTCTTGGATAGCTTCCTTTGAGCTAATTTTTATTATCACCTTGAATATTCTATTTCTTTTTGTTTTACTAAAGTTTTCTAGTCTCATCTTGCTCAAAATCTCGATGGCCTTTCATCATCTATCACCCAGTTTTTAGGATGTCCACCAATTGAACAGAAGCACGAGTAGCGTCGATGTGGTGTTGTGTGCTTACCTTGCTTGTTTGGTGTGTCGCTTGTATGTCATCTCAATCCTTGCTATCCAAAGAAGGCCCTGAAGACGATGTTTTGAAGATGAGCAAAATCCTTGTTAAGTGGGGTAGCGTCCGCTACCGTCGCCCTTGTCTATGAATCAACCTTTATCTTTCTTGGGTTCAATTGGATATTCTCGATTCTTGTTCTAGCGTCCCAAGAAGCACCAACCAAGAAAGCATGAATACCTAAATATCAATCGTTATTTTTTTTATCATCTCTTTCTAATCTTCGCTCCTTGACCCTACACCTTGCAATATGAATACATGAAGATTAACGTTTATCATTCTTTTCAACCTATGATAATCATCGATTCTTTCAATCTCAAAGATCAACCTTTACCTTTCCTATCATCATTTGCCAATCTTTAATCTTTGCTTATACACCTCATAAATCTTGAAGCAATCTTGAAGATTAGCTTTATCTTTCTCTCTAGTCTCTCTGAATCTCGGGACGAGATTCCTGTTAAGTGGGGTAGTTTGTCACACTCCAAAATTTATGATTTTGGATTGTGCTTGGAAAACAACTAAATAAATAAATGATTTCAATGTTGATATAAAAGTTTCCAAGAGTAGTTTGAGTTTGCACAAATTTAGTATAGGAAAATGAATTTATAAATTTTTCCTAAATTAATTTGACAGGATTTGATTGTTGTGGTGGTTGTTTGTTGCTTGTCTTGCTGCATGTGAGTGTGTAAAGTTTTTAAAATGTGTTAGCAAGTCGTTTATCGGTCTCCGGCAGTCTCTATCTTTTTCTTTAATCAAATTCTCGCTCTCTCGATCTTAATCTTTCTTTTGGACATTCATAAGATCTTTGTCTCTTGATCCAAATCATTCCCCTTGAGTTCACCATTCATCAACATG
Organism: Microstegium vimineum; assembly: GCA_022036555.1. Lineage (NCBI taxonomy): Eukaryota > Viridiplantae > Streptophyta > Magnoliopsida > Poales > Poaceae > Microstegium > Microstegium vimineum. The sequence goes on along the minus strand of CM039124.1, from coordinate 20,513,995 downwards.
CCTCTAAGTCCTTTCCGGGAATTTTTCTGAATTTTTCCGGACCTTTTTCCTATTTATCTATGAGCAAATTCTAATTTTTAGATGCTCCAAAATATCTTTTCATGAGCTCCAAATACTTTATTTGGGTTCATCATGTTCCAAACTATCTCCGAGAATTTTCCCTGAATTTTTGGAGCACTCGGAGTATTTTTCGTTGCTTAAATATTAATTCTGGACTTTGGACAAGGAGTAGTGGGAGACAAGAGTGTGACATGCTTTAACCAAAAAGTGATTGATGTACTTTATTTTTAAAGCATGACAAAGATAAGGAGATGTCTCCTAAAGTAAAATCTAAAATTTGAATTTCTCACTACTCAAATCATGAGATTCTTGGACAAAGGAAGATGGAGATAAGAGAGAGGTGACCATGGGTCACTAGGGGTGGTCGGCCGACCCCCCTAGTCCTCTATTTTTTTTCTTTTTTCTTTTTATAAAGGTCACATTGTCTTCCCTTTTTAAATAAGCCAAGATAGGGTGCATAGGGTGGTCGGCCGACCACCCTATGGTCCTACCTTTTATCATATTTTTAAATAAGTCAAGTTTTATTTAATCTGAAACTTTATTATTTCTAAATTTTAAGCATGAAAGAAATTAAAGAAAAGAAATAAAAGATAACTACCGACTTACCTTTCTGCGAAAGCTCCTTAATTTTAAGTACTCGGAGTAGGACTTTCCTTCTAGTTCATTCTTCGGGTACACTTGATGGCTCCGGAGACGGAGACCGTGGGGGTGTGCACCTCCTTTGCTTTCCAAACCTACCTTGGATTGGCAGGATCATCCTCCTTGAGTTCATTGATCTTGGCCTCCGGGTACTGTTTCTTTTGGCGCAGGGCTCGAACTCTTCTTCTTGGTGGTTGTGCTTTAACCTGTTTGTTAAGTTTATAACCATTGAAAGCACATTTTACCTTGTGACTTGTGATCTAGAAGTGGATTTGGCCCGATCCCACATAGATGACTGCATTGGTGATGTTGAGGAAAGGCCTTCCCAAGATGACGGGGACTTCCATGTTGGCTCCCATGTCCAGGATGATGAAGTCGGTGGGGATGTATTCATCTTGGATGTTTACCAAGATATCCCTTGCTAGTCCCTCGGGAAACCTCATTGTTTGATCCGCCATCTGCAAACGAACACATGTAGGGAGCAAAGGCCCCCCCTACCAAGTCATCGTATGTTACCTTGGAAATGATGTAACGCTCGATCCAAGGTTGCAGAAAGCATTGTGAAAGGTTTGTTGTCCGATTGAGCACTTGATCGTCGGGTGGCCTGGATCTTCCTTCTTCATGATGAAGGGAGGATCGACAAGATAGCCCCAATAGGAGCGGAGTGGAGGCTTACCAAACCTCGTTGTTACCATATTAACATGCTCAATCGAATCTTCTGGTTTCCTAGGAATTTTACCTTGTTCTAGATATGGCATAGCTGCTGCTAATTGAGCTAATTGAGTTTCTAACATTTTATTAAAACTCAATTGATTTTTCATGGCAGTGGTGAAGCTATCCATTTTCTCACCAAAACCTTCAAGAACTTTATCAGTGGCAATCATCTTTTTATTTATACCATCATTAATTTTAGATTGACCAAGAACAAGATCTTTCAATGAAGGCTGGTTATTGTAAGAATTGTAATTATTGTAATTGCTATTACCTCCATTACCTTGGTAGAAGGGGCGTGAATTCCAGCTTCCTTGTTATTGGGCTCGATACCCATTGTTGTTGTTGTTGTTGTTACTGATGAAGTTCACGTCCTCCTTCGACGTCTCGGGGCAGTTGTTGCCCGAGTGATCATTTCCTCCACACACCTCACACCATGAGTCAGCTTCAATGGCTTGTGCGGCGGCGATGGGGTAGATGGCCTCTCGTTCCTTCTTGGAACTTTCTTCTATCTTCTTCATTAAGAGGTCCATCTTGGCAGAGAGCATGTCCACCTCATTAACGGTGTGCATACCTCTCCTCTTTCGCTGGAGATGTTCCTCACCCCATCCTTGGTTGATTACCATCTTCTCGATGAGGTCCTTGGCCTTTTTCACTGTGTGTTGGAGAAATGCCCCTCCAGCAGCAGCATCAAGGTGACTACGGGCCATGCTAGTCTGCCTGTAGTAGAATCCTTGGATCAAGAGCCAGTTGTCTATCCCATGATGAGGGCATGCACGAATGTACTCTTGGAGACGCTCCCATGCTTCGGGAATCGTCTCGTCAGCTTGTTGTTGGAAGCTTGAGATCTTTCCGCGAAGAGCATTGGTTTTGCCCGTCAGGAAGAACTTCTTGAGGAATGCGTTGGCACACCTCTCCCATGTAGTGGCCTCTTCTTTGTGGGCGTAGAACCACTGCTTCGCCTTCCCCAATAGCGAGAATGGGAAAAGACGAAGGCGAATGGCGTCAGGCGCCACTCCCTTGATAGTGAAAGTGCCACATAACTCCATGAAGTGCTGGAGATGAGCATTGGCATCCTCATGGGGCTTCCCACAAAATGGATTGGCCTGCACCATGTGGATAAAGGCGGACTTTAGCTCGAAGGTGGCATCCCCGAAGTTGACTTCGGGACCCTGAGCTATGTGGGTAGCGGACGGAGCCGAGAAGTCAGAGATCGCCTTCTAGGCCATAGCTTCCTTGAGTGGTGGTTTAGAGCCTCCTTCCTCGAACGGATTCAGGGTCGAGATGAACCTCTGAGGTGGAACTTGACGACGTCTAGTTCTCCTCAATAGTTGCTCGGGATCTTCAAGATAATTTCCCGGCAGTTAGAAACCGCTCATACACTGTCTGGCTTCACAAGAAAGGAAGACACAGACAAGGGTAAGCCCCTATGACTAATTGATAGCTCAGTTAACGAGAATCTCTGGATTCAATCTAATTAAAATTTCTAGGCTATGCTTTCCCCGGCAATGGCGCCAAAAATGCTTATTGGTATTTCTTATGACTATTGGATAAATCCACAAGTGCACAGATTATATCGCTGTAGCACTTTCCCTAGAAGTATTCCAAGGTATCATAATTTATATTTTCCCAAGGGAAAGCTAAGCTAGAAATGATAATTAGAGAGATCCTAGAGAGAACCTCAACTTAGTACCAACTAGTATAGGGGGGTAAACGATATATGTGAAAGGAAGGGGTTGATGAATGAATAAGCCAATGTAAATGATACTTAGAATGGACTAGATAGAATAGCTAGGTGGGAGGACAACGAGAGAGTATAAAGACTCCTATGCACTTCACTCTACTTCAATATACTTAGGCAATTAGATAGTCTGAACACTATAGTTTGTCTCCTCAATGCAAGTATGCTAGGCGAGGGGATAGATCAGTAGGAGGACAAAACTCCTACCGGACCTGCCCTCTTCTTACAGGGGCCTTACCTTTTAAGAACTTGCCTAAGAACACGTGGTGGAATACAACGACTAGACAAGGCTATCACTCTCTTGCTAGCTACGACAAACAATCCGTGCAACAAGCGGTAACCAAGGATAAGATGTTGTATAAGCACCACGCTTACACACAACTTACTACTTTGACTACGATCTATAATCAAAGCACCCTATGACAGCCAATGATCGCATATGGTAAAGGCCACAAGGATCATAGACTATTGATGTAAAGGCTATTAAAGAGCAAAAACATATAACAAAACTGTATCTAGTATAGTAATGCTCAAAGTAAATAATAAGTAAAGTAGAGAGAAAAGATAATATATTGATAAATGTAAAGTCTTACAAAGAAGGAAAGATACAAGAGCTATACCAGACTGCCCAGAAGACAACTCCGGAAATCCCGAGCGCAGCTCGACTCAACTCTAACTCCCACTCTAGACTAAACTACTAGAACAATCTAAGGAATAGAGCTTGTAGGTTTCTTCACCATGTGTAGAGAGGGGGGGGGGTATGAGCCTCTATTTATAGTGGAGGATGGAGTAGGGGCTACTCCAGTGCCACGTCAGCGATCTAGGGGGCTTCAAACCTCCACCCTTGGATCCAACCGCCTTAGAACCGACCAAGGATGGAGGGATGTGATCTTCAATATGTGTCAAGCGGTATGACGGTTGGCAGAGCCCAAACTGACAAAGGGGGTGGTCGGCCGACCACCCCTATGGCAGGTGGGCCCTCCTTTGGCCTTCCAGAAGTGGCCCCACTGGTCAAGGACCAAGTGGGAGACTTGTGGGCCCAAATGATGGTCGGTCGACCCCCTTAGGGGGTTCTGGCCCACCTCAATCGTCCTGGTGCTAGTCCCACTTGTCATTGATGCTGATTGTTGGTTCTGAGGTGATTGTTACATTTATCTCCTTGGTGTGGGCCCATGGATCCATGTGCTATCCTTGTGAACCGTTGAGAGAAAAAACAGAGTGATCCAAGTGTTGGAAATCACTCTAGGTTGGTGCGCCGACCCCCTATGTGGACCCCACTGGCTCTCCTTTGCTCCATTTTTTCATTCCTACATTCAAACACTCATGGACATGTGGAACTGGTTATTTGATAAATTATGCTCATGATGTGTTTGTTTATCCCTGATCCTGAGGTTGGTAACATCATTTTGGTTATGTAAAAGTGTATCATATTTTGTGCCAACAATAAAATGGAAGCATAATCATATCATGAACATGAATGACATCTCATCATCATATAAGAGTGAAACGCATAAAGTATGTCACACAAGCAAAGCATCACATATATTCAATACATGAAAGCGATAAACATGATGCATGAGAGTACGGAAAAGTAACAAGCATAAGAATCAAATCCTTCTCACAACTCCCCTAAAGCTGATACTCGACCCTCTCTCCCCTTTTGGCGCTAACCACCAAAAATCTAAGAGTCCGGGGCTAGAGCAGACGGGTCACGACCACGAAGGTTGAACTGCGAGTAGTCTGGGTTGGAGTTGTCATCGTCGTCCTGACCCTCTTTAGCTGGAGCTGACTGTGAAGCGGTCGAGGTCGGCTCAATGGGAACAAACTCAGTGGCGGGAGCTGTAGACTCTGTAGGAAGCTCAGAAGCTGACCCTGAAGGTGGAAGCTCTGCTATAGGCTCTACCAACTATCCCTGAGGCTCTAAAGCTGCCTCTGACTCTCCTGCCTCTGTAGCAACTACCATAGCATCTATCCTGATCGTGGGAGGAGGAGTAGTGACAACTAGAGCTGAGCTGTCTAGTGCAACCTTTGTTGACACCGTTTTTCAACACGTGTCAAATGAGCTAAGGCTTGACTGGTCAGCGGTCGTTCTCCATCGGCATCGGGAAATCTTGAGCCGGTATTGCCGATGAGAGTGCTGCGGAAAGACCAAGTGCGCTGCCGAGGAGACCTTGCCGATTGCCGATAAGGAGACATTGTTGATTGCCGATGAAGGGTCATAGCCGACCGCTGATGAAGAGTGGTTGTCGCTTGCCGATCGGGATTGATTGGTGATGCCGATTGGGAAGTATTGCTGATGCCGATGGGTATGAGGTGCCGATGAGTACATCATAACTTAGCATTTGATGTCAGCAGAAGGTTACCGGTGGCCAAAGAAGGAAGGCGCAGATTGAAGGGATCTGCCGATGGAAAGTTTCCATCGAAATGAAGTATAAGGAAACTGGTGTCTTGTACTAGTATTATTATTATGGTAGTTTAAGTCCGGCTCTTGCATGAGTCATTTATTTTCCTTTGGAATAGGTGTGTCTGTTTAGGGAAATAAATATTGTTATCCGGCTCCTGCGCGAGTCAGTTTCCTTAAAATTAGGAGTTTGTTTTAGGAAGGGTACGCGTCGTGTCTTTGTACAACTCTCCACGCGGGAGTATAAATATGTGCCCGAGGGCTATGGAAAAAACAATCAATCCAATCAAAACAAACCAATTTTATTCTTATTCTACTTTTTATCGCAATTTACCTTTTACTGCATTAGCTGTAGTTATCAATGAGTTCTTCAAGCTTCGACGGGCTGCATCACCTTGATCTTCGTCAAATCCTTGCAAGTTCCGCGTGGGAGTACCTCTGAGCTTTGGCATTCCAGGTGCATCGCTGTTTGCCTCGTTCAGCTCTGCTCTAGTTATCCTTGATCAATCTGAGCTTTGATATCTGGGTGCATCGCCGTTGTCTCGTTCAGTTTTGTTCTAGTTATCATCCTTGTCGATTGATTAGTCAAATCGACTGGCACGCCTCCGGAATACCGAGCTTTGGGTAATAGCCCGAGGTGTTCGCAAATTCTGACGCTTTTTGTGTCAACACCTCTTTTGGCACGCCCAGTGGGACCCGATTATACAAATCTACACATCTATCATGGGTGATCATGCTGACGTCAACCAGAGGAATGTCATTGAAGTCTCTGAGGCCGATTTGAAAGATGATCAGAAGCAGGCCATGGAGCAGGCTATGGAGGAATACAAGCAGTTATATCTCAAATCCTTCAGCCTCAGCAGGAGCGGCGAAGCAATCCAGAAGCAAGACCCGCCATTGCCACGGCAGGTCACGTATGACGCCAATCCTGGTAAACTACAGGAGATGGTTAATGCCGCTGTAAGTCAAGCATTAATTAGCCACTCTAGCGTGCTGTCCAATACTGTCTACAATGTTGTCACGCAATCATTCAAAGAAGGGCATGCACCACGTTATGTCGGTCCAGCGTACCATCAACCTGGATTGGCATCTACAAGCCCATCGGCAGCCCCAATGGCGTCTTCCACCCCTGTGGAACCGTCTGCCGATGTGGCTACGTCACCGAGACCGAACGCTGGCGGCGTCACCAAACTCAACCCAGATCCAGCCGCGTCGGCAACTTCAGGACCAGCCCCTGCTAACTGGTGGGGATACGGTATGCCTCCGAATCTATATGCTGGTTCTAATCTGGTGCAGGGAGACAGTTTAGCTTGGAGGAACTCTATGGCATCGGCAACGCCGTCACAGCCGATGGCCCCCATAATGCACAACTCTGCGCCTGCTCCAACCATGCAAGTGCCATCGGAAGATCTTCAGATGATCCCCAAGATACCTCTGATGCCACCATCGGCAAGCTCGGTGCCGATGCAACATATTGTAACCACCGGCAGTCAATCTCTGGTGGCAAATTCACAGGCTGGAGTGCCGATTCCCCAAGGTAATCTGGTGATTGACTGCTCCAGAATACAAGAGCCGCATGCTCCGGTCAGCTATCAGCCATCGGTAACCCATATGCCGATGATTTATAATCCTGGCTGGGTCAACCATCCGCCGACTCAACAGCCAGGCGTGTCGACGTATCATTACGGAGGCCCAACGTACACTCAAAGCGGACCATCGGTACAACAACCGATGAATGCGACGAATCAGCCTAATCCGCAAAGTGTCCAAAACTATCCATCGGTGAGTCAATCGATGCATAGTGCTCAGATGACTGGTGCTGCGCCCATGACTACTCCGCATCATCTTCAAGAGGTGCGTTAGCCGACTCCACCAGTCGACAACCAGCCAATGAGTCGGCAAGAGCAGGACGCATATTGGGTCGGTAAGATTGCCGAAGTCATGAAAGAACAATTCAGCATCAAACCCAAAGTCAACACGTACTCTTATCGGACTCCGTATCCTCCTGCGTATGATTTGATTCCTCATCCAAATCGGTACAAAGTGTCTGATTTTACCAAGTTTTCCGGCCAAGACGACACGTCAACAATGGAGCACATCAACCGCTTCATTATCCAGTGCGGGGAAGCTGCCAGCAGGGAGGAATTAAGGGTGAGATTGTTCTCGTCGTCATTGTCTGGATCGGCATTTACATGGTTCATATCACTGCCTCCAAACTCTATAATCACATGGGCCAATCTAGAAAGGCAATTTCACAAGTACTTCTTCGCTGGCATACACGAGAAGAAGCTTACCGATTTGGTCTAGATGAGGCAACGCAATGACGAATCGGTAGAAAGCTTTGTGCAGAGGCTACGGGACGTGAAAAACAAATGCTATAGTCTGGTGCTTGATGATCGGCAACTAGCAGATTTGGCCTTTCAAGGACTACTGCCACACATCAAGGACAAATATGCGTCCCAGGAGTTTGAGAGCTTAAGTCACCTGGTGCAAAGGATTGCTGATCAAGACATCAAAGCCTTTGAACCCAGGAAGACTTGGAACAAGAAGGTGACCTTCATCGGGAAAGAAGAAGACTCTGGATCAGATGAAGAGCTGGATATCGATGCGGCCGAGTGGGTGAAGGATAAGAAGCCTGTGTCTTGTCCGTTCGGCCAAAAAGATACCGAAAGGTACACCTTCGACATCACCAAGGCCGATAGAATGTTTGACTTATTGCTGCAAGAAGGGCGGATCAAGTTGGCGCCCAACCATGTAATTCCATCGGCCGAAGAGCTCAAGAAGATTAGGTACTGCAAGTGGCATAATGCAACCTCGCACAGTACCAATGACTGCAAAGTATTCAGGCAGCAATTGCAGTTAGAGATTGAATCTGGGCGTATTAAGTTTGAAAACTATAAAGCCCAGAAACCGATGAAAATAGATCAGCACCCGTTCCCAAACAATATGGTGGAGATCAGCGAAAAAACCAATGTGCTGACATCGGAAGCTGCCAGGAGGAATTCATCAGTAGATCCTAACCACCAAGTACCTGAGCGCGATGCAAGAAGGTTTGCCGATGACAGAAAGGGAAAGAGGGTTGCCGATGAAGGCAGCAACGCCAACAAGGCTTCTGGGGTAGTGATCACACACAACCGGCCGAGGCGAGATCATCGACAATCACGTGAAGAACGGAATCGGCAGGAAGAAGAGGAGCATCGGGAGTGGCTTCGGCATAAAGACCACTGGAAGTGCCCTTTCTTCATTCACTGCTGGGAGGAGGGTATCAAGCTGCCCACTGCCGATAACTGTCCAGAGTGCAACGGGTATTACACTGCAGATCGGTTAGGTAAGAGACCTTGTTTTGATGATCAGGCACCCAGGTATGCCAAGCCGCTCAGAGAGAACAGATCGACACATGACCGACTGGGGGGCAAGCTTAGTGCCCATGATCGGCTGGGCAGGCGTGTTGATCAGGGGGAACTGGAGGAGATGGCCAATGCCAGAGTGCCCGACGAAGATATATTCTCCAGAGATCCCAACATCGGAAGGAGTGCCGATGTAAGCAGTGGGAAGCAGCACCAGCCTGTCTGGAAGACCAAGCTTCCTCCGTGGTGCCCTAAGGGTCTGACTAAGACTCAGAAGAGAAGGATCCAGCGCCAGCGCCGTGATGATCTGTGCAACAATGCGGAACCCTCAAGGGAGAAGCAATGGAGGCCCAAGCGCAAGGACAGGGATCCATCGGCAGATATCAACATGGTCGTCATGTTGCCGATGGAGTTCATGGCACCCGTCAGCGATGATGAAGAGGCTGCTGATATGTCACAGTTGATGCTGGATCCGACGACGGCTGTCTTTGAAAAGCCCGCCGATGATGAAAGGCAGCATCTGAGGGCTTTGTTCGTGAAGGGCAAAGTGGATGGATAACCGATGACGAAGATGCTAGTAGATGGCGGCGCGTCGATCAACATAATGCCATACGTCGTGTTCAGGAAGCTGGGAAAAGGCGACCAGGACTTGGTCAAGACCAACTTGAAGCTCAAGGACTTCGAAGGCAATGTGTCGACCGCTATGGGGGCCGTATGTGTTGATTTAACCATCGGCAACAAAACTTTGCCGACAACGTTCTTTGTGATCAGCGGCAAAGGCACTTACAACTTACTCCTCGGAAGGGATTGGATCCATGCCAATTGCTGTGTCCCTTCTACTATGCATTAGAGTCTGGTACAGTGGATCGGGGACGGAATTGAAGTTGTCCGAAGTGAAGCCCCATCTGTTGTCGCATCGGCAGAATCAGAGACGTATGAGCAGACCAGGTGCATATCTGGCGAAGCCTGGGACACAGACTTCCTCAAGGTTGCTGATTACCGCATCAAGCCGATCCAAGCAGTCGGTCCTGAGGAAGAATTCTAATGGATCGGTTCGCCGACGATGGAAAGTTGGGGCAGGGCTTCACGTCTGCCGATGATTTGCTCGAGGTCGACATCGGCGATGGTAGTAAACCTAGGCCTACATTAATTAGTGCTAAGTTAGATTCCCAATGTAAACAACAGTTAACCGATTTATTAAAGGAAAATAAAGATTGTTTTGCTTGGGATTACACAGAGATGCCTGGTTTAGACCGATCGATAGTTGAACATCTGTTACCCATCAAGTCTGGTTTCCAACCACATCGGCAACCTGAGCGCCGATGCAATCCTACTATTCTGCCCGACATCAAGGCTGAGATTACAAAGTTCATCGAAGCTGGATTTATTCGGCAATGCCGATATGCCGATTGGATTTCTAATGTGGTTCCTGTGTATAAAAAGAATGGAAAACTTCGTGTTTGTATTGATTTCAGGAACCTTAACAAGGCTACGCCGATGGATGGCTACCCGATGCCCGTTGCCGATCTGTTGATCGATGCTGCTGCTGGACATCAAGTTATTAGCTTCATGGATGGTAATGCTGGGTATAATCAAATATTCATGGCTGAAGAAGACATATCCAAGACTGCTTTCCGATGTCCAGGTCATGTTGGCTTATTTGAGTGGGTAGTCATGACTTTTGGCTTGAAAAATGCCGGTGCTACTTATCAGAGGGCAATGAATTTTATCTTTCATAAGTATATCGTCACAATAGTTGAAATCTACATTGATGACATGGTGGTTAAGTCTGGAGACTTCAAGAAGCATCTTGCCGATTTGCGGAAAATATTGGAGTGCACAAGGGAGCATGGGTTAAAGATGAATCCTAACAATGTGCATTTGGCGTATCGGTAGGACAATTTCTGGGTTTCATGGTGCATCAGAGAGGCATTGAAATCGGTAGAAAGTCTATTAATGCAATTAACAAGGTGGTTGCTCCTACAAATAAAACTGAGTTGCAATCTCTGATCGGCAAGATTAACTTCATTAGAAGGTTTATATCAAATTTGTCTGGTAAGATCAAATCTTTTAGCCCTCTATTAAAGTTGAAAGCCGATCAAGAATTTACATGGAAAGCAGAGTAGCAGTCGGCCTTAGAGGAAATTAAGAAATACTTGGTGAATCCTCCAGTCTTGGTTCCACCTCAACACAGGAAGCCTTTCAGGTTATATTTGTCTGCCGATGACGGTGTTATCGGATCAGCCTTAATTCAAGAATTTGAAGGGAAGGAACGTGTAATATATTACCTGAGCAGAAGATTGGTGGATGCTGAGACCAGGTATTCGGCCATAGAGAGATTGTGCTTATGTTTATATTTCTCTTGCACTAAGTTGAGGCATTATTTACTGTCGACCGAGTGTACTGTCATCTGCAAAGATGATGTGATCAAATACATGCTGTCAATGCCGATTTTGAGTGGACGAATCGGTAAATGGATTTTGGCACTGTCAGAGTTTGACCTAAGGTATGAATCGGCTAAGGTTGTTAAAGGACAGGTAATGGCCGATTTTGTTACTCAGCATTGTAACGTGGTGAGCTCTGTTGAAATTGCTCCTTGGACTTTATTCTTTGATGGGTCTACTTGCAAAGATGGAGCAGGTATCGGTATCCTCTTGATTTCACCCCGAGGACAGAAGTATGAAATCTCATTGTCGATTGTTGCTACTTCAACAAACAATCAGGCTGAATACCAAGCTTTACTTAAGGGACTGGAGTTACTCAGGGAGGTGCGTGCCGATGCTGTTGAAGTCTTCGGTGATTCCATGTTGGTGATTAATCAATTGATCGGGACATATGAATGCCGAAGTGAAGTGTTGATTGCGGCCCATGAACGTGTGTTTGCAGTTGTTGAAAGAGTTTAGAGAATACCGCCTTGAGCATATCCCTAGGCTGCATAATGAAGAGGCCAATCGGTTAGCACAGAATGCCTCAGGATATCAACCGATTCAAGAAGTCACGACATCGGTAACAGTTGCCGATGACTGGAGAAAGGAGATTGTCGATTACTTGAGGGATCCATCTAGGAAAGTTGAAAGGCGTCTAAGGTTTCAAGCTACTAAGTATGTGCTCCTCGACGATGAGTTGTATTATCGGACGATTGATGGAGTTTTACTTAGATGCCTCGGCAAAGAGGAATCGAAAGAGTTGATGGGTGAAATCCATGAAGGTGTGTGTGGAGCGCATCAATTGGCACTCAAGATGAAGTGGATGATTAGGCGGAATGGATATTATTGGCCGACAATCCTTGAAGATTGCTTTAACTATTTCAAAGGGTGCCAGGACTGTCAAAAATTTGGTAATGTGCAAAGGGCACCTGCATCGGCAATGAATCTTATAATCAAGCCTTGGCCGTTTAGAGGATGGGCTATTGATCTCATCGGCCAAATTTATCCGCCGTCGAATAAAGGGCATAAGTTCATACTTGTTGCTACCGATTATTTCACCAAATGGGTTGAGGCAATTCCCTTGAAGAAGGTGACATCGGCAAACATGGTGGATTTCGTTAAAGAGCACATTGTTTACCGATTCGGTATTCCTCAAACTATTACTACCGATCAAGGGACCATGTTCACATCGGGAGAGTTTGATGAGTTTGCTGCTAGTACGGGTTTTAAGGTGTTAAACTCTTCTCCTTATTATGCCCAGGCTAATGGTCAGGCTGAAGCTACTAATAAAGGGGTTATCAAGCTTATTAAGCGCAAGATTGAAGAGAACCCTAGAAGGTGGCATGTGGTGCTAAACAAAGCCTTATGGTCATATCGGATGGCTTGTCATGGTGCAACTAAGGTTTCGCCGTATCAGTTGGTTTATGGACACGATGCTGTCCTGCCTTGGGAAATCAAAACTGGTTCTAGGCGATTATCTTTTCAGGATCAATTGACGACCGATGACTACACTACTCTGATGAAAGATGAGCTAGAAGACTTGGCAGGTCATCGGTTGAGGGCATTAATTAGCATTGAAGAGAATAAGAAGAGGGTTGTCAGATGGTATGACAAGAAAGTAAAGGCAAAGGAGTTCGCCGATGGCGATTTGGTGTGGAAGTTGATTTTACCGATTGGGACTAAGAGCTCTAAATTTGGAAAGTGGTCCCCTAATTGGGAGGGTCCTTATTGGATAAAACAGTCTGCTCCTGGCAATGCTTACATTTTGGAAACTCTCGAAGGAGTGGCGGCGTTCTCTAGAGCGATTAACGGCAAATACTTAAAGAGGTACTACCCTAGCATATGGGTGGACGCGTAGTGCTCAGTTGAATGCCGATGCACGAAAAAGTTATATAAGTATCGGTAAAAACAAACTGGCATTATATTACAAGTCAAAACCAAGTATCAGAGTTACATTCTCGCCGATACAACAGACAAATTACAGCAAGGAATGGATGGCTGATATCGCACGCAGGCGAATTTGCTCTATTTCGTCCATCTCCTTGGCATCGGCATCGGCAGAACCCTCGACTGGCTTGATTTTGTTCTTCCATAAGATAGCTTGTCGGGCGTTCTGGTCCCTTTCTTGCCGCAGAACCCTGATGGTGTCAGACAGTTCGGCTTTCTTCTGGTTGGCTGCAGTCAAGGCCTCTTCAACCTTTTGTAATTCAGCCAGTAGTTTTTCTTTCCTTGCCGATAACTGAATGACTTCTTGCTCAACGCTGTTGATGGAGATTTCTTCTTGGCCGATGCCCTTATGCTTTTCATCGGCAATGCTTTTAAACTTGAGTTTTTCTTCCTCGCTCTTGGATTGAATGGCCCTGTCGGCAATGTGACAGGTAAGCTTCTGATACTGAATCTGCTTGATGTCGAGGAAGGTTGCCTGGAGAAGGATTTCTGCCATATCGGCAGGGAGATGGCTTTGGATATCCTTAAACACGATCCTTGCTGCCGATGAATCCTGAATGAGCTGGGACGTATCTTGTAGCAGCAAGGAAAGTAACTCTTCCAGCTTGGATTTGATCTCTGTCGATAAAGCTGGGACAGAGCTCTCCTCCTCCTCATCGTCATCAGGGACGTTGACTGCAAAGGAAAAAAGGCTGTCTACTTGAATGCGGCCTTGGCGTTCATCTTCGTTCTGGAGATTTAGGCTGTAGGAGAAGAGACTGTCTGGAGAATCCTGAGCCTGGAAGCAGAGGGGTTAAAATATGCCGATCCAAGGATTATACTAGAATTTTTAAGGGGTTAACTTACCATCTTGAAGTGAATCTCTTGCCTAGGGCTCGGCATGGTGGATGGTCCAGCTTCATCCTGAGTGGCAGCGATTTCCGATGAAGGAATTCCCATTGGGGAAGCACTTGGCGCTATCGGTGCTGGTGATGTTGTCACTGGTGTGGCTTCCGATGTTGCGCCTGGTCCTTGTGGTGACGATACCGCTCTCTCGTCAGGAGCTTCGACCGATGCCGATGTTGATATCGCCTCCGTTATGACGGGTGGAGTCGTCTCTGTATCGGGGACTGTGGTTGACGGTGCCGATGCTGATGCCGCCTCCGTTGCCATAGTAGGTGTTGTCGCCTCATCGGGGACTTCAGCTGACGGTGCCGATGCCTCCGCCGCCTTTGCCGCTGCCGCGGGTGGAACTGTCTCCTGATCGGGGACGTCGTCCATTGGCTGATCAGGGATAGGAGCCGATGGAGTTTCCGCCAATAACACGCCAGCAATTGGTGGTGCAAGTTGAGCCGGTGGTGAAGGAGAAGCCAGCCTCAGACGCCTCTTTTTCGTCAGCGCAGCAGCAGGAAAACCAACCCGTTTCGACGAAGACCGGGGGAAATCGGCAGTAGGGCTGGAAGGTGCTTGCCTGCTTGAAGCAGCTGCCGATGACCACAGTGCCTGAGAATATAAAGCAAGTCATATAAAATAAAATGTTGCCGATAAAACAACATGTAATCGGTACAAGTAAAGATGAGTTTACTGCGTAGACCCGCGTCAGGGCAACAGCAGCGGCCGATGTAGCTTGGGCTTTTGTAGGTATCGGCGTAGGTACCGGTTGAGGCGTGAAGACAGCTAGCGTCGGGGCTTTGGTGCTGATGATGGATATGGGACCCATTATCCGAAGATTGAAGGGCCTGCCACTGTTGCTCGTTGTGGGGATTGGATCATCGACCTTTCAAACGCAAAGGAGTTAAGTGTCGATGACGAAAGTAAAGCAACAAAATACATCGGATCGCAGACTTACTGCGTCATCAGGGATGATGTAATCGACGTCAATCAGGTGTCGATAGTAGTGCGAAGACTTGGCGAGTAGCTGGCACTTCCAGTCTTGCCACCAAGACTTGTACTCATTAGTGATGAAGGAGGTTGGCGACCAGGAAGACAAGTCGATATCTGACGTATCGGCATCGGCAGGGAGATTGATGACTTTGCTCCAGTCTAGAATACTGGAAATTATCTGCCTGGGCCTTACTGCTTTAGAGTAGCAGAGTTTGATCGGCAGTTGGCCAAATGTCAGTTGTCTCGCTGCTGCCGATGGGTAGTAGAACTCGTAGGATGGTGGGGCATTCTTCCCAGACCTGAAGATATTTACTAGGATAGCTCGAGGAGTGATGCTGGCCCTCATGATTGCTTGGTTCTCGGGCAGGTTCACATCGGTCAGGTTGAACAGCAGTGGGAACTGGTTGTGTTCATCAATATATGGTCACCAGGTCCGTTCCGAGGAAGGAGGTCCGTTGTAGAACTTCTGGAAAAAGTAGCCGAAGTGCTCTGTATCGGCATCGGTACCTGGCAGCACTATGATAGCCTCTCCAAAATTAAGTGGAGGGTGAGTTGCTGATTCATCATCCCCATATCGGTAATCTTCCGATATGTCCCTTGGGAATTGTTGGGCAAATAAATCAAACTGGAGGGCCCTGTGCATGTGTGCGTTCAGCCACAGGTTGACAAACCACCAGGGGCCCCAAGATTGCCGATGGGTTCTCCTAGCAGTAGCTTCTGGGACACATGATGTAGCAATCGGTATACTGATCCAAGAAGGTACCTGCCTAAAGGGAGCCTTGTTCCATCGGCAAGTAGTTCAGCCGCTGGAAGGTGCATGGTGGTCGGGCCGATGGTTTTGCCGCAAAAGACGAACTTCTCCAACCACATGTTCAGGAAAATGGCGTGCTCCCGTTGGGTTACCTTGCCGGTTTTCTGGTTCTCTTTGATGTAACCCGTCCAACCGCCGATGTTCCGGGTATTCACCTTGTACTCGGCCTTTCTGTTGAAGAGGGTGAACGTATCGGCAGAGGTGATATCCAAGCCGGTCAGCATGTAGACATCGGCAAGGGTTGGGGTGGCTGGTCCATGTCTAAAGAGGAAGGCGTTCATGCTATCGGACCAGAAGTATGAGGCTGTCATCAACAAGTTCTCATTCTTCTCCATATCGGCAATTGAAAGCCTGATACACTGATCCAGGCTACATTCTTGCCAGTACACTTGCTGTGATCTGACTACTCTCAGGTACCAATTCTTCCATCCCTTGGTAGGCTTGGGCCATGAGCGGAATGTGTCCTTCCACAGTCCTAGACTGAAATGCTCAGATCTGAACGGTACCTGGTTGGTTTCTGCATTGATGATGAAGGTGGGGTCTGGATTGCCCATTGGGCCTATGCAGCTAAGGTTGGAACTGGCGAGTGGGATGACTACCTTGTTGTATAGTTCCTAGGGTTCAAAGAAAAGGGGACAAAATCAGAAAAAGAATGGGGATAAATCCAGATTTTTGTGAGGAAAAGAACCATGCAGGAGGTTGGATTAGGCAGGAATAAGCCTTACCTTTGGAATGTCGACTTGGATCGCCATTGGAGTCAGAGGAATGCTTGCAGTTCGTCCTTGATTGCGGAGGAGTACTGTTGCTCGAGCTCGTGTTCTTCAGAGCGGCTGGAGGTTGAAGATGAAGGCAGGAAGATGAAAGTGAAAATGAGCTCGGGTAAAAAGGCAGTGTGAATCTCGGTAACTTTTATAAGCTTGTTCAGGGGCATTTTGGGGTTCCGTTTCACACTATGCAAGAATGTGGAGAGGCCCGCGGTAGATACGCGCGGTGATCGAGGTGGTCTGCAACTATTTGTGCTACAATCGAGGGATTTTATTATTAAATTGCAGTTCCACGCACAAAGATTGAGGAAACCGTGCATCCATCTCGGAGGTAATGGCTACAGCAACGGCTACAGTGGAGAGAATTTCGGCACGTAAAGTATTATACGTCCCAAAACTGGGGGGCATGTGTTGACACCGTTTTTCAACACGTGTCAAATGAGCTAAGGCTTGACTGGTCAGCGGTCGTTCTCCATCGACATCGGGAAATCTTGAGTCGGTATTGCCGATGAGAGTGCTGCGGAAAGACCAAGTGCGCTGCCGAGGAGACCTTGCCGATTGCCGATAAGGAGACATTGTTGATTGCCGATGAAGGGTCATAGCCGACCGCTGATGAAGAGTGGTTGCCGATTGCCGATCGGGATTGATTGGTGATGCCGATCGGGAAGTATTGCCGATGCCGATGGGTATGAGGTGCCGATGAGTACATCATAACTTAGCATTTGATGTTAGCAGAAGGTTACCGGTGGCCAAAGAAGGAAGGCGCGGATTGAAGGGATCTACCGATGGAAAGTTTCCATCGAAGAGAAGTATAAGGAAACTGGTGTCTTGTACCAGTATTATTATTATGGTAGTTTAAGTCCGGCTCTTGCATGAGTTGTTTATTTTCCTTTGGAATAGGTGTGTTTGTTTAGGGAAATAAATATTGTTATCCGGCTCCTGCGCGAGTCAGTTTCCTTAAAATTAGGAGTTTGTTTTAGGAAGGGTACGCGTCGTGTCTTTGTACAACTCTCCACGCGGGAGTATAAATATGTGCCCGAGGGCTATGGAAAAAACAATCAATCCAATCAAAACAAACCAATTTTATTCTTATTCTACTTTTTATTGCAATTTACCTTTTACTGCATTAGCTGTAGTTATCAACGAGTTCTTCAAGCTTCGACGGGCTGCATCACCTTGATCTCCGTCAAATCCTTGCAAGTTCCGCGTGGGAGTACCTCTGAGCTTTGGCATTCCGGGCGCATCGCTGTTTGCCTCGTTCAGCTCTGCTCTAGTTATCCTTGATCAATCTAAGCTTTGACATCTGGGCGCATCGCCGTTGTCTCGTTCAGTTTTGTTCTAGTTATCATCCTTGTCGATGGATTGGTCAAATCGACTGGCACGCCTCCGGAATACCGAGCTTTGGGTAATAGCCCGAGGTGTTCGCAAATTCTGACGCTTTTTGTGTCAACAACCTCCAACAAGGCAACTAAAGGCGAGTGAGTGCTCGTCGTCAGGGGAAGCACCTCTGTATTCTGTGCCTAAATCTCAGCTCTGGTGGGGGTAGTTTCTCTAGTCAACTCACTATAAGTAGCAGTCAAGTCACGTGTAGTCTCTGCAATAGAAGCGCTCAGGACAGTGTAAAACCTGTCAGAGTGGAGTCTCTCCCGGGGACACTAACCACTGAGAAACCTGAGTCATGGGATTCTGGAAGACTTGAGAAGCTGGCACCTAACTCTGAGGCCCACTAGGATGTACTGCTGGAGTCGGTGCCACTATTTAAGAAGGTCCTACCTGTGTAGACTATAGATGTGAAGTTCTAGGGAGGCCAAGCTGTGGTGAGAGAGAGGAACTAGGGGCAAGAATTCACTCAAGTAATTGTGTCTGCCGCCTGTGGTACTCAAGGAACTACAGCTGAAATGAGTCTTGTTTGTGAAAGCCATCTAGGCCCCATGGTTTCGGTGATTAACGAAATACTGTGTTATTATGGGTAATGTGTGTTTTGTAGAGGTAATTTGAGTGTTAGACCATAGTGTCAAAGTTGAATGGGCAACATATGGTTATCTAATGCCCTCAAGATGGATATCGTTTCATATTTCAAAGGAAGATGATGAAGACCCTAGAATGAATAGGTCTAAGTTCCAAAAAGGAGATGAAGGGCACTTAGTATAGATAGGGCTTTATTTGACCTTTGACCATATTATCAAGAGGGGTCAGAATGAGTAGCTTGACTTATGAGAGCTTCATGACTTAGGTGTGGTGCACACTCAACATACTTAGCTCCAAGACATCCTTAGTTGTCCCTAAGATAGCATAGAACAACTTTCATTTTCATCGCGATGAAGTTTGAAGTTGACAGAGCCGTTTTCTAGGCATCAGACGCTGAAGTCCAAGGCATCGGACGCGCGTCCGTTGGGTCTATTGCTAGGGTCTGGCAACGGACACTAGCAATTGACGCTGGGTGTTGGTAAACAGTGTGTCTGATGGCCATACAGAGAGGTTCCAGAGAGGCTCCCAAGCCAACAGACGTGTCCGTTGGCATGGCGACGGACGCTGTCGTGCATCCGTTGATTTAATGGAGTGAATTTTCCCGAACCCCGAGAGCATCGAGTTTGCATAGAGCATCTGTTGGCCAGGTTTTCAAACTGCAACTAGCCATTGGGCAGGGCATTGGAGCGTCCGTTGCCTAGACATCGGAGCGTCCGATGCCAACTTAAACTGTCTGTTTTGTGCGCCCGTGGGCTGGCTGTGTGTGGGAGTATTTATACCCCATTGATTGCCTCCCCAACCCGCCTTTGCTCATTCCAAGTGCTAAGAAACACATTTAGAGGTTGGGAGAGAGAGAAAGAGCCCTAGTGAGAGAGATTTGAGAATCCATCAATAGTTTTCCCTCACTAGT
Source organism: Microstegium vimineum (assembly GCA_022036555.1). Lineage (NCBI taxonomy): Eukaryota > Viridiplantae > Streptophyta > Magnoliopsida > Poales > Poaceae > Microstegium > Microstegium vimineum. The sequence goes on along the minus strand of CM039124.1, from coordinate 20,494,407 downwards.
GATTCCAAGAGTTCAAGTGTGCATCCATCCATCTCATGAGGCTTGAGTGAGTCAAGTGAGAGTTCTAAGCTTGTTACTCTTGGTGATCGACATCACCTAGATGGTCCTGTGGCGATCGGAGGAAGGTGATAACCAGAAGATTGTCAACGACCCTTCTCCAATGACTTGTGATCGGTTGTGGGCGGTTCACCGAGCTGGAGTGGCGAAGAACCAGCCTGTAGAGAGCACTCAACCCTTGCATGGGTTGAGAGGGAGCAATACCTTGCGCGGTGCTCCAACGAGGACTAGGGGGAGTGTCGACTTCCTTGATACCTATGAACACATGGTTGATATGTGCCCATATTGTTTAGTTTTGTGTTGAGTTATTGATCAACATTTGGGTGTTTCATTTTGAGCGGTTTCACTACCCTTGCTGTGAAAGCAGAAAACGTGTGCCTGTCTATCAGCATTTGGTGTGCAGGTGCTAGGCCCAGAGACACTAGTAAATGGCGTGGTGAAGGTCTAGTAGAGGCTTTCTGTGCGGATGGACTGAGAGCAGTGAAGGGCGGAAGCGGGGCTCGGATCGACGGACCGGGGCGTCAGCGTACTAGCTGTGGTGGCTAGTACTTGGCACCGTCGAGTGTGAGAAGACATGGAGGTAGACCGAGTTGACTGAGTCAAGATGGCGGATGAGCGGGTCGAGCGGGAGGCTTATGGGACTTAGAGTCCGACCGGGCGAGGACAAGTTGACTTTACTTGACAAGGTTACTTTACTTGAGCGGTTTGGTGGTTTGGGCCGCAAAACCACCGGTGGACGGTTTCTGAGTTTGGGCCTCAAAACTCGAGGTTCGGTAGTTGAGCCCAAAGCTACCGGTGGCGGGTTTCGCGGGTTTGGGCCTCAAAACCTGGGCGGCGCTTCCGAGGAAGCAGAGGCGACACATGGCTGAATCCTGGAGGTTGCGTCGAGGCGACGTCAAGTCTAGGCAGGAAGCGGGGCCGTCCGATCAACTTGAGGAAAATATCTCCAACTTGGATTACAGTGTCTTAGGACTAAGTAATTCGGTCATGTATCTAGGGGGTGATTTGGGAAATGTCCAAAGCACCGTTAAGTAGTGGATGAAGGGTGCTTACCCCTTCACCTGTTTCACTTCACTCATTTCCTCCCTCTCTACTCTCTCTCAATCCTCTCTCTAGTTCATGAGGTCCCTAGATTGGTTAGGATCAATCTTTGTAAGAACTTTTCACTTGTTTTGGTTGGAAATCGGAGGCCTTACCCTCCGTAAGCCATTATGGCTTTTATTTCATGATCTTGTCCCTTGTTTGCTTGAGTTCTTTGCGATTTGGTTTTTACCTCTTTCTAATCCTTTTTTGTTCCCAAGATGAGAACTTTTGATTGAGAGTAGTTCTTGCAGATCCGTTAGAACCAAGTTGTGAGAAATCACGAGGAGCACCTTTGCACCAAAGGGTTTACGCTCAAACCTCACGAGCACGCAGATCGGGTGATTTCATTCTCAAGTTCTTTGTTTCTTGAGTTCTCCCCGAAATCCTTGTTTCCCATGGATTCACACCAAATTGAGTGATGATTTCTTCGGGATTGCTCCTCCATAGCACTAGGATCATGCCTACCAAGTTTGATTGTTATTGGTGATCATTTGGTCGCGAATTGGGAAGATTTGAGGGAGAAGAATTCAGTTTTGCGTTTTTGGAATTTACTGCATGCTGCTTGAGGGCATCGGATGCCGCATAAGTTTGCATCGGACACTGTCCAGACTCGCATCGGACGCTAGGGCCTCTGCTTGCCAGCGTCTGTCGCTCAGACAACTCTGAGTCGGCTTGCATCGGACACTCGCCAGCGTCCATTGGCAATCCACCAGATGCGTCCGTCGCCTCTCTGTCTCTCTCGGGTTTTCGGATTAATTTCCATCGGACGCTCACCAGCGTCCGTCGGGCATCCATCAGACGCGTCCGTCACTGAGGGGTGCTCTCGGGTTCGGCGTTGGAGCGTCCGTCGCCTTGTGACCCAGCATCCGTTAGGTGGTGTTTCAACTTGGTTTGCCTAAGTGCTTGCCTCTTTTCCCTAGGGGTCGAGAATTTGGTTTTCGGGGTTTCCGCTGAGATTTCCTCCACTGCCGTTGAGCTATCATTTCTTCGATTTCGTCTGGATCCCCCGAGCAATAGTGGGTTGTGTTTTGTGAAGAGTGGCCCAGATATTTCCGAGTGAAATTTGAGGCTGCCATTCACCCTGTTGACGGTCCTTAAGTACCAATTTTAACCGTCAACTAAACATGGAAAAGGATCTAAATGAAACCACTAGCTATAATTAGGGTTTATACTGACAGATTTCCACAAGTTTTGGTGAATGTTTGTTTCTGCAGGGGGTTATCAGAAAATACCAAGGAAAGGCCCACATGTCATGTTTACATAGAGATATTTATCAACCGCACAATTTTCTGTACTCTAGAAGGTTCCAGGAGACACCAGAACAAACGGGAGGTGAAACGGGCCCGGAGCCAGGGTGCCCGCCCTAGCCCTAGGGCTGCCGCCCTACCCCAGCGCCAATCAGCTTCTGCTTCACGGATCATGCTCCACCGCCTTTGAGGATCAATCTAAACCCTTCGCCTAAGGTCGGTTTGATCCGACGACCGACATTCATTCGAGGAGGCTATATCAGCAAGGCCCCTGACCCCCCTGAGGATCATCTCATCTCATTATTCTTCTCTAGAGCAAAAGCTAGAGTTTCAATTAGAGAGAAGGAGAGAGGTCCCTCTAGTTGTCTAGATCTAGTCCTTCTAGTTCTAGTTCATCTAGTTGTAATTAGAGGCGAGAGAGAGGAGGAGAGAGCTAGGAGGAGCCGGATCTGTCGGATCTTCCTCAACATTGTACCTTTGCAGCATCTGGTTCTGAGCAATCTCTAGGTTCTTCATTTATTTCTAAGTATCTTATTTCAGTTCTTACTTTATTCTTTTTATGGGATCTCCGCTTGTATCGAGTGCTCTAGTTTACAATTGGAATTAGAGTAGTAAGCGATAGTGTAGACGTGGTGTCTAGACTAGAGTTTACCTAAGTTTGCGCCCAATCCTACGGATAGTTGTGGTAGCCCCAGGGGTGACAGCTCTGTAAGGCCTTTGTAGTCCACCACGTTCGGGTTGGTGTTTTCGTAGAGCTTTTGGCAGCCTCTCCCAACTACCTTTTTCCTAGTCTTTGTTGAGAGTTGGGAAGGTATTGTTGCTCCAAAGTAAGTAGAGTATAGTGGGCCTTTGATTAGATATACCTCTTAGAAAACTCTAAAATCTGTCTTGACGTAGTTATCATTATTTACCTATTTATGATTCTCTATCCATTTATCTTATCTACTATAAAAATATTCTATCTTATCTACCTTGGATGCTCTTAGTTCCTATCTAGTACACTTCACATTCCCCGTGGAAATTGATACCCTTGGAATACTCACGGGTGAAAGCTACAGCGGTATCCGTGCGCTTGCAGATTTATCTGTTTGCGTTAAGTAATACCAACAAGCTTTCTGGCACCGTTGCCGGGGAACGGTAGCTGTTCTAGTTTTGAACTATGGTCATCCATCTACCTTTTTCCTTTTTACTTTTTACCATCTTTCTCACCTTACCATTTTCACCTTACCACATTCATAAATATTTTACTCCAAAGGGTGACTTGTTGGATACTCCACCTTCTTCACCCCTCATTCTTATAAATGTCTATGAGCTTCGCCATGCTTGTATAGCCATGGTTTGAGAGCAACCTTTCTCTAGTTTTGGTTTAGTTTTAACTTCATTTAAAGATATGAATTATCCAAGTATAGAGGAGGCCCCAAACAAGACCAATTTAAACTTACATGAAGAATCAACCATAGAGATTGGAGAGGAAGATGATATCAATGAGCATGGAATCTATTCCATAACTATCTCTTTAAACCCATGCTCATATGAGACATTTCCCATACCCATTGGTCTCTTTATTACCACACATGACATCTCCATCACCCTCACACTTTCTGTTTACAATTACTTTAAAAGGGTGGTTATCGATGCATATGTTTATCATAAATATTGTAGATATCATTGTACTAAATCTTGAGATAGGTAATGGAGGAGAAAACATTTCACTAAAAGCACATCTTGAAAGGTTTCCCAAGGACAAGCTTAGTGTCCTAAAACAAGCACCTCTGAGATCTTAACATAAGTGTTCACCTTTATGTTGCCTACCCTTGTAAAATGAGCATAGAAATATATTATTATATTCCTTTGGGTATTTTTTGTCACTAACCTTTCCAGGTATAGAGCAGAAAGAATGAAGGAATGACAAGCATAAGGTATGTCCAACCAATTATTATGCAACATTGAATTTCATTCATCCAATCTTGATTTTTTGCAAAATTCAAGCTTGGGGGATAACCCATAGTAAAAACATATTTTGCCATGTTGCTACATCATATTATTTGTACCCCTTTAAGGCATGCTCAACTACTAAAAAAATCATACTCTTTCATCTTCACTTGAGTAAATCTCCATAATATTTTCATGCTACCTTTGTTTGCTATAGTATATGTTTAGGTTTTGAAGTATTTTCATATACCTTTTAAATTATGCATGGTGCTTAGTTTAAATCAAAGGTATTTTTGGATATTACTTCTAAAGGCTTCTTAATTTAAGTGTAATGCTTAGGTTAAAATGTCTTCCTAAATCAAATTAGACATGGAGTCTAGGTTGATTTTTGAACTGATAGTATACTAGAGTAGATATTGGATATTTTGTTGGACTAACCCCTGTAGGAAAACTTTCAATATCAAATTGGGAAGTCTTGAGATGAACTCATACCATATATGAAGAGAGATACATGAACTTCAACAATTTTCACAAGGGAGATGCAGCTAATTCATCATGATGAATTCCATGGAGCAAGAAGAAGACATCTACAATCAAGCCACTGCGAACACATGGTGGATAAGTACCCATGTATGTTCAACTTTGATGATGAGTGATCGTCCAACATGTGAGTGTTTCAGTTTGAGTGGCTTACCCTAACCTCTGCGAAAGCAGAAATGTGTGCATGTCTATCCGCTTGTGGTGTGCAGGTGCTATGCCTAGTGATAGTGGTCAATGGCGTGGAGAAGGTCGAGTAGAGGCTTGCCGTGCCGATGGACTGAGAGCGGTGAAGGGCGGAAGCGGGGCTTGGACTGAGGCAAGTGGTCCGTACCCATGTATGTTTGCTGGCGGACTAGCTGTGGTGGCTAGTACTTGACATCGGCGAGTGCGAGAAGACATGGAGGTAGACCGAGTCGGCCGAGTCAAGACGGTGGACCCGCGAGTCGAGCGGAGGCTTAGGGGACTCGGAGTCCGACCAGGCGAAGACAAGGTGGCTTGCATCAAGTGGTTTGGTGGTTTGGGCCTCAAAACCATCCGTGTCGGTTTCCGAGTTTGGGCCGCAAAACTCGGGGTTCGGTAGTTGAGCCCAAAGCTACCGGTGGCAGGTTTCCTGGGTTTGGGCCTCAAAACCTAGGCAGAGCTTCCGAGGAAGCGGGGATGGCACTTGGCGGAATCCTGGAGGTTTCGTCGAGGCGACGACAACTCCCGGCAGGAAGCGGGGCCGTCCATTCAAATCGAGGAGGTTTCCGGAGCTTGGACTGCAATGCTTAGGCTAGGTAGTTCACTCATGTATCTAGGAGGGTCTTTGGGAAATAGCCAAAGCCCCGTTAAATAGAGGATGAAGGGGTATCCTCATCCTCCTCTCTGGCATTACTCTCTCTCCCACCTATTCCTAGGTTTTCCCTTCCCTAGCTTCTTCTTGCTTGAGATCCACCGTGTCACCGGTGTAAGAACTTGTGATTGTTGCGAGGAATCGGAGGCCGTAACCTCCATAAGCCATGGTGGCTTCGCTTTTGTGATCATGACCCTGTTTTGCTTGTGTTCTTCGTGTTTTGCTTTTGCTCTCTCTTTTTCTTGAGATGATTTCTCTTTGTAGGGAGTAGCGTTGCGAAATCCACTTGAACCAAGTTGTTCGTATTCATGAGGAGCTTCTTTGCACCGAAGGAATTCTCCTCAAACCTCATGAGTGCGTAGATCAGGCGATTTCTTTGTGGCATTCTTTGTTTTGCTCTATTCTCCCCCAAATCCGAGTGTTCCCGTTTATCCTCTCCAAATTGAGCAATGATTTCTTCGGGATAGCTCCCCAACTGCACTAGGATCATGCCTACAAAGTTTGTTTGCAGTTGGTGATAATTTGGTTGAGTTTTGGGAAGATTTGGTGGAGAGAAGTTCGTTTTCGCGAGGAACAGTTTTTCTCCTGTGAGCGTCGGACCACTTCCCCCCTAAGCTTCGGACCAAGGCAAGTGGTCCGGTGGTCTCGAATTTTCCTGTGTCGAGCAACAAGGGGCGTCGGACCACCCTCCGGACTTCTTGGCTTTTGAGCTCTGGACCTTAGACGAGTGGTCCGGTGGCTCTGCTGAGTTTTCCTACCACGCGTCGGACCACTCTCCTTGGTCCGACGGGGTAGTCCGGTGGTCTGGTCCGGAGGTCGGTAGGTTACTGGTTTGTTTGGCGAGTGAGCACCGGACCACCTTCCTTGGTCCAGAGGTGGAGCCGAACTAGTCTGGAGCCTCTAGTCTGGAGCTAGGAAGCTCACTGTGTTGCTTTGCTTCAGCTGGACGAAGCGTCGGACCTGAGCTCCGGACTACTCTCCTTAGTCTGGTGGCTCTGCCCCAACTGGTTCGGAGCCTCTGTTGGTGTTGTTTTTCCTCCGTTCTTTTCGCTATTTGTTTCTCCGGGTTCGTGACTAGCTCCGCTCTGTTCCTAGGACATCTCCTAGAATATCCACCCTCTTGTGGGTCGTGAGCCTAGTTCTTCTTTGGGTTGTGCTTGGGACAAGGGTCAAGATCTTTGGAAAGAATTTTTATTTGGCTCCAATTCACCCCCCTTCTAGTCGCCGTTTCCGGTCCTTCAATTAGTATCAAAGCCAGGTTAAGGATCAATCCACCTTACACGGTTCTTGATCCGCGAAGGCGACATGGAGCGAGGTGCTGGTAAACCTCCCTACTTCGATGGAACCAACTTTGCCTATTGGAAGGTACGCATGTTAGCTTACCTCCAAGGGCTTGACACAAAGTTTTGGGAGATTTGTGAGAATGAGAACTACGTGGTTCTTGAGGCTCGGATCACCGATGCCCAGGTTACGCAGCATGCATCTAATGCAAGAGCCCATAGCATTCTCTTCTCTTGTCTGTCTCTCCCGGAGTTTGAGCGAGTTTCGAGTCTCACTACGGCACGGGAGATCTGGCAAACACTCTTGAGATATCATGAGGGCAACCCTCAGATCAAGTCTAGACTCTTTGACACGTACCGTGTAGAGTATGAGAACTTTACTTAGTTGGCCGGCGAATTTTTTGACGGGATGTTCACTCGCTTCCAATCTATCGTCAACAAGATGCGTGCCAATCGAGCCAACTTGCCTTATGATGATCATGAGATGGCTATAAAGCTTTTGCATCCTCTTGATCGGAAGGTATGGGAGATGAAGGTGGCTGCCATCTAGGAGTCACCGGGCTATGATGCCGTGACCGTGGACGAGCTATTCAGCAAGCTCAAGTCCTTGGAGATTGACTACCAGACCCGGGCCAAGCTTGAAAACCCGTCGAAACCATCTATGGCGTTGGTTTCTGGCCCCGACAGTACGTCTTCTTCCTCCTCTGACCCTTCACACTCCTTGTTTGCTTTGTCTTTGATTTCTATGACAGAGGAGCAAGTGGAGGCTCTTGGAGATGATGAGCTGGCTTTGGTCATCACCAAGTTCTCAGGGTTTCACAACAGCCGTTTGAACCGTCGGCGTGGTGGCTCAGCCAAGGGGTGCTACCATTGCGGTGATGAGGATCACTTCATCGCAAACTGCCCCAAGAAAGCTGCAAACGACTTCACCAAGCGCAAGGACAAGCGCGAGCACCACTTCGAGGACAAGCACAAGCCAAAGGGTGTCTACCACAGAAGGTCCTCCAAGAAGGTGATCGACAAGGTGAAGGCCAAGCGCAGAGCCTTCCTCGCCTCCCTCAGTGACATCGATGCCTCCTCCGACGGAGATGCTTCTTCGAGCGATGATGAGTCCAAGGGAAAGGTTGAGGACAAGCTCAATGGCCTGTGCTTCTATGCCGACGCCAAGCACGGTGGCTTTTGCACCATGGTGATTGAAGAAGGCAAGGTCGGCAAGCGCAAGGATGGCCCCGACTACGACTACAACTCCGACACACCCGAGGTACCACCCACCGTCGAGTCCCTCTCTCTTGAGATTGAGTCTCTGAACGACGCCTTGATGAGTCAAGATGCGTTGCTCAAGTGTGCTGCTGTCGAGAGGAATGACTTTAAGGAGAAGTACCTTAGCGCGCTTCATGAGCTAGATTTTGCTAAGGCGTTAGTGGTGGTTACCGAGGAGGTAGAGTGTGATCCTTGCGCCATTCACATGTCTGATCTTGTCACTCTCCAGGACAAGTATGGCACTCTACTTGAGGAGGTCAGTGAGCTAAAGGCTAGGCCTAGCTTACTTGGTGCGTGCAAGTCTTTCTTAGGCTTGCGTTCTGAGCTAGCACAGAAGGATGCTAAGATTGCTGTGTTAGAGAAGGTCAGCTCAGATAGCACTAGAGAGTTGGATCGCTTTGAGGCTTTGGAGTTTGAGATCGCGTCGTATAGACACGACAAGATGCGAACCGAGGAAGAAAACACATACCTCGGTCCATCTTGAGCTGGGTGTCTTGCCGAGAGCCGCAGTTGGGGATGATGCTTAGCAAATGCAAAAGGGCTGGCAACACGGGAGTAGGCTTTGCTATAGGTGGGAAGGACGATAGCATGTTCGGTAAGATCGGTGAGTGTAGTGGTTTGAGAAAGAATGAGAAACCCACCACAACTCCCAAGCTTACCAAGATCACTCTACCTAAGCCTACCAACCCCTCTGAGTTTCCTATGAGAGATGGTGTGTTTGAAGAGCCACCCAAAACCACTCCACAGAAGCAAGTGTGGATTGTCAAACCGAACCATCTTCGCAACCCACTTGATACACTGCCAGACATCTCTAGTGATCCCCTTCCTAAGAAAGCTAGAGCCACCCAACCCAACAAGAGAGTGCCTACCAAGAGAGTGGTGAGGTACCGGGATAGGCATTTGGCTGAGTTTTGCTATAGGAGGAAGAAAGATGATCGGAGGCAGGTTGAGTTGAACAACCGGGACATGTACCACCCACGAGTTGGGGTGCGTGAACCGGAAGTTCGGAGGCGCACTACTAGGCCTAGAGGTACAATGCCTCAAGGTGCTAAGCCTCAGGAGGCGAGACCACGTGGTGGTCGTGCCCGGCGGGGTACCGGTTGTGACTCATACGACTACGGGCCTCGTGGCGGTGGCTTTACTCCACCCTTCGTTAGCGGACCACATTTTTCCTATCGTGTTGATCGCTATCCCTCCGTGGGGTAGGAGATATTTGGCTTTTCTCCTAACCCATTCTTTGGGCAAATGACACAACACTGGTATCCTTCACAGTTTACTAACCCAGTGTTGGTCCATTTGCTCACCCTATGTCTTTTTATTGATGTAGGAAGGAGGACTGGAGGAGACTTGGCTTGTGGATTCTGGATGTTCACGCCATATGACCGAAAGTGCCAAGTGGTTCTCCAGCCTCGACCCCGTGCGCCACACCGAGTACATTACATTCGGGGATAAGAGTAAAGGTAAGGTTGTCTCCCGAGGGTCGATCCGTGTGAACTCTTCTTTTGTCCTCAAGGAAGTTGCTTTGGTTGCGAATTTGCATTTTAACCTTCTTTCGGTTTTGCTACTCCTTGATGACGGTTTTGATGTCAGTTTCAAGCCTAATCTCTCTCGGATTTTGGACTCTCGTGGTGAGCTTGTTTGCTGGATTTTACCCTTCGGGAAGGTTTTTCGTACGGATTTTTCTATCTCTTTCGGACCTTATCGTTTTCTTCTTGCCGGTTCTTCTACCGAACTTTGGAAGTGGCATAGGAGATTGGGACATTTGAGTTTTGACTTGCTTGCAAGGCTTAGCTCAATGGACCTTATCCAAGGATTACCAAAGCTAAAGTTCGAGAAGGATTTGGTTTGCCATCCTTGCAGGCATGGCAAGATGGTTGTTGCTTGCCATCCTCCTGTGACTGAGGTCATGACCACTCGACCCGGCGAGCTCTTACACATGGACACAGTTGGTCCAGCTCGGGTGAGGTCGGAGGGAGGGAAGTGGTATGTGGTTGTAGTCGTTGATGAAAACTCGAGATACTCTTGGCAGTTCTTTTTGGAGAGTAAGGATGGGGCTTTTCCTTTGGTTTGAGATCTGATTTTGAGATTGCAAAATGAGCTACCTAAGAATGCCATGAGAGCTATCCGCGGTGACAATGGCACAGAATTCAAAAATGCTCACTTTGCATCTCTTTGCTCTTCTTTGGGACTCGACCATCAGTTTTCCTCACCTCACACTCCCCAACAGAATGGTGTTGTTGAGCGCAAGAATCGTACCCTTGTTGAGATGGCCAGGACGATGCTCGATGAGCATAGGACTCTTATGAGCTGCGTTTTGGGAGACCACCCAAGGTAAGTCACCTACTGGTGTTTGGGTGTAGGTGTTTCATCCTCAAAAAGGGCGGTAAGTTGGATAAATTTGAATCATGGTCTTCTGACGATATTTTTCTTGGTTATTCTACTCACTCTCGTGCTTATCGTGCACTTAACCTTGAGACTAACCGAGTGATGGAGACTTGTGAGATTACCTTAGATGAAACTATGCCCTGTGTTTGTACTGCTTTTGAACTTGCAGGTGATGATGAGGTGAACACCAGCATCTTTGTCGAGGAGGAGCAGGATGACGCTGATTGGGGTGATCCCGAGCTGACTCCACCGGCTGCCCCCGTCGACCCTACGACGTCCACTTCAGCTCATGGTCCCGATCCTACTACTTCCTCTACATGGGGGCCGTTCGAGCAGCTTCCTCAGTCGGTGCCCGTTGCACCTGAGGGAGCTCCAGCTGCTGTCGAGGGGAGGCCACTTTGTCCGGGCAGGCTCCCCGCCACATCCAGCGGTAGCACCCGTCGGAGAACATCATCAGCGACATTGACCGTCGAGTCACGCAGTCCAGGTCCTATATCACTCACTTTGCTCATTCGGCTTTTGTCGCTTCTTTTGAGCCCCGAGATGTTGGACACGCTTTGATGGATCCGGATTGGGTTAATGCCATGCATGAGGAGTTAGAAAACTTTGAGCGAAACCATGTTTGGGTCTTAGTTCCTCCACCACCTAGTTGCCACCCTATCGGTACAAAATGGGTTTTCAAAAACAAACAAAGTGAGGATGGGGTGGTAGTGTGCAACAAGGCTAGGTTGGTAGCTCAAGGCTTTTGTCAAAAGGAGCGAATAGACTATGAGGAAACCTTTGCTCCCGTAGCTCGTTTGGAAGCCATTAGAATCCTTCTAGCTTTTGCGGCCTCTAAGGGTTTTAAACTTTTTCAAATGGACGTTAAAAGTGCTTTCTTAAACGACTACATAGAGGAGGAAGTTTATGTTAAACAACCTCCCGGTTTTGAAAATCCCAAGTTTCCAAACCATGTTTTTAAACTTCACAAAGCTTTGTATGGTTTGAAACAAGCACCTAGAGCATGGTATGATAGGCTAAAAACCTTTTTGCTTGCTAAGGGCTTTAAGATGGGATCGGTAGATAATACGTTGTTTCTCCTCAAGCAAGGCAAAGACACTCTCCTTGTCCAAATATACATGGATGATATCATCTTTGGTGGTTCTTCTCATGTTCTTGTTGCCAAGTTTGCAGATATTATGAGCAGGGAATTTGAGATGAGTATGATGGGAGAATTGACCTTCTTTCTCGGGTTGCAAATCAAGCAAACCCGGGAAGGGACGTTTGTGCACCAAGGCAAGTACACGAAGGATATCTTGAAGAAGTTTGACATGGGTGAGGCAAAGCCTCTTTCGACGCCCATGTCGACTACGACTGCCTTGGATGTGGACAAGGAAGGAGAGGCGGTGGACCAGACCAAGTACTGAAGCATGATTGGGTCGCTTCTGTACCTGACGGCGACCCGACCGGACATTCAGTTCGCCGTCTGCTTGTGTGCACGCTTTCAGGCATCCCCACGGACTTCGCACAAGCAGGCGGTGAAACGCAGCATGAAGTACTTGCACTTCACTCCCGAATTTGGTCTTTGGTTCTCCACCTCTTCCTCTCTTGTGCTTTGCGGTTATTCTGACGCCGACTTTGCCGGTTGCCGACTTGATCGGAAGTCCACTTCTGGGACTTGCCAGTTCCTCGGGTCTTCTTTGGTTTCTTGGTCTTCTCGCAAGCAATCTAGCGTGGCACAGTCGACATGCAAAGCTGAGTACATTGCAGCGGCTAGTTGTTGCTCTCAGTTGCTTTGGATGATTGCCACTTTGAGAGATTTTGGTCTTGAGCTTACTAAGGTGCCTCTGCTTTGTGATAGCACGAGTGCAATTAGTGTGGCTAAAAATCCCGTGCTTCATTCAAAGACCAAGCACATTGAGATCCGCTTTCACTTTCTGCGTGATCACTACGAGAAGGGCGACATTGACCTCCGGCATGTCGAGACCCAAAACCAGCTTGCGGATATTCTCACTAAGCCATTGGATCAAGCTGCGTTTTCTCGCCTTCGGGGTGAGTTGGGTGTTTGCTTTCCTTTTTAGAGGAGGAAAGTTTTGTGTATCATAGTTCTTTTTGGTTCTATTTGTCTTTTCTTTGTCCTTCTTCTCTTTTGGTGTCTTTTGTAGTGTTAGTTGGTGACATTGCATTTTGCATCTCATTTGCATTTGTGACATAGTTCTTTTTAAGCTTCATATCTATAGCCGATATGATGAATCTATGCTCTATTTGAGGTTCTTTATGTGTCTATGGTGTTTCCTAACTTAGACTCTTTTTGATCTATATGATATGCAATAGAGCTAAGTTAGAAAAGCTTTAAAACTGAATTTAAATTCCCCATGTCACCTCTGAAATGGCACTAGCATGTGTAGGCTTTTGAAGATCCTTCTTGGCTGCCTTGTATATAGCTTGTAGCTATGGCTCTTCATTGTTTCATTCACTACCTTTGAGCACCATGATTAATATCTAAATTGAAATTGCTCTCTGTTTTGTGAATTGGAAAGATCGAGTTGGGTCTGCTTTGTGAGCACTTCACCGTGTGTTCGAGACTGCTTCCCATATGGGTCGATACTTGAGCGGTATCGTGTATGACCAAAACCGGTGTGTCAAGTCCTTTGACTTCGCCCGGTTGGTAAGCAGTGGCATCACTTTGCTGACAACCACTCGCATACAACTTAAATGTGCCTAAAACTGAAAATTGGCTGCAAAACTCTGAAATTTGAAAAAATCATTCAGCTGGGTCATTTACTTGTTGTATGAACTTTGCTAAGGGATAGTTTTACTTGCTATACATGAGATTGCTTTGAGATAGATCCTATCTTGTTTATCATGTCTAGCTGTCTCTAGGAGGTGATACCCTTTCTCTGCTCTCACATGATATGCTCTCTAAAATAGCTTCTAAAGTGATCTTAAGCTCAACTTGAGTCTTTGTTGGGCACATAGAGCTTTTCCTATTCTCACAGGATCACATCACTTAGAGCATATATTCATTGTCTTAGCTCTAAGTATGAAGCTTTTGCACTCTTTCTGCATTTCATGGCATTTGTAGCCGGATCTTGAGTTGTTGACGTTTGATGAGCTACATGTGTCAACTAGGGGGAGAGATGTGCATTTCATTCCTTTTTCAGCCATCTACTTCCAAGGGGGAGCAAATGTGCTTTTTGAGCTTAATTGATATCTTTTTGACTTGGCTCTTTTCACCCCTTCTTGGTATCTAGAGAGTGCTTCTCTTAGTTTTCCAATTGGTATCTTGCTCAGGGGGAGCTTTTGCTAGATGTGTTGAGCCTTTGCCTCTTCTGGAGGGTCTAGCTTGCTTTGTTGGCTCCGACAGGTTTTCATTGTTTCTTGAGCATTAAGGGACGTAAGTGGTTTCAATTGGTATCTTTTGAGCTCCCTTAGTGCTTAAATTGGTTTTCTGAGCTTTGAGAGTTTGTGATTGGTATCTTGGACTTGCTAGCGGTCTTGAGCCCGTTTCTGCCTCTTCTTGAGGGCTAGCTTTGTTTTGCTTGGTTGCGTTGAGCTGGTGCCCATATGCTTTTGTTTGGCATCAGTAACTAGCTTTGTCATGAGGTGTTTTGAAGGATGCTTTTAATTGGTATTATTTTTTGCCTCTCTCTTTTAATTGGTATCATGTTCTGAAGTCATCTCTATTGGTATCGTTTTGCTTCTCTCAAGTGACCCCGTTTTGGCTTTTATAGCTTTTTGGTCATTTGGAGAGCTTTACCTTGTGGCTCAAATCTGAAATGCACTTGTGTTGACAATGCACTCATCAAGGGGGAGATTGCGAACACATGGTGGATAAGTACCCATGTATGTTCAGCTTTGATGATGAGTGATCGTCCAACACGTGAGTGTTTCAGTTTGAGTGGCTTACCCTAACCTTTGCGAAAGCAGAAATGTGTGCTTGTCTATCGGCTTGTGGTGTGTAGGTGCTATGCCTAGTGACAGTGGTCAATGGCGTGGAGAAGGTCGAGTAGAGGCTTGCCGTGTTGATGGACTGAGAGCGGTGAAGGGCGGAAGCGGGGCTCGGACTGAGGGACCATGGGCGCTAGCGGACTAGCTGTGGTGGCTAGTACTTGGCACCGGCGAGTGCGAGAAGACATGGAGGTAGACCGAGTTGGCCGAGTCAAGACGGTGGACGCGCGAGTCGAGCGGAGGCTCAGGGGACTTGGAGTCCGACTGGGTGAAGAGAAGGTGGCTCACGTCGAGTGGTTTGGTGGTTTGGGCGTCAAAACCATCCACGTCGGTTTCCGAGTTTGGGCCGCAAAACTCGGGGTTCGGTAGTTGAGCCCAAAGCTACCGGTGGCGGGTTTCCTGGGTTTGGGCCTCAAAACCTAGGCGGAGCTTCCGAGGAAGCGGGGATGGCACGTGGCGGAATCCTGGAGGTTGCGTCGAGGCGACGACAACTCCCAGCAGGAAGCGGGGCCGTCCATTCAAATTGAGGAAGATATTTTCTGGAGCTTGGACTACAATGCTTAGGCTAGGTAGTTCACTCATGTATCTAGGGGGTCTTTGGGAAATAGCCAAAGCCCCGTTAAATAGAGGATGAAGGGATATCCTCATCCTCATCTCTGGCATTACTCTCTCTCCCACCTATTCCTAGGTTTTCCCTTCCCTAGCTTCTTCTTGCTTGAGATCCACCGTGTCACCGGTGTAAGAACTTGTGATTGTTGCGAGGAATCGGAGGCCATAACCTCCGTAAGCCATGGTGGCTTCGCTTTTGTGATCGTGACCCCGTTTTGCTTGTGTTCGTGTTTTGCTTTTGCGCTCTCTTTTTCTCGAGATGATTTCTCTTTGTAGGGAGTAGCTTTGCGAAATCCACTTGAACCAAGTTGTTCGTATTCGTGAGGAGCTTCTTTGCACCGAAGGAATTCTCCTCAAACCTCACGAGTGCGTAGATCGGGTTCTTTGTGGCGTTCTTCGTTTTGCTCTATTCTCCCCCAAATCCGAGTGTTCCCGTTTATCCTCTCCAAATTGAGCGATGATTTCTTCGGGATAGCTCCCCAACTGCACTCGGATCATTCCTACAAAGTTTGTTTGCAGTTGGTGATCATTTGGTTGAGTTTTGGGTAGATTTGGTGGAGAGAAGTTCGTTTTTGCGAGGAACGGTTTTTCTCCTGTGAGCGTCGGACCACTTACCCCTAAGCTCCAGACCAAGGCAAGTGGTCCAGTGGTCTCGACTTTTCCTGTGTTGAGCAGCAAGGGGCGTCGAACCACCCTCCAGACTTCTTGTCTTTTGAGCTCCAGACCTTAGACGAGTGGTCCGGTGGCTCTGCTGAGTTTTCCTACCACGCGTCGGAGCACTCTCCTTGGTCCGACGGGGTAGTCCGGTGGTCTGGTCCGAAGGTCAGTAGCTTACTGGTCTAGAAGCTCACTGTGTTGCTTTGCTTCAGCTGGATGAAGCGTCAGACCTGAGCTCCGGACTACTCTCCTTAGTCCGGTGGCTCTGCCCCAAGTGGTCCGGAGCCTCTGTTGGTGCTATTTTTCCTCCGTTCTTTTCGCGGTTTGTTTCTCCGGGTTCGTAACTAGCTCCGCTGTTTTCCTAGGACATCTCCTAGAACATCCACCCTCTTGTGGGGCATGAGCCTAGTTCTTCTTTGGGTTGTGCTTGGGACAAGGGTCAAGATCTTTCGAAAGGAATTTTTATTTGGCTCCCATTCACCCCCCTCTGGTCGCCGTTTCCAGTCCTTCAGCCACTCAATCCATGAAAGAGGGTGAAGAAAACTTCAAGACAAGATCAACAAAAATTTCAATATCGGAAGAACAAGGATGAGAGAGGAGTGGAACAAGAAGACAAGTCGTTAATACACAACTAGTTGATCAAGGGAAGCATCCATGAGGGTTACGATGCCATCATTCTTCAATGACAAAGGTAAAGGTAAGTAGTCATCACTCTAAAAGTTTTTCTTTGATTATGGTATTCACATAAATAAAGATCTAAACATGTTTGAGCTGCAACTTTACTTGATCCAACCTGATTGTCTCAACATGTTAGTTCTTTAAAGCTTGATCCTAGTACCACTTCTTAATCTCACAGTCTTAACCATCTAAAATGTTGCACATTCAACCTTGGAAGATGATAATCTCAATCATGTAAAAATAAATTAGACAATCTTTCCATGTGTTAAAGAAATCTAATATGCCAAGTGTTTATTAAATGGTACATTCATATTCTGATCACATCACTCATGTCATGGCTAAACAAAATATTTGATTTTGCTCACTATGTTTAGGCTAGAGAAGAACGAATAAACTTTTGGTTTTGTTTGTGTTTTTCCACCAGCAGAGCCCATGCACTTCATCTCTGCCTTGTTTCTATGAGCAGTACAGTTCTTCACCTTGACATCAAGAGCATGGGTGGATGACACCCTACCAATGAAGAAAGGAGATCCAGGGAGACCTATCATTCCAATCTCCATTGGAGCTTACACTTTTGAAGAATTAGTATGTGACCTTGGAGCAAGTGTCAACATCATGCGAAGGTTGCAGATCAGACACTATGCTATCCCAAGGAATTCCTTAATATGTCAACATACGAGTTGGAGACTCGTTCGAACAGGTCAAAACTTGTGATTGAAGAAACAAGCGGAGATGCGAAAGCACTCATTATCTTGGGACACTCATTTGTAAGAACAAATAATGCCATCGTCTACACGGATTGCACCAAGATGTGTTTCACTATCAAGGATGAGAAGGAGAGATTCACTCTCATGAAGCATACACTCAAGGCCCTTACTAATCCTAAGAGGACATACATCTACGAGGATACAACTGCAACTACAAGGAAGAACAACATCAACAATATAAGGAGGAAGAATAAATCTCAACAACCAAGAGAAGACCCAGATAATTAGCACTATTGATTCAGGGTATGATCAACTCCTTCTATCACAATACCTTGCTAAGCTGGGAGATCCAGGAGTACCTACCATTGATTGCAAGATCAAGGAAAGTACATTCTACAATATATTCTGCAATATTGGATCAAGCAGTGACATAGTGTCTAAGGTGGCCTACCAACATTTATATGGACATATGTGCAGCTACAGCTAGCAGACCAATCATTCTGATTTCTGGAGGGATAACAAAAGACATCATGATCAGAGATCACTATATTCCCGCCAACTTCATGGTTCTGGATATGAGAGATAAAGATGAAGTCCACCTCATTCGAGGAAGATCTTTCCTCAACACCACTAGTGCAATCATCTCCATTAAATCCACTTCCAATTTCCTGAAGAGAAGAAACAAGCCACATAGGATGGATGGACAGACTATCTGAGAGAATTAAAAAGATATGAAGATCAATTCAATAATAAAGATAAGAGTTCTCCTGAGAAAGAAGTCATACCACCAACCGAGGATGTATCACCTGCTACAGAGGAAAGAGAAAGCAAAACCTCAGACTGAGGAAGTGTGGAGGAGGAAAGAGACTTCATTGGAAACACCAACACAAGAAGAGAAAACATCCAAGTATTCATCAGGAGTGGACCATGCTCCTTGAGACATTTGAACCAGAAGAGAGGTCCAGTTCGACAGACCTAAATCTCTGAACCTTAGCCGGAAGGTAAACTCAGTAAGTTATTTGCATATTTATTTCTCTGTATTGCATTAGTTGCACTCTAGCATATTTACTTTCCATAAATATATCTGGCATTATTTATATATCATCCTTAGTATAATCCATTGCATAATCATCTTAATCATAGAATATATATATATATTATTGCACTGCATTGCATTATAAAAAGAAAAAAATCTTTAAGCCCCATGTAAATAAGTCTTCCAACTATTTACTGTGGAGGCATAAATAATTATTGAATTTGCATACAAAATTGAAAATCTAAAAAAAATATATTTGAATATTCGAATTCTGCAAAGCTCCAAGCAATCAAGGCATAAATGGTTTACCGCTAACGCTTAATCTGTTCCATGAGCTTTGTTGTCTATTTGAGTTTAGCAGGATTTAGAAAGACTAGACAGGATTAGATATCTTTATCTACTTTAATAAGTACAACTACATCAACTCTTTGAAGTTTGAGAGAAGTGAAGTAAGTCTACACTGTCTAAATAAATGACTATGTCAACATCTAGCTTCGGGGAGAGCACCCCATGTACCCAGGTAAGTATCCTTATTCACTTGGGTTTACTTAGATTACATAAATAAATTCAAAAAAAATGTGAGCACATGAAGGTTCACACTTAATCACAAGAGTTACAACTTAGATACTTTTCATTATCTACTTTATCCTTAATAGAGTTTTCTATTTAGTAATAATAATAGGTGTGTTTAAAGGTTGCTAATAATAAAATAAAGAACTCTGAAGATAACTGTATGGAAATGATGAATAGTTGCTCTGCCGTAATTCCTTTCAAGTACCTAGTTTTTAGCCTTGAATTCTCCCGAGTTTTAGAAATAACTGTTTTGACTTAAGATTTGCTCTGAACCTGAAACTTGTGGGTTGCGAATGCTTGAGCTAAGTCTAGGTAGTTGATAGGTATGATATGAAAAAGTCTGAGCTACTATTTGTCTTGTTCCTAGCAATACTAGAGTTCTGGAGAGTTTATCTTTTGAAAATTAAAAATATTACATGATGAGTCTCTGTATGACAAAAGCTTGAATTCCTACCATAGCCATATATACATGTCTGGTAGATTAGGAAAACTTTCACTATCATATTTACTGCTTGTATTTGCATTGAGTTTTGTCAAGCTTTGTTGACCCTTAAAGAGTTGTCATGCTTTTAAAATCAAGATCACGTACACTCCACTCATATATGCTACTTATATCCTGGAAGTACGCGTCCACATATATGTCATTTAGATCCACCAGAAAAATGCTCTATTCCTACCTTGGGATTAAGCAACCAAAAATATCTCAGCTCTCTACATATCCATATATTCTATTACCACATATGTAACTGCTCCGAAGATTTCCTCGTTATCATCTCTCAAAAAGTTTTATTATAGAAAGAGACTTGGGGTTGCTAAAAAAATTAATAAAAATAATAAATAAAAAAACAATAAAGAGAGTAAAACATGGACAAGTGTCCTATCAAAACAATGGGTACTTAGATGCCCGCCTCTCTATCAAAAAATAAAGAGCAAACCCAAGTTCTCTCAAAAATTCCAAGTTCCAAAAGAGAGATGTATGTATATATGTGTTCAAGGAGCAGAGTAGAATTAGGTTTCCATCATAGACCCTCATATATCCACCACACACCCTCATATATCCACCCTCATACATCCACCATATATCCCATACACACGCACATCTTGATTTGATGTATGACCTGTTTCTCTGGATCCATTGTTTGACTTAACAATATATGCTTTACAAGTATGTATGCATTGTTTCTCCCTAACTATGAACTCCATATATTGCCTATTAGTTATAGTGTGTGAGAGAGAAGGCACATTGCTACTTTGCATGTTCCAAAAATAATACATATTCTGAGAGAAGGCATAACACCATTGTTGCCTTAGTGAGGATCCACAAATACCACATATAGAGAGACTTGGGAGGATCATACAAAAGAGACTTTAAATTTTATTTTGAAAACTTTGCAAAACTCCAGGATGAAGGTAAAGTGAAGAGCTTGAGACATAGTACTTGGCTTGATCATTCTACTTTTCAATTACTCAAGACCCAAGTGATGGCTATAAGCCCCATGGTTAAAGGTAATATGAGTGAGTTTGAAAGTCAGAATAGTTTACTCTAATCCAGAGGAGAATTCTTGTTTGAACGCATGTGTACCTTTAAGGTGTGAAAGCATTGTAGCAACTCCTGATCCATCATTGAGTTCATCTTTGCTCAGGGATGAGCAAAAGGTAAGCTTGGGGGAGTTGTTGACAGTCCTTAAGTACCAATTTTAATGGTCAACTAAACAAGGAAAAGGATCTAAATGAAACCACTAGCTAGAATTAGGGTTTGTACTGACAGAATTACACAAGTTTTGGTGAATGTCTATTTCTGCAGGGGGTTATCAGGAAATACCAAGGAAAGGCCCACATGTCATGTTTACATAGAGATATTTATCAACCGCACAAATTTCTGTACTCTAGAAGGTTCCAGGAGACACCAGAACGAACGAGAGGCGAAACGGGCCCAGAGCGAGGGCGCCCGGCCTGGCCCCTAGGGCGCCCGCCCTACCCCCAAGGGCCAATCATCTTCTGCTTCGTGGATTGTGCTCCACCGCCTTTGAGGATCAATCTAAACCCTTCGCCTAAGGTTGGTTTGATCCGACAACCGATGTTCATTTGAGGAGGCTATATAAGTAAGGCCCCTGACCCCCCTGAGGATCATCTCCTCTCATTATTCTTCTCCAGAGCAAAAGCTAGGGTTTCAATTAGAGAGAAGGAGAGAGGTCCCTCTAGTTGTCTAGATCTAGTCCTTCTAGTTCTAGTTCATCTAGTTGTAATTAGATGTGACAGAGAGGAGGAGAGAGCTAGGAGGAGCCGGATCTTTCGGATCTTCCTCAACATTGTACCTTTGCAACATCTGGTTCTGAGCAATCTCTAGGTTCTTCATTTATTTCTAAGTATCTTATTTCAGTTCTTACTTTATTCTATTTATGGGATCTCTTCTATTATCGAGTGCTCTAGATTACAATTGGAATTAGAGTAGTAAGCGATAGTGTAGACGTGGTGTCTAGACTAGAGTTTACCTGAGTTTGCACCCAATCATACGGATAGCTGTAGTAGCCCTAGGGGTGACAACTCTATAAGGCCTTTGTAGTCCACCACGTTCGGGTTGGTGTTTTCGTAGAGCTTTTGGCAGCCTCTCCCGACTACCTTTTTCCCAGTCTTTATCGAGAGTCGGTAAGGTACTGTTGCTCCATGTTGATATTTGTTAACGCAGACAGAGAAATCACTAGGAAGTAATCCGCAAGTGCACGGATACCGGTGATGTAACACCCGAAAACTTGCATTCTTTGAAATAGATTAAAATTAATTTAAATGCATTTTCAGTGGACATTATAATCTAGGAAAAATAATTAGGATTTCATAAAATAAAAGTCATCATATGATAGAAACATTTTGTTGCATACATGCTGCTGCACAGTGTTCTTGTTTGTCTAGAATTTTCAAAGTGTAAACCAGAATTCAAAAGGTATTTTGAAAATGGTTTGGAAACTCAAGAAATAAAAGAAAAAGAAATTCTTTTTCCTCTCCCGCTCTCTTTCTTCTTTCTGGCCCGAGGCCTTTTCCCTCGGCCCCCTTTTCTTTTTTCTTTCTCTGGCTGGCCCAGTTCCCGACTTGGGCCGATGCCCTTCCCTTCGCGCAGAGGCCCAGCAGCTGGCCTGCTGGCTTGGACGCGCCGACAGCTGGACCCCACCCGTCGGTTTCTCCTCCCACCTTTCCTTCTTCCTCCTCCCTCCCTTCCTTTTTCGCGTAGCTGACGCCTTCCTTTTCTGCCGAGCGTGATTGGAGCTCGGGGAGGATCCCCTTCCTTCGCTGATGCAGCCCCGGGGCTATATAAGCCGAGCCCCCGCACCCACCGCCTCCACCTTGCCCTCTTGGAGCACCACAGAGACACACCGCCGCCGCCGCCGTAGCGCTAGCGCCGAGCCGCTGTCGTTGTTCGGCCGTCGGGGTACACCACCGCCGCCTTCACCCATTTCCCGAGCTTTGCATTGTGGTAAGGAGAGCCCCAGGAGCTCGCCATCCCTCTCTGAACCCTCTGTTTCGCCCGTTCCTCACCCGCAGTTCGAACCGAGCCGCCCACCGTGCGGGCACCGCACCCTCGTGCGTAATCGGAACCACCGACCCCGCTATCGAGTTTGCCGTCTCTCTATCTCTCTCTCGGTCTTTTCCGCGATGAGTTTCGTGCACCACAACAGCGTATTGAGTCGCGCTACCCAACTCCGGCCATGGCGCCGCCATCTGTTCCGTCTCCGGCAGCCACGCCACCTCTGTCTCTCCCCCCTATTCTAATCTCGGTCGTCCGTTCTGGATCGGATGACCCTCAGAGCCCCGTACCCCTTCGCCTCGACAGTTTTGCAAAAGAAACCCTGAATGTTTTAAAGTATAAACCTACCACCCCTTGGCGTATTCCAAATCCCCGCTTTCCCTTCTGTAAAACGTATTTTCTTTCGGATCTGTTTATTCGAATAAAAATGAAAATGCAGTAATTACAGAATTGCCACTAGATTTCTTTTACTTCTAAAAAGCTCATTTTAACTCCGTTTTGACCCATTCAAATTGCGTCAGGATCGTATTGACGTAATCTACGTGTTAGTTAGTTCATAGATCATGTTAGACAACTTTTAAAATTATTTAATTGCCTAGTCTCTTTTAATCTCAAGTTTTATCTGTGAATCTTGATTAGAGCATATCTTCTTCGTTATAGCTCCGTTTTTCATGATCCAAACATCTATGTGATCGTAGTAATTCGTAGATTTGTTTTATAAACTTTTATTCTTGTTTTATTAAAGTTGGTCTACTGTTCTAATCTATAGCCTTGTTTGTTTGCATGTTATGCCTCGGTATGATTGTATGTTAATGTGGTGATCGAGTATAGACGGTGACCAGTACGTGGGTGACCAGGAGGATTTCTTTGTTGAGCTGGAGCAGCAGGAACCGTTTGAGCAAGGCAAGTATTATATGGGATTTTCCTTGATGTCCTATTCATGATGGTTTTTAAATCAAATCATATGTATGTGTCTAATTTTGTTGCCATACGGATTACCTAGAATTGTTACCTTGAACCTTGAAATCCTATGGGTTACGTTGCGTCTGGGTAGTTATTGCTAGACCTCCATTAAATGAGCATGATCTTGAATCTTGATTAATGACTATATGAAATGATAAAGTAAAACTTGACATTTTAGCAACATGGATTTAGGATCCTATCTGTCAGCAAAAGCTGGGACATACAGTACAACCATGAGAGCTACATGGCTCTGGCTTTAGTTCAGTATTAGGTTCACTCTCTCGCATGTGGCAGTTCACGAAAGTTGCCATTGATGAGCGGTTGCGGGGTATGGCCAGAGTGGCTACCGCTGCGTGAGTGTACCATCGAGGAGTCCTCGTATACCCTTGCCCGTGGATCCATAGTGTCTGTTGTTTGTCAGCGAGCCCCTTTGAAAGACTTATGGGTAAAGATGTACAACCTCTGCAGAGTGTTAAAAACTGATATATCAGCCGTGCTCATGGACACGAGCGGCCCGGAAAACTCACAGAAACTTTGTTGACTAGTTGCTTATCATTATGAATCACTTTATCATGATATTATGTTATTCATCCATTTGTTTATATGACCATGGAGTTTAATTTTGGGGCTTAAGCATAACCTTTGATTTACCACTTGCAAAGTTTTGTTATAAACTAAAAATGCTTACCGCAGTAAACCATGTCAACCTTTTGAGCCTCATGAACCTCATATATACTTGTTGAGTACTAGAAGTACTTACGCTTGTTTACTTTTCATATTTGGATAAAAATCCCGGATGGGTACCAGGTTATCAGGGTTATGAGGAGTATCCTGAGGACTACTAGGTTTGGAGTCAACCAGTTGACGTCCCTGTGCGATGGATCTTCAAGAGAGTTATCTTTTATTTCCAGTGTTATGTAATAGACTTTAATTAGATACTTATTATTCGCTATGTAATAAACACTTGTAATGGTACCTTTTTGATAATTTGTCGGCTTATGTGTGTGACTGATCTCTGGGCAGACATAAGGTTTATGCATCCCGTTTTGTCTTTAAAACTGGGTGTGATATGTGAGCACTTCACCCGGGAGATTGTCTAGAGTATCGTTATTTGTTTTTCCACAGGGAGAAAGGGTGTATCTGACTAACCAAATCTATGCTATTAACCTTTAGGCTACAAACAAGGTGATCTTGATATGAGCGATTAGAGAAGACCACGACTGTAATCTCATTCTAGTCTATATAAGATATGAGCTATTATTCTATTGGGGAGAACCGTCGAGATAAGAGTCACCTCAGAGGATGCTTAACACGCGGCCTATAAACCCTACCGATCCTTCTAACGTGATTGTGGGTTCCAAAGGTATCTACGGAATTGTCACTTTCCGAGCTACTACCACAGATCCGGCTAGACAGGGGATATCTATGAGTATCCTAGCCCAAACACCACGTTTACGCTAGAGACGATTACCCTACTCTCTACTCGAAGAGAATAAAGTAAACTCACAAACCAAAGAATAATAAAACAGAGAACTTACTAGAATTAGAAGTCGAAATACCGAAGAAATCCTAGGAGGAAGCCTCGGGTTAGGAGTCTTGATCCCGAAGATACAAACTGGAGAGGAGACACCGACAGGCCGGGCTTCCTCCAATCCACACCTCCACTCTAACTCTCTCAATCCAGAAGAGTAAACTCTAATCTCACATACAAAGTAAGGATAGTTTCTCTTGATTGCTAAGCCCTAGAGAATAGATCCATAAGGGATCCTCTTTGGCGAATCCTCTCTGGAAAATATGTAAATGAATAATGGATTACCTTTAGCCAGGGGGTAGGTGATGAGTGTGTGGGTGTCCCGATCTTTCGGTAGAGACAGATAACTACGATTTGACTGGAGAGACATTCACGATCCGACTGCAACCATCCAAGGACGTTGCGCCTTAGCGATCGATACACCAAATCTAGCGGTTGCTCACGATCTTGCGGATCACAACCAACCAAACCACTAGGGTTATTCCTGCAAGCAATCGAAGAACAAGCAAGAACAAGTAGAACAAGCACTCCATTGCAAATAAGAGATGAAGCTTCAGATGTGATACACATGAAGGTGGGGTTCCGAATCAAGTAGAACGGATGATCTAGTCGACACACGCGTCTACAAGGAAGTAGCAGCAGCTAAACTTTCATCTAAACAAAAACCCAATCTGATTGTGGTGGCCCTAGGGGAATATAAGGAGGGGGGAGGACGACCAAAGGGTGTTGGGGTCGTCCTACAACCCTAGGATGAGTCCCTAATGGACTCAAATTGATACATGGGCCATAAGCCCAAAATAAGGTGACGCAGCACCATTGGCAGAAAAGGTCTCAGCATTAAATCATTGACTGCGGTCGCATCTGGTTAGATATAGGTACGAGTAAGGACCCATTGAAAAGTAGACTTGATAAGCTTTCCAAAAAGTGCTAGAACATCCCAATCGGAGTCCGTATGAAGTCGTGACAACCGTCGCAAGTTTAGACTCTTGTGTAGTCCGAATTGAACTTCCAAAACGTGTTGGACTTGGACTCTTTGTTTCCTTGGATCCAAAGTGACGTGGTGGCCTGGTGAAGAACGTTAGGAACACTTGGATTTGGTCCCCAATCAACTTCATTGACCATCCATGCTTTTCATATGCAATCTAACCCTTCCTTGATCCATGTAAGCAATTTTGAAAATGAAAACATACACACTTCATAGTGCAGCACCCATTCATCAAATGTAACAATGATAAACCTCATATAGAATGGTTTCACCTTTGGTATAGAAGTGGTTGGCATGGTCATATCTAAACCGGTGATGTCCTCATCAATAGTCACACATCTCCTGAGTAAACCATCTAAGCATACTCGGAAGAGGTATGGCTCATCCCATATGTGTGAACAACTCTCTTGAATAAGCTTTCTTTTGTTTCCTCCTGGTGGTACATATCTTGAAACCATAAAATTAACAATATCTGCATACCAGGGGTCGGATCTATTGATCCCGTAGAGCATATCGTCCCAGAGTGAATCATCAAGGGGTAGTTGCTGTGGATTCTTAAAATACATTCTAGACAAGTGATCTGCAACAGGGTTGTCTACTCCTTTTCTATCTTTTATTTCTAGGTCAAATTCTTGGAGCAGCAGGATGCATCTTATTAAACGAGGTTTAGCATCTTTTTTAGTGAGCAGATATTTTAGAGCAGTATGATCAGAATAAACAATTACTTTGGCTCCTACTAAATAAGATCTAAATTTATCTATAAGAAAAACTACAGCCAGGAGCTCTTTTTCAGTGGTTGCATAATTAAGTTGAGGTCATGTCAAAGTTTTACTAGCATAAGCTATTGCATGATGCTTCTTATCCTTAGTTTATCCCAAAACTGCCCCCACAGCATAATCACTAGTATCACACATAATTTCAAAAGGTAAAGTCTAATCGGAGGGTTGAATGATTGGTGTAGAGATGAGTGTTGTCTTTAACAATTCAAAAGCTCTTAAACAAGCATCATCAAATATGAAAGGAGCATCCTTAGCTAGCAAAAGAGTTAGTGGTCTAGCAATAAATGAAAAATCCTTTATGAATCTTCGATAAAAACCAGCATGACCAAGAAAGCTTCTTATTCCTTTCACATTTATAGGCGGAGGTAACTGTTCAATTACTTCAATTTTACCCTTGTCTACCTCAATGTTTCTTTCAGATATTAGGTGTCCTAGCACTATTCCTTCTTTGACCATAAAATGACATTTTCCCTAATTAAGGACTAAATGTTTTTCTTCACATCTTTGCAAAAGAGTCCTTTATTGCTATATATGATTGTTATATGTTCTAGAGTAGATTACGACTTAATAGATTAGAATACACTTAGAAGTTATTCTCTTACTAATCCGACGTCACCTTACATTTATATGGAATAGTCTATCTCTAATCTTTGTGTTATTTATCTTTGAGCTTACACTTCAATATCTTTATTATTATTATGGCTTACCCCCTGCCGAAGCAAGTGACTATGTGATCGAGTTTCTCATAAGTAATCATGCTTTGCAAGTCCATCTCGAGTCTTAAACCCTTGTTAGTTCATGCCACCAATGTTTGCTTTTCCTTTAGCAAAATATAAATAAACGATACCTGGAAATTACTTCCCGGTGAAGTGATACAATTGGTATTTTATCTGTGCGCTTGCGGATAGAATAAATATATTTTCTAGAGAGCCTTTACATTCATAAATACCACCACACCTTTTCTAGCACCATGCTAGGGATGACAACCCAATATTCAAAGTGGTGTTAAAAAATGTCAACAACCATTTCTAGCGCCATGTTGGGGATTGTTGGCACAAATTATGACTCACTTTTATATAACTAAAATGTTGCCAATAACTCAGGATCAAGGAGAAAACAATCATCACATGAGCATTCTTTATTAAATAACAAGTTCCACATGTCCATGAATACTTTGATGCAAATATCAAGAAATAGGACAAAAGAGACCCAGTGGGACCCACATAAGGGGTTGGCCGATCCCACTATGGGCCCACTAGGTCTCTTCCTCGGCCATGATCCAGGAGAAACACTTAAGAGTGATTATCAACCATTAGATCACTTTGTGTTTCCTCCCAACGGCTCACAAGCAATGTACAAGGATCCATGGGCCCACACCAAAGAGATCAACATGACAAACACTTTAGAACGAACAAACACTTCACATGACAGGTGGGACTAGCACCAGGATGGACGAGGTGGGCCAGGGACCCATAGGGTGGTTCGGCCGAACCTCCCCTGGGCCAACCTGGCCCCCACTCAGACCCTAACCAGTGGGGCCAGACCCACAAGGCCAGGGGATGGCCCACTGGCCATAGGGTGGTTCGGCCGAACCACCCCCATGGTCGCTTGGGTCCCTCTCAACCGCCACATCAATTTGCACATGCTGGAAGTCCAAGCCATCCATCCTAGGCAGTTATATGACGGTTTGATCCAAGGAGGAGGATTGAAGCTCCCTGGATCGATGACGTGGCGATGGAGTAGCCCCTACTCCACCTCCCACTATAAATAGAGGCCTAGACCTCCCTCTCTAATCATGATGTAATCCATACAAACCACTGTTGTCATCAAGTGGAGATCAGTCTAGTGGTGTTCTTCTAGGGTTATGAGGTTGCTACGCTAGCCAGAAAATAAATTTTTTCTACCCCATAAACCAGGAACTAGTGCTAGTTATAGATCACGGGGTTATGAGGTTGCTATGCTAGCTGGATTCCTCGGAGGCTCACAATGCTCTGATGCCACTAAAGGGTTATGAGGTTGCTACGCTAGCTGGAAAACAAAATTTTTCTACCCCATAAACCAGGAACTAGTGCTAGTTATAGATCACGGGGTTACCACTAGACACGTAGGTGCAGCGGAAGCGACTTGGTGTAGTCGTGCGTGTCGCAGCAGTGTCGTGCAGTTGCAAGGTCGTCTGTCTCAACGTCTCCTACTCGCGGTTCGTCCTTGTGCTCCAGATGCAGTACCTCCGAGGAATCCCACATGTGCAGGGATGAAGCGTCACGCCTCCAGACTGCTAGGTCCGCGAGGAGTACTAGGCGCGAGCGTGGGGAGGGCGACAGCGGCTGCCAAAAGGACGTAAGTCTAATTCGCCCCGCTCCTCCCCTTGCTTATATAGGCGTCCTAATGAGCTCCCACGTTGGAGGCCCATTAGTAACCCTAAACCTAGTCTAATTCGGGTCCAACCTGAATTAGGCTTCAAGCCCCTTAAGCGTGCGACCCTATGGGCTCACGCACACATAGACATGGCCCAAGTACTCTTACTCGACCAATAGTTGATAGCGGCCTCTAGCAAGGCATGTCAACTTCTATGCATACGCTATAATCATATCAGATGAACCACCACAATACAATATACATGTTATTCCTTTGCCTCATGATATTTGGTTCAACTCGTGGGTTAACACTTAACCCAAGCACGGCCATGCATTTCATGATCTAATCATTTGAGTGATCCAGTGATATCTCTCTCATAAGGAGAGTGGCAAATTCCATCTTGATTGACTATGTCTCACAGCATGTTTCCTGACAAACCCAAAAGTCACATTTATAACTACCCAGTCATGGAGTAGCGTTTGGTAGTCCTAGGGTAGGTCGTTTCACATCTTGAGTACATACGACAATCTCAGGTCTAAGGACATAACGTACATGATGGGTATAGAGACAATCTCATGTCGGGTCTGTCCAGCAGCATGTCCTACATGTGCCCACATTATTAGTTTGATATCTCATGTCCATGACTTGTGAAACATAGTCATCAACTAATAATGTGCTGATCTAATATTCATGTGCATTCTTGCACGAACTCCGATTAGGGACAACTTTTATAATAACTATACAAGTAAAAGAGTTTCACAAGCAATTCACATAATTGCTAATCGATACAAGTTGTCTTTAATGGATATTCATAACATGTCATGCATACAAGGAATACATCATCTCTATGATTACATCTAGGGCATATTCCCAACAGTTCTCTAGTGTGGGAGTTAGAGTTGAGTTGAGCTTTGCTCGGGCTTTCCGGAGTTGTCTTCCCGGAGGATCTGGTATAAGCTCTTGTATCTTTCCCCTTTGTAAGACTTTACTTATTCAATATAATATTCCTTATTTACTTTACTTAGTCTTTACTTTGTGCAATATTATACTTGTTATAGTATTGTTGTGGTTTATCTTGTCAATTAGTTGTTATAAACTAGATTGAGATCCTTATGGCCTTTCATGTATGCGATCATCGCCTGTCATAGGGTATTCTAGTTGTCGTATACACGATTAGAATAGTACGAATAGGTGTAAGCGTGGTGCTTATAATTAATCTCACCTTTGGTTATCACTTGTTGCACGGATTGTTTGTGGTAGCTAGCAAGAGGTGACAGCCTTGTCTAGTCTTTGTATTCCACCACGTGTTCTTAGGCAAGTTCTTAAAAGATAAGGCCCCCGTAAGAAGAGGGCGCGGTCCGGTAGGAGTTTTGTCCTCCTACTGATCTATCCCCTCGCCTAGCATACCTATATTGAGGAATCAATTGATGTTTGTATCAGCTGAGTGCCATAGTTAAATCCACAAAGGTAGAGTTGGAATCACAGGAGTCCTTTGCTCTCTCGTTGTCCTCCCACATAGTTATACTCACTAGTCATCTCTTAGGGCCTGTTTGGATGCACCAACTAAACTTTAGCTAGCTAGATTTAGCTGTCTTGCATCCAAACAGGCTAGCTAAAACTCTAGCTAAAGTTTAGCTGGTTTTAGCTACTTCAACATAGCTAAACCTAGCTAAAGTTTAGCTGAGACTATTAGTTGGTGCATCCAAACACCTAGCTAAAGTTTAGCTATGAGACTTTTTAGCTAGCTAAAGTTTAACTCTGAAATTTTAACTAGCTAAATTTTAGTTGGGTGCTTCCAAACATGGCCTTACTTATCTTTACCGGTTTGTTACATCATCACCTTCCTATCATTATATCGATTACCCCCTTACACTAGTTGGTACTAAATTGAGGTGATCCCTAGGATCTCTATTTATTATTATTTCTAGCTCTCCTTTGCTTTGGGAGAATATAAATACGATACCCCGGAATACTCCGAGGTGAAGTGCTACAACGGTATAATCTGTGCGCTTGCGGATTTATCCAATATTCATAAGAAATACCAACAAGCATTTCTGGCACCGTTGCCGGGGAAAGCATAGCCTAGAAATTTTAATAGAATTGAATCCAGAGTTTACTATCAAATTAGTTATCAAATAGTTGTAGGGGCTTACCCCTTGCCTCTGTCTTTCTTAACTTTGAAGCAAGGCATTGTAGTGTGAGCTCCAGTTTCAAGAAACCACATTTGAAAATCCTAAGAGTTTTCGAAGAAACTCTAGACATCGTCTAGTGTCTCCTCGAAGGTCGGACTCAAACTCAGAACCACTCAAGGAAGGAGGTTACACTTTGTTTGTCAAGCAAGCTATGGCTCAAGAGGCTATTTCCGACTTCTCGGTTGCTTCAGTCGCTCACGTGGCCTAAGGACCAGACGTTAATACAGGTGGTGCTACCTTTGAGCTGCAGCCAGCTTTGATCAACTTAGTGCAAGCCAACCCTTTTTGCGGGAAGTCCCATGTGGATGCTAATACACATATCGAACACTTCTTGGAGGTAAGTGGCACCATCTCCATTAAGAATGTGGCACTAGATATCATTCGTCTCCGCCTATTCCCGTTCTCATTGCTCAGGAAAGCGAAGCAATGGTTCTATGCTCATTCTGAGGAAGTTGCCACTTGGGAGAAGTGTACCAATGCATTTCTCAAGAAGTTCTTCCCGATGGGCAAAACCACAGCCCTTCGTGGAAGAATTTTAAGTTTCCAACAACAAGCGGACGAGACTATTCCCAAAGCATGGGAACGTCTCCAAGAGTATATTTGGGAATGCCCTCATCATGGAATTCTAGATTGGCTCCTGATTCAAGGTTTCTACTATGGGTTAACACCAACAACCCATAGTCACCTTGATGCAGCCGCAAGAGGAGCATTCACTTCACTCAATGTCACACAAGCCAAAGTTCTCATAGAGAAGATAGTGACAAATCAAGGGTGGAAGGATGAAAGGCTCCCAGTTAAAAGAAGAGTACAGAAACCATTCATGAAGTCAGTGCACTCTCCACAAGTATGGATCTCTTAATGAAGAAACTCGAAGAAAGAGCCAACATCAAGAAGGATAGAGAAGCCATCCAACACTATGCCTCCGCACGGGCTAACAAGGCGAAACAATGGTGTGAGGTATGCGGTGGAAATCATTCGGGAAACAATTGCCCCGAAACAAACGAAGGCGTGAGCTTCATCAACAACAATTAGAATCCACCTCAGCAAGCTAGATCGAAGCCAAGACCCTTCCAGCATGTTAATGAAGGTAAAATCTTTAATAATTTTAATCAGCCTTCATTTAAAGATCTTGTCTTAAGCCAACCTAGGATTAATGAAAGTTTAAACAATAAACTAGCTGCTAATGATAAGACCCTTGAAACTTTAAACAATAAAATGAATGACTTAGCTTCTGTTGTAAAGAGTCAATCAAATTTCAATAATATGATAGAAAGAAAATTGTCTCAATTAATATCTTCTGCTCGATATCTTGGTAAATCCGAAAAAGTCTCTAGCATAAATGCGGTGACCACGAGAGGAGGTAAGTCCACTCGCGATCCACCACATCCTAACACTTAAGGCAAAACAACTAAGGAAAAGGAAGTTGAAGCAGAAGAACAACAAGAGGAAGAAGAAGAAGAACTTGCACCACTTCAGGACTCTATCAAGTTCCATGGGAAAACAGCCTCACATGAGTACTACGACACAAACGTACTACTACCATTTCCACGCAAGCCAAAAAGACAATCTTCAGATGATCGCTTCGGGAAATTCGTTGAGGTAATTCGTCAATTATATGTCCATATACCCCTACTTGACGCAATGCAGGTCCCTACCTATGCATATGGAAAGCATGGATGGTCAATGAAGTTCAATTCCAAGTGTTCCTAACGTCCTCCACCAGGCCACCACGTCACTTTGGATCCAAGGAAACAAAGAGTTCAAGTCCAACACATTTTGGAAGTTCAATTCGGACTACATAAGAGTCCAAACTTGCGATGGTTGTCATGACTTCATACGGACTCCGATTGGGACGTTCTAGCACTTTTTGGAAAGATTATCAAGTCTACTTTCCAATGGGTCCGGACTCATACCTATATCCTATCAGATGCGTGCGCAGTAGACAATTTAATATCGAGATCTTTTCTGCCAACGGTGCTGCGTCACCCTATTTTGGGCCGATGGCCCGTGTATCAAGTTGAGTCCATTAGGGACTCATCATAAGGTTGTAGGACGACACCGGGACCCTTGTGGTCATCCTCCCTCCTCCTTATATCCCCCTAGAGCCGCCACAAACAGATGAAGTTTTGTTTAGATGAAAGTTTAGCTGCTTCTACTTCCTTGTAGACGCGTGTGTCAACTAGACCATACGTTCTACTTGATTCAGAACCCCACCTTCATGTGTATCACATCTGATCCTTCATCTCTTATTTGCAATTGAGTGCTTGTTCTACATGTTCTTGCTTGTTCTTCGATTGCTTGCAGGAATAACCCTAGTGGTTTGGTTGGTTATGATCCGCAAGATCGTGAGCAACCGCTAGATTTGGTGTATCGATCGCTAAGGCGCAACGTCCTTGTATGGTTGTAGTCGGATCGTGAACCTCTCTCCAGTCAAATCGTAGGTATCTATCTCCACCGAAAGATCGGGAAACCCACACACTTAGCAAACATAATTTCAGTCTATCTAAGTATTTTGTTACAGTTTTGTTTTCTTGTTTTATAGATTGCAATTTGTCATACAAAATATCAGAATAATAGCTAGGAACAAAAACATCTCTAAAATGTCTTTTCATATCTTTCCATGATTGAGGAGCATTAGCAAATCTACAAAGGTGTTTCCACTCTGTTAAAGCATACATAATAAGAACACTTGAAGCAACTTTAACCTTTTGTTTTTCAGAGAGATCATACTTTTTAAATTCCTTTTCTACATGTAGCTCCCATTCAATATATGCATAAGGATCATAGTTTCCTTCAAAATAAGGTAGTGCAGATTTTAGTTTATCTAGCAAAGCATCACATACCTCATAAGTAGCTAGCTGATCACTTGTTATACCACTAGCAAAGTGATTCGAATATGCAACCTGATCATCTCCTAATTTTATGTAGATTCCTGCCATGCTTAGAAGAAAACAAGAAACATATACAGTAATATTTATGCCCCTATCAACTAGTAGGATGTGGTTGCTGTAATTCACTCACTCTCAACTTGATCAAACAAATTCTTACAAGTTCTTACCAAGCAAAACAAGAGGTGGCAGCAACCAACAAGTCGGAAACCCTGGAAGTAGTGTATCGACACCGCAGCAACAACACCTGTCAAGTTGTATCCGGATATGTGGAGCTATAGGAGGGCTAAACAATAATGTGCAAGGAGGTACTAGCACCACATTAGTCACAAAAGCAAGTTGAGAAATCGTTCAACGGAGGTACCGTGCTGGTCCAAGGCTAGACCGTGCTAGAGACGCGAGCCTAGACACAAACGAAGTCATGGTACAACAGGAAGAGGCACAAAAACAACAAGCAAAACACTCCCACTTTTCCTCCTCTCTTCTTTTTTTTCTTTTCCCTTCTTTTGTTTATTTTCTCTTTCTCTTTGTTTTTCTTTTCTGTTATGCTCTTTTCTTTTCTTTTTTTCTGATTTTTTTCCTTTTCTTTAACACTCCTCAACTAGAACAAATCTGAAACTTGACAAATCAGATTTCAACAAAAGCAATTGACAATGTGTTTCTCGAACAAGAATAGAACTAGCAATCTTGATTTTTTGTGTGCCTAAATCAGACCTTCTCGATGAGAAAAAAATAGGGTGGATGGATATGATGCAGCAAAGATATATATGGTAGCAATGATTGCAATAGAGATTTATCTTTGTGTTCCCAAATCAGATTTTCGTGGTGTAGAAAAAAATAGCGGAGATGGTTATGGTGCAGCAAAGGTGTATATGATAGTAATGATTGCAAAGGAAATATATATCATGTAGTGGAGATGTATATGGTGATGGTAAACGCAGCGGATATAGTGACAAAAACGTGACAAGAACTCGAAACTCTAAAAGCCTAACCCTAAGACCAGCAACACGACTCAACCGATGTAAACCAGACTCAACAAGCCTGAACTAATCAATACTAGTAAAAGGCTCAAAAGGTCTATGGGATTATGGGAAATGAATCTACTATTTTTTGTTGGCTTTTTCTGGACTTTAGGAAATTAAAAGCAAACTGAAATCTCTCACCGATGAAACCTTGCTCTGAATACCACTTGATGAGTGTGTGGGTGTCCCGATATTTCGGTGGAGATAGATAACTACGATTTGACTGGAGAGACGTTCACGATCCGACTACAACAATCCAAGGACGCTGCGCCTTAGCGATCGATACACCAAATCCAGCGTGATACATCTGGCCCAGGTAGGTTTGGCCGAGGCCTGATAAATTGAGGTTGCCCGGACCCCAACAGTTCTTAGGCACACCCACTCGGAGAAAGGCCCAATCTCCCTAAAAGACTAGTCTAATAGGGGAAGGGTGGCTCTCCCTTTTAAGGTGGCTTCCTCCTCCCAAGCTAAGCAAGGTGAGATTATTCAGAGGCTCACACGTTTGCCGCCCGACTACAACAGGGCCACTTGGTCCATTATTTGTTGCGTCTTTGCCAACGTGTAATAATGGAGGATGTCCTCATCATTCCCACCCCATTAAACAAGGGTCTAGCTCCGATACCAAATGCTACATCCGGCCCAGGTAGGGTTGGCCGAGGCCCGATAAATTAAGGTTGCCCGGACCCCAACAGTTCTTAGGCACACCCACTCGGAGAAAGGCCCAATCTCCCTAAAAGACTACTCTGATTGGGAAGGGTGGCTCTCCCTTTTAAGGTGGCTTCCTCCTCTCAAGCTAAGCAAGGTGGGATTATTCAGAGGCTCACACGTTTGCCGCCCGACTACAACAGAGCCACTTGGTCCATTATTTGTTGCGTCTTTACCAACGGGTAATAATGGAGGATGTCCTCATCACAATGGTTGCTCACGATCTTGCGGATCACAACCAACCAAACCACTAGGGTTATTCCTGCAAGCAATAGAAGAACAAGCAAGAACAAGTAGAACGAGCACTCAATTGCAAATAAGAGATAAAGGTTCAAATCTGATACTCATGAAGGTGGGGTTCCGAATCAAGTAGAACAAATGGTCTAGTCGACACACGCGTCTACAAGGAAGTAGTAGCAGCTAAACTTTCATCTAAACAAAACCCCATCTGTTTGTGGTGGCTCTAGGGGGATATAAGGAGGAGGGAGGACGACCACAAGGGTCCTGGTGTCGTCCTACAACCCTAGATGAGTCCCTAATGGACTCAACTTGATACACGGGCCATCGACCTAAAATAGGGTGACGCAGAAAGATATCGGTATTAAATTGTCTACTGCGCACGCATCTGATAGGATATAGGTATGAGTCTGAACCCATTGGAAAGTAGACTTGATAATCTTTCCAAAAAGTGCTAGAACGTCCCAATCGGAGTCCGTATGAAGTCATGGAAACTGTCGCAAGTTTGGACTCTTCTATAGTCCGAATTAAACTTCCAAAACGTGTTGGACTTGGACTCTTTGTTTCCTTGGATCCAAAGTGACGTGGTGGCCTGGTGGAGGACGTTAGGAACACTTGGATTTGGTCCCTAATCAACTTCATTGATCATCCATGCTTTCCATATGCAATCTAACCCTTCCTTGATCCATGTAAGCAATTCTGAAAAGGACAATATACACACTTTGTGGTGCAGCACCAATTCATCAAATGTAACAATAATAAACCTCATATAGAATGGTTTCACCTTAGGTATAGAAGTGGTTGGCATGATCATATCTAAGTTTGTGATGTCCTCATCAGGTTTTGATAAATTAACTCATACTACTTTGTCCCCTACACCAATGTGCTTGCAGTTAGCGGATCAATCAATTCGCTACCCCGAGGGGATCGTCGAAAATATTCCCGTCAAGATACGAGAATTTTTCATCCCCGTAGATTTCGTGGTGTTGGATATGGAAGTAGACAAGAAGACTCCACTCATCCTAGGGAGACCATTCCTCAGCACCGCCAATGCACACATCGATGTAGGAGCCGGAGAAATTCAATTCAACATCAATGGAACCAAGGAGATATTTCACTTCAAGCCAAAAATTGAGCAATGCTCCATAGTCAAGGTATTTGAAATCAATCCTTATGTCAATTATACTTACCTGACAAAAGTGAAGCAACAACCTCGGGTGAAACCCAAACGGGTATGGCGGAAGAAGGTAATCAAGCCATGCACCACTCTACCTCAAAAACCCCAAAAGCAAATTCAACGGCCAAATGAGGAGGACGACCCTACTTCAAATAATTGAAAGCTTGACTTCGTAAAAAGGTAAGTTTTCTTTCTCTTCTTTAATTCTTGAAATCTTTTTATCACATGATCATCTCTTTTAATAAATTCCCAAAATATAATCATGCTTAGCCATAATTTGAAAACATAAAAATAATAAAATCTTGAATTTTTCTTGTCCACAAAGTTTTTTTTGCATTTATTTTAGCAGAGGAGGGTTAGCATCACAAAATCTAGGTCCATTAGTGGACCTAGTAGGTTTGGCCGACTGGGCCCACAAGCCGACCACCTCTGGGCTAGCATACCTCGTGATTCTCTGCCTTGGGACAGAAAGCCAAGGCCATCTGATCACTCTAGGATTCGGCCGAATCCACCCTCTCTCCTTTCTTCTCCTCCTTTCTCCACCTCGAGATGCTTCATGTTGGATTCCCAAACAAATGAAGCTAGGAGCCAAGGAGGACATGTTTTGACTCCTTCCATCATCTCCTTGCTCCACTCCATCTCCCTCTCTCTTTGCCATGCAAAAAATTTGTCCTTTGCGAAAACTAACTCCACCGAGAAGCATCCTGGCAAGAGAGGTCTACTAATCACTACAATCCAATTTACCACTCATCTTTTCCAAAACAAGAAGATCGTTATCACCATACCTCTTCCTATAATCAATTCTTCTCCTTTTCATTATCCATTTCAAGAAGTTTGTCACTAATCATTAGGAGCCTAAAACACTCCTATCATCACCAAAACTTTTTGATCATGACAAATTAGCAAATAACCATGCCATTCTCTCTAATCACCCAAAACCAAAAGGGGAGCATCTCTTGTCAATTATCAGGCAAAGCAACATGACCCATGTCCTCTCCTCACTCCCCACTACTTTTCACTTTGGCATGGAGCACCAAAGCATCCAAAGATGCATTTGGCCAAATCAAGGGAGGCCCCCTCCTCTCAATCTTTGTCTGGCATCTCCTCCATACCACTACCTTGCAAGAAGGGCACTCATAGGCCATGTGTGGTGGTCAGCCGAATGGGCCCACACCCCCAATAACTCTCTCATCTATTGTGCTATATGAACACGAGTAGAGCCACTCCCTCAGACACACACTCTCGACCACAACAGCTCACAAAGCCAAAAATCCCTTGCCATCTCTTCGGTTAGCTTCAACGCTAATCAAGCAAAGGATTCTAGCTTAGTTAGCTAGAGTGATACAATCAAGTCTATCAAGAAAGCAATCCAAAAGGCTCGCAACTCGAAGTCATGACCAGCAGTGCTAGCCATGATGATGTTGAGCAAGAATATCATAGTGCCGGTCATTATGAGCCGGCTGAAAATTCGGAAGATCAACCATCAAGAATCACTAATCCTGAAACCGGCATCCAGCTCACACCACATGAGATGGTCATCTTCAACACCTTGAAAGACCGCGACTACGAGCACATAGAGGTAATTGATCCTAATCTCTTAGATAAAATGGGTTTAGATGAAGATTTTAAGGAACTTTTTAGAGATATCGGTAAGCATTTGACTCTAGAATTTCTAAGCACGGTTAATAGTAATGCTCAAAGACTTACTGTTCGGTTGCTTAATCATCCGCTATCTTTAGCATGGAAAGAATTTAGTCGTGTTCTTGGTTGTAAAGAAAAATGTGTTGTTAATCTTGAGTCTGCTACCCCTGGATTTAATAAACAAGAGTTTTGGAAACTCATATCTGGAAAGGATAATGCTAGAACTCCACGAACAAGTGAAATCCATAATCCTACTTTACGATTCATGCATCTTTGGATAGGAATAACCTTGTTTCCTAGAAATGATGTTAGGCCTGTAACAAATGTTGAGATGAGGTTACTTTATGCCATGGTGAATAAAATTCAAGTTTCTCCTGTTAGAGCCATGGTAGACCACTGGTAGAAAAGGTCCTTTTGAGTTCACATCCATGATCACTAAAATCATGCATAATTTGGTTCAGCTTGAGAACTATTAGTTTTACTTAAGCTCTTTCAGGTCTGTGTTAGATTTTGGCTATTTTGTGCAAGGCCACAATTTGGCTCAGGGATTGAATGATTTTGTTTTATACCTAAACAATGACACCTTAAAAAGAATTCAACTCCCTTGTGAAAGGCTTAAACTGTATAGGTGTAGGAGACTAACCTTTACTACAGAAACATAAGCTGCTTTCCTACCAAAGCCATATATACTTCTTCGTGATATAAGCTTTCTACATAAGCTGCTTACTTTGTGTTGAGTTTGGTCAAGTTTTGTGACCCTTGTTGAGAGATTTATCATGCTCCCAAGATCAAGATCACACGCACGCCACGTATACATGCTGCTTCTACATTTAAAGTACGCAGAAACATGTCTTACATTTCCAAATAGTTCAAACTCCATGCTCTAAGTAGAATTATCTTCTCTCTCTAGTTTATTGCTAATAAATGAGACATAGACTATGAAAAAATATTCAAGGACATTATGTAGTCCTAATCTTTTATGAGCAGTCCAAAGCTCAGAAAAAAATAAAAAATAAAATAAAATCAGAAATAGCTATGTCTCAAAATAATCCTAGGAAAGAGAGATCATCCACAAATAGGAGTTTTTGATCATTCGCCATGTTTCCACACACTTGCACATCTTGATCTAAGAGTATGACATTTCTCTCCTTAGATCCGGAATTTGAATTTACAATATATGCAAGGTAAGTTTGCTACATCTTTGATCCCTACCAAAAACTCCACATAAGCTTTTAGAGATAGGATAAAAGAAGGCAAACTTTGATATATGCCTTGTTGAGGAATCATACACAATATGATCGACTTGAGAGTACCATTTGAGGAACATTAAGTTTTCTGTTACAAAACATTGCAAAACCTCCGATATGAAACTTGTGAAAAACATAAGAAAACTAGTGCTCAAGTCAAGTTGTTCTATCTCTCAACCACCCAAGACAAACGATAAAGCTATAGGGCCCATGGAGGACTAAGGTAATATGGGTGAGTCTTTATTGCTGAATTTTTCATTACAAAAGAGAAGTATGATTTAGTACTCTTGAAATATGAAGCATTGTAGCATCTCCTGATCCACCGTGCTAAGTTTAATTATTCGCTCGGGACGAGCAAAGGTTAAGGCTGGGGGATCTTGTTGACACAAATTATGACTCACTGTTATATAACTAAACTGTTGCCAATAATTCAGGATCAAGGAGAAAACAATCATCACATGAGCATTCTTTATTAAATAACAAGTTCCACATGTCCATGAATACTTTGATGCAAATATCAAGAAATAGGACAAAAGAGACCTAGTGGGACCCACATAGGGGGTCGGCCAAACCCACTATGGGCCCACCAGGTTTCTTCCTCGGCCATGATCCAGGAGAAACACTTAAGAGTGATTATCAACCATCAGATCACTTTGTGTTTCCTCCCAACGGCTCACAAGCAATATACAAGGATCCATGGGCCCACACCAAAGAGATCAACATGACAAACACTTCAGAACGAACAAACACTTCACATGACAGGTCGGACCAGCGCCAGGATGGACGAGGTGGGCCAGGGACCCATAGGGTGGTTCGACCAAACCCCCCCTAGGCCCACTGATGAGTGTGTGGGTGTCCCGATCTTTCGGTGGAGATAGATAACTACGATTTGACTGGAGAGACGTTCACGATCCGACTACAACCATCCAAGGACGTTGCGCCTTAGCGATCGATACACCAAATTCAGCGGTTGCTCACGATCTTGCGGATCACAACCAACCAAACCACTAGGGTTATTCCTGCAAGCAATCGAAGAACAAGCAAGAACAAGTAGAACAAGCACTCAATTGCAAATAAGAGATGAAGGATCAGATGTGATACACATGAAGGTGGGGTTCCGAATCAAGTAGAACGGATGGTCTTGATACATCCGGCCCAGGTAGGGTTGGCTGAGGCCTGATAAATTGAGGTTGCCCGGACCCCAACAGTTCTTAGGCACACCCACTTAGAGAAAGGCCCAATCTCTCTAAAAGACTAGTCTGATAGGGGGACGGTGGCTCTCCCTTTTAAGGTGGCTTCCTCCTGCCAAGCTAAGCAAGGTGGGATTATTCAGAGGCTCACACGTTCGCCGCCCGACTACAACTGGGCCACTTGGCCCATTATTTGTTACGTCTTTGCCAATGGGTAATAATGGAGGATGTCCTCATCATTCCCACCCCCTTAAATAAGGGCCCAGATCTGATACCAAATGATACATCCGGCCCAGGTAGGGTTGGCCGAGGCCCAATAAATTGAGGTTGCCCGGACCCCAACAGTTCTTAGGCACACCCACTTAGAGAAAGGCCCAATCTCCCTAAAAGACTAGTCTAATAGGGGGATGGTGGCTCTCCCTTTTAAGGTGGCTTCCTCCTCCCAAGCTAAGCAAGGTGGGATTATTCAGAGGCTCACACGTTCGCCGCCCGACTACAACTGGGCCACTTTACCCATTATTTGTTGCGTCTTTGCCAACGGGTAATAATGGAGGATGTCCTCATCATTCTTGATGAGTGTATGGGTGTCCCGATCTTTCGGTGGAGATAGATAACTATGATTTGACTGGAGAGACGTTCACGATCCGACTACAACCATCCAAGGACGCTGCGCCTTAGCGATCGATACACCAAATCCAGCGGTTGCTCACGATCTTGCGGATCACAACCAACCAAACCACTAGGGTTATTCCTGCAAGCAATCGAAGAACAAGCAAGAACAAATAGAACAAGAACTCAATTGCAAATAAGAGATAAAGGTTCAAATCTGATACCCATGAAGGTGCGGTTCCGAATCAAGTAGAACGGATGGTCTAGTCGACACAAGGAAGTAGCAGCAGCTAAACTTTCATCTAAACAAAACCCAATCTGATTGTGGTGGCTCTAGGGGAATATGAGGGGGAGGACGACCAAAGGGTGTTGGGCTCGTCCTACAACCCTAGGATGAGTCCCTAATGGACTCAAATTGATACATGGGCCATAAGCCCAAAATAAGGTGACGCAGCACCGTTGGTAGAAAAGGTCTCGACATTAAATCATTGACTACGGTCGCATCTGGTTAGATATAGGTACGAGTAAGGACCCATTGAAAAGTAGACTTGATAAGCTTTCCAAAAAGTCCTAGAACGTCCCAATCGGAGTCCGTATGAAGTCGTGGCAACCGTCGCAAGTTTAGACTCTTCTGCAATCCGAATTGAACTTTCCAAAACGTGTTGGACTTGGACTCTTTGTTTCCTTGGATCCAATGTAACGTGGTGGCCTGGTGGAGAACATTAGGAACACTTGGATTTGGTCCCCAATCAACTTCATTAACCATCCATGCTTTCCATATGCAATCTAACCCTTCCTTGATCCATGTAAGCAATTCTGAAAATGAAAACATACACACTTCATAGTGCAACACCCATTCATCAAATGTAACAATGATAAACCTCATATAGAATGGTTTCACCTTTGGTATAGAAGTGGTTGGCATGGTCATATCTAAGCCGGTGATGTCCTCATCATTCTCCCTTTCTTGACAGCAAACCGTCCTCAGTTTGACCACTGTTGGAGGATGTGTTGTAGATACAAGCAAACCATACTCCCATTCTTGATAGTTGTCATGTTTCTTTAAAATAAAATTAGGAAAGCTTGACATGGAATGGTTATTGTTATTGCATACTTCTAATTGATTAGTTCTGTTCACTATAAAAGGAGTTTGTCTATTTGAGCAAATGTAAATTCGGTTTACTATATACTCATCTTCATAATTATATTTGTCAATAGCATGAAAACTGATATTAGAAGAACATGGCAATTCAAATCTTTCAGTCAGATTATTCTGCAAATAGTTAAGCTCACAAAGATCATTGAATTCAATATATCCGATTGTATGTAAAGATGACAACAATTGAGCTTCTTCAGTTTCATTTACAATATGAACAACATGCTTGAATTCAGCACTCATTAATACAGAATTTGTAACTTTATTCACTAGTTGTGGTACGGATATAAGTGATGCACTATCACACAACTCTTCTTTGTCACAAGTAAAATCAAGCATATCAAAGTGTGACAAAGGAAAATCAGTGACCGGTTCAACAATTGATTGATCTATAATATCATGATTAGTTGACAAATGTAAGTCAACTAAAGTATTCTCACCTTGATTTAGTTTACAAGCATTTGACATACCTTGGATGCTCATCTCAATTGGTGTAGGTGTAGCCAGATTCACGCTCTCTTTAAATGTTTCACCTCCTATCTCAAATTGATTGTTGTCGACATGTATATTATCATCTACTGCCTGCAAATTGTCAGTAATAGGAGAGACAAATGCTTCTATAGTATTTGTATGTTCCCTTTGTAGATTTACTTCAGCATCACAAACAAGATCAAACAACTCATCAAAATTCTTATAATGTTTATCAACAAGTATATTCTAAATTTCCACATTAAGACCATGCAAAAATCTATGTTCCAAAAACTCATCGGTTCCTTCTAAGCCACAACGTAGCAAACGCAATTTTAGTTTCTCTAAATATTTTGCTACAGTTTTGTTTCCTTGTTTTATAGATTTCAAGTTTTCCTTCAAAATTTCAGAATAATAGCTAGGAACAAAAACATCTCTAAAATGTCTTTTCATATCTTTCCATGATTGAGGAGCTTTATCAAATCTACAAAGGTGTTTCCACTCAGTTAAAGCATAGTTGATAAGAACACTTGAAGCAATGCTAACCTTTTGTTTTTCAAATAGATCATATTTTTTAAATTCCTTATCTACATGTAGCTCCCATTCAATATATGCATGAGGATCATAGTTTCCTTCAAAGTAGGGTATTGCTGATTTTATTTCATCAAACCAAGCATCACATACCTCATGAGTAGCATGGTTATCAGTTGTCACACCCCTAGCAAAGTGATTGGAATAGGCAATCTGATCATCTCCAATTTCCATGTAGATTCCTGTCATGATTAGAACAAAACAAGAAACATACACAATAATATTTATGTTCCTATCAACTATTAGGATGTGGTTGTTGTAATTCACTCACTCTCAACCTGTTCAAACAAACTCTTACAAGTTCTTACCAAGCAAAACAGGAGGTGGCAGCAACCAACAAGTCAGAAACCCTGGAATAGTGTATCGACACCGTAGCAACAACACCTGTAAAGTCGTATCCGGATATGTGGAGCTATAGGAGGGCTAAACAATAATGTGCAAGGAAGTACTAGCACCACATTAGTTGCAAAAGCAAATTGAGAGATCGTTCAACGGAGGTACCGTGCTGGTCCTAGGCTAGACAGTGCTAGAGACGCAAGCCTAGACACAAACAAAGTCACAGTACAACAAAAA
Source organism: Microstegium vimineum (assembly GCA_022036555.1). Lineage (NCBI taxonomy): Eukaryota > Viridiplantae > Streptophyta > Magnoliopsida > Poales > Poaceae > Microstegium > Microstegium vimineum. The sequence continues at coordinate 20,449,775 of CM039124.1, read as the reverse complement.
AAGGCACAAGAATAATAAGCAAAACACTCCCTTTCTTTTCCTCCTCTCTTCTTTTCTTTCTTGTCTCTTTCTCTTTCTCTTCTTTTCTTCTTTTTGTTCTATTTTCTTGCTGATTTTTTTCTTCTTCTTTTCTTTTACTTTGCACAACTATAACAAAATTGGATCTTGACAAATCAGATTCCAATAAGTAATATAACAATGTGTTTTCTTTCTTAAAGAACTAGCAATGCGGGTATTTTTTTGTGTGCTTAAATCAGATCTGGATTGAAAAAAAAATGTGGATGGATATGGTGCAGCGAAGATGTATATGGTAGCAACGATTGCAAAAGAAATATATATGATGTAGTGGAGATGTATATGGTGATGGTAAACACAGCGGATATAGTGACCAAAATGTGACAAGAACTCGAAACTCTAAAAGCCTAACCCTAAGACCAGCAACACGACTCAACCGATGTAAACCAAACTCAACAAGCCCGAACTAATCAATACTAGTAAAAGGCTCAAAAGGTCTATGGGACTATGGGAAACGAATCTACTATTTTTTGTTAGCTTTTTCTGGACTTTAGAAAATTAAAAGCAAACTGAAATCTCTCACCGATGAAACCTTGCTCTGAATACCACTTGATGAGTGTATGGGTGTCCCGATCTTTCGGTGGAGATAGATAACCACGATTTGACTGGAGAGACGTTCACGATCCGACTACAACCATCCAAGGACGCTGCGCCTTAGCGATCGATACACCAAATCCAGCGGTTGCTCACGATCTTGCGGATCACAATCAACCAAACCACTAGGGTAATTCCTGCAAGCAATCGAAGAACAAGCAAGAACAAGTAGAACAAGCACTCAATTGCAAATAAGAGATAAATGTTTAAATCTGATACTCATGAAGGTGGGGTTTCGAATCAAGTAGAATGGATGGTCTAGTCGACACACGCGTCTACAAGGAAGTAGCAGCAGCTAAACTCTTATCTAAACAAAACCCAATCTGATTGTGGTGGCTCTAGGGGAATATGAGGGGGGAGGATGACCAAAGGGTGTTGGGGTCGTCCTACAACCCTAGGATGAGTCCCTAATGAACTCAAATTGATACATGGCCATAAGCCAAAAATAAGGTGACGCAACACCGTTGGCAGAAAAGGTCTCAGCATTAAATCATTGACTGCGGTCGCATGTGGTTAGATATATGTACGAGTAAGGACCCATTGAAAATCGTGGCAACCGTCGCAAGTTTGGACTCTTGTGCAGTCCGAATTGAACTTTCCAAAACGTGTTGGACTTGGACTCTTTGTTTCCTTGGATCCAATGTGACGTGGTGGCCTGGTGAGAACGTTAGGAACACTTGGATTTGGTCCCCAATCAACTTCATTGACCATCCCTGCTTTCCATATCAATCTAACCCTTCCTTGATCCATGTAAGGAATTCTGAAAATGAAAACATACACACTTCATAGTGCAGCACCCATTCATCAAATGTAACAATGATAAACCTCATATTGAATTGTTTCACCTTTGGTATAGAAGTGGTTGGCATGGTCATATCTAAGCCGGTGATGTCCTCATCAGGTCTAGTCGACACACGTGTCTATAAGAAAGTAGCAGCAGCTAAACTTTCATCTAAACAAAACCCAATCTGTTTGTGGCGGCTCTAGGGGATATAAGGAGGAGGGAGGACGACCACAAGGGTCCTGGTGTCGTCCTACAACCCTAGGATGAGTCCCTAATGGACTCAACTTGATACATGGGCTATCGGCCTAAAATAGGTGACGCAGCACCGTTGGCAGAAAAGATCTCGGTATTAAATTATCTACTGTGCACGCATCTGATAGGATATAAGTATGAGTCTAGACCCATTGGAAGGTAGACTTGATAAGCTTTCTAAAAAGTGCTAGAACGTCCCAATCGAAGTCCGTATGAAGTCGTGACAACCGTCGCAAGTTTGGACTCTTCTGTAGTCCGAATTGAACTTCCAAAACGTGTTGGACTTGGACTCTTTTTTTCCTTGGATCCAAAGTGACGTGGTGGCCTGGTGGAGGACATTAGGAACACTTGGATTTGGTCCCCAATCAACTTCATTGATCATCCATGCTTTCCATATGCAATCTAACCCTTCCTTGATCCATGTAAGCAATCCTAAAAATGACAATATACACACTTTGTGGTGCAGCACCAATTCATCAAATGTAACAATAATAAACCTCATATAGAATGGTTTCACCTTTGGTATAGAAGTGGTTGGCATGGTCATATCTAAGCCTGTGATGTCCTCATCATTCTCCCTTTCTTGACAGCAAACCGTCCTCCGTTTGACCACTGTCGGAGGATGTGTTGTAGATAAAAGTAAACCATGCTCCCATTCTTGATAGTTATCTTGTTTATTCATTTTCAAACTAGGGAAACCCAACATGATATGGTGATGGTTATTACATACCTCTAATTGGTCATATCTTTTCACAATGGAAGGAGATTGTACAATTGAACAAATGTAAATTCAGTGTACCATATACTCCTTTTCACAATTATATTTGCGAATAGCATGAAAACTGGTATTAGAAGAACATGGCAATTCAAATCTAGCAATCAGATTATTCTGCAAATCGCTAAGCTCACAATGATCCTTGAACTCAATGTACCCTATTGTATGTGAAGATGAAAACAATTGAACTTCTTTTTCATTTACAATATGAACAATATGCTGGAATTCAGCACTCATTGATTTAGAATTTTTAGCTTTATTCGGTAGTTGTGGTATGGATATAAGTAATTCATTATCACACAACTCTTCTTTGTCACATGGAATATCAAGCATATGAAAGTGTGACAAAGGAAAATCAGCGATGGGTTCCACTATTGGTTGATCTAGGATATTAAGATTAGTAGACAAATGCAGTTCAACTAAAGCATGCTCACCTTGATTTATGTTACAACCATCTAACTTACCTTTGATGCTCTTCGCAAATTGTGCTCTTGCAGCTAGATTCATGCTCTCCTTTAATGTGTCACCTCTAATCTCAGATTGATCAATGTCCATTGGTATATTGGCATCCGCTTGCTGCAAATTGTTAGTAATAGGAGAGACATATGCTTCTATAGTATTTGTGAGACCTATTTTTAGTGTTATTTCAAATTCACAAGCAAGATCAAACAACTCACCAAAAGTGTTATAATGTTTATCAACAAGGATATTCTGAATTTGCACATTAAGACCTTGCAAAAATCTATGTTCTAGAAACTCATCGTTTTCTTCAAAGCCACAACATAGCAAACATAATTTCAGTCTATCTAACTATTCTGCTACAGTTTTGTTTTCTTGTTTTATAGATTACAATTTGTCATACAAAATATCAGAATAATAGCTAGGAACAAAAACATCTCTAAAATGTCTTTTCATATCTTTCCATGATTGAGGAGCATTAGCAAATCTACAAAGGTGTTTCCACTCAGTTAAAGCATACATAATAAGAACACTTGAAGCAACTTTAACCTTTTGTTTTTCAGAGGGATCATACTTTTTAAATTCCTTTTCTACATGTAGCTCCCATTCAATATATGCATAAGGATCATAGTTTCCTTCAAAATAAGGTAGTGCAGATTTTAGTTTATCTAGCAAAGCATCACATACCTCGTAAGTAGAAAGCTGATCACTTGTTATACCACTAGCAAAGTGATTCGAATATGCAACCTGATCATCTCCTAATTTCATGTAGATTCCTGCCGTGCTTAGAAGAAAACAAGAAACATATACAGTGATATTTATGCCCCTATCAACTAGTAGGATGTGGTTGCTGTAATTCACTCACTCTCAACTTGATCAAACAAATTCTTACAAGTTCTTACCAAGCAAAACAAGAGGTGGCAGCAACCAACAAGTCGGAAACCCTGGAAGTAGTGTATCGACACCGCAGCAACAACACCTGTCAAGTTGTATCCGGATATGTGGAGCTATAGGAGGGCTAAACAATAATGTGCAAGGAGGTACTAGCACCACATTAGTCACAAAAGCAAGTTGAGAAATCGTTCAACGGAGGTACCGTGCTGGTCCAAGGCTAGACCGTGCTAGAGACGCAAGCCTAGACACAAACGAAGTCATGGTACAACAGGAAGAGGCACAAAAACAACAAGCAAAACACTCTCACTTTTCCTCCTCTCTTGTTTTTTTTCTTTTCTCTTCTTTTGTTTATTTTCTCTTTCTCTTTGTTTTTCTTTTCTGTTATGCTCTTTTCTTTTCTTTTTCTTTCTGATTTTTTTTCTTTTTTTTCAACTCTCCTCAACTAGAATAAATCTGAAACTTGACAAATCAGATTTCAACAAAAGCAATTGACAATGTGTTTCTCTCTCTTTTTACGGAGTAACAAGAATAGAACTAGCAAGGCAGATTTGTATTTGTGTGTCCAAATCAGATTTTCACGGTGTAGAAAAAAAAATCAGAGATGGATATAGTGCAGGAAAGGTGTATATGATAGCAATGATTGCAATGGAGATATATATGATGTAGTGGAGATGTGTATGGTGGTGGTGATGGCAGCAGATATATATATGGTAGTGGAGATATGATAGTGACCGAAACGTGACAAGAACTCGAAACTCTAAAAGCCTAACCCTAAGACCAGCAACTCGACTCGACCGATACAAACCAAACTCAACAAGCCTGAACTAATTAGTACTAGTAGAAGGCTCAAAAGGTCTATGGGATCATAGGAAAACGAATCCACTATTTTTTGTTGGCTTTTGCTGGACTATAGGAAATTAAAAGCAAACTGAAATCTCTCACCGATGAAACCTTGCTCTGATACCACTTGATGAGAGGGTGGGTTGTCCCGATCTTTCGGTGGAGATAGATAACTACAATTTGACTGGAGAGACGTTCACGATCCGACTACAACCATCCAAGGACGCTGCGCCTTAGCGATCGATACACCAAATCCAGCGGTTGCTCACGATCTTGCGGATCACAACCAACCAAACCACTAGGGTTATTCCTGCCAGCAATCGAAGAACAATCAAGAATAAGTAGAACAAGCACTCAATTGCAAATAAGAGATAAAAGATCAGATCTGATACTCATGAAGGTGGGGTTCCAAATCAAGTAGAACGGATGGTCTAGTCGACACACGCGTCTACAAGGAAGTAGCAGCAGCTAAACTTTCATCTAAACCAAACTCAATCTGTTTGTGGCGGCTCTAGGGGGATATAAGGAGGAGGGAGGACGACCACAAGGGTCCTGGTGTCATCCTACAACCCTAGGATGAGTCCCTAATGGACTCAACTTGATACACGGGCCATCGGTCCAAAATAGGGTGACGCAGCACCGTTGGCAGAAAATATCTCGGTATTAAATTGTCTACTGCGCACACATCTGATAGGATATAGGTATGAGTCCGGACCCATTAGAAATTAGACTTGATAAGCTTTCCAAAAAGTGCTAGAACGTCCCAATCGGAGTCCGTATGAAGTCGTGGCAACCGTCACAAGTTTGGACTCTTCTGTAGTCCGAATTGAACTTCCAAAACGTGTTGGACTTGGACTCTTTGTTTCCTTGGATCCAATGTGACGTGGTGGCCTGGTGGAGGACGTTAGGAACACTTGGATTTGGTCCCCAATCATCTTCATTGATCATCCATGCTTTCCATATGCAATCTAACCCTTCCTTGATCCATGTAAGCAATTCTGAAAATGACAATATACACACTTTGTGGTGCAGCACCAATTCATCAAATGTAACAATAATAAACCTCATATAGAATGGTTTCACCTTTGGTATAGAAGTGGTTGGCATGGTCATATCTAAGTCTGTGATGTCCTCATCATCTCCCTATGGTTAAAGGGGGAGAATGGACCTCCAATCTCTCTCTGTCTCGACACTCCAGCACTCATTCACACACACTCAAACTCGCATACACGCGAACACACACCAGAAGCAAGAACCTCATACGCACGAGACCTGGGACCGTGCTTCCCTCTCTCACCATTGCTTGTAGCTCCCCTCTACAAGTCCTCCGCGCTCGGTAATACAACTCCGCAACACACTGGACGTAGGGCGTTCATGCCTGAACCAGTATAAACCTCTGTGTTCTCCGAGCGTAACCATCCGAACTCCGACACACTTAGAAATTTACTCGATGGCCATATAGACGCCGCCATTTTAGACACCGACAGTTGGTGCGCCAGGTAGGGGACCTTTGCGTGTCACCTGTATTTTCGAGCTTCGGATGGCTAATCGCCACGTTGATTTCGCTCAGGGCTCCATTGTTCGTTTTGGTAGCCTGGCCTTCCAGTGCCACCGGAAGGGGACCGACCTGGTTCTCTGTCGCCCTACGGCACCCTCCGAGGTAGCCATGGACGCCATCACCGCGTCCATGGCCCACCTCCACCTGTCTCCCTCCGGGGAACAAGTCGCTCGTGGGGAAGCCGCCCCGCAGGCCGATTATCCTCAGTTCGAGCGCTAGCTCGACATGCTTATGGGGCCCCAGCCGAATCAGGAGTCCCTGCACAACCTCTACTTTGCATTCGCCGACATGACGACGCAACTCGCGGGAAGGTAGCCACTCCCTCCCGGGCTCATCAATGCGCCTGTCTCGAAGGTGCTACCGCGCGGCATGCGAAATGCCACCGCGACATATTCGGAGATGGTGGTCGCCGGTTTCCGTACCGACCCCGTGGAGGGGACGTGCATAGGGATCGCGTCTCACCACCTCAGGTCCGTCTCCAACCTCTTCGAAAACCCGGAGGCCAGCTCTCACGCCGGCTCCGGCCCTGGGGGAATCAATCTCCAGGAGTCCCGGGACTTTGACGGCCCAAGAGATGAGGGCTTTCCGTAACTCCCCGCACACCCGGGATTGTCTGCTCGGTTTCGGCTGAAACGGCCACGGCGCCGTCCATGGTCGCGAGAGCTCGACGAGCGTCGCACCTCCTCCCGCGGCAGGCTTCGACACTATCCCCATACAGGGTGCAGTCAGGAATGGCGACGAGGTCCATATGCGTGTCCGCGAGACGAGACTACCGACATCTGTGTCACGGGAGAACCTGACGTCCGCATATCCTTGACGGCCCTATCTCGAGGAGCCCCGTGACGCGAGGTGGCGGTCCAGGGAGGGACAACGACGAGTGGCGTTCGGGTGCCTCCCTGGCATCACAACAAACTGTGCGTCGGGCAAAAGGGAAGTCGGCTCAGTCTTCCGCCCCGACGAGGGGAAGCGCAAGATGCGACGCAACAGCGCCTCCACGACTGCAGCGGCGAGTCTCGTTGCTCTCCGCCCCCGGGGTGGGAAGAAGAAGGGTCGGTTCGACAACGTCCTCACCAAGCTCTGTCCGTGCCATGGTAGGCCGGTCAGACACACACTCCGGCAATGCCACTTGGCGGCCAGGTTCCTCCGCCTCGAAGAGGGGGACACGGGCCGCTGTAACCCTTACGCCCGCGCGAACGAGTTCCTCATGATTTTCGGCACTTCAGGGACGGATGGCCACAAAGACTGGCAGGAGCACGAGCGGCGCGAGGTCTTCACGGCCATCCCGACGACCCCTGTTTTCCTCGACTGGTCGGAGTCCGACATCACATTCGGGAAAGGCGACCACCCGATGCGTATCACCGACCCGGGACGCTATCCACTCATCGTGGACCCTATCATAGGGGGCATACGCTTCACCAAGGTGTTGATGGACGGGGGCATTGACCTCAACATCATGTTTTACAATGCCTTCGAGGCCCTAAAGGTACCATGGAAAAAACTTCGTCTAGAGGGGGTCGCCTTCCATGAAATCGTCCCTGGGAAACCCTTCATACCCCTTGGGTAGGTTGACTTACCCGTGACGTTCGGGGAGTCGAATAACTTCCGGAGCGAGCTCCTCACCTTCAAGGTTGCTCAGTACCGTGCACCCTGTCACGCAGTGTTGGGTAGGCCATGCTACGCGAAGTTCATGGCCATTCCTAACTACACCTACCTCAAGCTCAAAATGCCGGGGCATCACGGGGTCATCACGGTCACCTCCGAGCTTGTAGAGGCGTACCAGTGCGACGTGGACAGTTGCGAGAATGCAATGGCCGCGGCACGATGCCCGGAACTGGCGGCGGCAACCGAAGCCGCGAGCGACGAGAGAGCTGACTCTAAGGGCGCGGGGAACTTCACCCCCTCGAGGGGATAAAAGAGATCCCGCTGAACCCGTCGAGTACGGACGGTCGGATGCTGCACATCAGCGCCTCCCTGGGACCGGAACGAGAGCCGGCACTCGTCGATTTCCTCCGCATGAATGGAGACATGTTCGCGTGGAGCCCCTCGGATGTTCCAGGCATACCGAGGGACATCGCCGAGCACGCTTTGAGGATCGAACCTGACTGGTGGAACAACGCCTACGACGTTTCGACGAGGAGAAGCGGCGAGCCATCGGCGAGGAACTCCACAAGCTTCTGGCGGCCGGGTTCATCAAAGAGGTATTCCACCCCGAATGGTTATCTAATCTAGTGTTAGTTAAAAAGAAAAATGGGAAGTGGAGAATGTGTGTTGAGTACACCGGCCTAAACAAGGCATGCAGCAAGGACCCATACCCCCTGCCACGTATCGATTAGATCGTCGATTCCACCTTAGGGTGTGAAACGAATTCTTTCCTCGATGCATACTCCGGCTACCATCAAATCTAGATGAAGGAGTCCGACCAGCTCGCGACATCCTTCATCACTCCATTTGGTTCTTTTTGCTACGTCACTATGCCATTCGGACTCAGAAACGTTGGAGCCACATACCAACGGTTTATGCACTCAGTTTTTGGGAAACTCATCGGCATGAACGTCAAGGCATACGTGGATGACATAGTAGTGAAGTCCAAACGGACGGAAACCATGAGCACTGATCTCGAGACAGCGTTCGAGGCCATGAAACTCAAGCGCGTCAAGCTCAATCCTGAGAAGTGCGTATTCGGGGTGCCGCGTGGCATGCTCCTCGGATTCATTGTCTACGAGCATGGCATCAAGGTCAACCCTGATAAAATCTCTGCCATCGCTAGTATGGGAGCAATCCGCAACGTGAAGGGGGTACAGTGGGTCATGGGGTGCCTCACGTACCTGAGCCGTTTCATCTCGCGCCTCGGCGAACAAGGCCTCCCCCTTTACCGACTTCTCAAGAAGGCCGAACATTTCACCTGGACCCCCGAGGAGTAGGAGGCCCTGGACAAGCTCAAGGTGATCCTCACGAGCGCGCCCATCCTCGTCCCACCGACGCCGCGCGAGACCCTTCTCCTATACATAGCCACCACCAACTAGGTGGTGAGCTCCATCATCGTCGTCGAAAGGGAGGAAGGCCATGCGCTAAAGGTCCAGCGGCCGGTGTACTTCATCAGCGAGGTACTATCCGGGACCAAGACCAGATACCCTCAAATCCAGAAGCTCCTGTATGCAGTTCTCATCACGCGGAGAAAGCTAGCCCACTACTTCGACAGCCATCACGTCACCGTCGTATCATCCTACCCCCTCAGGGAGGTGATACAGAGCTGCGAGGCTACGGCTGGAGCTCATGGGGGAGTTTATTCTCTTACGCACCACGAACAACCATCAAATCCCAGGTCCTCGCGGACTTCTTCGCCGAGTGGACCGAGATCCAACAGCCACCGGCGGCGGAAAACCAGGAGTTCTGGGTCATATATTTTGATGGATCGCTGATGAAGACTGGCGTCGGTGCCGGCCTGGTTTTCGTCTCCCCGCTCAGGGTTCAGCTCAAGTACATGATCTGTATGTTCTTTCCAGCGTCTAACAACATTGCGGAATACGAGGCCCTGGTAAACGGGCTTCACATAGCAACAGAGTTGGGCATCAAAAGGCTCGACGTGCGAGGCGACTCTCAGCTCGTAGTCAAATAGGTTATGAAGGAGTCAAACTTCCACGACCCAAAGATGACAGCATACTGCTAGGCTGTCCGCCGCCTAGAGGAAAAGTTTGACGGCCTCGAACTCAACCACGTCGCCAGAAGATACAACGAGGCGGCGGACGAGCTGGCGAAATTGGCTTCCAGTCGGGGTACAGCCCCACCCGGAGTCTTCGCCAGCGACCTTCACAAGCCGTCCATCACCTAGCATGTGGATCCCGAGGCCGGGACTTCGGAAACTACCGCGGCGGAGCTCATGGACATCGAAGAGGTACAAGACGCCACGGACGACGCACCGACCGGCGACGATGACCCTCCCCTAGACTAGAGAGTCCCTATCCTGGATTGGCTGGATCGGGAGTGCCTCCCGATGACAGGAACAAAGCACGCCGCATCGCGCCAAGTCCTTCGTCGTTATCGACAAAGAGCTCTACAAGCGCAACCCCACGGGGATCCTACAGCGTTGCATCCCCACTGAATAGGGTGTGAGCCTGCTAGAGGACATACACGCGGGAGACTGCGGGCACCACGTAGCCCCCCGCACGATCGTTGGAAAGGCTTTCCGCCAAGGTTTCTACTGGCCAACGGCCGTAGCAAACGCCATGGAAGTAGTACGCACCTGTGAAGGGTGCCAGTTCTACGCAAATAAGACTCATCTGCCCTCACAAGCACTACAGACCATCCCCCTCACATGGCCTTTCACGGTCTGGGGTTTGGACCTAGTGGGGCCGCTATCCAGGGCGCCCGGGGGCTTCGACCACCTTCTCGTCGCTATCGCCAAATTCTCGAAGTGGATCGAGGCACGCCCCCTCACCCGGATCAAGTCGGAGCAGGCAATCATGTTCTTCACCGACATAATATATCGATTCAGAGTGCCCAACACGATCATCACCGACAACGGCACCCAATTCACCGGCAAGAAGTTCCTGGACTTCTGCGATAGGAACCACATCCGTGTGGACTGGGCCGCCGTCGCGCACCCCAAACGAACGGGCAGGTCGAGCGTGCCAATGGGATGATCCTGCACGGGTTAAAACCGAGAATCTTCAGCCGGCTTAAAAAGTTCGGAGGCCATTGGGTCGCGGAATTGCCGGTTGTCCTCTGGAGCCTCAGAACGACTCAGATCAAAGCCACCGGCTGCTCCCCCTTCTTTATGCTCTACGGGGCGGAGGCCGTGATCCCCACTGACCTGGAGTACAGTTCCTCGCGGGTCAAGGCATACGACGAGGAAGGCAACCAAGCTAACATGGAGGACGTCGTGGATCAGCTAGACGAAACAAGGGACATCGCCATCCTACACTCCGCAAGTTACCAGCGGGCCCTCCGGAGATACCACGACTGCCGCGTCCACAAATGCGAGTTCAACATTGGCGACCCGGTGCTTCGGCTCAGGCAAAGCAACAAAGACAAGCACAAACTCATGCCGTCATGGGAAGGACCATACGTTGTGGTGGAGGTTCTCCGCCCTGGAAGATGCAAGATCGCCACCGTGGGGCCTGACAGCCAAGTGTTCTCCAACGCCTCGAACATCGAAAAGCTATGTCGTTTCTATCCCTAAACACCACGCAGGCGACGTGCAGCCCGAACGCTAAGCAAGACGCGCTCCTAGCCTATGGTGGCACGTCTTACTCGGGGGCTGGATAAGGGGGCTGCTTTTCCTCGATTTTATCAATAAAATCTTGCCTCTTCCCGATCTCCTCCCCGTGTTCGGCCGCTCTCACTCGAATTATGTCCCCGCTCGCGCGCGAAAACGTTTTTTCTTGTATTCGCAGGGACACTAGGCTCAACGCCACGCTAACCCTCAAGCGCAATCAGGGCTCGGCCCGACCCCCGACTTGGTTCACCTGACGCTTCCAGAGATCGGACGAACGCGTACACACCAACTTCAATGGGGACGGCCTCCGGGTCCAGGTAAGACTAAGGGATAAGGGCTATAGACGCCCCAACTGCCCGTTACGGTCCAGAGATACGAAGGCTGACCCAGCGGGGTTCGAAACGGCCATCTTAGGACAACAGAGCGAGGGGCAAATAGGAAATGGACACGCTAGCGGTCATCAGCCTGGCAATCGGATGCTAAGGTCATTTCCTGATTTCGTATTTGAGTCCATTCTCTACGGATGATTGGTTCATGGTATTCCACCGGAGGAAGGCACCGAGCCCCTAGGACCCGACGAACGGACCCGGGTACTAGATGAAACCGATTTGGGGTGAGCCACGACATGGGCCACAAGCTGGAACCCTAGCGAACGGGAACCGAGCACCCCACTCTGATTTGCCCGATATTACCTCGACGAGCATCCATGGTTCGTCCGCTTCGAGGATAGCATGGTTCGGCTCACTTTCCCCCTTCTCGGGGAGAGATGCGCGGGGAACGCATAAAAGACGATACAGCCACGAGACATTTTCTCTGCTCCGCGCATCACCACGGTTCTCGCAACCAGGTGAAAAAAGGCGGACGCATAGGCCTCATGCGTCAGAGGTCTGCACAGGTAAACAACAAACAAGCGTCACATTTTTATACGCTAATCCTTGCGAAGGTTACGTACTTTTCAGGTGCCACAAGGTCCATACCAAACCATCAGACACGAAAACAAATATAAGATGTACTGAAGGGAGATCCCGGCCGAGGGCCAAAGGAAAGGGAAACAGGGAAAGCGACTAACGCCCTGCACACACCGGTAACTTCGCTCCGAGGGCTGCTTATCAGGCGAGCGCCCAACGAGCCAACTGCCCCTGCTTCGCCTCTCAGGATGGAGCAGCGACTGCACCACCGTCACCCAAGACCTGCGCGGTCGACTGCGCCCTCAGAAAAAGGCATGACAAGCTGGTCAAGCATTTTTCTGGGTCACGCTTCGAACGTCGGGCCATGGAAAACCCATCAGTCCCGCGACATGCCCTGCCCTTCGCCAGGAGGGCGTTCACCAGCACCGAGAGGCGTTTAGTACCACCCCCTCAAAACCCAACTAGGCGTGCAGCACCAGTGTTTACATAGGTGCTACATGATGAAGGCAACCCCGTGCGCATGCGCGGGCGTTCGCTTCCTGATCCCTAGGGCTTCGCGGGGTGGCACTGACACGTCCTCGCCCAGACGTGACCTCTCCAGCCCGCAGGTCCGCCGTCTCCCAACAGTGGCGTCGTCACCAGCAGGCCCAAGGAAAGCCTGGCTTAGAAAACTGTACGGGCAGACCGCATAGTCTTTCTGCTAGACGCATCCTTGGCTCCCTGCTATGGGAGACGACGAGGGAGCACGACCGTCCCGTGGGACGAGATGACGGGGAAGAACTGCGCATGCCACAAGACTCCCCCTATATCTCCCGTCCAACAATACGAGACGGTGGCGCTCCCAACACAGAACTTCCTCTGAATCCGGTGTTGCTCTCAAGAGGCCGCTCGCCAGGGCGGCTCAGGGGACTCTCCAACGAGACCTCAGAGGAAGAATCTAGGGCAACCCATACTGTGAGGATGTGAATCTTCTCACAGGTGGCCGCCCCTATTTATAGCCCACCAGGGCACTCATGCGGCAGCAGGCCCATGAGGCTACAACACTACCTCCCAACCACACCGCACTGTACGTCAGTACCCACTTCAAGAGGTTGCAACGGGATTATAAATGGCCAAGCAGACAGCAGGCTCAGGGCACGCCGTTTGGAGTTTTGACCATAGAGCGAGCGGTGCTCTGGCACCCCTCCTCGAATGGGAAAGACACGGCACGCCCACTTTTGGGCTACAGGGGGTGCAGTCAGACCCCGAAAACCGACAAACATGTCTTCGACCAGTCAATCGTCCGTACAAGCCAATAGACAACATGAAGCAGCGTCGACTCGTCATCTCAAGACACGTCAGCCCGAGGCCAATAGTGCAACCCGCGGCAGGGCTGGCATGCAACCAGAGCTCTGGCTCTGACGTACGGAGCAGTTCACTCCCTCTCCGCCTCATGAGGGGAGCGAAGGGTCAAGCACTGTACATGTCTTCCGGGTAAGCCCTTAGGAGGAAATATCTCCCTCCTAAGGCCTCGGGGGCTACACCCGGCGGGTGCGCTCACGCGCACCCACCGGGATCCAAAATCTAACCAAACCACATAGGCGCTCTCGGAAGCCTCCAGTGTAGTCCTTCACTACATCGCAGGCTCAGCGGCTACTGTCGGATACCTAGAAATAGGGTACCCAATTCACCGCACTCCACAAAAACAAAATCACTCTCGGGGGCTCTCCGCCCCGTCCGATCGAGGGTGATGTCATCACCCTCGGGGGCTTCCCGCCCCCAAGTCAAACAAGACCGCTACTTTCCCTCGGAGGATCTTCCGTCTTGCCGGAGCTAGGGTGACGTCATCCGTGACGCCACCTATAATCGGGGGATCTTCCGCCTCGCCCGAGCTAGGGTGACGTCCTCTGTGACGCCACCTATCCTCGGGGATTCCTCCGCCTCGCCCGAGCTAGGGTGACGTCATCTATGACGCCACCTATCCTCGGGGGCTCTTCCGCCCCGTTCGAGCTGGGGAGACGTCATCCGTGACGACACCCATCCTCGGAGGTCTCGTCACCACCGACAGCCTGGGACGCCCTAGCCCACATAGTCAAAAGGTCCACAGTGTCTTCCGTCCTCCGGGATGGGGTTCGAGGCATGAGTCTCCATGCCCACCCCTGTTCTCCCCGACGGTACAAGGTCCTGTGCTACCTAACCGACGACTTACGCACACTACACCCGCGCCATACCTTCAACGGACACTCGAACAGGAATTAGGGCGTCATCAGCCCTGTATGACGAAACGCGGGGGTGCCTGGCCTTGTGCAACCAACCCCCGCCCATGCCCAGGTAAGGGAACAGCGGAGTTCCCGGTCTCAAGGCGCATGGCTACATCACAACAAGGACGAACAAGACCCATGCATGTGTCTACTGGCGCAATCTTCCTCAGGAAGGAAGACAGAATGAAGACAGAGCTCTCCCTCGGTAGCAGCCCAAGCCGGGCCCACGCTCACTCTCCCTCTCTCTATTGTACTCCTCCATCTCTCCCTACGTATAAAGGGGGAGAATGGACCTCCAATCTCTCTCTCTCGACACTCCAGGACTCATTCACACACACTCAAACTCGCATACACGTGAACACACACCAGAACCAAGAACCTCATACGCACGAGACCTGGGAACGCGCTTCCCTCTCTCACCATTGCTTGTAGCTCCCATCTACGAGTCCTCCGTGCTCGGTAATACAACTCCGCAACACACTGGACGTAGGGCGTTCGTGCCTGAACCAGTATAAACCTCTGTGTTCTCCGAGTGTAAACATCTAAACTCCGACACGCTTAAAATTTTACTCGTTGGCCGTCTAGACCCCGCCATTTTAGATACCAACACTACTTTTGGTTCTTCCCCATGACAGCAAATATAGCCAACCATGATTGGTACTACCCCCATGGGATAACACGAATAAATATAAAGATGTAACCCTTTCTTCTAAGCAGGCTAAGCAGTTGCTTTTACTTTTATGTATCAGGCTAACAAGGTAGGTAATTAAAATATCAAGGAAGATAATGCAGCAAGTGGGATCCAATCAACTCCTATCACCTAATGCATCACAATATAAAATACTCAAGTGAATTAATTTATAAAATGCTGGGAGACTTAAAGATGCTCCGGGGCTTGCCTTGAGTGAAGGTAGAGGCCTGGTGGTCAGGGCACTCAGGGAGGTTAGTGTCGAGCTCTTGGTACTCCTCGTTCAGCTCCTGCACTTCCTGGACTCCTTCCTCTGGAACTGGTACCAGAGGTTCCTCTATCGATCCTGGATGTTTACAATGCATATAAGTAAGCCATGGATGCAGGGATGATGCTTGAAAAAGAATTAGCACTCAACAATTGCTTTTAGGTGAATTAAACAAAGTACCCTAGCTTCCACTTTACACAGCAAGCCTATTATAGACTACAAAAATCTACAAAAATTATAGAGGGTAGAGCAAGTCTACTGGACCCTACTGCAGAACTTTTACGCAAAGCAAAGCTACCAACTAGCATCTACAAAAAGATGAATTTAAATCTAGAAAAAGCACTTTACACTAGACCTACTGTCTAGCTAGGTGAAACATTATATTTCTTATTTTAATAGGGTCTTTACTTAAGAACATATTTATGAGGAAAGTTCCATCATCACACACTACCAGATTATTTTCTATATGATTTTCCCGAGAAAACCCTAGAAAAAGACACTTGAACTGAGAGTATTATTTTTGTCATGTAACCTACCATATATTATATTTTTCTTTGGTAGGACAAGTTACACAGAGGCTACAGAAAAAGTTTCATGCATTAACTATGCACAGTTTTATCACAACAATTTATCCAAGAAAACAGCAGAAACACTTTTTAATAGATATTAATTAATTTCTCCACAGAAACATGGCATAACATATTTTTCCTAGCTTCTACACATGATGACAAAGCTAGCATAAAAACTTGACATCTTTATTTGACCATTTTATACAGGAACATAATTAACCTTTAATAATGCCGAAAAGAACTATTTAAACATTAGTTCTCAAGACATTCTCCAATAAACATTAGTTCTGAAGATATTCTCCAAAAATTACTTTTATATTTTTAACAGAAAGATCTTCATTTATAGAGACTAACACAATTTATTTCACCATTTTAGGATTTGCAGAACTCTAGATACAAAAATAAACAAGCATGAAATACATTTTCTGAAAATGAATAAAGGAAAACCATTTCTGAAATAGGCCCACGCAGCACAGTGAGCGGCTGATAGGCGAGGCCCAGAGGGTCTACTTGCCAGTGAGCAAAGAGTAGAGCATTGCGCTGACCGGCGTTCTCGCCGACGGTGAGCTCGTCGGCGGCGGTGCAGTGCTTGGCGTGCTCGTGGTGATGACGCGAAACGACTTGTGGAGTCGGTTCAGCCAGTGCGACCGTGTAGGTGGCCGGCGATGTGCGGTGGCGGCGCAACGCAGCGGTGTGACGCGGCGGGGCTTCCATCGGCAGTGTCCTTCCTGGCGAGCGGGTGCGTGAGCACCGCGGTGAGGTGGTGAGTGCAGCGTGAGGGTTGGTTGGGTCGGAGGAGCTCCGCGGAGTTCCGGCCACATGCGAGCTCTGTGGTGGCGGCAATGGCGCACGGTGCTCGGTGTGGTGATATTCCAGGGCAAGTGTGCATGCGTGGCGTGGCGTTCTCACCTTGACTACCTCTGGTGGTGCTACCACGAAGATGGAGGCAACAAAGGTGGTCGAGAGAGGAGTGAACACGACATGGCTGTTGCGGTGACGACTGCTAGCCGAGGAACGATGCGGCATTCCGACATGCGTGAAGCTCGGCTAAAAGAGCCTGGGCGAGCGTGGCATGTGCGGGGTGTACGCGAAGTGGTATGCAAGGCGTATCAGACTAAGGATTCTCAGATGGTGGCGTAGTGAAGAAGGGGCATTTGGTTGCTCTTGGCGCTCGGCGCGGCGAGAGCGAGGCAGAGCGAGCGAGAGAGCGAGTGAACGTGGGTGCTGGCGAGTGTGAGAGGGAGAGAGGGTGTAGGCGCTCCTTCTGGCGCGGTCGTGGCCGAGCGGCGCGGCCGGTGGGGGCCCCGACGAGACGAGGGCAGTACGGCAACAACGTAGAGCAGGCTGCATCGCACAGTGAGCGGGCGAGCGTGATTGTGTTCGGCGTTCTTGGTCCTGGCGCCGTTAGCGCGGATACGCGCTCGAGTGCGAGCGTGACCGGTCGGGGATTTGGTCGGGGTTGTTGGCGCTGCGGCAACCCGACGACGAGGTGATGGCAAGCGGCGTTGTCGGCGCAGTGCTGTAGCGAGTGGCGCACGGCTAGTGGTGGGTCGACGACGTACGACAGGGGCAATGCGCCACGTGGCGCGGCTGCCGCCGTACGGCGCGACCATGGTTGGCGCTGCGCGCGGGAGAGCGCGGGTGCGGCACAGACGTGCGCGCGTGCGCGTGGGAGGGGTGAAAGGCCGAGCGGGCCGAATGGGTCGCCCCGGCCCATTAGGTATGTTTTCCCTTTTCTTATTGTCTTTTATTTGTTTAAACCAATTTAATTCAAAACAATTTCAAAAACTTTAAACTAGGATTTGAAATTTAAACCAAAGTTGCCAAGAATAATATCCTCTACATTTTTCATGTAGGTCATATTACCTGGAAACCATTATTTAACAAGGTTCTAGTTTAAACTTAATTAAACCATTTGAAATATTAATCTAAGCTTATTTAGACAAGGTGGTTAACAAGAAAACACTCTACTCATAATTCTAGATGTAACATATATTACTCAATAAGTTAACTAAGGCTAGAGCATAAAACTCCTATTCAATTCCAATATCAAGGATATAAATAACCATACACATGAAATGATGCCATTCGCAAAACATGAATGCAATGCAAAGAAATGCTTATGCTTAGAGGATAATGATGATCCTAATGCAAGCTTGACATAGGGTGTCACAGCCCTTCCCCCCTTAAAGAAATCTCGTCCCGAGATTCTGTGTTTCGTACCATTTATTATAAAAGTTGGGATAATTCACTCGTAGGAAGTCTTCCGTTTCCCAAGTTGCATCATTCGGACCATGATGACTCTAGAGGATCTTGAAAGTCTTCACTTCTCTGTTTCTTGTAACCCTGGTTTTTATGTCTAAAACTTTCTCTGGTTCTTCATTGTATTCCATGTCTGACCGGATCACGATATCACAACTTCTTCTTCTGGAACTCGAAGACATCTCTTAAACTGAGACACATGAAACACTAGAAAGATAGCACTCATCTTAGGAGGTAACTATACTTGGTAAGCCACTTTGCCCTCCTTGGCAACGATCCGATAAGGTCCAACGTATCGGTGTGCTAACTTCTTCTTGATTCCAAAACGGCGGACGCCTCTCATAGGTGATACCTTGAGATACACATAGTCACTGACCTGAAATTTCAAAGGTCTCCTTTGATCCACATACCCTTTTTGTCGGGACTGAGCTACACGGATATGTTGTTGAACATCTCGAACAATTTCTTCTACCTCTTTCACGTAATCCATACCATAGAATCCTCTATTTCCCGATTCGATCCAATTTATAGGTGTTGTACACCTTCGTCCATACAAGGCATCGAACGATGTCATCTTAATGCTTTCTTGGTAGCTGTTGTTGTAGGAGAACTCTGCCAATGGCAACCATTTCTCCCATGATCCCTTTGCTAACATGACAAATGCTCTCAACATGTCTTCCAACACTTGATTTACCCTTTCGATCTACCAGTCGGTTTGGGGGTGATAATCAGAACTTCGAATTAACTTTGTCCCCAACTCTTTATGTAACCGTTCCCAGAAACGAGCGATAAACTCAGATCCTCTATCAGAGATGATAGTTTTGGGGATACCATGTAACCTTAAGATATTCTATACATACAACTCTGCATATTGATGCGGTCGGTAGGTAACCTTGACTAGTACAAAGTGAGCTACCTTGGTTAAGCGATCCACAATGACCCATATTGAGTCATTTCTTTTCTGAGTGGTAGGTAATCGTGTGATGAAATTCATACTGGTATCTCCCCACTTCCACTCGGGTATAGATAATGGCTGTAACGAACCGGCAGGTTTCATATGTATCGCCTTGATGTGACAACAAGTATCACACTTTGCGACATATTTAGCAATATCTTGTTTCATCTTAGACCACCAACACCTTGTCCTGAGGTTATGATACATGAAGGACCAGAAACGGCGACCAGAGGGGCTGTGAATGGGAGCCAAATAAATATTCCTTTCAGAAGATCTTGACCCTTGTCCCAAACACAACCCAAAGCACGAACTAGGCTCACGACCCACTAGAGGGTGGATGTTCTAGGAGATGTCCTAGGAACACAGCGGAGCTAGCCACGAACCCGGAGAAACCAACCGCAAACCAAACAAAGAAAACAACAATCAAACAGAGAGCTCCAGACCAGTACAGCTTGGACCTCCGGACCAATGACCAGTGGTCCGGTGGCTGGTCCGACGCCTTCATCCACCGAGACAAAACTAAGCAGGGAGCACCTGACCTCCGGACGACCTCCTCCGGACTAGTCCGATGCCACCTCCGGACTAAGGAAGGTGGTCCGGTGCTTACTCCTGCCCACTGTCAAAACTGTGTAGTGAGCACCCTGCTTCCGGACCGGACCTTCGGACTACCCCGTCGGACTAAGGGAAGTGGTCTGACGC
The DNA here is from genome assembly GCA_022036555.1 of Microstegium vimineum. NCBI lineage: Eukaryota > Viridiplantae > Streptophyta > Magnoliopsida > Poales > Poaceae > Microstegium > Microstegium vimineum. Next base: position 20,429,740 of record CM039124.1, on the reverse strand, counting down.
GTGGAAGAGTCCCTCAGCTGAACCACCGGACCATTTGCCTATGGTCCGGAGCTCAAAAACTAGGTGGTCCGGGGAGTGGTCTGACGCCCCTTGCTGCTTGACACAAGAAAAGTCAAGACCACCGGACCACTTGCTATGGTCCTGAGCTTAGGATAAGTCGTCTGGAGGGTGGTCCGACGTTTACGAGCAGAAAACTCTTCCTCGCGAGAACGGACTTCTCTCCGCCAAATCTTCCCAAAACTCAACCAAATGATCACCAACTGCAACCAAACTTTGTAGGCATGATCCTAGTGTAGTTGGGGAGCTATCCCGAAGAAATCATCGCTCAATTTGGAGAGGATAAATGGGAACACTCGGATTTGGGGGAGAAGAGAACAAAATGAAGAACACCACAAAGAAATCCCCCGATCTATGCACTCGTGAGGTTTGAGAAGAATTCCTTCAGTGCAAAGAAGCTCCTCACGAATACGAACAACTTGGTTCAAACGGATTTTGCAAAGCTACTCCCTACAAAGAGAAATCATCTCGGGAAAAAGAGAGCAAAAGAAAAATGGGAAGAACACAAGCAAAACGGGGATACAATCACGAAATCGAAGCCACCATGGCTTAAGGAGGTTACGGTCTCCGATTCCTCACAACAAACTCAAGTTCTTACAAAGGTTGGTGGAAACAACCTAGGGATCTCATGAACTGGAGAGGGTAGAAAGAGGGAGTTGGGGCAAATGATTAGGGTTCAAGAGATGGGATGAGGATACCCTTTCATCCCCTATTTAACAAGGCTTTGGCTATTTCCCAAAGACCCTCCGAGATACATTAAGTGAACAACCTAGCCTAAGCATTGCAGTCCAAGCTCCGGAAAATATCTCCCGCATTTTGAATGGACGGCCCCGCTTACTGCCAGGAGTTGTCGTTGCCTCGACGCAACCTCTAGGATTCCACCACGTGCCATCCCTGCTTCCTTGGAAGCTCCGCCTAGGTTTTGAGGCCCAAACCCAGGAAACCCACCACCGGTAGCTTTGGGCTCAACTACTGAACTCCGAGTTTTGAGAACCAAACTCGGAAACCGTCCTCGGATGGTTTTGAGGCCCAAACCACCAAACCGCTCGACTTGAGCCATCTTGTCTTCGCCTGGTCGGACTCCGAGTCCCCTGAGCCTCCGCTCAACACGTGTGTCCACCGTCTTGACTTGGTCGACTCGGTCTACCTCCATGTCTTCTCGCACTCGCCGGTGCCAAGTACTAGCCACCACAGCTAGTCCGCCAGCGCCCATGGTCCCTCAGTCCGAGCCCCGCTTCCGCCCTTTACTGCTCTCAGTCCATCGGCACAGCAAGCCTATACTTGACCTTCTCCATGCCATTGACCACTACACTAGGCATAGCACTTGCACACCACAAGCCGGTAGACATGCACACATTTGCTTTCGCAAAGGGTTAGAATACTCCGCTCAAGACTGAAACACTCAGGTGTTGGTCAATCACTCATCATCAAAGCTGAACATGCATGGGTACTTATTCACCATGTGTTCGCAATCTCCCCTTGATGAGTGCATTGTCAACACAAGTGCATTTCAGATTTGAGCCACAAGGTAAAGCTCTCCAAATGACCAAAAAGCTAAGAAAGCCAAAACGGGGTCACTTGAGAGAAGCAAAGCAATTCCAAAACTTGGTTCCCAAAGACATGGGCAACGGCTCGACGCAACCAAGCAAAACAGAGCTGGCCCTCAAGAAGAGACAGAAAACGGGCTCAACACCGCTAGCAAGTCCAAGATACCAATTGAAGCCTATCATAGCTCTCAAAAGCTCAGGACACCAAAAGAAACACTAAGGGAGCTCAACAGATACCAATTAAAACCACTTAAGTCCCCTAATGCTAAAGAAGCAATCAAATCCTGTCAAAGCCAACAAAGCAAGCTAGACCCTCTAGAAGAGGCAAAGGCTCAACACATCTAGCAAAAGCTCCCCTAGGAACAAGCATTCTCTAGATACCAAGGGAGGGTGAAAAGAGCCAAGTAGTCAAGAGAGATACCAATTGAAACGCCAAATGAAACAAGAGATACCAATTGAAGGATCAAGGATTACCAAAGCTCAAAAGAACACAAATTCCAATTTCTCCCCCTTGACTAGTGCAAGTATGAAAATGCACCATTTTCTCCCCCTTTGAGCAAAAACTTCCCCTTGGGTGGATGTGAGGATGAAATGCACAACTTTCTCCCCTTTGTTGATACATGCAACTCATCAAAGCTCAATACTCAAGAATCGGCCTCAAATGCCATGATATGCAAGATGAGTTCAAAAAGATTCATACTTAGAGCTAAGACAAATGAATAGATGCTCTAAGTGATGTGATCCTGTGAGAATAGGAAAAGCTCTACATGCCCAAAAAAAACTCAAGTTGATCTTAAGATCACTTTTAGAAGCTATTTTAGAGAGCATTACATGTGAGAGCAGAGAAAGGGTATCACCTCCTAGAGACAACTAGACATGGCAAACAAGATAGGATCTATCTCAAAACAATCTCATTTATAGCAAGTAGAACTATCCCTAGCACAGTTCATACAACAAGCCAATGACCCAACTGAATGAATTTTTCAATTTTCAGAGTTTTGCAGCCAAAATTTAAGTTTTAGGCGCATTTAAGTTGTATGCGAGTTGTTGTAAGCAAAGTGATGCTACTGCTTACCAACCGGGCAAAGTCAAAGGACTTAACACACCGGTTTTGGTCATACATGACACAGCTCAAGTATCAACTCATATGGGAAGCAGTCTCGAGCACACGGTGAAGTGCTGACAAAGCAGACCCAACTCGATCTTTCCAAATCACAAATCAGAGAGAAATTTCATTTTAGATCAATTTTAAGCAATGGTGCTCAATGGAACTGAATGAAACAATGAAGAGCCATAGTTACAAGCTATATACAGGGCAACCAAGAAGGATCTTCAAAAGCCTATACATGCTAGTGCCATTTTAGAGGTGACATGGGGAATTAAATTCAGTTTTAAAGCTTTTCTAACTTAGCTCTATTGCATATCTATAGATCAAAGAGAGTCTAAATTAGGCAACACCATAGACACATAAAGCACCTCAAACAGAGCTTAGATTCATTATATCGGTTGTAGGTATGAAGCTTAAAATGAACTATGTCACAAATGCAAATGAGATGCATAAAGCATTGACACCAATAAACACTGAGAATACACCAAAGAAAAGAAAGAAAAGACAAATAAGAACCAAAAAGAACTATGATACACAAAAGGTTTCCCTACACTAAAAGGGGAAACACACACCCAGCTCGCCCCAAAGGTGAGAAAACGCAGCTTGATCCAAAGGTTTTGTGAGAATATCCGCAAGCTGGTTGTGGGTCTCGACATGCCGGAGGTCAATGTCGCCCTTCTCGTAGTGATCACGCAAGAAGTGAAAGCGGACCTCAATGTGCTTGGTCTTAGAATGAAGCACGGGATTTTTGGCCACACTAATTGCACTCGTGCTATCGCAAAGCAGAGGCACCTTAGTAAGCACAAGACCAAAATCTTTCAAAGTGGCAATCATCCAAATCAACTGAGAGCAACAACTAGCCGTGGCAACGTACTTATCTTCGCACGTCGACTGTGCCACGCTAGACTGTTTGTGAGAAGACCAAGACAACAAGGAAGACCCAAGAAACTGGTATGTCCTAGAAGTGGACTTCCGATCAAGACGGCAACCGGCAAAGTTGGCATCAGAATAACCGCAAAGTACAAGAGAGGAAGAGGCAGAAAACCAAAGACCAAATTCGGGAGTGAATCACAGGTACCTCATGATGTGTTTCACCTCTTTCTTGTGCAAAGTCCGTGGGGACGCCTGAAAGCGTGCACACAAGTAGACGTCAGACTGAATGTCCGGCCGAGTCGCTGTCAAGTACAGAAGCGACCCCAACATGCTTCGGTACTCCGTCTGGTCAACCGCCTCTCCTTCCTTGTCCGCATCCAAGGTAGTCGTAGTCGACATGGGCGTCGAAAGATGCTTTGCCTCACCCATGTCAAACTTCTTCAAGATATCCTTCGTGTACTTGCCTTGGTGCACAAACGTCCCTTCTCGGGTTTGCTTGATTTGCAACTCGAGAAAGAAAGTTAACTCTCTCATCATACTCATCTCAAATTCCCTGCTCATAAGATCTGCAAACTTAGCAACAAGAGCATGAGAAGAACCACCAAAGATGATATTATCCACATATATTTGGACTAGGAGAGTGTCTTTGCCTTGCTTGAGGAGAAACAATGTCTTATCTACTAATCCCATTTTAAAACCCTTAGCTAGCAAGAAGGTTTGCAATCTATCATAGCATGCTCTAGGAGCTTGTCTCAAACCATACAAAGCTTTGTGAAGTTTAAAAACAAGGTTTGGAAACTTGGGATTTTCGAAACCGGGAGGTTGTTTAACATAAACTTTCTCCTCTATGTAGCCGTTTAAGAAAGCACTTTTAACGTCCATTTGACAAAGTTTAAAACCCTTAGAAGCTGCAAAAGAGAGAAGGATTCTAATGGCTTCTAAACGAGCTACGGGAGCAAAGGTTTCCTCATAGTCTATCCCCTCCTTTTGACAAAATCCTTGAGCTACCAACCTAGCCTTGTTGCGCACTACCACCCCATGCTCACTTTGTTTATTTTTGAAAACCCATTTGGTACCTATGGGGTGGCAACTAGGTGGTGGAGGAACTAAGACCCAAACACAATTTCATTCAAAGTTTTCTAACTCCTCATGCATGGCATTAACCCAATCCGGATCCATCAAAGCGTGTCCAACATCTCGGGGCTCAAAAGACGTGACAAAAGCCGAATGAGCAAAGTGAGAGAGATAGGACCTAGACCACGTGACTCGACGGTCGATGTCGCCGATGATGTTCTCCGGCGGGTGCTGCCGCTGGATGTGGCGGGGAGCCTGCCTGGACAAAGTGGCCTCCCCCTCGACAGCAGCTGGAGCTCCCTCAGGTGCAACGGGCACTGACTGAGGAAGCTGCTCGAACGACCCCCATGTAGAGGAAGTAGTCGGGTCGGGACCGTGAGACGAAGTAGACGTCGCAGGGTTGACGGGGGCAGCCGGTGGAGTTGGCTCGGGATCACCCCAATCGGCATCGTCCTGCTCCTCCTCCACAAAGATGCTAGTGTTCACCTCATCATCACTTGCAAGCTCAAAAGTGGTGGAAATGCAGGGCATAGTTTCATCGAAGGTAATCTCACAGGTCTCCATCACTCGGTTAGTCTCAAGGTTAAGTGCACGATAAGCACGAGAGTGAGTAGAATAACCAAGAAAGATACTGTCAGAAGACCGTGATTCCAATTTGTCCAACTTACCGCCATTTTTGAGGATGAAACACTTGCACCCAAACACCCGTAGGTGACTTACCTTGGGTGGTCTCCCAAATCGCAGCTCATAGGAGGTCTTCTTCTTGAAAGCTCGGAGAAAAATGCGATTGGAAACATAGCAAGCAGAACTGAGTGCTTCGGCCCAATACCGCCTAGGAGTCCTATGCTCATCGAGCATCGTCCTGGCCATCTCAATAAGGGTCCGATTCTTGCGCTCAACAACACTATTCTGCTAGGGAGTGTGAGGTGAGGAAAACTGGTGATCGAGACCCAAAGAAGAACAAAGAGTTGCAAAGTGAGCATTCTTCAATTCTGTGCCATTGTCACTGCTGATAGCTCTCATGGCATTCTTAGGTAGCTCATTTTGCAATCTCAAAATCAGATCTCGAACAAGTGAAAAAGCCTCATCCTTACTCTCCAAAAAGAACACCCAAGAGTATCTCGAGTAGTCATCAACGACTACAACCACATACCACTTCCCTCCTTCCGACCTGTCCCGAGCTAGACCAACTGTGTCCATGTGTAAGATCTCGCCGGGTCGAGTGGTCATGATCTCAGTCACAGGCGGATGGGAAGCGACAACCATCTTGCCATGCTTGCAAGGATGGCAAACTAAATCCTTCTCGAACTTCAGCTTTGGCAATCCTTGGATAAGGTCCATCGAGCTAAGCCTTGCAAGCAAGTCGAAGCTAAGATGTCCCAATCTCCTATGCCACTTCCAAAGCTTGGAAGAAGAACCGGCAAAAATACAACGAGAAGGTCCCGAAGAGATAGTAAAATCCGCACGAAAAACCTTCCCGAGGGGTAAAATCCGGCAAACAAGCTCACCATGAGAGTCCAAAATTCGAGAGAGATTAGGCTTGAAACTCACTTCAAACCCGTCATCAAGGAGTTGCGAAACCGAGAGAAGGTTAAAATGCAAATTCGCAACCAAAGCAACATCCTTGAGGACAAAAGAAGAGTTCACTCGGATCAACCTTACCATTACTCTTGTCCCCGAATGTGATATACTCGGTGTGGTGCACGGGGTCGAGGCTGGAGAACCACTTGGCACTTCCGGTAATATGACATGAGCATCCGGAATCCACAAGCCAAGTCTCCTCCAGTCCTCCTTCCTACATCAATAAAAAGACATAGGGTGAGAAAACGGACCAACACTGGGGTTAGTAAACTGTGAAGGATACCAATGTTGTCCCACTTGCCCAAAGAATGGGTTAGGAGAAAAACCAAACATCTCCTGTCCCATGGGAGGATAGCGATCACCGCGATGGGGAAAATGTGGTACGCTAACGAAGGGTGGAGTAAAGCCACCGCCACGATGCCCGTAGTCGTATGGGTCACGACCGGTACCCCGCCAGGCACGACCACCACATGGTCTCGCCTCCTGAGGCCAGCACCTTGAGGCATTGTACCTCTAGGCCTAGAAGTGTGCCTTTGAACTTTCGGTTCACGCACCCCAACTCGTGGGTAGTACATGTCCCGGTTGTTCAACTCAAACTGCCTCCGATCATCTCTCTTCCTCCTAAAGTAAAACTCAGCCAAGTGCCCATCCCGCTCATAATACTCACAATGGTACCTCACCACACTCTTGGTAGACACTCTCTTGTTGGGTTGGGTAGCTCTAGCTTTCTTAGGAAGGGGATCACTAGAGATATCTGGCAGTGTATCAAGTGGGTTGCGAAGGTGGTTCGGTTTTGCAATCCACACATGCTTTTGTGGAGTGGTTTTGGGTGGCTTTTGAAACACACCATCTCTCACAGGTAGCTGGGTAGGGTCGGTAGGCTTAGGTGGGGAAACTTGGTAAACATGGGAGGTGTGGTGGCTTTCTCACCTCAAACCACTACACTCACCGATTTTACCGAAAATGCTATCGTCCTTCCCACCTATAGCAAAGCCTACTCCCGTACTGCCATCCCTTTTGCATTGGTTAAGCAACATTCCCAACTGCGGCTCTCGGCAAGACACCCAGCTCAAGATGGACCGAAGGTATGTGTTTTCTTTCCTCAGTACGCATCTTGTCGTGTCTGCACGACGCGATCTCAAGTTCTAAAGCCTCAAAGCGATCTGACTCTCTAGTGCTATCTGAGCTGACCTTCTTTAACATAGCGATCCTAGCATCCTTCTGTGCCAGCTCAGAATGCAAGCCTAAGCAAGACTTGCACGCACCAAGTAAGCTAGGCCTAGCCTTCAGCTCACTGACCTCCTCAAGCAGAGTGCCATACTTGTCCTGGAGAGTGACAAGATCAGACATGTGAATGGTGCAAGCATCACAGTCTACCTCCTAGGTAACCACCACTGACACCTTAGCAAAATCTAGCTCATGAAGCGCGCTAAGGTACTTCGCCTTAAAGTCATTCCTCTCACAAGCGGCACATGCTTGAGCAACACATCTTGACTCATCAAGGTGTCGTTCAGAGACTCAATCTCGAGAGAGAGGGACTCGACGGTGGGTGATACCTCGGGTGTGTCGGAGTCGTAGTCATAGTTGGGGCCATCCTTGCGCTTTTCGACCTTGCCTTCTTCAATCGCCATGGTGCAAAAGCCACCATGCTTGGCATCGGCGTAGAAGCATAGGCCGTTGAGCTTGTCCTCAACCTTTCCCTTCGACTCATCATCGCTTGAAGAAGCACCTCCGTCGGAGGAGGCATCGATGTCGCTGAGGGAGGCGAGGAAGGCTCGGTGCTTGGCCTTCACCTTTTCGATCACCTTCTTGGAGGACCTTCGGTGGTAGCCACCCTTGGGATTGTGCTTGTCCTCGAAGTGGTGCTCGCGCTTGTCCTTGCTCTTGGTGAAGTCACTCGCAGCTTTCTTGGGGCAGTTTGCGATGAAGTGATCCTCATCACCGCAACGGTAGCACCTGATACATCCGGCCTAGGTAGGGTTGCCCGAGGCCCGATAAATTGAGGTTGCCCAGACCCCAACAGTTCTTAGGCACACCCACTCGGAGAAAGGCCCAATCTCCCTAAAAGACTAGTCTGATAGGGGAAGGGTGGCTCTCCCTTTTAAGGTGGCTTCCTCATCCCAAGATAAGCAAGGTGGGATTATTCAGAGGCTCACACGTTCGCCGCCCGACTACAACTAGGCCATTTGGCCCATTATTTGTTGCGTCTTTGCCAACGGGTAATAATGGAGGATGTCCTCATCAGCACCCCTTGGCCGAGCCACCACGTCGTCGGTTCAAACGGTTGTTGTGAAACCGTGAGAACCTAGTGATGAACAAAGCCAGCTCGCCATCTCCAAGAGCCTCCACTTGCTCCTCTGTCACAGAAATCAAAGACAAAGCAAATAAGGAGTGTGAAGGATCAGAGGAGGAAGAAGACGTACCTCCGGGGCGAGAAACCAACGCCATAGATGGTTTCGACGGGTTTTCAAGCTTGGCCCGGGTCTGGTAGTCAATCTCCGAGGACTTGAGCTTGCTGAATAGCTCGTCCACAGTCAGGGCATCATAGCCCGGTGACTCCTAAATGGAAGCCACCTTCATCTCCCATACCTTCCCATCAAGAGCATGCAAAAGTGATGAGGACATCAACACCACACCAACACCATCTCCAGCACCACTTGGTCCTATTACTCGTGCTCGTGCCCGTGAACTCCACCATCAAGTAAGTTCATTCTCAAACTCTTGTCCATTATATTTAGACAATGGAGACACGTGCACTCTTGTTTTGCTCAGGAACAATGGAGAGGATCAGCGGGACACGGGATGGGCGCTAGCTGGATTTGGACTGCAGGACAACACCAACTTGTGATGGATGCCACCACTTCATACAGACTCCAATTGGGACGTTCTCGCACTTTTTGGAAAAATTATCAAGTCTACTTTCCAACGGATCTAGAACTAAGGCTATATCTTATCGGACACATCCAGATTAGTCATTTTTGTACCGAGTCCTTTTCTGTCCACCGGTGCTGCGTCACCTCAATTTGGGCTGATGGCCCATGTATCAAGTTGGGTCCATTAGGTACGCATCCTAGGGTTGGAGAACGACCCCAACGCCCTTTTAGTCGTCCCCCCAACTCTTTATAAGTCTTTAAATCCGCCACAAACAGTTTAGGTTTTGTTTCGTCGAGTTAGCCATTGCTACCGCCTTTTAGCGCGCGTGTTGGATCAACCGTCCGTCTGATTGTCATCAGAACCTCACCATATTGTGTCCTCAGATTAAACCCTTCATATTCATCTTGCAATTGAGTGCTTGTTCATCTTGTTCTTGCTGGTTCTTCGATTGCTTGCAGGACGGGAGCCCTAGTGGCTGGTTGTCACGCCGCAAGATCACGACAACCATCGGAGGTGGTGTATCGGTTGCTAAGGCGCAGCGTCCGTGGACGGTTGTAGTCGAGCCATGAACGTCATCTCCATTCATCAATCGAGTTATCCACCATCTCTCATCGAAAGATCAGACATCGAACCCTACGGGTCGTCATCAAAAGATTGATAGCCATCTCATGATCATCATAAGGCAAGTTGGCTCGATTAGCACGCATCTTGTTGACGATAGATTGGAAGCGAGTGAACATCCCGTAAACAGATTCGCCGGCCAACTGAGCAAAGTTCTCATACTCTCTATGGTACATGTCGAAGAGTCTGGACTTGATCTGAGGGTTGCCCTCATGATATCTCAAGAGTGTTTGCCAGATCTCCACTACAAGAGATATGACCTTCAATGACGATGTGTTTTCATCACCAACACTGAGATTTTCATCACAGATACACATTTATGATGCTTAGGTGACGAAAACATTAGTGTCACCTATCAAGCGTGTTAAATTATGATAGGTGACGAAATAAGTTGTTTCATCACTATCTTTTGGTGACAATACTTATGGCGTCATGTGATTGTGATAATTTATTTTCATCATAACTAGATTGCTAGGCCGAGCCCTTAGTAGGCCATTTATTGAGCCTATTCATTTGTTGGGCCAAAATACAAGGGCCCAAACTGCAGCAGCCCATTTGATAGTGACGATTTTTTTCAGGTTTGGTCCAATAGTATATAATCAGCCCAATTTCAGGGCATCTTTTTTCATGTTTAGCCCATTTTGGCATTATGCATTCAGCCCATTTCAACAACCATTTTGCAATCCCGACCCATCTCAATAGCGCATGATAGGTCCATTTCATAATTTACAATGCAATCAACCCATTATGTATCATACACCAGATCACATACAGTCAGCCCAAGCCTTACAACATTTCATTTTAGCCCACAACACAGATCACAGATGCTGAAAAACAATGAGTCCATACACATTTCAATCACACCCATATAGCCATCACTGTTTTCAACAGCCCATAATCTCATTACATAGATTAATATGGTCTTATCCATCAAGGATAGTAAATCCTAGATATCACATCCAAACAACAAAGTGATAGCACTACCAAGGTTTATAATGCAATTAATTAAGTTTGAACTAGATCAGCCTAGTATCAAAAGAACAACGCTACCAAAGTTGTAGCACATAATATGATCTAAACAAGATAATCCAAGTCTTTAGTAGGCTAATAGAAAAATCACATGTCCAACCACGCATCCACATCGTTACCAGAAGTTAAGGATCTTATTGTGCATTACCCTTGAAGAACATGAGAGCCATGTTCTTTAGAAGAGCACTGTTCTCCTCTTGTGCCTGCTTCAGCTCCTAGAACTCTTCCAACTATATGCTCCTTGCATCTTCTGATTCTTGTGCCCTCTTCTCCAGAAGCACCACCTTATCCTTAAGTGCTTCTTTGTCTTGGTGCTCAGCCATAAGTTGAGCTTCCAGTTCTTTAACACGTGAATTGTTAGCCTTGGAGCTTCTTTTGGGGCCTGCCAGTCCAATGTTTTGAAGGAACTTTGACTTTGGCAACACTTCAGCAACTGCTTTTGTTGGACTCTTTCCAACTTGGCCTTCTTCAAAAGGTGCATCAACAATAGCTTCCATTGCAGCCTAAGAATAAGCAAGGCATTGTATATATCAGCAAGCAGAAGTTTCACAAAAAGAAAAAAATGAAACAAGACAACAATTCAAATGTCATGCGTTAGTAGAACAACAATACATGAATATGGCACAACTCTTATCATTCATTGAATTTTTTGTTAGCATGTCCAGCTTGCCACATATTAATCAGTACTCACAAAGAGCAGAACAGAACCACAAACTTCTACTATGTATCTATAATTCTCTATATCATGTATCTGTGGATCTGTATGGCTTCAATAAACAATTTCACAAATGAACTTCCATTATGTATTTATGTGCCATGTATCTACTCCCTCTGTCCCCATGTCTGTGTTGTTCTAGGGGTAATAGTGTTTGTCTTGATTCACAAATCATTCAATGTATCTATACACAGCTACTGTCCAGGTTAAGTAACTTTTTGCTGCACTTTGTAGAAGCCAAAACGACAGAGTCAGGGGGACAGAGGGAGTATGTATTTGCATGAACAAATGAAAAGATCATGGATTCTGGAGCAGTATAGAACCACAAACGAACTTTAACTGAACTGCCAAAATCACAACTACACTCATAGTTTGGGAAATTACACACAATAGTTTGGCAAATTAAAGTGTTACAGAGAGTGAATCATTACAGATCAAACATCACTAACCCTTAGGCAACATAGAATCAATGTATCTGGACATAATCTTCTAATGACAGATTGACAAACAAGGAACTACATCTTAATTCAGCAATGGAGAATGTACTTACAATAGCTTCCTTTGTAGTCTCACTAAAGCCAGTTTTGCTGCTGCAATGCATTGCCTTGAAAAGATCTATAGCAGTGGGTGGCTCATCCTTAAATTTGTTGTCATGCTTCTGAAGTATTCAAACCATTTTTAGTTGTAAGTTTCAAAGAAGGAAAGTTGTTCAATGATGAATAAACAGCATGAATGTTTCCATATCTTACCACGGCATAGGTTGTGGCAATGTAGCATCGAGATCCTGTCCGCTGATGAAACTTCACTTTCTCACAGTTAAGTGCATTTGCCTTGCACTGCTCCTGTGAGGAACAATTTAGCAAGAATCCTAGCAATTCATTATATCCTAGCAACCCATTAGACTCAAGCTGCAAAACCTGATCAAGTACAGTAAATAGATGGCCTTAATAGTGCCCTACTACCCTAGATCATATTTTCACTTGTCGTACAAGTTAATTACAAGTAATTTAGATAGAATGATTGCCTTTCTTACCATGTGGTTTGGGCTTGACCACATCTTCACCAGATCTTTCCATTCGTCATCAGTCATACTCGCCAATGGTGATGTTGTCCTCACTTGGTTGGCTCGTACACCATTGAAAAATTTGTTCTTCAACCTATACCTCATGTTCCGTTGTCCAGTTTTGAGCAGATCAGAACAAGCCTCTTGAACTGGCTTGCTGGTGGTGTCCATTGTAAATTGACCCTAGTCAATAGCATGTAAGTAGCATAAGCATTAAAAATTGGCATTGCAAGTATACAAATTTGCTAGATAAATTTAGCATTAAGGGAACATTCAATAATAGTAATAGGTTTAGGGCACAAATGCTTCCTGATGAGTACATGTGAGTAAATAACAAAGTAGACAGTGAGGCTAAATAACAAAGTACATGCTAGTAAACACCTCACAACAACTGAATAATTTGAACATGAGCACAATTGTATGAAAAGAGAGTCAAACACACGAATTGTCTCATCATGCACACAATAAAAGGCTAAACATATGGCTTTTATACACTTACAACAACTTTTCCCATGTAGTCTTTGATAAGATGCTTTTTGTTTTCCTTCTTGTATTCCTTCCAGTGTGTAAGGATTGTAATATGCTGCCTCATTACAAACACCCCCTCTGATGCATGTTTCGCAGCTTGCATAGGTGCCTCTGGTCATTTCTTCCCTTCAGTAATGATCACTGGAATCTTTATTCTTAAGCCATGGTTTATGCGATCCAAGTCTCTACCAATAGTTCTATCTCTATTCCATCGACGTACAATGTCATTTGATTGGCCTAAAAATAAGTGATATAGTTATATAATATGCAGAAATGATTTCCATTTCGATGCAAATGTTTAAAAACATCTGGGAGTGTAACATCCTAAAAATTGAATTAGCAAATTAGGTTTGAATTTAAATTTAATTTTCCTTAATTTGATTTTATTATTGTGAGCGTGGAATTAAATAAATAAAACTAAAACATATACCACATGTTAGGGTTCAACATGTTGTGCATTGCAGGCTGCTGCATTTCTTTTGTACTGTTTGCTGTTTGCAAAGCTCAAAAGATATTTCAAAACCATTTAGAAAATGTTTTGGAAAACAAAAAGGAACAAAACAAGAAAATAGAAAACCCCTTTCTCCTCCCTTCCTCTAGTTCTGGCCTGTTTGGCTCAGCCGGCCTGCTCCCTCTCCCTCCCACCTAGTCCTCCTTCTGGCCCGTCGGCTTGCTCGGCCCAGTAGCGCGCCAGCAGGCCGCAGCTTCCCCAGCCCACGCGAGGCCTCCCTCCTCCTTCTCCCTTGTGTGGATGACAGCACGGTCCCACCTGTCATCCCCAACATCTCCTCTCCTCTTCGGACTCTGCCGAACGAGCAGAGCTGCAACCGCCACCGCGTTTTTCCTGCGAGCGCGTCGTATCCGTGTCGAACTTGTCCCTGGACCCCGCTATATATAGAGCTGCCTCCTCTTGAGCCAATAGCCCTAGCTTCCGCCTTCGACTCGAGCCGCAGCAGCGTCCGCTTCAAAACTCGCCATTGCTGCCGCTCTGTTCACATCGTCGAACTCGCCGGACCGCCTCGTCGCCGTCGAAGGGCTCCGGTGAGGCTTCGGGTCGACCAGACGAACTCGCCGACCCCTTTGATTCTCTGTTTTTCACCTCAGGTAGCTCACTTGGGTTCACCGGCGTGTACAGGAAGCACGCCGCCGCGGAATCCCGTCGTTATCCGTCCTTGCTCCGCTCCGGACTCCGCAAGTAGCACCGGTGAGTTCGCCTCAATCTCCTCATTTCACCGGTACCTTTTCTTCGAAGAACCGAGCACCCTAGCTCGAGTTCGCGTTGCACCGTCGAGCTCCGGCTTGCTGGCCATGGCGCCGCCATGAAAAAAGCCGTGAGGCTCCTGTGCCCAGCCAACGTTCCCCTCTCCAATCCCTCTATTCTAATCTGAACCACCCATCTCAGATCAAACGGCCTTAGATCCAAGATACCCCTTTGCCTGGCTTTTATCCTAAAGAGACCCTGAGATTTTCTTAAATAAACCCGCCATCCAGAGCCTGCTCCTTTAATCCCAAATTCTTTTGATTTATTTTAATTCGAAATAAGTTCAATCTATTTACAGATTCGCCACTGTTTTTAAATAACCGTAACTTGCTCGTTTTAGATCCGAATCGATCCGTTCAAGTTGTATTAGATCCGTAATTTTATGCTCTATCCAGTAGTATAGATTTAATCTATGTTAATTACTTTTGAAAATCAAGATTTGATTAATTATTTTAATTCTTTAATCTTGTATAATAAATCTTGTTTAATCTATAGTTTATTCGTTTTAGATCCGTTTAGTGTGAATTTCGCGTCTTTGTGATCATAGTAACATATAGATCTGTTTTAAAACCTTTTCATAACCTCTTTATTGTTTATGGTGTAATGTTCTAATTATATCTTTATTGCTTCGTGTATGATTGTTCGGATGATTGCGTGGTGATGTTGATCGAGTACAGCCGGTGAGATTTTCGGTGTTCCAGAGTTCTTTGCAGCAGATTAGGACCACCAGGAGTTTTGTGATCAAGGAAAGTTTAACATGGGATCATCCTTGTTACCTATTCACTTTAATTCACCTAGTCATGATTGCATGTGTCTCAATTGATTCCTATTTAGATCTTTACCATAGCTTGTTACCTTGTACCTTGTCACCTTGGGATACTATTGCATATGGGTAGATCTGCTATGCTTTATGAATTATGAGAAGAATCTTGACTAATGATATATGCAACAATGAGATAAAATTGACTTTTGTAGCAACATGGAATAGGACACCATTGTAGGGCAAAAGCTGGGATAATAATGCAACCACAAGTGCTAACATGGCTCTGGTTTTAGTCAATAATGGAAGTTGGACTAGCATGATTGTGGTTCGTGAAAGGCACCTTTACCGAGCTGGTTATGGGGTATAGCTTGTGTGGGGACCGCTATGGGTGGTACCATCGGGGTGTCCCATATACCCCTTTGCATTGGGTCCGAAGGGTCTACTACTTGCTAGAAAGACTTTTTGAAAGACTTCATAGTGTACCCTGCCCACTCACCTTGGCAGTGTTTTGGGAGTTGCAAACCCGGGCATATGGGCAACACGGCTTGTGGGTAAAGTGCGTAATCTCTGCAGAGTGTAAATCTATCATGATAGCCGTGCTCACGGTCACGAGCGGCCTATAAAACTCACAGTGTAGATGATCATGTTGTTTAATTGTTAATGTTGATTATTAATCTTATCATGTGGTTATTAATTGGGTTTTGCATAACTAAAGCTAAGTATTGGTAAAACTTGACCAAGTTAAAAGCAACCGCAGTACAGACAGTGTCAGCCTTTGAGCTTCATAACCCTGTGTTACTCTTGCTGAGTACTTTAAGTGCTCACCCTTGCTTTATCATCCTCATCAGATGGCTATGAAGACTACCGTGAGTACTAGGCTAGTGGTCAACCAGTCGGTGTTCCCTGTGAAGTGGAGCTTCGTGGCAAGAGTTATCTTTATTTCCGTTGTTATGTTTAACAATATTATTCGTTATGTAATAAGCACTCAGTGATGGTACTATTTAAAGATTTGTCGGCTTATGTGTGTGATTGATCTCTGGTGATGAGGACATCACCGGCTTAGATATGACCATGCCAACCACTTCTATACCAAAGGTGAAACCATTCTATATGAGGTTTATCATTGTTACATTTGATGAATGGGTGCTGCACTATGAAGTGTGTATGTTTTCATTTTCAGAATTGCTTACATGGATCAAGGAAGGGTTAGATTGCATATGGAAAGCATGGATGGTCAATGAAGTTGATTCGGGACCAAATCCAAGTGTTCCTAACGTTCTCCACTAGGCCACCACGTCACATTAGATCCAAGGAAACAAAGAGTCCAAGTCCAACACGTTTTGGAAAGTTCAATTCGGACTGCAGAAGAGTCCAAACTTGCGACGGTTGTCACGACTTCATACGGACTCCGATTGGGACGTTCTAGGACTTTTTGGAAAGCTTATCAAGTCTACTTTTCAATGGGTCCTTACTCGTACCTATATCTAACCAGATGCGACCGTAGTCAATGATTTAATGCCGAGACCTTTTGTGCCAACGGTGCTGCATCACCTTATTTTGGGCTTATGGCCCATGTATCAATTTGAGTCCATTAGGGACTCATCCTAGGGTTATAGGATGACCCCAACACCCTTTGGTCGTCCTCCCCCCTCCTTATATTCCCCTAGAGCTGCCACAATCAGATGGGGTTTTGTTTAGATGAAAGTTTAGCTGCTGCTACTTTCTTGTAGACGCGTGTGTCGACTAGACCATCTGTTCTACTTGATTCGGAACCCCACCTTCATGTGTATCATATCTGATCCTTCATCTTTTATTTGTAATTGAGTGCTTGTTCTACTTGTTCTTGCTTGTTCTTCGATTGCTTGCAGGAATAACCCTAGTGGTTTGGTTGGTTGTGATCCGCAAGATCGTGAGCAACCGTTGAATTTGGTGTATCGATCGCTAAGGCGCAACGTCCTTGGATGGTTATAGTCGGATCGTGAACGTCTCTCCAGTCAAATCGTAGTTATCTATCTACACCGAAAGATCGGGACACCCACACACTCATCAAGTGGTATTCAGAGCAAGGTTTCATCGGTGAGAGATTTCAGTTTGCTTTTAATTTCCTAAAGTCCAGAAAAAGCCAACAAAAAATAGTAGATTTGTTTCCTATAATCCCATAGACCTTTTGAGCCTTTTACTAGTATTGATTAGTTCGGGCTTGTTGAGTTTGGTTTATATCGGTTGAGTCATGTTGCTGGTCTTAGGGTTAGGCTTTTAGAGTTTCGAGTTCTTGTCACGTTTTGGTCATTATATCTGCTGTGTTTACCATCACCATATACATCTCCACTACATCATATATATTTCCTTTGCAATCATTACTATCATATACACCTTTGCTGCACCATAACCATCTCCGCTATTTTTTTTCTACACCACGAAAATCTGATTTGGGCACACAAAGATAAATCTCCATTGCAATCATTGCTACCATATATATCTTTGCTGCACCATATCCATCCACCCTAATTTTTTCTTATCGAGAAGATCTGATTTAGGCACACAAAAAATCAGGATTGCTAGTTCTATTCTTGTTCGAGAAACACATTGTCAATTGCTTTTGTTGAAATCTGATTTGTCAAGTTTCAGATTTGTTCTAGTTGAGGAGTGTTAAAGAAAAGAAAAAAAATCAGAAAGAAAAAGAAAAGAAAAGAACATAACAGAAAAGAAAACAAAGAGAAAGAGAAAAGAAACAAAAGAAGAGAAAAGAAAAAAAAGAAGAGAGGAGGAAAAGAAAGGGAGTGTTTTGCTTGCTGTTTTTGTGCCTCTTCCTGTTGTACCGTGACTTCGTTTGTGTCTAGGCTCGCGTCTCTAGCACGGTCTAGCCTAGGACCAGCACGGTACCTCCGTTGAACGATCTCTCAACTTGCTTTTGCATCTAATGTGGTGCTAGTACTTCCTTGCACATTATTGTTTAGCCCTCCTATAGCTCCACATATCCGGATACAACTTTACAGGTGTTGTTGCTACGTGTGTCGATACACTATTCTAGGGTTTTCGACTTGTTGGTTGTTGCCACCTCCTGTTTTGCTTGGTAAGAACTTGTAAGAGTTTGTTTGAACAGGTTGAGAGTGAGTGAATTACAACAACCACATCCTAATAGTTGATAGGAACATAAATATTATTGTGTATGTTTCTTATTTTGTTCTAATCATGACAGGAATCTACATGGAAATTGGAGATGATCAGATTGCCTATTCCAATCACTTTGCTAGGGGTGTGACAAGTGATAACCATGCTACTCATGAGGTATGTGATGCTTGGTTTGATGAAATAAAATCTGCAGTACCTTACTTTGAAGGAAACTATGATCCTCATGCATATATTGAATGGGAGCTACATGTAGATAAGGAATTTAAAAAATATGATCTATTTGAAAAACAAAAGGTTAGCATTGCTTCAAGTGTTCTTATCAACTATGCTTTAACTGAGTGGAAACACCTTTGTAGATTTGATAAAGCTCCTCAATCATGGAAAGATATGAAAAGACATTTTAGAGATGTTTTTGTTCCTAGCTATTATTCTGAAATTTTGAAGGGAAACTTGAAATCTATAAAACAAGGAAACAAAACTGTAGCAAAATATTTAGAGAAACTAAAATTGGGTTTGCTACGTTGTGGCTTAGAAGGAACCGATGAGTTTCTGGAACATAGATTTTTGCATGGTCTTAATGTGGAAATTCAGAATATACTTGTTGATAAACATTATAAGAATTTTGATGAGTTGTTTGATCTTGCTTGTGATGCTGAAGTAAATCTACAAAGGGAACATACAAATACTATAGAAGCATTTATCTCTCCTATTACTGACAATTTGCAGGCAGTAGATGATAATATACATGTCGACAACAATCAATTTGAGATAGGAGGTGAAACATTTAAAGAGAGCGTGAATCTGGCTACACCTACACCAATTGAGATGAGCATCCAAGGTATGTCAAATGCTTGTAAACTAAATCAAGGTGGCAATACTTTAGTTGACTTACATTTGTTAACTAATCATGATATTATAGACCAATCAATTGTTGAACTGGTCGCTGATTTTTTGATACATCCAGCCCAGGTAGGGTTGGCCGAGGCCTGATAAATTGAGGTTGCCCGGACCCCAACAGTTCTTAGGCACACCCACGCGGAGAAAGGCTCAATCTCCCTAAAAGACTAGTCTGATAGGGGAAGGGTGGCTCTCCCTTTTAAGGTGGCTTCCTCCTCCCAAGATAAGCAAGGTGGGGTTATTCAGAGGCTCACACGTTCGCCGCCCGACTACAACTGGGCCACTTGGCCCATTATTTGTTGCGTCTTTGCCAACGGGTAATAATGGAGGATGTCCTCATCATTCTCACCCCCTTACCTTAAACAAGGGCCCACCTCTGATACCAAATGATGAGTGTAGGGTGTCCCGATCTTTCGGTGGAGATAGATAACTACGATTTAACTGGAGAGACGTTCACGATCTGACTACAACTGTCCAAGGACGCTGCGCCTTAGCAATCGATACACCAAATCCAGTAGTTGATCACAATCTTGCGGATCACAACCAACCAAACCACTAGGGTTATTCCTGCAAGCAATCAAAGAACAAGCAAGAACAATATGAACAAGCACTCAATTGCAAGATGAATATGAAGGGTTTAATGTGAGGACACAATATGGTGAGGTTCTGATGACAATCAGACGGACGGTTGATCCAACACGCGCGCTGAAAGGCGGTAGCAATGGCTAACTCGACGAAACAAAACCTAAACTGTTTGTGGCGGCTCTAAAGACTTATAAGGAGTTGGGAGGATGACCACAAGGGTGTTGGGGTCGTTCTCCAACTCTAGGACGCGTCCCTAATGGACCCAACTTGATACATGGGCCATCAGCCCAAATTAAGGTGACGCAACACCGGTGGACAGAAAAGGACTCGGTACAAAAACGACTAATCTGGATGTGTCCGATAAGATATAGTCTTGGTTCTGGATCCGTTGGAAAGTAGACTTGATAAGTTTTCCGAAAAGTGCGAGAACGTCCCAATCGGAGTTTGTATGAAGTCGTGGCATCCATCACAAGTTGGTGCTGTCCTACAGTCCAAATCCAGCTAGCGCCCATCCCGTGTCCCGTTGATCCTCTCCATTGTTCCTGAGCAAAACAAGAATGCACGTGTCTCCATTGTCTAAATATAATGGACAAGAGTTTGAGAATGAACTTACTTGATGGTTGAGTTCATGGGCACGAGCACGAGTAATAGGACCAAGTGGTGCTGGAGATGGTGTTGGTGTGGTGTTGATGTCCTCATCATGCTAGATGGCACAAACCCCTTTGTTTACGTCTCTGCTCCGTTAGCTATGATCTCAAGACAATATCTTGCTCATGTTCAAATGCTAAAAAGAGATACCAAAGGTGATTTAAAAATGATTTACAGTGGCCATACAATTGAGGTGCCTCTTCTAAATAGGCAACTTCAATTGTATAGGACCCACAACCTAACCCTTGATTTAGATCAAGGAATTGGGCAAAGAGATTTTGCAGGCTTAAACAGGAGAGCTCATGAGGGGCTACACTTTGTTCATCTTGAGCAAGGTGGTCCTTCTGAAGGAGCTATTGGTGAGGAGGAAGACGATGCATCTTCCGATCTCATGCACACTTCAAGTGGCATGCCTCCTCGACCATCACACCCGCAACGAGCATGAGCATCCTTCTCGTCCACACGAGACAGGGAGCATCATGGGCTGCGGCAAGAATTCGATCACCTCACCAACACCCTGGGTGAGTTGCTTGGTGAGCACGATGAAATAGCACGCATCGTCCAGCAAACCGCCGAGAACATTCAAGCAATGCAAGAAGAACAACAGCGGTATTGGGACTTCTGGCGGCAACAACATCCACATCCGCCGAATTATTGAGCAAAAGACAAGCTTTGGGGAGGTTCCCTCCCCCACTAAGGTAAGTTTTAATTTCAGCATTTATAGTTATGCATTTCCTTGCTTATCTTTTGCATCTAAAAAAATCTGCATATGATAAAATAAAATAAAAATACTTTCTCTACTCTCACATATTCCATGAAAATTTAATATCTCCTATGGAAATGATGAATAGTTGCTCTGCTAAATGTTTCTCTAAAACTTAGTTTACAACTTGGTACTTCTTTAAGTATGGATTACTTGGCTTGAAAGGAAACCACCATGAACCTCAAAACTTTTGTGGGCTGCAAATGTCGTAACTAAGTCTAAGTAGTTGTGAGATATGATATGACAAGATAAGAGCTGCTATAATATTGTTCTAAGCAAGAATGACTATCGGAGTTTTATTTATTAAAATGATAAAAACACTTTGATGTTCCTCAATGGTGACAATTCCTACCAAAGCCATACATGCTCTTTCATGATATAAGCTTTCTACATAAGCTGCTTGCTTTGTGTTGAGTTTGGTCAAGTTTTATGACCCTTGTTGAGAGATTTATCATGCTCCCAAGATCAAGATCACGTACACGCCACATATACGTCCTGCTTCTACACTGGAAGTACGCAGAAACATGCCTTACATTTCCACATAGTTCATACTCCATGCTCTAAGTAGGAAAAAAATTCTCTCTAGTTTGTTGCTATCAAATGAGACATAGACTATGCAAAATTATGAAAATTCAAGGGCATTCTAAAGTCCTAAATTTTATGAGCATTCCAAAGCTCTTTTGAAAAAAAGAAGAAGAAAAAAAGAAATAAAGAAATAAATGAGCATCTTCAAAGCTCATAGAAAAATGAAACAGATAGCTATGTCTCAAAATAATTTTAGGAAAGAGAGATCATCCACAAATAGGAGTATTGATCATTTGTCATGTTTCCACACACTTGCACATCTTGATATAAGAGTATGACACTTCTCTCCTCGGATCCGGAATTTGACTTTACAATATATGCAAGGTAAGTTTGCTATGATCCCTACCTATAGCCCCACATAAGATTTAGAGATAGGATGAAAGAAGGCAAACTTTGATATATGCCTTGGTGAGGAATCAAACACCTTATGAGCGACTCGAGAGTACCATTTGAGAAACACTAAGTCTTTCTTTTACAAAAACTTGCAAAACCTCGGATATGAAACTTGTGAAGGAATGAGAAAACTAGTGCTCAAGTCAAGTTGTTCTATCTCTCAACCTCTCAAGAGAAAGGATAAAGCTATAAGCCCCATGAAGTACCACTGTAATATGGGTGAGTCTTTATTGCTAACTTTTCCATTCAAAAGAGAAGTATGATTGTTGTAGATTTAGTACTCTTGAAATATGAAGCATAGTAGCAACTCCTGATCCATCGAGCTAAGTTTGATTATTTGCTCGGGACGAGCAAAGGTTAAGCTTGGGGGATCTTGTTGGCACAAATTATGATAAAATTTTACATACCTAAAATGTTGCCACCAAACTCAAGATCAAGGATAAACAAACACATCATAAACATAATTTATCAAATAACTAGTTCTACATGTCCATGAGTGTTTGAGTGCAGGAATGAACAAATGGAGCAAAGGAGAGCCAGTTGGGCCCACATAGGGGGTCGACCGAGCACCCTATGGGCCCACCATGCTCTCCCCTCGCGGTCATGATCCAAGAGAGGCACTCTAGAGTGGAATCCATCCATTGGATCACTCTGTCTTTCCTCTCAACGGCTCACAAGCAAAGCACATAGATCCATGGACCCACACCAAGGAGATAAACGTGACAACCAACTCAGAACCAGCAATTAGCACCAATGACAAGTGGGGCCAGCCTCAGGACAGCAGAGGTGAGCCAGAACCCCCAAGGGGGGGTTCGGCCGATCCACATATAGGCCCAAATGGGCCCCACTCAGTCCTTGACTAGTGGGACCTCATCCAAGGAGGCAAGGGAGGGTCCAATAGCCATAGGGGGTTCGGCCGAACCACCCCTAGGTCGGTTGGCTTCCCACCAACCGCCATACCTCTCCCAAACGTGTTGGATCACCACCATCCATGCCTTGGTCAGTTTCAAGGTCGGTTGGATCCAAGGGTGGAGAATGGAAGGCCCTGGATCGCTGACGTGGCGCCGGAGTAGCCGCTACTCCACCTCCTACTATAAATAGAGGGTCACACCCCCTTCTCTAATCATGAAGAAGAAGCCTACAAGCTCTATTCCTTAGATTGTTCTAGGAGTTAGTCTAGAGTGGGAGTTAGAGTTGAGTCGAGCTGTGCTCAAGATTTCTGAAGTTGTCTTCTGGAAAGTCAGGTATAGCTCTTGTATCTTTCCTTCTTTGTAAGACTTTATCTTATTCAATATATATCTTTCTCTTTACTTTACTTAGTATTTACTTTGAGCATTTCTATACTAGATATAGTCTTGCTATATGCTTTTGCTCTTTAATAGCCGTCACACCCATAGTCTGTGAACCTTGTGACCTTCCCCGTATGCGATCATTGCGTGTCATAGGGTGCTTTGATTATAGATCGTAGTCAAAGTAGTAATTTGTGTGTAAGCGTGGTGCTTATACATCATCTTATCCTTGGTTATCGCTTACTGCACAGATTGTTTTTGGTAGCTAGCAAAAGGTGACAGCCTTGTCTAGTCTTTGTATTCCACCACGTGTTCTTAGGCAAGTTCTTAAAAGGTAAGGCCCCCGTAAGAAGAGGGCGTGGTCCGGTAGGAGTTTTGTCCTCCTACTGATCTATCCCCTCGCCTAGCATACTTGTATTGAGGAGACAAACTATAGTGTTTAGACTAGTTAATTAGCTAAGTATATTGAAGGACCGGAAACGGCGACCAGAGGGGGGTGAATGGGATCCAAATAAAAATTCCTTTCGGAAGATCTTGACCCTTGTCCCAAGCACGACCCAAAGCACGAACTAGGCTCACGACCCACAAGTGGGTGGATGTTCTAGGAGATATCCTAGGACGACAGCGGAGCTAGCCACGAACCCGGAGAAACAAATCGCAACAAAAACAGAGGAAACTGCAACCAGCAGGGGCTCCGGACTACTTCAGTCAATACCACCGGACCAATGGAAGTGGTCCGGAGCCTTTGGTCCGGTGCACACAAAGGGACCTCCGGACTAGTCCGACGGTCACTTTTAGAAGTCCGACGCTCACTCAGAAAAATGGCAGGGAGTGCCTAGGCTCTAGACAACTAGTCCGACGCTCACCGTCGGACTATAGGAAGTGGTCCGGTGCACACACTTGCCATAGAGCAAAAACCATAGCAAGCACCCTACCTCCGGACACCTCATCCGACGCTCACCGTCGAACTAAAGAGCTTGGTTCGACTCATGAGTGAACCCCTCAGCAGAGCCACCGGACTACTTGCAATGGTCCGGTGCTCACAAGTTGGGTGGTCCGGAGGGTGGTCCGACGCTCACGAACAGAAATGCTGAGGCCCGCGAAAATCGATTCCACTCCGCCAAATCTTCCCAAAACTCAACCAAATGATCACCAACTGCATCCAAACATTGTAGGCTTGATCCTAGTGCAGTTGGGGAGCTATCTCGAAGAAATCATTGCTCAATTTAGAGAGAAGAAAGGGGAACACTCGGATTTGGGGGAGAAGAGAGCAAAACGAAGAACGCCACAAAGAAAACACCTGATCTATGCACTCGTGAAGTTTGAGGAGAATTCCTTCGGTGCAAAGAAGCTCCTCACGAATACGAACAACTTGGTTCAAGTGGTTTTTGCAAAGCTACTCGCAACAAAGAGAAATCATCTTGGGAAAAAGAGAGAGCAAAAGCAAAACGGGAAGAACACAAGCAAACCAGGGACACAATCACGAAAACGAAGGCACCATGGCTTACGGAGGTTACGGCCTCCGATTCCTCGCAACAATCACAAGTCCTTACACCGGTGATACGGTGGATCTCAAGCAAGAAGAAGCTAGGGAAGGGAAAACCTAGGAATAGGTGGGAGAGAGAGTAATGCAAGAGATAGGATGAGGATACCCCTTCATCCTCTATTTAACGGGGCTTTGGCTGTTTCCCAAAGACTCCCCAGATATATTGAGTGAACTACCTAGCCTAAGCATTGCAGTCCAAGCTCTGGAAAATATCTCCCTCGATTTGAATGGACGGCCCCGCTTCCTGCCGGGAGTTGCCATCGCCTCGACGAAACCTCCAGGATTCCGCCACGTGCCATCCCCCTTCCTCGGAAGCTCCGCCTAGGTTTTGAGGCCCAAACCCAGGAAACCTGCCACTGGTAGCTTTGGGCTCAACTACCGAACCCCCAGTTTTGCGGCCCAAACTCAGAAACCGAGGCAGATGGTTTTGAGGCCCAAACCACCAAACCACTCGACGTGAGCCACCTTGTCTTCGCTCGGTCGGACTCCGAGTCCCCTGAGCCTCCGCTTGACTCGCGCGTCCACCGTCTTGACTTGGTCAACTCGGTATACCTCCATGTCTCCTCGCACTCACCGGTGCCAAGTACTAGCCACCACAGCTAGTCCGTCGGCGCCCATGGTCCCTCGGTCCGAGCCCCGCTTCCGCCCTTCACCGCTCTCAGTCCATCGGCACAGCAAGCCTCTTCTAGACCTTCTCCACGCCATTGACCACTGTCACTAGGCATAGCACCTACACATGACAAGCCGATAGACAGGCACACATTTGCTTTCACAAAGGGTTAGGGTAAGCCACTCAAACTGAACCGCTCAAATGTTGGGCAATCACTCATCACAAAACTGAACTACATGGGTACTTATCCACCATGTGTTCGCATATATTGATGTAGAGTGAAGTACATAGGAGTCCCTGTTCTCTTCTCGTTGTCCTCCCACCTAGCTAGTCTCTAAGGTTCGTTCTAAGTATCCTTTACCGTAGCTTCTTCATTCATCAACCCCTTCCTATCACATATATCATTTACCCCTCTATACTAGTTGGTACTAAAGTTGAGGTGCTCTCTAGGATCTCTATCCAATTATCATTTCTAGCAAGGCTTTCCTTTGGGATAATATAAATTACGATACCTTGGAATACTCCTAGGTGAAGTGCTACAACGGTATAATCTGTGTGCTTGCGGATTTATCCAATAGTCATAAGAAATACCAACAGGGAGCTCAAAAGATACCAATTAAAACACCTTAAATCCCCTAATGCTCAAGAAGCAATCGAAACCTGTCGAAGCCAACAAAGCAAGCTAGACTCTTAAAAAGAGGCAAAGGCTCAACACACCTAGCAAAAGCCCCCCCTGGGAACAAGCAATCTCAAGATACCCAGGGAGGGTGAAAAGAGCCAAGTACTCAAGAGAGATACCAATTAAAACGCCAAAGGAAACAAGAGATACCAGTTGAAGGATCAAGGCTTACCAAAGCTCAAAAGGACACAAATTCCAATTTCTCCCCCTTGACTAGTGCAAGTAAGAAAATGCACCATTTTCTCCCCCTTGAGCAAAAAATCCCCCTTGGGTGGATGTGAGGATGAAATGCACACCTTTCTCCCCCTTGTTGATACATGCAACTCATCAAAGCTCAATACTCAAGAACCGGCCTCAAATGCCATGATATGCAAGATGAGTGCAAAAATCTTCATACTTAGAGCTAAGACAATGAATAGATGCTCTAAATGATGTGATCCTGTGAGAATAGGAAAAGCTCTACGTGCCCAACAAAGACTCAAGTTGAGCTTAAGATCACTTTAGAAGCTATTTTAGAGAGCATATCATGTGAGAGCAAGGAATGGGTATCACCTCCTAGAGACAACTAGACATGGTAAACAAGATAGGATCTATCTCAAAGGAATCTCATGTATAGCAAGTAGAACTATCCCTAGCAAGGTTCATACAACAAGCCAATGACCCAACTGAATGAATTTTTCAAATTTCAGAGTTAAGCAGCCAAAATTCAGTTTTAAGCACATTTAATTTGTATGCGAGTGGTTGTAAGCAAAGTGACGCCACTGCTTACCAACCGGGCGAAGTCAAAGGACTTGACACACCGGTTTTGGTCATACACGACACCGCTCAAGTATCGACCCCTATGGGAAGCAGTCTCGAACACACGGTGAAGTGCTCACAATGCAGACCCAACTCGATCTTTCCAATTCACAAAACAGAGAGCAATTTCATTTTAGATATTAATCATGGTGCTCAAAGGTAGTGAATGAAACAATGAAGAGCCATAGTTACAAGTTATATACTAGGCAGCCAAGAAGGATCTTCAAAAGCCTACACATGCTAGTGCCATTTCAGAGGTGACATGGGAATTTAAATTCAGTTTTAAAGCTTTTCTAACTTAGCTCTATTGCATATAATATAGATCAAAAAGAGTCTAAGTTAGGCAACACCATAGACACATAAAGCACCTCAAATAGAGCATAGATTCAATATATTGGCTATAAGTATGAAACTTAAAATGAACTATGTCACAAATGCAAATGAGATGCACAATGCATTGACACCAACTAACAATAACAAGACACCAAGTGAGAAGAAGGACGAAGAAAAGATAAAAAGACCCAAAAAGAACTATGATACACAAAACTTTCCTCCTCTAAAAAGGAAAGCAAACACCCAACTCACCCCGAAGGCGAGAAAACGCAGCTTGATCCAAAGGCTTCGTGAGAATATCCGCAAGCTGGTTTTGGGTCTCGACATGTCGGAGGTCAATGTCGCCCTTCTCGTAATGATCTCGCAAGAAATGAAAGCGAACCTCAATATGCTTAGTCTTTGAATGAAGCACAGGATTTTTAGCCACACTAATTGCACTCATGCTATCACAAAGCAGAGGCACCTCAGTAAGCTCTAGACCGAAATCTCTCAAAGTGGCAATCATCCAAATCAATTGCAAGCAATGACTAGCTGCGGCAACGTACTCAGCTTCGCACGTCGACTGTGCCACGCTAGACTATTTGCGAGAAGACCAAGAAACCAAAGAAGACCCGAGAAACTGGAAACTCCCGGAAGTTGACTTCCGATCAAGTCGGCAACTGGCAAAGTCCGCGTCAGAATAACCAGGAAGCTAAACAAACGAAGAGGTGGAAAACCAAAGACCAAATTCTAGAGTGAAACATAAGTACCTCACGATGCGTTTCACCGCCTGCTTGTGCGAAGTCCGTGGGGACGCCTGAAAGCGAGCACACAGGCAGACGGCGAACTAATGTCCGGTCGGGTCGTCGTTAGGTACAGAAGCGACCGGATCATGCTTCGGTACTCGGTCTGGTCCACCGCCTCTCCTTCCTCGTCCGCATCGAAGGCAGTAGTAGTTGACATAGGCGTCGAGAGGGGCTTTTCCTCGCCCATGTCTAACTTCTTCAAGATATCCTTTGTGTACTTGCCTTGGTGCACAAACGTCCCTTCTCGGGTTTGCTTGATTTGCAACCCGAGAAAGAAAGTCAACTCTCCCATCATGCTCATCTCAAACTCCCTGCTCATAGGATCTGCAAACTTGGCAACAAGACCATGAGAAGAACCACCAAAGATGATATCATCCACGTATATTTCGACAAAGAGAGTGTCTTTGCCTTGCTTGAGGAGAAACAACGTCTTATCTACCGATCCCATTTTACAACCCTTAGCAAGCAAAAAGGTTTTTAGCCTATCATACCATGCTCTAGGTGCTTGTTTCAAACCATACAAAGCTTTGTGAAGTTTAAAAACATGGTTTGGAAACTTGGGATTTTCAAAACCGGGAGGTTGTTTAACATAAACTTCCTCCTCTATGTAGTCATTTAAGAAAGCACTTTTAACGTCCATTTGAAAAGGTTTAAAACCCTTAGAAGCCGGAAAAGCTAGAAGGATTCTAATGGCTTCTAAACGAGCTGCGGGAGCAAAGGTTTCCTCATAGTCTATTCCCTCCTTTTGACAAAAGCCTTGAGCTACCAACCTAGCCTTGTTGTGCACTACCACCCCATCTTCACTTTGTTTATTTTTGAAAACCCATTTGGTACCTATGGGGTGGCAACTAGGTGGTGGAGGAACTAAGACCCAAACACGGTTTCGCTCAAAGTTTTCTAACTCCTCATGCATGGCATTAACCCAATCTGGATGCATCAAAGCATGTCCAACATCTCGTGGCTCAAAAGAAGCGACAAAAGCTGAATGAGCAAAGTGAGAGAGATAGGACCTGGACCGCGTGACTCGACGGTCAATGTCGCCAATGATGTTCTCCGGTGGATGCTATCGCTAGATGTGGCGAGGAGCCTGCCTGGACGAAGTGGCCTCCCCCTCAACAGCAGCTGGAGCTCCCTCAGGTGCAACGGGTACGGACTGAGGAAGCTGCTAGAATGGCCCCCATGCAGAGGAAGTAGTCGGGTCAGGGCCGTGAGCCGAAGTGGACGTCGCAAGGTCGACGGGGCAGCCAGTAGAGTTGGCTCGGGATCACCACAATCGGTGTCGTCCTGCTCCTCCTCCACAAAGATTCTAGTGTTCACCTCATCATCACCTGGAAGCTCAAAAGCGGTGGAAACACAGGGCATAGTCTCATCGAAAGTAATCTCACAAGTCTCCATCACTCGGTTAGTCTCAAGGTTAAGTGCACGATAAGAACGAGAGTGAGTAGAATAACCAAGAAAGATACTGTCAGAAGACCGTGGTTCAAATTTATCCAACTTACCGCCGTTTTTGAGGATGAAGCACCTGCACCCAAACACCCGTAGTTGACTTACCTTGGGTGGTCTCCCAAATCGCAACTCATAAGAAGTCTTCTTCTTGCAAGCTCGGAGAAAAATGCAATTGGAAACATAGCAAGCAGAACTGAGTGCTTCGACCCAATACCGCCTAGGAGTCATATGCTCATCGAGCATCGTCCTGGGCATCTCAACAAGGGTCCGATTCTTGCGCTCAACAACACCGTTTTGCTGGGGAGGGTGAGATGAGGAAAACTGGTGGTCGAGACCCAAAGAAGAGCAAAGAGTTGCAAAGTGAGCATTCTTGAATTTTGTGCCATTGTCACTGCGGATAGCTCTCATGGCATTCTTAGGTAGCTCATTTTTCAATCTCAAAATCAGATCTCAAACAAGTGGAAAAGCCTCAGCCTTACTCTCCAAAAAGAACACCCAAGAGTACCTCGAGTAGTCATCAACGACTACAACCACATACCACTTCCCTCCCTCCGACCTAACTCGAGCTGGACCAACTATGTCCATGTGTAAGAGCTCACCGGGCTAGTGGTCATGATCTCAGTCATAGGAGGATGGGAAGCAGCAACCATCTTGCCATGCCTGCAAGGATGGCAAACCAAATCCTTCTCGAACTTCAGCTTTGGCAATCCTTGGATAAGGTCCATTGAGCTAAGCCTTGCAAGCAAGTCAAAACTCAAATGTCCCAATCTCCTATGCCACTTCCAAAGCTCGGAGGAAGAACCAGCAAGAAGACAATGAGAAGGTCCGGAAGAGATAGAAAAATACGCACAAAAAACCTTCCCGAAGGGCAAAATCTGGCAAACAAGATCACCCCGAGAGTCCAAAATCCGAGAGAGGTTTGTCTTAAAGTTCACCTCAAAACCGTCTTCAAGGAGTTGCGAAACCGAAAGAAGGTTAAAATGAAAATTCGCAACCAAAGCAACATCCTTGAGGACAAAAGACGAATTGACTCGGATGGACCCCCGGGAGACAACCTTACCTTCACTCTTGTCCCCGAATGTGATATACTCGGTGTGGCACACTGGGTCGAGGCTGGAGAACCACTTGGCACTTCCGGTCATATGGCGTGAGCATCCGGAATCCACAAGCCAAGTCTCCTCCAATCCTCCTTCCTACATCAATAAAAAGACATAGGGTGAGCAAACGGTGCAACACTGGGTTTAGTAAATTGTGAAGGATACCAGTGTTGTCCCATTTGCCCAAAGAATGGGTTAGGAGAAAAACCAAACATCCCTTGTCCCATGGGAGGATAGCGATCACCACGATAGGGAAAACGTGGTCCGCTAAGGAAGGGTGGAGTAAAGCTACCACCACGAGGCCCGTAGTCGTATGGGTCACGACTGGTACCCCGTTGGACACGGCCACCACGTGGTCTCGTCTCCTGAGGCCTAGTACCTTGAGGCATTGTACCTCTAGGCCTAGAAGTGCGCCTCTGAACTTCCGGTTCACGCACCCCAACTCATGGGTGGTACATGTCCCGGTTGTTCAACTCAACCTACCTCCGGTCATCTATCTTCCTCCTATAGCAAAACTCAGCCAAGTGCTCATCCCGCTCACAATACTCACAATGGTACCTCACCACACTCTTGGTAGGCACTCTCTTGTTGGATTGGCTGGCTCTAGCTTTCTTAGGAAGGGGGTTCACTAGAGATGTCGGGCGTTGTATCAAGTGGGTTGTGAAGGTGGTTCGGTTTGGCAATCCATACTTGCTTCTGTGGAGTGGTTTTGGGTGGTTCTACAAACACACCATCTCTCACAGGAAACTCAGAGGGGTTGGTAGGCTTAGGTGGAGAGATCTTGGTAAGCTTGGGAGTTGTGGTGGGTTTCTCACTCTCGCTCAAACCACTAAACTCACCGATCTTACCGAACATGCTATCGTCCTTCCCACCTATACCAAAGCCTACTCCCGTGCTTCCAGCCCTTTTGCAGTGGCTAAGCATCATCCCCAACTGCGGCTCTCGGCAAGACACCCAGCTCAAGATGGATCGAAGGTATGTGTTTTCTTCCTCGGTACGCATCTTGTCATGTCTGCATGGCGCGATCTCATGCTCCAAAGCCTCAAAGCGATCCGACTCTCTAGTGTTATCTGAGCTGACCTTCTCAGCAAAGTGAGGCCACTGCTTACCAACCGGGCGAAGTGAAAGGATTTAACACACCGGTTTCGGTCATACACGACACCGCTCAAGAATCAACCCATATGGGAAGCAGTCTCGAACACATGGTGAATTTGCTCACAATGCAGACCCAACTCGATCTTTCCAATTCACAAAATAGAGAGCAATTTCATTTTAGATATTAATCATGGTGCTCAATAGAAGTGAATGAAACAATGAAGAACCATAGTTACAAGCTATATACAAGGCAGCCAAGAAGGATCTTCAAAAGCCTACACTTGCTAGTGCCATTTCAGAGGTGACATGGGGAATTTAAATTCAGTTTTAAAGCTTTCCTAACTTAGTTCTATTGCATATCTAGAGATCAAAAAGAGTCTAAGTTATGCTACACCATAGACACATAAAGTTCCTCAAACAGAGCATAGATTCATTATATCGGCTATAGGTATAAAGCTTAAAATGAACTATGTCACAAATGCACATGAGATGCACAATGCATTGACACCAATTAACACTAAGAAGACACTAAAGAAAAGAAAGAAAAGACAAATAAGAACCAAAAAGAGCTATAATACACAAAGAGCTTCCCTCAACTAAAAAGGGACGCAAACACCCAACTCGCCCCGAAGGCGAGAAAACGCAGCTTGATCCAAAGGTTTTGTGAGAATATCCGCAAGCTGGTTGTGGGTCTCGACATGCCGGATGTAAATGACGCCCTTCTCGTAGTGATCTCGCAAGAAGTGAAAGCGAACATCCATGTGCTTGGTCTTAGAGTGAAGCACAAGATTTTTGGCCACACTAATTGCACTCGTGCTATCGCAAAGCAGAGGCACCTTAGTAAGCTCAAGACCGAAATCTTTTAAAGTTGCAATCATCCAAATCAACTGCGAACAACAACTAGCCTTGGCAACGTACTCAGCTTCGCAAGTCGACTGTGCCACGCTAGACTGTTTGCAAGAAGACCAAGACACAAGAGAAGACCCGAGAAACTAGAAAGTCCCTGAAGTGGACTTTCGATCAAGACGGCAACCGGCAGAGTCGGCATCAGAATAACCGCAAAGCACAAGAGAGGAAGAGGTGGAAAACCAAAGACCAAATTCGGTAGTGAATCGCAGGTACCTCATGATGCGTTTCACCGCCTGCTTGTGCGAAGTCTGTGGGGACGCCTGAAAGCGTGCACACAAGCAGACAACGAACTGAATGTCCGGCCGGGTCGCCGTCAGGTACAGGAGCGACCCGATCATGCTTCGGTACTCCGTCCGGTCAACCGCCTCTCCTTGCATCCAAGGCAGTCGTAGTCAACATGGGCGTCGAAAGAGGCTTTGCCTCACCCATGTCAAACTTCTTCAAGATATCCTTCGTATACTTGCCTTGGTGCACAAACGTCCCTTCCCGGGCTTGCTTGATTTGCAACCCGAGAAAGAAAGTCAACTCTCCCATCATGCTCATCTCAAATTCCCTCTCATAAGATCTGCAAACTTGGCAACAGGAGCATGAGAAGAACCACCAAAGATGATATCATCCACGTATATTTGGACAAGGAGAGTGTCTTTGCCTTGCTTGAGGAGAAACAACGTCTTATCTACCGATCCCATTTTAAAACCCTTAGCAAGCAAAAAGGTTCGCAATCTATCATAGCATGCTCTAGGGGCTTGTTTCAAACCATATAATGCTTTGTGAAGTTTAAAAACATGGTTTGGAAGCTTGGGATTTTCGAAACCGGGAGGTTGTTTAACATAAACTTCCTCCTCTATGTAGCCGTTTAAGAAAGCACTTTTAACATCCATTTGAAAAAGTTTAAAACCCTTAGAAGCCGCAAAAGCTAGAAGGATTCTAAAGGCTTCTAAACGAGCTACGGGAGAAAAGGTTTCCTCATAGTCTATTCCCTCCTTTTGACAAAAGCCCTGCGCTACCAAGCTAGCCTTGTTGCGCACTACCACCCCATCTTCACTTTGTTTATTTTTTAAAACTCATTTGGTACCTATGGGATGGCAACTAGGTGGTGGAGGAACTAAGACCCAAACACGGTTTCGCTCAAAGTTTTCTAACTCCTCATGCATGGCATTAACCCAATCCGGGTCCATCAAAGCGTGTCCAACATCTCGGGGCTCAAAAGTCGCGACAAAAGCCGAATAAGAAAAGTGAGAGAGATAGGACCTAGACCACGTGACTCGACAGTCGATGTCACCGATGATGTTCTCCGGCGAGCGCTACCGCTGGATGTGGCGGGGAGCCTGCCTCGACGAAATGGCCTACCCCTAGACAGCAGCTGGAGCTCCCTCTAGTGCAACGGGCACCGACTGAGGAAGCTGCTCGAACGGCCCCCATGTGGATGAAGTAGTCGGGTCGGGACCGTGAGCCGAAGTGGACGTCGCAGGGTCAACGGGGGCAGCCAGTGGAGTTGGCTCGGGATCACCCCAATCGGCGGCGTCCTGCTCCTCCTCCATAAAAATGCTAGTGTTCACTTCATCATCACCTGCAAGCTCAAAAGCGGTGGAAACACAGGGCATAGTCTCATTGAAGGTAATCTCACAGGTCTCCATCACTCGGTTAGTCTCAAGGTTAAGTGCACGATAAGCACGAGAGTGAGTAGAATAACCAAGAAAGATACTATCAGAAGACCGTGATTCAAATTTGTCCAACTTACCACCCTTTTTGAGGATTAAGCACCTGCACCCAAACACCCGTAGGTGACTTACCTTGGGTGGTCTCCCAAATCGCAGCTCATAAGAGGTCTTCTTCTTGAAAGCTTGGAGAAAAATGCGATTGGAAACATAGCAAGCAGAACTGAGTGCTTCAGCCCAATACCGCCTAGGAGTCCTATGCTCATCGATCATCGTCCTGGCCATCTTAACAAGGGTCCGATTTTTGCGCTCAACAACACCGTTCTGCTAGGGAGTGTGAGGTGAGGAAAACTTGATGAGGACATCACCGGCTTAGATATGACCATGCCAACCACTTTGTCGGGTACGAAGGTAAGGGGTACCCTAAACCCTTCGATAAATTAACGCTAAACATAGCAACCATTTTTAAGGCAGGGACCAACCCACTACTCGGTAAGGCGCGGCCCATCACTCGAAGGCCCCCCTACAACGGTCGTGGCAACGAGTCGCGAGCCGGCCCACTTCGACGAAAAATGACGGACCGAGGGGGCGAGCGAACGACCCCCCGGCTCCACCTCGACGCCGAATGACGGACCGAGGGGGCGAACGAATGACCCCCCGGCTCCTACCTCGACGATAAATGGCGGACCGAGGGGGCGAGCGAACGACCCCCCGGCTCCTACCTCGACGAAAAATGACGGACCGAGGGGGCGAGCGAACGACCCCCCGACTCCCACATCGACGAACAAAGGATGAACGAGGGGTCGAACGAACGACCCCCCGACCTCTACCTCGACCTCTCCGACCCCGTCTCTGCTCCGACCCCGTCGGTGCTCCGACCTCTACCTCGACCAGGGGTCGAGTGGACGACCCCCGGACGAGGGACTCGATTAACCCAACTGCTCCCAGCATGGGTTAAAGTGAACCCACCTAATGACATGGGCGCCCACGTCCGCTGTCAAATACGCCAACTCCCCGTCAAGTCCTCGATTCCTGTCAACTGTGCCGCCACTGTCGCCACTACGCGAGTACGGACTCCAGCAGTACCCCTCGGAAAGTGAACAGTGCGACCCTCGACGACAAATTCGGGAATGCGATGGAGCCACGCAGGGCTCGACCCCCCCCCCCCCTCGACCGGGGGGCTCGACCCCACTCTCCAACAACTCCGGTACGGAGGCCGTCCCATCCGCCCCGTCCCGCTTCAGCCGTGGGATTCGTGCCCGCCTGCGGGCGCTGTGCTGCGGCGACTTCTACTGCCGCCACGACCGGGGACGCCAGAAGGACGGGAAGGCCATGCCGCCACAGTGCTCAACGTATCTCCGCCAACACTGTGCCTCGGACGCGCTACCCATAATGCCATAGTTAGGGCCCTGTACCCTCGGACCTCCCCTTGGTCTATAAAAGGGGACGCCGAGGTAGAGAAAAGGGGAGGGGATCTGACCTTTCACTCTGGGGGATTCGAACGATTGGATCACTCATCAGAATCCAGCTCTGACCTCCACACTCCACACACCCCACCACTCGATCGACCCCTCGGGTGGCCAACTCCGTGTAACACAGCTTGTACCCCCCCCTAGTACGAGCACGTTTTGGGTGCAAGATAATACAAGTCATCCTCCCCCCGCTAGACGTAGGGCCTTCTTTGCCCGAACCAGGATAAACCTTGTGTCCATCTTGCATCACGTCTGAGAGAGGGAGCACGCGATATACAAATTTACTCGTTGGTGGCCTTGACCCCCGGGTTATAACACCGACAGTTGGCGCGCCAAGTAGGGGGATTCGCGTGTCGATCAACTCCGAACTACTCTCTCAGATGGATTCTACCATCCCACCGTTCCCGTTCACCACCGTCATCTGGTTCGGCAGTCTAGGGTTCGTTTCCACGGACCAGGGCGACTTCATAGTCTTTCCCTCCGCCCGTGGCCTAGACGTCAGCAGCTCCGCTGCGCCGGAGCCAGCAAGGATCAGGCGACGGTCCCTTCGCTTGCGTCTCTGGCCTGCGATCAGGAGGAGGCGCAGGCGGCTCCGACGCGCTCGCCGTCGTGCGAGCTCTGAGGCACCGGATGCCGTTCCCCCGATCCCAGTTGGCGACACGACCCCTTCTCCTAGGGGTCCGCTTGACCCACGCTTGTGGGCCGAGGGCGGGCGTCCCCCCGAGCGGGACTTCGGCTCTGCCACGTCGTCGTCCCCGAAGGCTCCCGTGGCCTCTCCGACACCCTCGATCCCGTCACCACTGCGTGACCCATTCCCGTGCGGGCTCCGCAACAGCGCCGAACTCTATTCTGCTTTCGAAGGGCTGCGCATACATACATATGACGAGTCTCCATGGACTCCATCGTGGGCGACGGCCGACCCCGTCACCACCTCTTCACCGGGCGAGCCAGAACTGCCCCGTACGTGGGGCACGTTACGGCGGCGCCTGGAGGAGGAAGAAAGGGGTAGGGCCTTCCCCCGCTTCTACCACGCCGACCCCGACTCGGACTCTCCCGACGAGAGTTACGACTCCACCCGGGAGTGCTTCCACCTCGATGAGCAAGCCGATCCTCTGGAGGATGTCGATGACACCGCGGCCACCGAAGAAGGAGGGGGACCAACGCCACGCCAGCTTGAGATGCCATCCCCCCAAGTCCTGATAGAGCCGATCCACCCCCCGACGTCCAGATTACACAGGTCCGAGAGCTTCTCAGCAAGCTCGAGGAGGAGCGCCTGCGTCTTCAACAGCTCGAACACGCCCTCGAGCGGGATCGAGGGCGTCCTCAGGGTGGAGGAGCTCGCGAGCGGGCCCGAGAAGTCCACCGGCAGATCGTCGAGGAGGGGAACGTCGAACCCCGAGGCTTCAACCGCGCCAGCCAGAATGTCGTAGCAGCTGCGATGCTGCTCCGCGACATGCCGGCGCCATCGACCCCCCAGGAACGGCGTATCAGGGACGAAATTTAGGGGCTTCTCCAAACTGCGGCTGTAGAGCAGGCGGAGAGCTCAGGCTCGAGGCGTTGAGGGGCTGCCTCTGAGCGACAAGCAGCGCCCCCTCGACAAAATCGGGAGCTCTCCGTCCACCAGAACAAGGCGCCCCAGGGCCAGGTCAAGCGGCGACCGGTTCAGGAACGCCTCGTCGACGACCTCCCCCCTCGGGTGAACAATCGACGTCGGTACGGCGACGCCAAGGCTCGAGGCTACAGCGCTCACCGAGGTGGGTGCTACGACAGCGACGAAGACCGATGTCGGTCTCCGGAGCCGCCGGGGCCCCGAGTCTTCGGTAGAACCATCCGGCGGGCCTCCCTGCCCGTTCGTTTCCGTCCACCCATCAGCCTGGTCAAGTACAACGGCGAAACCAAGCCAGAGCTCTGGCTTGCCGGCTTCAGACTGGCATGCCAGCTGGGTGGAGCCAACAATGACCACGTCATCATTCGGCAACTCCCACTGTTCCTCTCCGACACCGCTCGAAGGTGGCTCGAGGAGCTACCCCCGGACTTGATCCAGGACTGGTCCGACCTAGTCTGGATCTTCGAGGGCAACTTCAAGGGCACCTCCGAGTGGCCGGCCAACCCCTGGGACCTTCGCAGCTGCAAGAAGAAGCCAGGGGAGAACCTCCGTGCCTTCACCCGCCGATTCTCGAAGCAGCGCACCGCACTGACCCACATCTCCGACCACGAGGTCATCACGGCGTTCATCGCTGGGACAACCTGCAAGGAGTTGGTCCGGGAGCTGGGGCGAAACACCCCCAAGACCGCCAACGAGCTCATGGACGTCATCGCCAACTACGCAGCTGACGAAGAGGCCGTTGGCGCATTCTTCTAGATTCCCCCAGGGAAGGGGAAGGGCAAGGCGGATGAGCCCGGGGGCTCGGACGATGGGCCCAAGAGAAACAATTTGCCCAGAAGGAACAACGACGGCAACGGCGGCCGGAAGAAGAAGAAGAACCAACCAGGCCGACGCAACGTCGAGCCCAATGTCGAGCATGACGACGAGCCCGATGACCTTGTCGCTGCGGCGGACAAGAGGAAGCCTCGAGGGCCCCCTCCCGACGGGGCGTCTTTGATAAGATGCTGAAGGAGCCTTGCCCCTATCATATGGGGCCGGCCAACCACCGCCTCGAGGACTGCCGCATGCTCTGAAAGCACTCCGTCCCTCCTGGCTTCAGGAGAGATGACGGCAAAGAAGACCCGCCCTGTGACGCCCACGTCAGGGGCGATGTCAAGAAAGGAGGCTTCCCCGAAATCCACCGACTGCTACATGATTTACGGGGGACCCTCGACTCGCCTCACCGCGCGCCAGCGCAAGAGGGAGCGTCGAGAAGTTTTTTCCGTTCGGGCCCAGGCCCCGCGGTACCTCGACTGGTCCCATACGCCAATAACCTTCGATCAGGACGACCACCCCGAGCACATCCCCAACGCAGGGGCTTACCCGCTCGTCGTCGGCCCGATCATCCTCAACACCCGCCTCACCAAGGTGCTCATGGATGGGGGAGCAGCCTCAACATCATCTACGCCGAGACCCTCGACCTCCTGGGGATCCTAAGGACCATGCTCTTGCCCAGCGTAGGGGGGTTTCCGCGGGATCGTCTCGGGGAAGAAGGCACTCCCGATCGGCTGCATCAAGCTACCGGTCTGTTTCGGCGTCCCCTCGAGCTTCCAAAAGGAAGAGCTGACCTTCGAGGTGGTCGCGTGGTGAGGCACCTACCACGCCATCATCGGTAGGCCGGGATACGCCAAGTTCATGGCGGTCCCGAACTACACCTACCTCAAGCTCAAGATGCCGGGGCCCTCGGGGGTCATCACCGTCGACACCTCCTACGAGCACGCATACGACTGCGACGTCGAGTGCGTGGAAAAAGCCGAGGCCCG
The DNA here is from genome assembly GCA_022036555.1 of Microstegium vimineum. NCBI lineage: Eukaryota > Viridiplantae > Streptophyta > Magnoliopsida > Poales > Poaceae > Microstegium > Microstegium vimineum. Next base: position 20,390,518 of record CM039124.1, on the reverse strand, counting down.
TGAGGATTCGGCTATCCTCGCGGCCCTCGACGACTTGTCTAAAGAGCAGACCCGACCCAAGCGACACGCTGGCAACTTCAAGCCGGCGGAAGACACGAAGACCGTCCCGCTCGACCCCGGCCTCGCAGATGGGAAGGTGCTGACAATCAGTGCCACCCTCGAGCCCAAATAGGAAGCAGTGCTCGTCGACTTTCTCCGTGTGAATGCCGACGTGTTCGCATGGAGTCCCTCGGATATGCCGGGCATTCCGAGGGAGGTCACCGAGCACTCCTTGGACATCCGAGCCGGGTCCAAACCGGTGAAGCAACGCCTGCGCCGCTTCGACGAGGAGAAGCGCAGGATCATCGGGGAGGAGGTCGACAAGCTTTTGAAGGCTGGATTCATCAAGGAGGTGCATCATCCCGAGTGGTTAGCTAATCCCGTGCTTGTAAAGAAAAAGAATGGGAAGGATAGGATGTGTGTAGACTACACCAGTTTGAATAAAGCATGTCCTAAAGTTCCTTTTCCTTTACCACGTATCGATCAAATAGTAGATTCCACCTTGGGATGTGAAACCCTTTGCTTCCTTGATGCGTATTCCGGCTACCACCAAATAAAGATGAAGGAGTCCGACCAGCTCGCGACCTCCTTCATCACTCCCTTCAGCATGTTTTGCTACCTCACCATGCCCTTCGGCTTGCGAAACGCCAGTGCCACCTACCAGCGATGCATGCTCCACGTCTTCGGGAAACACATACGGCCGACCGTCGAGGCCTACGTCGATGACATCGTGGTCAAGTCCAGAACAGTCGGAAACCTGGTCGGAGACCTCAAGATCGCATTTGGGTGCCTTAGGGCTAATCGCATAAAACTGAACCCTGAGAAGTGCGTCTTCGGGGTCCCCCGAGGCATGCTTCTAGGGTACATAGTTTCCCAGCGCGGGATCGAGGCCAATCCAGAGAAGGTAATCGCCATCACGAGGATGGGCCCAATCAACGACCTCAAGAGCGTGCAAAGGGTTACTAGGTGCCTCGCCGCCCTCAGTCGCTTCATCTCGAGGCTCGGAGAGAAGGCCCTACCACTTTACCGCCTCCTGAAGAAGACGGAACACTTCGCGTGGACCGCCGAAGCCGAGGAATCGCTCTCGAGGCTCAAGGCCTTGCTCACCTCGCCCCCGGTCTTGGTCCCCCCGAGCCCGGCCGAGCCCCTCTTGCTCTGTGTCGCAGCAACTACCCAGGTAGTCAACGCGGTCATAGTAGTCGAGAGGGAGGAGGAAGGACACGACCTGCCGGTTCAGAGGCCTGTCTACTTCGTGAGCGAGGTCCTTTCCGAGACCAAGACGAGGTACCCCCACATCCAGAAGCTGCTGTATGTGGTCGTCCTCACTCGGCGCAAGCTCAAACACTATTTCCTGGGCCATCCGGTCACTATGGTTTCATCTTTCCCCCTCGGAGAGATAATCCAGAACCGGGAGGCATCGGGAAGGATCGCCAAGTGGTCCGCCGAGATCATGGGGGAGACCCTCTCCTACGCCCTTCGGAAGGCCATCAAGTCTCAGGTACTGGCAGATTTCGTTGCAGAATGGACCGACACCCAACTACCCCCAGCGCAGATTCAGAGCGAGCTCTGGACCATGTACTTCGACGGGTCGTTGATGAAGACGGGAGAAGGCGCCGGATTGCTATTCATATCACCCTCAGGGGTCCATATGCGCTATGTCATCCGCCTCCACTTCCCCGCCTCCAACAACGTTGCCGAGTACGAGGCCCTCGTCAACGGCCTGCGCATCGCCATCGAGCTCGGGGTTCGACGCCTCGACGTGCGAGGGGACTCTCAGTTGGTGATCGACCAAGTGATGAAAGACTCGAGCTGCCACGACCCTAAGATGGAAGCCTACTGCAAGGAGGTCCGAAACCTCGAGGACAAGTTCTACGGCCTCGAGCTCAACCACGTCGCCCATCGGTGCAACGAAGCTGTCGACGAGCTGGCCAAAATCGCGTCTACTCGAGGCACGGTCCCTCCCGACATTTTCTCGAGGGATCTGCACACGCCGTCCGTGGACCTGGACCCGGGGGCTCCCGCCCTCGAGCAAGGGGTCGACCCACCCCCCTCGAGCGGGGGAGAGGTCATGGAGATCGACGGGGCCGTCGCAGCGCCAACCCCTCCGACGGATTGGCACGCGCCTTACCTCGAGTACCTGACGCGAGGCGAACTCCCGGAAGACCGCACGGAAGCCCGTCGTGTAGCTCGACGTGCCAAAACCTACATCATGTACGGGGATGGCCGCGAACTATATCGACGAAGCCCGTCGGGTGTACTTCAACGCTGCCTCACCCTCGAGGAGGGGAGGGCATTGCTGAAGGATCTACACTCGGGGGCTTGCGGCCACCACGCGGCGCCGAGAACGCTGGTAGGAAGTTCCTTTCGACAGGGCTTCTACTGGCCGACGGCTGTCAACGACGCCACCAAACTCGTTCGATCTTGCAAGGGATGCCAGTTCTACGCCAGGCAGACCCACCTACCCGCCCAAGCTCTTCAGATGATACCCATAACTTGGCCGTTCGCAGTATGGGGGCTCGACATGGTCGGCCCCTTGAAAAGAACCAAGGGTGGCCACACTCACCTTCTTGTGGCTATCGACAAGTTCTCGAAGTGGATCGAGGCTCGACCCATCGCCAACATCCAGTCTCGACAAGCCGTGATATTCTTCACCGACATCATCCACCGCTTCGGGGTCCCCAACGTCATCATCACCGACAATGGCACGCAGTTCACCGGCCAAAAGTTTCTGGACTTCTGCGACCATCACCACATCAGGGTGAATTGGTCCGCAGTTGCCCACCCTCGAACTAACGGTCAGGTCGAGCGTGCCAATGGTATGGTTTTGCAGGGCCTCAAGCCAAGGATCTTCGATCGGCTGAACAAGCATGGAAGGAAATGGGTCGATGAGCTGCCCGCTGTGCTATGGAGTCTCCGAACGACACCAAGTTGAGCCACGGGGTTCTCTCCGTTCTTCTTGGTCTACGGGTCCGAGGCTGTCCTCCCCACTGACCTCGAGTACGGGTCCCCTCGACTAAAAGCCTACAGCGAGCAAGCCAGCACGGTAGCCCGAGAGGACTCCCTCGACCAGCTCGAGGAAGCCCGTGACATGGCCCTCCTCAAGTCGGCACGGTACCAGTAGACGCTGCGGCGCTACCACGATAAAAACGTGCGCAAAAGGGACCTCAATGTCGGCGACCTCGTTCTGCGCCGTCGACAAAGCAACAAGGGGCGTCACAAGTTGACACCACCATGGGGGGGACCCTTCATCGTGGCAGAGGTGCTGAATCCCGGCACTTACAAACTGAAGAACGAGAAGGGCGAGATCTTCACCAACGCGTGGAACATCGAACAACTACGTCGCTTCTATCCCTGAGGCCCCAGGGCCTTGTACATTTTCGCATTTATGTACAAATTCTCGAATGAATAAAATGTTCTCGAAACACATTTCACATTCGTTCGCAGCTCGAAGGTAGCCTCGACTTTGCTCGGGCAAAGTCGAGCTCCCCTCGGGGGCTGACAGGAGGGCACCCCCCTCCTAAGTCCCCGAAAAACCCGAACGTTTTTTCGAAACTCGACTCTCCCTCTCGATCTTCGCCTCAAGTACGCTTCATAACTAATTAAAGGCGCCTCAAACTCCCTAAGGGTCGAGGGTGTCGTCGAGCCAGGGACCCACCTATGCCCCAGGGCTACGGTATCCCCACTCGCCACCCCCCTTCCAGGAACACGAGCGTGCGTCGAATACTTAGTTCACAAGCGTCGACTTAGGCAAAGAAAAGCAGAGAAAGCTCGAGAAGTAGAAATAACGAGACGAACCCGTCTACAGCACTAAGGTAGCCTCGACTTTGCCTCAGCAGAGTCGAGCCTCCCTCGGGGGCTAACAGGGGGGGCACCCCCCTCCTAAGTCCCCGAAAAACTCGAATGTTTTTTCGAAACTTGACTCTCTCTCTCGTTCTTTCCCTCGAGGACGCCTCATAACTAAGCAAAGGAGCCTCGAACTCCCTAAGGGTCGCGGGTGTCGTCGAGCCAGGGACTCACCTACGCCCCAGGGCTACGGTATCCCCGCTCGCCACCCCCCTTCCAGGGATACGAGCGTGCGTCCAACACTTAGTTCACAGGCGTCGACTTAGGCAAAGAAAAACAGGGAGAGCTCGAAAAACAAAAAATAACTATGTGCATCTCGATCAAAATGCATTATACACAAAAAGCCCTCGGGGGCTTGACATCGTATCAGTATAAAGGCCTAACTATTACATGGACCTTCTTGTCCAGATATGGCTCGCAGGCCCGGGACTACCCGTCGACACCTTCCGAGGGCTACTCGTCCACCGAGGGGATCACCTCGGGTTCGAAGAGTTTCGCCAGCTTGCCTCCAGGCACCTCTGCGTGATCCATCAACTCCTGGCACTTCGCGTCGTTCTCCTCCTCGGTCAGCCTCGGGTCGGTGGCGAACCCGTCGACAACGAGGTTGAGGTCTACGTCGTAAGGCGAGTTGACGACCGCGAGGGCCCGCTTCACGCCCACACATGCAGGGCGGCTCGGACGTTCTCCGTCACCCCCCGCGTCATGGAGTAGAAGCGGCGCAGCAGGGAGTCCCCTCGAGCATCCCCCTCGACCTCCGGCTCCGGCCTGACCGAGAGTCGTTGCAGAAAGTGTTGATGGCATCCGCAAGCGTCGCGTTCAGGTTCGCCTCAGTCCCGAGGAGGCCCTGAAGATTGTCCAGGTCCTTGTGGGCGCGGGCATTATCCTTCGCGAGCTCTGCCAAAACAAGCACGCAACAGTCAAAACCTAAAAAAGCAGAAAGAGGGTCGAGGCAGGACAGATTCTGCAACACTCTCGAAACACTCACCTTGGGCATGCACGTCCAGGGTGGAGTAGGCCCGCTCGGTCTCCTCGAGCTGGCGGCGGACGTCGACAAGGTCGGAGGACTGATCCCTAACCTTGGCCTCGAGGCCCTCGATGGTTTTGCCTGCGTCATCGAGGGCCCTCTTCTGGTTCATCGCCACCACGCCCAGGGATGTCGCGCGGATCCGAGCCTTCTCCTCCGAGGTGGCCAGAGCATTGCACTCGCGGGAGACGGCGTTGAGGTCTCCCCGGAGCCCCCGGATGCCTTCCGTCGCCCGGGCCAGCTCCTCCTTCAGCCGGGCAACCTCCTCCTCGGCCTTGCGCTTGGCTTCGAGGGCAGCGTCCCGAACCCGCCCGACCGTGACGGTCGACTGAAGGGCGATGTCGAGCTTCCCTTGCGCCGTCTGCAGGGACGCCCAGGCTTCCTTCTGAACGGACTCGTAGCCGGCCCTCACGTGGGCAACCTTCAACTCGGCATCCTTCCGGACAGCCGCCGTCTCAGCCTTCGCGCGGGCGACCTCATCCTCCGCCCTATCCAGCGAGGCGCGGAGGGTCAGGAGCTGCTCTCGCGCCCGGAGGATGTATTGGGACTTCTCGTAAGATCTCACCCACGGCGACTGATGAGGATAAAGACGAAGACCGTCAACAAACAGCAACCAGACAAGTACAATCTAAGGGAGAATAAAACCTACCTCCATCCCCTGGCGTATGTCCGTGGCGGTGACCTCCGCAGCGCGATGCACCGAATGCTCAAACCAAGCCCGATACTCCTCGACGTGCTCCCACCGTCGGAGCTCGGCCTGGTCGTCGAGCGTGAGGAAAAGCCGCTCGGGGTCTCGAGGGTCCGCCAGCTCGAGAACCTCCTGGCCCCAGGCCACACTGCGGGCGGCGATCCACTCTTCGACCGTCCCCGTGACGTCCTCGCGCAGATCCCCCCCCCCTCGATAAGCGGAAAGGGGTGAGATTTCCTCCGCCTGTCCTCTCCCGTCCTCTGGGCCACCTCACGAGGACGTCGACGGCCCCGCCAAGCCATCGCCACCAGTAGAAGAAGACCCCGGCCAGTAGGACGGCCCTGCGCGATGAAGGACTCGAAAAAATTAACACCCAGCAAGGCAAACCCACTGCGTCTCGAGTGAGTCGAGGTATGGCTTACCTCGAGACAACGGCCCCCCAGCCTCGAGGGGAGGCCGAGCCGCTCCCGGTTCCGCCCGAGAGACCACGATGGTGGTCGTCCCCGCCGAGCCCACCAGCTCGGCTACCATCTCGTCCACCTCGGCGGGGGTGGACTCCATCAACATCCCGCCCTGCGCAGGCGCGGGTGTTGCGTCAGGCCGCTCGACCCGACCTTCCTCCTCGAGCCCCGGTATCGACGAAGGGCCCTTGGGTGCGCCGGCAGTCGTGCCCTCACGCTCGAGCCGGAGTTGAGCCTCCAGCGCATCTAGACCCTCGGGCCAACGCCCCAGCGTTGGGTGAGCCAGAGCCTCCCCCTCGTTCACAGGGGCCTGGGGCACGACCACCTCCACCACCTCGGCCGCAACCCCCGTCGACAAAGGCCCTGCACCCCCAGGGGCGCCGGGTGCGGCTCCTTCCGATGGCCGCGCAGGCGTCGCGACCATCGCTTCTATGTCGTCCACCTCCTCGGCCGCGACCGCCGTCGGCGGAAGCTCCGCGGCCCCCGGGGCGCCAGGTGCGACTTCTTCCGACGGCCGCGCGGGTGCCACGACCGTCGCTTCGGCGGCCACCGCCGGCAGGCTCGCCTCCTCCGCCGTCTGAGCAGACGTCGAGGTCCCCTCCGCCTTCCCCCGTGCCATCGCCTCCCGGGCCGTGGCTGCCCATGCCGCCTCGGGGGCAAGCATCGAAGGGGGCGGGGCGGCCGGACCAACCTCGGCGGCTGCTTGGACAGCAGCCCCTGCCTTCAGCTTTTTGGCAGGGGCGAAGGGCACGGCTCCCTGCGGGCGCTTCGACCTGAAAAATAAACATGTGTGCAACGATAAGCACGGGTCATTATCGACAAAAAAGAAAAAAAATACAGACAACGTCCATAAAAGCGACTTACGCCCTCGGAGCCCGGCGCTTCGGCCCGGTGACCATCGGGCTGGTCGAACCTTTGAGCACCACCGCCCGGGGGGCGGGGGTCGAGGCGGCTCTCGGCACCGTCTCCCGGGCAGGGGCCGGCGGCGCCACCGTCGACCCCTTGCCGGTCCCCACCTGCGCCGACGGGCCCGGCGCCCGTGCGCTCGACGCGGCGGGCGTCGGGGGCTCGCTCGATCGACCCCCCGACGAGGATCGCGATGTCTGCGAGCGCGTCTGCCGTAGCACTTCCTCCTGCGAAGCCACGGGGCGCTCCCCCCGTGGCCCAGCTTCGACGGTAGGGGCCGACCTCGAGGTCGACCCCTCCCCTCCACCGGTTGCAACAGCCGCCTGTTCAGGCGCCGTCTCCTCCTCCACGTCGCTCCAGTTCACCTCCTCCTCCTCGTCCTCCTCTTCCGAGGGCGACAACTCCTCGTCAAGGCCGTCCCGCCTCTGATGGGCCCGGCGTTGCTCTCTCAACTCTCTCTCCCAGGCCCTCTTGGACGTGGCCACCTTGGCTTTGTCCTTGTCGGCCTTCTGCTTCTCCGCGTGGAGGCGCCTCGCCTCCTTCGCGGCCCGGTCCTCCTTCACCGGCGGAGGCGAGGGTCGGTAAGACACATTCCCCTGCGGAACGCGAGGCAGTTAGAACACGGACAGAGAGGACAGAAGGGGCGAGCGCGAGGCCTCTAACCAGAGGAAAGGACCTTACCAGCTCAAAGAAGCCCTCGTCCGGCTTCATGGGGATCTTCGCGATGTTCTTGGGGTCGAACGACCCCGCGAAGAAGCGGCGGACGCGGCGGACCACCCTATCCGGGGCCAGTTCTTCTTCGGCGAAGCGACAGCCCGAGAGATCGACCCCCGGACCCATCTCGTCGATGCGGAGGGGTCGAGCCATCAGTGGCACGACCCGCCGCCGGTGGAACGCTGACGCGACGATCTGCGTCGTGAGTCCCTTCTCCTTTAGATGCCTGAGCGCGTCCACCAAGCCGTCGAGGCGGTCCTGCTTGTTCGTCAGGACGCCATATCCCAGCGGTCGAGCTGGGCGTCGAGTGTCCTCCCGGTGTACGCCGGGAGCAGATCGTCGTCGTTCCTCAAGTAGAACCACCCGGAGTGCCATCCGGAGTGGCTCGAGGACAGCTTTGCCGGGATCCAACACTTTGGCCGCTTGACGGAGATGCTGCAGCACCCGACCCTGACCATCCGGCGGGTACCCCTGTCGACCGAGGCGTGGAAGATGCTGGCCTTGAAGATATGGAGCCACAGCTCCCAGTGGGGCTCGATCCCAAGGTAACCTTCACACACCGCGGCGAAGACCGCCGCCTGGCAAACCCCATTGGGGGTGAGGTGCTGGAGCTCCACGCCGTAGTAGTGGAGAAGCGCGCGCAGAAAGCGGCTGGGGGGGCGCCTAGTCCCGCCCGGTGGAAAATCTCGAACGACACCACATACCCCTCCGGCGGGTTAGGCTCGGCGTGGTCCCGCGGCAGAAGCAGCCACTCCGGCCTCTTCGCCGTGGCAGCGGGCCGGAGAAGACCACTCTCCACCAACCCCGTCAGGTGCGAGGCGGTCACCAGGGAGGCGGGCCAGTCATCGGCGCCGACGAGGTCGAACTTGGCCATGGGGGCGGTGGTTTGCTCGGACTTAGGGGCGGACGGTACGTTCCCTATCCTTCTCTTTCTCTCTCTCGCTCGCGCAGAGTTCCGGCTCGCGGGATGCCTAAGGCAGTAGCGGGGAGAAGGAGGCAAGGAAGACGAAGGCAAGGAGGCGAGGAAGGCAAGTGTGCGGAAAGAACACCCGACTCCTCACCTTCGCTACTTATACGCGGGAGGCCAACGGACGGATCCGGCAAACAAGCAAGAGAATCTCCGCATTTAATTCGCCTGTAGTCCCTTCCCCGTATTCCTCCAGGATAAGGCGTTCCGTCCCATCATCGGGCTCCGCACCGCACTCCGCCCTGCAACCGCCACTGTTGCGCCGAACGGACATCGCCTAAAAAGGCGTGCGGCTGGAAACGTCATCTTCAAGGGTAAGGAATCTTGAGGCAGCGAGAGCTGGCCCTCGAAAGAGGGTTCGACAGCTACCCTCGAGTACCCGAGGCCAGAAATGACCTCGGGTTAGGACCTCGGTCCACCCCCAAAATCTCGAGGGGACAAAGGCCGGCCCACGAACGGGCTCGATGGCCCCCCTCGAGTACCCGAGGCCTGACGGGGCCTCGGGTCGTCAACTGCAGTTCGTTCCACGGCCTCGAAGGGGTAAAGGCTGGCCCGTCTGGGGGCTCGACAGCCTCCCCCAAGAGCTCCGGCACAGGTATGTCCCCAAGTTCAATACAACAACCACCTGCTTTTCCCCTCGGCGGTCCACAAGGCAGGACTCCTCCTCCTGAGGATAGCGTCGGATGACGAACCATCCGTCAAATCTTGAGGGAGCGAAGGCTGGCCCTTACATAGGGTTCGACAGCCGCCCTCGAGTACCTGAGGTCAGGAAGGACCCATGGTTAACGGACTCCGGTCCACCCCCAAATCTTGAGGGAGCGAAGGCTGGCTCCACGAACGGAGTTCGACAGCCTCCCTCGAGTACGCGAGTCAGGGATGTCCCGGTAGCTCGAGAACGAACTCTCGAGGCTCCCTGGGACATATCCGAGGCATACCTAGGAACACCTAAGGATCCCTACGCTGGGAGGCATCGAGCCACCAACTCCTATCGAATGGGGTTGGCACCTTGGTGATCCACATGGCCATGCTTAGTAAGCCGTATGGCTTGCTTAACAATGAGAACGCCTCCGGGCCACTAGTCGACCCCTATCGAACGGGGCACGAGTTCTCACTCGGATTTTTACCCGTACAGGGCACCATTTCTAATGGACTCATGCCCGAGAACAGCTCACCAAGGACTTCGGGCTCGTCCTAACAAGGATAGCACGATGCTCTTCACCCCACAATCCGAACGAAAGGATCCGTGGGAAGGACGCTATGAGGTAGTGAAGGCCTAGCCATTTGAGGGCTCAAGGGCCCGACTATGCACGGCACCCCTCGACGAAAGAGGGTCGAAAAACTCGTAACCTGGCAGACAGAGTCGACCTCTCGGGCGGGGCGCTCTGACTCCAGTGGTGCTCGAGGGAGCGAAGGCTGGCCCTCGGTAGGGTTCGACAGCCACCCTCGAACACTTCTCTTTTTAGGGAAAGGAATGGAATCGACCCCTCGGCAGGGTGCCACGCCTCCAGGTATCCTTAAAAAACCCCTCGATACAACATATTATAGCCCCAGAGGCGTTCTTAATCACTCCTCTGGGGCCTCGGGGGCTACCCCCGCGGGGTGCGCTCGCGCCCACCCCGCGGAGAATCGGACTTCTCACTAACCCTGCAGGCCAAGGACAAAACCTCCGGGAAATCCTTACTCCCTCCGAGAAAACGCGTATCATAGCCCCCAGAGGAGTTCTAAATCACTCCTCTAGGGCCTCGGGGGCTACTGTCGGGTACGAAGGTAAGGGGTACCCTAAACCCTTCAATAAATTAACGCTAAACATAGCAACCATTTTTAAGGCAGGGACCAGCCCACTACTCGGTAAGGCGCGGCCCATCACTCGAAGGCCCCCCTACACCGGCTGTGGCGACGAGTCGCGAGCCGGCCCACTTCAATGAAAAATGACGGACCGAGGGGGCGATCGAACGACCCCTCGGCTCCACCTCGACGCCGAATGACGGACCGAGGGGGCGAACGAACGACCCCCCGGCTCCTACCTCGACGATAAATGGCGGACCGAGGGGGCGAGCGAACGACCCCCCGGCTCCTACCTCGACGAAAAATGACGGACCGAGGGGGCGAGCGAACGACCCCCCGGCTCCCACATCGACGAACGAAGGATGGACGAGGGGTCGAACGAACGACCCCCGACCTCTACCTCGACCTCTCCGACCCCGTCTCTGCTCCGACCCCGTCGGTGCTCCGACCTCTACCTCGACCAGGGGTCGAGCGGACGACCCCCGGACGAGGGGCTCAATTAACCCAACTGCTCCCGACATGGGTTAAAGTGAACCCACCTAACGACATGGGCGCCCACGTCCGCTGTCAAATATGCCAACTCCCCGTCAAGTCCCCGATTCCTGTGAACTGTGCCGCCACTGTCGCCACTACGCGAGTACGGACTCCAGCAGTACCCCTCGGAAAGTGAACAGTGCGACCCTCGACAACAAATTCGGGAATGCGACGGAGCCACGCAGGGCTCGACCCCCCCCCCTCGACCGGGGGGCTCGACCCCACTCTCCAACAACTCCGGTACGGAGGCCGTCCCATCCGCCCCGTCCCGCTTCAGCCGTGGGATTCGTGCCCGCCTGCGGGCGCTGTGCTACGGCGACTTCTACTGCCGCCACGACCGGGGACGCCAGAAGGACGGGAAGGCCATGCCGCCACAGTGCTCAACGTCTCTCCGCCAACACTGTGCCTCGGACGCGCTACCCATACTGCCACAGTTAGGGCCCTGTACCCTCGGACCTCCCCTTGGTCTATAAAAGGGGACGCCGAGGTAGAGAAAAGGGGAGGGGATCTGACCTTTCGCTCTGGGGGATTCGAACGATTGGATCACTCATCAGACTCCAGCTCTGACCTCCACACTCCACACACCCCGCCACTCGATCGACCCCTCGGGTGGCCAACTCCGTGTAACACAGCTTGTACCCCCCCCCTGTACGAGCACGTTTTGGGTGCAAGATAATACAAGTCATCCTCCCCCCGCTGGACGTAGGGCCTTCTTTGCCCGAACCAGGATAAACCTTGTGTCCATCTTGCATCACGTCTGAGAGGGAGCACGCGATATACAAATTTACTCGTTGGTGGCCTTGACCCCCGGGTTATAACACCGACACACTTCTAGACCAAATGTAAAACCATTCTATATGAGGTTTATCATTGTTACATTTGATGAATGGGTGTTGCACTATGAAGTGTGTATGTTTTCATTCTCAGAATCGCTTACATGGATCAAGGAAAGGTTAGATTGCATATGGAAAGCATGGATGGTCAATGAAGTTGATTGGGGACCAAATCCAAGTGTTCCTAACGTCGTCCACTAGGACACCACGTCACTTTGGATCCAAGGAAACAAAGAGTCCAAGTCCAACACGTTTTGGCAGTTCAATTCGGACTGAAGAAGAGTCCAAACTTGCGACGGTTGTCACGACTTCATACGGACTCCGATTGGGACGTTCTAGCACTTTTTGGAAAGCATATCAAGTCTACTTTCCAATGGGTCCGGACTCATACCTATATCTTATCAGATGCGTGCGCAGTAGACAATTTAATACCGAGATTTTTTCTGCCAACGGTGCTGCGTCACCCTATTTTGGACCGATGGCCCATGTATCAAGTTGAGTCCATTAGGGACTCATCCTAGGGTTGTAGGACGACCCCAGGACCCTTGTGGTCGTCCTCCCCCTCCTAATATCCCCTTAGAGCCACCACAAACAGATTGGGTTTGGTTTAGATGAAAGTTTAGCTGCTGCTACTTCCTTGTAGACGCGTGTGTCGACTAGACCATCTGTTCTACTTGATTCGGAACCCCACCTTCATGTGTATCAGATCTGAACCTTCATATTTCATATTGCAATTGAGTGCTTGTTCTACTTGTTCTTGCTTGTTCTTCGATTGCTTGCAGAAATAACCCTAGTGGTTTGGTTGGTTGTGATCCGCAAGATCATGAGCAACCGCTGGATTTGGTGTATCGATCGCTAAGGCGTAGCGTCCTTGGACAGTTGTGTCGGATCGTGAACGTCGTTCTAGTCAAATCAAAGTTATCTATCTCCACCGAAAGATCGGGAGACCCATACACTCATTAAAACTAGTGATCAAGACCCAAAGAAGAACAAAGAGTTGCAAAGTGAGCATTCTTGAATTTTGTGCCATTGTCACTGCGGATAGCTCTCATGGCATTCTTAGGTAGCTCATTTTGCAATCTTAAAATCAGATCTCCAACAAGTGGAAAAGCCCCAGCCTTACTCTCCAAAAAGAACACCCAAGAGTATCTCGAGTAGTCATCAACGACTACAACCACATACCACTTTCCTCCTTCCGACCTGACCCGAGCTGGACCAACTGTGTCCATGTGTAAGAGCTCGCCGGGTCGAGTGGTCATGATCTCAGTCATAGGATGAAGGGGAGCGGCAACCATCTTTCCATGCCTTCAAGGATGGCAAACCAAATCCTTCTCGAACTTCAGCTTTGGCAATCCTTGGATAGGTCCATCGAGCTAAGCCTTGCAAGCAAGTCAAAGCTAAGATGTCCCAATCTCCTATGCCACTTCCAAATCTCAGAAGAAGAACCGGCAAGAAGACAACGAGAAGGTCCGAAAGAGATAAAAAAATCCGTACGAAAAACCTCCCCGAAGGGCAAAATCCGGCAAACAAACTCACCACAAGAGTCCAAAATCCGAGAGAGATTAGGCTTGAAACTCACTTCAAAACTGTCATCAAGGAGTTGCGAAACCGAAAGAAGGTTAAAATGCAAATTCACAACTAAAGCAACATCCTTGAGGACAAAAGAAGTGCTCACTCGGATCGACCCTCGAGAGACAACTTTAACTTTACTCTTGTGCCCGAATGTGATATACTCGGTGTGGTGCACGGGGTCGAGGCTGGAGAACCACTTGGCACTTCCGGTCATATGGCATGAGCATCCGGAATCCACAAGCCAAGTCTCCTCCAATCCTCCTTCCTACATCAATAAAAAGACATAGGGTGAGCAAACGGTGCAACACTGGGGTTAGAAACTGTGAAGGATACCAATGTTGTCCCATTTGCCCAAAGAGTGGGTTAGGAGAAAAACCAAACATCTCCTATCCCATGGGAGGATAGCGATCACCACGATGGGGAAAACGTGGTTCGCTAGCGAAGGTAGGAGTGAAGCCACCACCACGAGGCCCGTAGTCGTATGGGTCACGACCGATACCACGTCGGGCACGACCACCACGTGGTCTCGCCTCCTAAGGCCTAGCACCTTGAGGCATTGTACAGCTAGGCCTAGAAGTGCGCCTCTGAATTTCCGGTTCACGCACCCCAACTCGTGGGTGGTACATGTCCCGGTTGTTAAACTCAAACTGCCTCCGATCATCTCACTTCTTCCTAAAGCAAAACTCAGCCAAGTGCCCATCCCGCTCACAATACTCATAATGGTACCTCACCACACTCTTGGTAGGCACTCTCTTGTTGTGTTGGGTGGATCTAGCTTTCTTAGGAAGGGGATCACTAGAGATTTCTAGCATTGTGTCAAGTGGTTTGCGAAGATAGTTAGGTTTGGCAATTCACACTTGCTTCTGTGGAGTGGTTTTGGGTGGCTCTTCAAACACACCATGTCTCACAGGAAACTCAGAGGGGTTGGTAGGCTTAGGTGAAGTGATCTTGGTAAGCATAGGAGTTGTGGTGGGTTTCTCATTCTCGCTCAAACCACTGCACTCACCGATCTTACCGAACATGCTATCGTCCTTCCCACCTATAGCAAAGCCTACTCCCGTGCTGCCAGCACTTTTGCATTGGCTAAGCATCATCCCCAACTGCGGCTCTCGCAAGACACCCAGCTCAAGATGGATCGAAGGTATGTGTTTTCCTCCTCGGTACACATCTTGTCGTGTCTGCACGACGCAATCTCAAGCTCCAAAGCCTCAAAGCGATCCGACTCTCTAGTGCTATCTGAGCTGACCTTCTCTAATGCAGCGATCCTAGTATCCTTCTGTGCCAGCTCAGAACACAAGCCTACGCAGGACTTGCACGCACCAAGTAACCTAGGCCTAGCCTTCAGCTCACTGACCTCCTCAAGTAGAGTGTCATACTTGTCCTGGAGAATGACAAGATCAGACATGTGAATGGCGCAAGCATCACACTCTACCTCCTTGGTAACCACCACTGACGCCTTAGCAAAATCTAGCTCATGAAGAGCGCTAAGGTACTTTGCCTTAAAGTCGTTCCTCTCACAAGAGGCACGCTTGAGCAACGCATCTTGAATCATCAAGGTGTTGTTCAAAGACTCAATCTCGAGAGAGAGAGGGACTCGATGGTGGGTGGTAACTCGGGTGTGTCGGACTCGTAGTCGTAGTCGGGGCCATCCTTGCGCTTGCCAACCTTGCCTTCTTCAATCGCCATGGTGCAAAAACCACCGTTCTTGGCGTCAGCATAGAAGCATAGGCCGTTGAGCTTGTCCTCAACCTTTCCCTTCGACTCATCATCGCTTGAAGAAGCACCTCCGTCGGAGGAGGCATCGATGTCGCTGAGGGAGGCAAGGAAGGCTTGGTGCTTGGCCTTCACCTTGTCGATCACCTTCTTGGAGGACCTTCGGTGGTAGCCACCCTTGGGCTTGTGCTTGTCCTCGATGTGGTGGTTGCGCTTGTCCTTGCGCTTGGTGAAGTCGCCCGCAGCTTTCTTGGGGCAGTTTGCGATGAAATGATCCTCATCACCGCAACAGTAGCACCCCTTGGCCGAGCCACCACATCGTCGGTTCAAACGGTTGTTGTGGAACCGTGAGAACCTAGTGATGACTAGGGCCAGCTTGTCATCTCCAAGAGCCTCCACTTGCTCCTCTGTCACAGAAATCAAAGACAAAGCGAACAAAGAGTGTGAAGGGTCAGAGGAGGAAGAAGACGTACCGCCGGGGCCAGAAACCAACGCCATAGATTGTTTCGACGGGTTCTCAAGCTTGGCCCAGGTCTGGTAGTCAATCTCCGAGGACTTAAGCTTGCTAAACAGCTCGTCCACGGTAAGGGCATCATAGCCCAGTGACTCCTAGATGGCAGCCACCTTCATCTCCCATACCTTCCAATCAAGAGCATGCAAAAGCTTGATAGCCATCTCATGATCATCACAAGGCAAGTTGGCTCGATTAGCATGCATCTTGTTGACGATAGATTGGAAGCGAGTGAACATCCCGTCAACAGATTCGCCGCCCAACTGAACAAAGTTCTCGTACTCTCTACGGTACGTGTCGAAGAGTCTAGACTTGATCTGAGGGTTGCCCTCATGATATCTCAAAAGTGTTTGTCAGATCTCCCGTGCCGTAGTGAGACTCAAAACCCGCTCAAACTCCGAAAGAGACAAACAAGAGAAGAGAATGCTACGGGCTCTTACGTTTGACACATGTTCTGAGACTTGGAGATCGGTGATCCGAGCGCCAAGAACCACGTAGTTCTCATTCTCACAAATATTCCAAAACTTCGTATCAAGCCCTTGGAGGTAAGCGGACATTCACACCTTCCAATAGTCAAAGTTGGTTCCATCGAAGTAAGGAGGTTTACCAGCACCTCGCTCCATGTCGCCTTCGCAGATCAAGAACCGTGTAAGGTGGATTGATCTTTAACCGGCTCTGATACCAATTGAAGGACTGAGAACGGCGACCAGAGGGGGGTGAATGGGAGCCTCAAATTTCTCTTGAAATATTCGGGCCACTCCTCCCAAAAACCAAACCCAGTTGCTGGATTCAGACGAAAACGAGCAAATGAAAGCTCAACGGCAGTGGAGGAAATCTCACGCAAACCCCAAAAAGTCGGTTCTCGACCGCTAAGGAAAAGAGGCAAGAACCTAGGAAAATAGGAAGGACAGACAGGCGACGGGCGCTGGAGAAGCTGGGCGACGGACGCTGAAGCCAAGCGTCCGACGCAAGAACAGAGAGCAACCCGAGAGGTCAGTCAGGCCACGTACGCGTCTAACGGACACTCGACGGATGCTATCGAGCGTCTGACGCAAAACACACAGAGATGTTGCAGGGAGCTCCTCCAGGCGATGGACGCGTCTGGAGGCTACCCGACGGACGCTGGCGAGCATCCAACGCAAACGAACACAGAGCTATGCAACTCTCAAAACCGACGGACGTGTCTGGCGCGTGGTCGACGGACGCTGGCGAGCGTCCGACGCCAACTTGACTCGCGCAGACAGAGTAAGCGACGGACGCTGACGTCAGCACGACCTAGCGTCCGGCGCCTCTCGACAGAGCGTCCGGTGCCCCTGAGCAGAGCGCAGTAAGAGCGAAAACCCTCGTTTTCTTTCCCAAATCTTTCCAAAACCTAACCAAATGATCACCAACTGCAACCAAACTTTGTAGGCATGATCTTAGTGTAGTTGGGGAGCTATCCCGATGAAATCATCGCTCAATTTGGATCGGTTAAACGAGAACAAGAGGATTTCGGGAGAAAACCCCAAAACGAAGAACACCGCAAAGAAATCGCCCAATCTGTGTACTCGTGAGGTTTTAAGAGAATTCCTTCAGTGCAAAGTTGCTCCTCACAAGTACGAAGAACTTGGTTCAAACAGATTTTGCAAAGCTTCTCTCAAACAAGAATTCTCATCTCGGAATAAAAAAGAGAAGCAAGAGCAAAACGCGAAGAACACAAGCAAACGAGAGACACGATCAAGCAATCAAACTTACCATGGCTTATGGAGGGTAAGGCCTCCGATTCCCACAAAAAGATCCTTGAGTTCTTAGAAAGGTTGGTGAAATCAACCTAGGGCCCTCATGAACTAGAGAGAGGTTAGAGAGAGGAGTAGTGCAAATGAATAGGGTTCAAGAGGTGGGATGAGGGATACCCCTTCGTCCCCTACTTAACGGGCTTTGGCTATTTCCCAAAGACCCCCTAGATACATTGAGTGAACTACCTAGCCTAAGCATTGCAGTCCAAGCTCCGGAAAATATCTCCCACATTTTGAATGGATGGCCCCGCTTCCTGCCAGGAGTTGCCGTCACCTCAACGCAACCTCCAGGATTCTGCCACGTGCCATCCACGCTTCCTCGGAAGATCCGTGTAGGTTTTGAGGCCCAAACCCAGGAAACTTGCCACCGGTAGCTTTGGGCTCAACTACCGAACCCCGAGTTTTGAGGCCCAAACCACCAAACCGCTCGACTCGAGCCACCTTGTCCTCGCCCGGTCGGACTCCGAGTCCCTTGAGCCGCTGCTCGACTCACGCGTCCACCGTCTTGACTCGGTTGACTCGGTCTACCTCCATATCTTGTCGCACTCGCCGGTCCCAAGTACTAGCCCCCACAGCTAGTCCGTCGGCGCCCATGGTCCCTCAGTCTGAGCCCCGCTTCCGCCCTTCACCGCTCTCAGTCCATCGGCATGGCAAGCCTCTACTCGACCTTCTCCACGCCATTGACCACTGTCACTAGGCATAGCACCTGCACACCACAAGCCGATAGACAGGCACACATTTGCTTTCGCAAAGAGGTTAGGATAAGCCACTCAAAATTGAAACACTCACGTGTTGGTCAATCACTCATCATTAAAGCTGACCATACATGGGTACTTATCCACCATGTGTTCGCACCGACGACTTCGATTTCTTCCGGGGTGGGTCCGCTGGGCGCCTCCCAAACGGATCATGGTACGCCTGGTGCCTTCCAACAAGAGGCTCGGGAACTCCACTTCGTCGGGAAGAACTACGACTGTCCACCCCTCGCGACTGAATCACTCGCCTCGACGCACGATCGACACCCACAGGCCACTCCTTGGACGGAACCGCGAAGAAGTAAACGGCGCGATCCTAACCATGGAACTAGACAGCTTCATCAAAAAGAAAACAAGAACACATGAAATGCATAGTTGATAGCAAGCAAAGTAAGAACACACCACAGGCATAGGCACTCCAACACGAAACGGTTCCCTCGGATTCTTCACAAACGGGATGCCAAGGTCAAAATCACAGAAAGCCGACGTCGTGCCTCTCCTGGCTCCATGATTTTCGAGGTCTCACAGGTGGGGTCGTACTGACCGGCATAAAGAAATGCAGGTTGAATCCTATTCTTGCAGGGCTGACAACGCCTCATAATAAAATTCCAGCCAACTGCAACTCGATCAAGCGACGATTGATCCATCAGCGCAAGCAGCTCCTGCACCTGTCCCATCGCCGCCAGCGACGGACTGGCCGACCAGCTAGGTTGTGACAATGGAATCTCCGATGGATTGTCGCGTGCATACGGCTCCTCCTGGGGGATATAGAACCAAAGGGGTCTATACTCTGCCACCTTGGAAGGTAGAGGAGTGGCGAGATACACATCCTCCATGCCCTCCCGAAGCTGAAGATACACCGAACTAACAACCCGGGACGCGGCTGTCCCATTCCGCTTGAGCCAGAAGAAATAGTGAAATAACTCGAAATGGGGTTCAATCCCCAAATATGCCTCATAGAAATGCACAAAGACCGCGATTTGCAGCACAGAGTTGGGGTGGAGGTTACATATCGAAATCTCATAAAAATCCAAGAGACCACGCAGAAAAGGATGAACAGGGACTCCAAAGCCACGCCAAAAGAAGGGTTCGAAGACGACGAGCTCACTGGTGTTAGGTGTTGGAAATTCCTCCCCGGTCGCCGGCCTCCACTCGACAATGACCCGGTCCTGAAGGACACCGACAGTCACAAGAAGCTAGATGTCTTCCTCCTTCAGGGTGCACTTGGTCCAATCTCGAGCCCAATCTAGAAGCACGTCCTCCACCCGCTTAGCGGATTTGCCTGCCTTCTTCGTCGTCGAGCGGGTACTTAGTCTCCTTTTGGGCGCCATCGACAGACCGGCGGAAAAGGGCTATGGTTTGCAGTGAAGAATGAAGGTGGAAGGAGAATAGATGGTAGAAGATTGAAGAATACAAATGCTTTCACATGGAGCGCGGATGTGGAAACCATCGTCGCCGCCAACTCCCCCCTTTATACCAAGCGGCGCGTCCTTTGGAATTCCCGGGTTTTTGGGAAACCGCAACGGCCAAATACAGAACCGCCACGATGACCCCTTCTCCGCGCCGAGACTTGGGCCGTTAACTACGCGGTTAAGTCAGCCCAATAACTCCCTTTCCCTGATTTCGTATTTTCCTCCAGATAATCTGCCTGATTTTGGCCAATGACTTCCTAAATACTACTAACACCATAGTCCCGGGGACTGGATGTACGATTTCGTTATGATTTCTTTCTGGCAGAAACAGTAACACAGCTACAGTACACTAGTTAACAGATCCCGCAGGATCTCTGCTACAATGTCAATCGGGGACTTCGCCGACTGTAAACAACGACTTAACTACCTGCTCGCAGACTCGACCAGGCTCGGGGACTTCGTCCAGGGTTACACCGAGCAAGGCTCGGGAACTGC
The DNA here is from genome assembly GCA_022036555.1 of Microstegium vimineum. Taxonomy (NCBI): domain Eukaryota; kingdom Viridiplantae; phylum Streptophyta; class Magnoliopsida; order Poales; family Poaceae; genus Microstegium; species Microstegium vimineum. The sequence goes on along the minus strand of CM039124.1, from coordinate 20,370,491 downwards.
CACCACGGCACAGGAGATATGGCACGGAACAGCAAGGCACCCGGGGACTGCAACCCGAGGACTGCGAGTAAAGCAATGTGACCCCGACGCAAGAACCTTCCAGCTCCTCGCATCAGGCTCGGGGACTACGGGTATTCACAGTCATTTTAACCAAACTTATACTTCAGTCTTCTTTTCTATAATCCAGATGCAAGAGCCCCACAGCCTCTTGCATCAGGCTCGGGGACTGTGGGTATTCGCTGTTGTTTTTCGCAAAACTCATACTCTACTCATTACCTATGCTTATTTTTACCTCCTTTATCTTTCTTATAAAGCTTGGCACCACGTACATACTTCACCTACTACCAAGCTCGGGGACTAAGTGGGTACACTTCACCTTGCGGTGAATGTACTTATTTTCTTCTCGACAAACCTCTGTCGTTTTCTGTTGTCTTTTTGCAGAGCTTAAGTGGGTACACTTCACCAGGGAACAAGCCATTCCAAAAAGTTTTTTCTTCTTTAGCATGTCACATCCTCCTAACGAGTAGCAGCAACATCCATCGAAGGCGACCTCCTCGCACATCAAGCTACGACGTTCTCGACCAGTTCGACCTGGTCGGGAGGCTTCTCCAAGCAGTGCCCCGACCAACTAACCTGGTCGGAACCCTGCAACGATGACTTCACGCAATGGTGACCAGATGTACACCTCCAAGGACGATGTTGCTAACTCGCCAGAAGAATATAACGTGCTCGGGGACTTGTTGGGGATATTACCTCGGCATATATCCAGGGACCTTATGGGTCTGCCGACCAGGAGACGACCCAGCCCACGAGGCCTTGCGGCACGCGACCAGCCCATCGTGCTCGCCAAGGACTCCGAAGAAGCGTTGATCGCCAAGAAGGATCCTAGTAGATAGACTCGGATCCCTTACCTAAGGGGGCCGATCATAATCTGTTAGGATCTGGAAAATGTAACCATGTTCCCTGGCTATATAAGGCGAGCAGGGACCCCCTCCAAAACATACGCATACGATCCCCTAGATCTCATGTATGGATCTTGTAATCTAATACACATATCAATCCAGCCACCAAAACACAGGACGTAGGGTATTACGGCAATTTGCCGACCCGAACCTGTCTAAATAAATCGTCGTGTCTACGCTCTCTGTGTTACGCTTGATCGTCGTCGCCACACCTCCGCCTACAATCTACTACCGTGGGGTACCCCCTAGTTAGACTGCGACGCATATTTCATCGACAAGTGTAGACGTGGTGTCTAAACTTAATCTTGCCTTTGTAAATCGCTTATCGCATGGATTGTTTGTGGTAGCTAGTAGGTGGTGATAGCCCTATCTAGTCTTTGTATTCCACCACGTGTGTAAGATAAGTTCCTAAAAGGTAGGGCCTCAATACAACATGATGGCGCAGTCCGGTCAGAGTTTTACCTCTTACTGATCTATCTCATCGCCTCCTGCAAGAGAAGGGCTGATAAAGTCAGTATAACCAGCCTTGCCTTGTTAGATATCTTTGTCATAGTGAACCTCTCAACCCAAATACCATAGTCTCCCTTGTCTCATCATAGGACATAACCTTATCCCTAGTTAATTCACTTCTCGTTACCTGAGGAAAATACGATACCTGGAATACTCCCGGTGAAAGCTACACTTGACAGTCGTACGCTTGCGGTCTTTTATCCGTTTGCCACCTTTGATGTCAACAGAGGGTCACCACCACTACCGGGAACAGGGCTGACGTTCTTCGTCCATGCCATTGACGGGCACGAGAAGAAGAGAGATCAACTTCCACTGAAGATCAACTCAACAAGAAACCTACTGACAGCTGACACCAATCACAAATAGTCCACTGATCAATCACTGCAAGAATGGCTCTCAAACCCTAGACTGAAGCTCTCAAGGCTTTGCCTCGTTTCTTACTCGCGGGCTTTGCCCCGAGTTCACTGTCACTGTCAATCACAAGCCTCTAACCCTACTGCTCGATAGAATAAGAGAGAGATATATAACATAAGCATTAATCTAGAGATAAGTGATTTCTATCGGAAGCATGAATTGGGTAAGTAATAGATTAAATTTGGAACTCTACCACAATACAATAGACAACACTAGAAAGATAAGACTTCCTCAGTCAATTTGCAACTCCAATCCGAAGCCTAAACAAAAAGGGATATGAATTGGGTGAGGGTGGAGGCAGAAAAGATGCTGCTGAGAGGAGAGGTTACCAAACCCTAGAGAAGGGATCAGTGAACTAAAAAGGACTATGGACCTGGAGGAGCTCTGCAGGAGAGCATCCACAACCTCAGAGGACCGAGTATTTTCACCGAGAAAGGATCACAGGTGAAGCTCTAGTGGGGGTGATCTAGGTTCTAGGCGCCAAGCTCTGCACTTGTTGAATTCCCGAGTCCCTACCGCTAGAAACGCGCACAGGAGACAGGAAGGGAAGACTGCTATGGCGGCGGTGCTGGAGCTCTAGGTCGCCGGTGGCAAGGGCACCGGCGAGGAAGCGACACAGGCGAGCGCGCGAGAGCTAGGGCAGAAAGCGGCGGTGGCATATGTTGACGGTCGTTAAGTATCAATTTTTATATGTCAACAAGAACTAAAAAGGGCTTAATTGGATCACCACCATAGACTTAGGGGGTCTAACTGACAGATTTCCACAAGTTTTGGTGAGTTTATGCTTTTATAGGGAGATATCAGGAAAAGAGCCAAAGAAGGTCCACATGTCATGTTTACATAGAGAGAAAAGACCTCCGGCCAATAGGATACATTTGCAAGTAAATAGCATCTAAGTTGGCTTGAGGTTCCAAAGAGGGTCTCAAGCCAACGAACGCGTCTGACGGCAGGTCGGCGGACGTTAGGGTGCGTTTGTTGATTTTCTAGAGAGAAACAGAGAAGACCCGATGTCATCAAGTTTGCACCGAATGCATCCGGTGCTTAGACAATGGTGTGTCCATTGCACAGGGTTTTGAACAGCAACTAGCCGTTGGGGTAGGGCGTCAGAGCGTTCGATGCCTGGCATCGGAGCGTCCGTTGCCAACTTAAAATGCACAGTTCTGCAACCCACGAGCTAGCCTTGTGAGGGGGTATTTATAGTCCATGGCTTGCTCTTCCCACCTACCTTTGCTCATTTCATTTGCTGAGAAACACCTTGAGAGGTTGGGAGAGAGAGCAAGAGCCCTAGTGAGAGAGATTTCAGAATCCACCCAAGCAATTGCCCTCACTAGTGAATCCAAGAGTTCAAGTGTGCATCCATCCATCTCATGAGGCTTGAGTGAGTCAAGTGAGAGTTCGAAACTTGTTACTCTTGGTGATCGACAATACCTAGACGATTTAGTGGCGATTGGAGGAAGGTGATCGCCAGGAGATTGTTGGCGGCTCTTCTCCACAAGTTGTGATCGGTTGTGGGCGATTCATCGAGCCGGAGCGGTGAAGAATCAACCCGTAGAGAGCACTCGGTCCTTGCGCGAATCGAGGGGGAACAATACCTTGCGCGAATCGAGGGGGAACAATACCTTGCGCGGTGCTCCAACGAGGACTAGAGGGTGTCGACTCCTCGATACCTCAGCAAAACGTTGTCATGTCAACCTCCTTCGTTTCTCTAGCTCTTTACCTTTCCGCACTTTCATTCAAGCTTTCATACATGTTCTTGATACTTGCTTATCATGATGCTTGACTAGAATTGTGTAGGTTGTTCCTTTATTTCCATTGAATTGCTACCGCTTTTCTAGCTAGAACACACCTTTTGTAGGCACGGGGGAATTGGCATGGCTTAGGATTTCATATTTGTTTCAGAAATTGAAAACAAACCCAATTCACCCCCCTCTTGGGCATCTTGATCCTTTCATTCCCCCCTTTTGACCAATGGTCAAAAAGATCATTAACATTAGTGGGTTGAGCAATGCCTAGGACCATGTATACTGCTGTCCAAAAAAACTTAGCATAAGCGTAAATTACAGAAAGAACAACCATTATTACCCTTCCAATTTCTTTTTGCTAAGTTGTCCTTTGTTAAAATGACTTCCTTTTTTAGATACCACATGAAAACTTTTATTCTCATGGGTAGTATAGCACACCAAGTTTTATTCGCAAAAAAAAAAGTATAGCACACCAAGTTTCATGTGAGAACCACACTCCACTATTGACTAAAAACACATATATTGATCGAATTGTAAATAAACCACTCGAGTTTACAGACCAAACAAAGACATCTCTTTTGTCCTATAGTTCTATATTCACCATCGTTGCCACCATCTGTATCCAATCCCTCGAGTTGTTTCCCACTAACGCTCTCCAAAAAAACTTTAAGTGGTACAGATGACAACACATACGACACAATATCGTGTTTCCTGTGTTGATCAGTCTCGGGTATTTAGTTCGAAGTGAACTAATCCTGATACAAATATCTTAGTGAAGAAAACTAAGATTAGTGTTGGAGGTGCGAGGCCAACAGAAGAACGGCTATATCATCTTTGACCAAATAAAGGACCATCGAATTCAACTTTAGCAAGTTTGATCTGTTGCCTGTTCTGCAGATGTGGCCATCTAAGAAAATGTTTACAGAATGCACATGCACTGTATAGCACGGGCAACGTCTAAACATATACACACTGAAATGTAAATAAACACACCCAAATGTAGAACATACACAATATGTCCGATACGTGTGATGATATATAAAATTGATTATTTGCTGGCCACGCAGAAGGTTTGCATGAATTTTTTCCACAGCCAGTTGTACCTTCCATTTCAGCAAATGCGTGTTATCTGCTATCACAGTGTAAAAGTCTTCAAGCACTTCAAATCCCTGCCAAGCCTGTAAACTCGACCAACGATAGGCAGACGGTGTCCGTCTGGTCCCCATAGTGCACCCTTACAAGGGAATTCTGCCCGCCCCTAGACCATAGCAGAGCTTCATAGAGGCTCCCTTCGTTCCAGCTGATGTTTACAGTCACACCACCTCGGGCCTTCAGACCTTTAACATAGCCTTGAGGCCACTTGTTCCGAGGTAAAGCTGGGAGAAGGTACAAGTCGGTCCCAGTGCTCTGTACCAGCATTTCCGACAATGCAGCTGGGAACCTGGAAGATAGCATTTTTTTTAAAGAACTCCATATATATTAATATATTATTAATTAAAACAAAGAAACAAGATTACAAAGGTTTGGGATAACCAACCCCAAAAGACACACATGTAGCACTAAGACTATGACTTAAGAGTCATCACAGTGACTCTTTTTTTCTCGAAAATACAGGAGAGCTGCATTTCATTATATTAAGAAGAAAAATAAGGGACAAGAACCCCAACATCCACACACACACATTCTACACACCCCAAACAAGCTCCAAAATACATTCTCGCCTTCTAAAAAATAACGGCTACCACAACAAGACTACTACCAAACAGGTCACTCTAAACCAAAAGTGTCCGGGTAGTTAAGGAAGAGAGGCTTCGCGCGCATGTAATCTCCCAATGACGTCGTTCCTCACTGCTAACAATAAGAGCCCTTGCAATGCTAGGAGCAGCTCCGTCAAATATACAAGAGTTGCGGTGAGTTCAAAGAACCCAAGCACCTAGGATAATCAAAGAGTTGAGACCTTTCTTTTGCTGTTCCGGAGCAGCATGCCACAATTTGACCCACCAATCATCGAACACCATATCAAATGCTTGAGGAGCAAATTGTTGCAGCCCAACCTGGCATAGCAAGGAGTACCAATATTGCCTTGCAAATGAACATGAAATTAGGAGATGGTTAATTGTCTCTTGCTCTTGATCGCATAAAGGACAACGTTCCGGACAGGGCAGACCTCGACGAGCAAGACGATCAGCCGTCCAACATCTATCATGTTCAACTAGCCAAAGGAAGAGCTTGCATTTTCCAGGGGCCCAAGTCTTCCAGATCCGTTCACAAGGTCTAAATGGAATTGACCTTGAAAGAGATGTTCATATGCAGATTTTGCTGAGTACTGACCTGAGGGGGATAGGCACCATGTATGAACGTCCTCAATTTCAGGTTGTAAGGAGAAGTCCATGAGAAGATCCCAAAGGTCAAGAAACTCAGCAAGTTCTCCAACGGATGAAGCTCTTTGAAGAATCATGGCCCTAGTTGGTTTCGGTGATTAACGACAATTAGAGATTATTATGGCTAACGTGTGTTTTGCAGAGGCTATACGTAGCTTAGCCATAGTGATCAAGGAGAATGGGCTCTAATGGTCATCACTTAGCCCCAAGATGGATATCGTTTCGGTTTTTAAGGAGACATGATGAAGACCCTAGAATGTTAGGCTAAGTGCCATAAGGAGATGAAGGGCACTTAGAATTAGATAGGGCTTCTCTTTTTACCTTTGACCGTACTATTAAGAGGGGTTGAGATTAGTAGCTTGACTTAGGAAAGCTTCATGATTTAGGTGTGGTGCACACTTGACTTCCTTAGCTCTAAGCAAGCCTATGGTGACCGTAAGATAGTTTAGAACAACTTCCATATTCATCGCGACAAAAAACGGAGTTGTCAAAATCGTTTTCTGAGCGCCGGACGCTCCTGGCAGGGGCGCCGGAGGCTGTCCGTCGTGTCGGACAAAGGCGTCGGACGCTGGGTGATTGAGTCCACAGCGTCCGTCGGCCTTCCAGAAGGGTTGTTTTCTGGCTAAGTTTTTCAGGGTCGGTCGGACGCTGTCCGTCGGCCAGGCGTCGGACGCTGGGAAGAGCGTCCGTCGACCTTCCAGAGAGGGTGTTTTTCAACCCTAGCCAGTACTCAGCGTCGGACGCTGTGGTTGAGCGTCCGTCGCCCAGTGACGTAGCGTCCGTCACTGGGAACAGTGTGTCAGAACTAGCCGTTAGACAGGGCGTCGGACCGTCCGTCGCCTAGACGCCGGAGCGTCCGTCGCCTCAACTATGAACAGAAACTAGCCGTTGGGCATGCGACGGACCGTCCATCGCCTAGTCGACGGAGCGTCCGTCGCCAACTTAAAATGCCAGCCCGAGGCAGTTTTCAGAGGGTTTATTTATAGCCCCTCCCACTTCTCTCCCACCTGGCCTTTGCTCATTTGAGTTGCTGAGTTTGTTGAGAAGGTTGGGAAGAGCAAGAGCCCTAGAGAGAGAGTGATTCGCGAATCCATCGATCCTCTCTCTAGTTCATGCAAGAGTTCAAGTGTGCATCCTCTAGTGGTGAAGCTTGAGTGAGTCAAGCGAAGATCGAGGCTTGTTACTCTTGGTGATCGACATCACCTAGACGGTCCGGTGGTGCTCGGAGGAAGGTGATCGCCGGAAGATTGTCGACGGCCCTTCTCCATCGACGTTTGTGATCGGTTGTGGGCGATTCACCGAGCCGGAGTGGCGAAGAATCAGCCCGTAGAGAGCACTCATCCCTTGCGCGGGATTGAGGGGGAGCTATACCTTGCGAGGTGCTCCAACGAGGACTAGGGGGGAGTGTCGACTCCTCGATACCTCGGCAAAACCTCGTCGTGTCAAGCATCTCTTTCCCTAGCTCTTTATTACCGCATTACTTTCCGCACTTGTCTTTCAACTCTTACAAGAATTGTGTTGAAAGTTTTTGCTTTCCATTGACTTGCTACCGCTTTCTAGCTAGGACACACAAGCGGTAGGCACTAGGGGGTTAATTGGCTCTTTATAGGTTTAATTCTTGTTTATAAATTAAAAAGAGCCCAATTCACCCCCCTTCTTGGGCATCTTGATCCTTTCAATTAGTATCAGAGCAAGGTTTGCTCTAAATTAGGCTTCACCGCCTAGAGCAAGATGTCCCATGGGGATGGACCACCTCCCATGTTCGATGGAGACGACTTTCCTTATTGGAAAGTTCGTATGGAGGACTATCTAGAGGCCGTTGACGTGGGCGTGCTCAAAGCCGCCACAAAGGGAGGCACCCTCTTTGCGAAGGACCTTAACTTTGACAAGCACAATGCCAAGGCGAAGAACATTATCTTTCGTGGCATTAGCAAGGATGTCTTCAACCGTGTGCATAATGCTAAAGACGCATTTGAGTTGTGGACCACGATTTGTGCTCTTCATGAAGGCACAAAAAGTGAGTGTGAAGAACGCTATCACTTGGTTATGTCTAAGCTCAGTTCTTTTTCTATGCATGCAAATGAGAATGTACTCACGACTTAACATTATTGTAGAGGAATTGAATGGGCTCGGTCTCAACCAAATGGAACCGGCCGATGTGGTACGCAAGATTCTATGTGTCTTGCCCATTGAGAAGTATGGCCACATCGTCACGGTGCTTCACCAAGGAGATCTCTCCGCCGCTACACCAACACAAATTTTGGGCAAAATTAATGCCCATGAGATGTACATGAAGATTGATGATGGTGGCTCATCTTCCTCCTCCAAGAAGAAATAAAAAGAGGAGGAGAAGAAGGACTTGGCACTCAAGGCATCCTCCTCGGAGAAGCACAAGATGCAAGTCATGTATGAGAGCACAAGCGATGATGATGATGATGATGATCTCGCTCTCATGGTGAAGAAAACAACCAAGATGTTGAAGAAGCTAAGCAAGAATGGAGTCAAGTTTGACTCAAAGAAGAAGAAATTCTTCACAAGCTCTTCAAGAAAGCCCCTCTCCAAGATGGATTGCTACAATTGTAGCAAACTTGGACACTTGGCTCATGCTTGCCCCGAAGAAAAGAAAGACAAGTACAAGAACAAGAAAACTAACAAGAAGTTCAAGTACAACAAGGGCAACAAGGTTGAGTCAAGTGATGAGGAGAAGAAGGATGACAAGCCATTCAAGAAGAAGAAGAACTTCAACTTCCACAAGAAGAAGAAGAATGACAAAGCCTACATTGTTGGTGATTGGCTCACCGACATTGAAGACTCAAGTGACTCATTCGGAGATGAGAGTGAAGAAGAGAAGGTGGCCGCCTTGGTGATTGGTTCATCTACTCCACCGCCACCCCCTCCATCATCTCCGGGCTCATCCTCTACACACCTATGCCTCATGGCTAAAGGTGACAAAAAGGTTAAAAAAGAGGATAGTGATGATGAGGCTAGCTCTAGTGATGATAGTGATGATGAGTTTGAGGCACCTTCCTATAATGAGCTAATTGAAATTTGCAATAAATATACTAAGCTCATTAGGAAGTATAAAAGCAAAAGTGAATCACTAGAGAAAGCAAATAGTAACTTGCATGCTAAGCTTGATGACTTGTCTAGTGCTAATGATGAATTGAAGCTTTAGAACAAATCTCTCTCATCTAGCACTAGGGAGCTCAAAGCCTCACTCAAGCAAGCAAATGAGAAACATGATAAGCTTGAGAGGTCAACACAAGAGCTCCAATCAAGATACAACTTGCTAAAAGATGACTACAACTAAGTTAAAAATGAACATGGCACACTTGTGATAGCTAATGAATTGCTTTCGAATGATCTTGCTACACATGTTGCTACTAACCCGGTTGTTAAGTGTGATATAGCTACTTCTTGTGAGGACTTGCTTGATGAAGTTGCTAGTGAGCAAAATGCTAAGTGCAAGGCCAAGAAGATAGTTGAGGCCGATAAACATGATGACTATGTGAAGATGAGGCAAGAAAACTCCAAGCTCAAGGAAGAACTAATCAACCTCAAGGCAAGCAAGCCACTCACTATTAAGTCGGCCAAACAAGATAACAAAGATGCAATGACCTTGATCAACTCTCTCAAAGAGGAAAATGCAAAGCTCAAGGTTGAGAAGATCAAGCTTACAAGTGGATTGGAGAAGTTCACCAAGGGCCACAACCTTCAAAGTGAGCTCTTGATGAACACTATCATGAAGACCGACAAGACCGACATTGGGTTCAAGGAGAACCAAATCATGAAGGCCAAAGTCAAGATAGAAGCCAAGAACTATTACAAGAACAAGGCTATGAGAAGCAACTATGACACACCAAAGCCCAAGCCCAAGAAGTGCTTTGGATGTGGTCAAGAGGGTCACATTCAATCCCAATGCAAGACTCCACCTTCCAAGACCTTGCCCAAGCACATAAGGCCTTTCGCTCATGATACACCTTGCCCAAACACATAAGGCCTTTCATCATCAACAAGGACTCCAAGGGTAGACCTCAAGTTGTATTTCTCGGTCCAAAGATGAAGAACAAGACCAAAGTGCTATGGGTTGCTAAGGAATTGGTGGACAAGGCTATGGGATCTCGCCAAGTGTGGGTTCCCAAACAACAAGCCCGGTGGAAGTCATTGGGTGATTGATAGTGGATGCACTCAACATATGACCGGTGACTCCCGGATGTTCACCACACTTGAGGAAGATTGTGAAAGGCAAGACAAGATTACCTTTGGGGACAATTCAAAAGGCAAAGTGCAAGGTCTAGGCAAAGTGACAATCTCAAATGATCAATCAATATCAAATGTCTTGTTAGTACAATCATTGAGCTTCAACTTGCTATCGGTGGGACAACTATGTGATCTTGGTTTCCAATGTCTCTTCACTCCAAATGAGGTAGTTGTGTCCAAGATTGAAGATTCATCATTGATATTCAAAGGGTTTCGGCACAACAATCTCTACCTAGTGGACTTCACCTCAAATGAAGCTAGTTTGCAAACATGTCTATTTTCCAAGAGTTCTTTGGGTTGGCTATGGCATAGAAGATTAGCACATGTGGGAATGTCAACTTTGAAGAAGCTTGTCAAGAAGGAATTGGTTAGAGGTGTGAAGGATGTGGTGTTTGAGAAAGACAAACTTTGTAGTGCATGTCAAGCCGGCAAGCAAGTAGCAAACACTCATCCAACCAAAGCTTTCATGTCAACCTCAAGAGTCCTAGAGCTACTCCACATGGATCTATTTGGACCTACCACCTATGCTAGCCTTGGCGGCAATCTTTTTTGCTTGGTGGTAGTTGATGACTACTCTAGATACACTTTGGTGTTCTTTCTTCAAGACAAGGGAGAAACTCAATCAATATTCAAGAAGTTTGCAACTAGAGCCCAAAATGAGTTTGATGTGAAGATCAAGAAGATAAGAAGTGACAATGGGACCGAGTTTGTGAACACCAAGATTGAAGACTATTGTGATGAAGTTGGGATCAAGCATGAAGTATCCGCCACCTATACTCCTCAACAAAATAGTGTAGTAGAGAGGAAGAACCGGACACTTATCACTCTTGCAAGATCAATGCTTGATGAATACAACACCCCAGAGAAATTTTGGGCCGAAGCAATCAACACCGCATGCTATGCGGCCAACCGGCTATTTGTCCAAAAGCTTCTCAAGAAGACCCCCTATGAGCTTCTGAATGGAAAGAAACCGGACATATCCTTTTTCCGAGTGTTTGGTTGCAAAGTATACATCTACAAAAAACGCCAACACCTGGGCAAGTTCCAAAGAAGATGTGACATTGGTTTCTTAGTTGGGTATTCACTTAAATCCAAGGCATACCGTGTATTTAACAAAGCCACCGGCTTAGTTGAAGAAACGTATGACTTGGAGTTTGATGAAACTAATGGCTCTCAAGAAGAGCATGAAAATCTTGATGATGTAGGTGATGAACCCTTGAGGGAGGCAATGAAGAACATGCCAATTGGTGCTATCGACCCGCAAGAGGTGGAAGAAGTTGAAGATGAAGCAAATCAAGATCCTTCTCCACCCCACACACCTCAAGTTGATGAAGAAGATCAAGTGAGGGAAGCTCAAGAAGACACTCACATCCCTCAAGATCAAGCCGAGGCCGAAGCAAGCAATGTTGAAGCACCGCAACCTCCTCCCCAAGTGATCAATAGAAGATCTACATCTATGCTTCAAGCACATCCTCAAGACCTCATCATAGGGAGTCCATCAAGGGGGGTAACAACTCGATCTAAACTTGCTTCTTATGTTGAACATCACTCCTTTGTTTCCTTTGTTGAGCCTTCTAGTGTGGAAGATGCACTTGCGGATCCGGATTGGGTGAATGCCATGCACGAAGAGTTGAACAACTTCACCCGGAACGAAGTGTGGACACTAGTAGAAAAGCCCAAAGAAGCAAGAATCATTGGCACCAAGTGAGTGTTTAGGAACAAGCAAGATAATCAAGGCGTGGTTGTGAGAAACAAGGCAAGATTGGTGGCAAAGGGGTTCTCACAAGTTGAAGGCTTGGATTTTGGGAAGACCTTTGCACCGGTTGCAAGACTAGAAGTCATTCGTATCCTTTTGGCATATGCTTCACACCATAAAATAAAACTTTTTCAAATGGATGTGATGAGTGCCTTTCTTAATGGTTTCATTAATGAACTTGTTTTTGTCTCACAACCTCCCGGGTTTGAAGACCCAAATTGTCCTAATCATATGTATAGGTTGTCCAAGGCACTTTATGGATTGAAGCAAGCTCCAAGAGCTTGGTATGAGAGGCTAAGGGACTTCCTACTCAAGAAGGGCTTCAAGATCGGGAAAGTGGATACCACACTCTTCACCAAGGTGCTAGATGGAGAGATCTTTGTTTGTCAAGTATATGTCAATGACATTATATTTGGGTCAACAAACCAAGGTCAAAGCAAGGAATTTGGTGCATTGATGTCCAAGGAGTTCGAGATGTCGATGATTGACGAGCTAACTTTCTTCCTAGGCTTTCAAGTGAAGCAATTAAGGGAGGGCACCTTCATATCTCAAGAGAAGTACACTTATGATGTGCTCAAGAAATTTAAGATGGAGGATTACAAGCCAATCAAGACCCCAATGCCTACTAATGTGCATCTCGATCTCGATGAGGGAGGTAAACCGATCGACCAAACTCTTTATCGTTCTATGATCGGTAGTTTACTTTACCTCACCGCTTCTAAGCCGGATATCATGTTTAGTGTGTGTATGTGTGCTAGGTTTCAAGCAAACCCTAAGGAGTCGCATCTTTATGCGGTTAAAAGAATCCTTAGGTACTTAAGGCACACCCCTAGCATGGGTCTTTGGTATCCCAAAGGAGCTCCCTTCCAACTAGTTGGCTATTCCGATTTGGATTACGCCGGATGTAAGGTTGATAGGAAGAGTACCTCCGGCGGGTGCCACATGCTAGGAAGATCTCTTATTTCTTGGTCCTCTAAGAAGCAAAATAGTGTGGCATTGTCAACAGCCGAGGCGAAATACATTGCCATGGGAGCAAGTTGTGCACAAATCTTATATATGACCCAAACACTCTTTGATTACGGCGTGTTTTTAAAAGAAGTTCCACTTTTGTGTGATAATGAAAACGCCGTAAAGCTTGTAAACAACCAGGTTCAACACTCTCGCACCAAGCACATAGATATTCGCCATCACTTTCTTAGAGATCATGTGGCTAGGAAAGACATCACACTAGTTGGAGTTAAGAGCGAAGAGCAATTGGCGGATATTTTCACTAAACCACTCGATGAAACAACCTTTTGTAGGTTGAGAAGCGAGTTAAATGTGCTTGATCACTCTAACTTCACTAAAAGATGAGTTTGTGTGAACCATGCATTCATATGTAAAATAACATGTTTAATATGGTAATGCACATAGGCTTGGCTAACGCGGTTAAGATAACCGCCCTCGAACCGTGTGACAAAGCTTAACCGCGATTTAAACTTGCAAGCAACCTAGATTCAAATTTCGCATTGCATAGCATATGCATCTGTGTTGTTTGCCCTTTTCTTTTCGGTTAAGTTTCTTGAGCATCCTCTATGATAATCCACTTAGGGAGAGCATTCCAAGCTCAAGTCACTTCAATACCCCTCTTGTGGCCATATGATGTCTCCTTGGCGCTTCCATTCAAATATTTTGAGCTAAAAATTAAATTTAAGCTTATGGCAAACTAATTGAAAATGAGTGTTTGAAAGATGGTTCTCATATCAAGTCCAATCAAGTGTTATTTGGATCTTATTAGGATTGGAACTTGGTTGGGAGAAAGACGCAAAAAGAAAATTTGAAAAATTCTATTTTTTAAGGCGTCGGACGCTGCCGACGGACGCTCGGTGTCAATTGCCTCAGCGTCCGTCGCAATCGTCCAGAGATTAAAGTTGCCCGCTAACAGGGCGACGGACGCTCTCCCAAGCATCCGTCGCGGAGCGTCCGTCGCGGTCAATGCGATTGGGCGTTTCAAATCGGCTCTGGAAGCCCGACGGACGATGCCATCGGACGCTCCCGACGTCGTCGCAGTCCAACGGAGCGTCCGTCGCTTCGCGTCAGAGCGTCCGTCGCGAACTTAACGGCGAAATTTTTTTTTAAAAACCCCGATCCTTCTCTGTTTCTGTCGATCCGTTTTGCCCGCCGCCGCGCTGTGCCCTAACCCTAACCACCGCGATTTCGCCGCCGAGGACCCTGCCTGCGCCGCCGTGCTCCACCCAGCGCCGCCACTCCACCTCCCTGCGTGCCACCTGCCACAGCACTGTGCCGTCACCCCCCTGCGCCGCTGCCCTTCACCCTCTGCGCCGCTGGCAGCTCCATCGCTGTCGCCCCCTGCACCGCCAGTCACCGCGCCCGGGTTCTTCACCTCAGCGCCAAAGTCTTTCCACCTAGCCGTGCAGGAGTCCTGTTGCCGTGATTGGAGGTCGTCTGATCCTTTTGGGTGCCAAGGTGAATTTCAATCCCTGTGACTCACTCTGAATTGCCTTTCACCTCTCCATTTTCTATCCACCCTAATCCATCATCTCATTGCCTTGTTAGCTTGAGGGTTGCGAAGTGCGGATTGCGGATTACGGTTGATTGATCGGGGAAACTCACCTCTTCTCTCTTTTTGGTCAGAGGGTCAAGGTATGGCAGTTGGACCTTTCACGATCTATCCTTTCCTATTTTCATGCTTCTAATAGATTCTTACCTCTAGTTACATGCTTATGGTATATATCTCTATCTATTTCTGACGAGCAGGGTCAGTTGGGCAGTGTCAGTGAACTCGGGGCAAAGCCCGCGAGTACGGATCGAGGCAAAGCCTCACAAGGACAGTCCAGGGCCGGCGTGCCACTCTCGCAGTTGTTTGGTTCTGTGGTCTGTCAGAGGGTCAGGGTCAGTGTTTGATTGGCAGTGGGTTTGTGTTTTGACTCTTGAGGATTCTTGTTAGTGGATTGATTGCAAAAATTTGAGATATGGCAAGGACAAAGAACGCAGGTCCCGTTCCCGGTAGTGGTGGTGACCCTCCACCTCCACCGCGTCCACCCACTGACCGGGGAAAGGGAAAGCAGAAGGTTATCTCTCGGAAGCGTAAGAGGCCAGCGATGGATCCGGATTCGGTAGCCGCGCTCGCAGTGGCAGAGGCAGCTGAGTTAGCGGAGCGAGGAGGACGTCGCGCGGGCTTGAGGCTCTTGCCTCGCCGTGGAGCGCGTCGTGAGTCCCCTCCACCTCCAGAGTCAGAGCCCGTCGAGGCTACAGAGGCACCAGAGACAGAGCCAGTCCCAGCGACTGAGCTGACAGAGGCCGCGAGCCATTTTACTATTGGAGAGCTGATGAGCCGCCGTGTTACCCGTTCCCGAGGCTCAGGTGCACCACCTAGCCCCCCAGGACCCCGACTCCCAGACCCCGTGAGGCACCAGGTCAGAGCACTTACAGCGAAGCAAGTTCAGCTGCTTCGATTTGTCGACTTCCAGTCCTGGTTCCCACCTCACAGGACCACCGTGCCGGACGAGAGTTCTATACTACGGTGCACGAGGACTTCTACAGAGCATATGTTGACACCGATGCTCCTCTCAGGGCCCACAGGGTGTGCCCATCTGCTCAGATAGAGGGGATCGGTGGTCCAGAGATCCTACAGCACCTCCAGTACATCTAGGGTCTGACAAATTTGATGGGACGCTCAGGGGCATATCAAAAGGAGTGGGTTTACCAGTTTTACGCCTCTCTGTGGATCTCCCCTGATCACGAGTTCCTCCACTTCGCATATCAGGGACGTGACTTCAGGGTTACAGCTGCCAGATTCAGAGAGCTCTTTCACCTCAAGTCCTCACCTACCAGGATTCACAGTCTCTGCTATGGGCATCAGGAGGCCACTCGCCGACCTCACGATGGTATAGTGTCATCCATGGACTTTGTGAGTCCGTGCTTTCAGCAGCCGTTCACTGAGGGTTCGAGCCGTACGCCACGTGACCTCACTCCTTTGGCTCGGATCCTCCACGAGGTTCTCAGACGTACTATACTACCCAGGATTGGAGCTAGGGATACTATCACTCGTCTTCAGCTTTGGCTCCTAGCTCACATTGTTCGGAAAGAGAAGTTCGACCTCTAGGATTTGATAGTGAGCGAGCTCAAGGATATTATAGCTGCTGGGTTCAGAGGTCATTGGCAGCTACAGTTCGCCCATTGGATTTCATATCTGATAGTCGCCAAGACCGGGTCAGGTGTCATGAGGGTCACACTCTTACGAGGTCAACTACAGAGTTCTCAGTCTACTCGATGAGTCAGTTTGTGGCCCATGGGCAGTTGCCTCGCCCCAGCAGAGCCTACAGACCAGGCACTAGGCAGGCCGGCGTGCCACCAATCGGCCGAGGTCACAGATGCGACAGTTGAGCAGATTGCTCAGGCAGAGCTAGCAGACTTGGATGCAGAGATCGATACAGCTGCTGAGACAGTCTTTCGAGAGGACCTCGATTCTGACAGCTCTGACGAGGACTACCAGCCTGTGCATGACTATACACCGATGACCCAGGACCACGAGGCAGGAGGGTCAGGCACAGCTGCAGCAGCTCCAGCTCCAGGTTCCAGCTCCTCAGACGCTACGTTACTCACGATTCTATCGAGGATGCAGGAGGAGCAGTCTCGCCAGGCAGAGGAGCAGAGGCGACAGGCTTCAGACCTACGGAGGCTCACTGAGCAGCAGCTGGCAGCTCAGGCACAGACGCAGGCCAGACAGGACGAGTTCCAGCGTCAGTTCTTGGTATATCAGCTGCAGCAGGCAGAGATTCAGAAGACTCAGACACTACTTCTTGAGCGTCTTCTGGCCTCTAGCTCCGAGCAGACTTCCACGCCACAGTTCCAGTTGCCCGGCGTATCTCAGCAGCAGCAGTTCACCTCTCCTCCACAGCAGCCTCCAGTAGTTGTGGTGCCAACTCCAGCGTTACCGTCCAGAGGACAGCAGAGTCAGGCACCAGCTACACCTCCGTTCCAGCCGGCAGCCTCTCCTTAGTACCAGACTCCGAGGACCCAGGTCTCCTGTTGGATAGCTTCACCCGGAGAGTTCCAGACGGGATTCACTCCTAACCGAGGAACTACCTTAGCAGAGACCTCGAGAGATCTGTCCGCTTCCTATCTTGAGATCACGGGAGAAGACTCCCCAGGAGCAGCTCAGCAGGTCACACCAGCTCCAGAGACTGCAGTGGATCCTCCGGTGACAGGCACTCACCAGTCCTCAGTTGCATCGTCGGAGATCGCACCTGAGCAGTCAGCACAGACCGTCACCACACCTCCAGCTGCCGTTCAGACGGATGTCATATCCCTAGCAGAGGAAGTTACAGTGGCAGTGTCCTCTCCCGGTCAGACTCAGCCTGCAGAGGTTGCAGCAGCAGTGTCCCTAGTGGCACTTGCAGTGACACCGTCCCCCTCGCCTGCAGAGGTCACTCGTCGGGCTCCCAGGCCCGCTACCACTGAGGTAGGACCGTCAGAGGCACCAGCTGAGGCTCATGGGGAGTCAGTTGCGACCGTAGCTCTAGAGGTGCCAGTGACAGCTCCAGAGACCACCCCAGCTACACCTACACCGGCAGAGACCGAGGCAGATGATGAGTCAGACGAGTCAGACCTTCAGGACTTCATCATGCTGGATCGCAGAGCTGCAGCTTCTTCGCCTTCTTCTCCAGCCCCAGACTCTTAGTTTTTGGTGCTAGACGCCAAAGGGGGAGAGAGGGTCGAGTATAGAGATAGGGGGAGGGATTTGGATCTTTGTATGCTTTATTTCCCCATACTCTTTCATCATGTCTACTTTTATGCTTTTGTCTATATGTGTGATGTGATGATGGTTGATGTTTATATGGTTGCATGTGACGAAACTCTTGATGATCTCTAATATATCTTGTGAGTTGTCTCATGTTCATGATATATCTTCTTGCTTAACGTTATTTGAGCTTCCGCGCTTTACTCCGAAACATCCCTTGAGAATATCATGAGGTACTGCTTTTTCATCTTTTTCATTCATATCCATAAGTACCATGTTTTGTGATTTGGCTTGGGTGAGCAAGTATGCTTCATTACAATTTCACTAACCCTTGCTCAACCATTCTGAGTCACCATAAAATCTAAACCAAATCTCTTACCCATACTCGAGTTTCTATTGTCGTCAATCACCAAAAAGGGGGAGATTGAAGAATCATGGCCCTAGTTGGTTTCGGTGATTAACGACAATTAGAGATTATTATGGCTAACGTGTGTTTTGCAGAGGCTATGCGTAGCTTAGCCATAGTGATCAAGGAGAATGGGCTCTAATGGTCATCACTTAGCCCCCAAGATGGATATCGTTTCGGTTTTTAAGGAGACATGATGAAGACCCTAGAATGTTAGGCTAAGTGCCATAAGAAGATGAAGGACACTTAGAATTAGATAGGGCTTCTCTTTTTACCTTTGACCGTACTATTAAGAGGGGTTGAGATTAGTAGCTTGACTTAGGAAAGCTTCATGATTTAGGTGTGGTGCACACTTGACTTCCTTAGCTCTAAGCAAGCCTATGGTGACCGTAAGAAAGTTTAGAACAACTTCCATATTCATCGCGACAAAAAACGAAGTTGTCAAAATCGTTTTTTGGGCGCCGGACGCTCCTGGCAGGGGCGCCGGAGGCTGTCTGTCGCGTCGGACAAAGGCGCCGGACGCTGGGTGATTGAGTCCACAGCGTCCGTCGGCCTTCCAGAAGGGTTGTTTTCTGGCTAAGTTTTTCAGGGTCGGTTGGACGCTGTCCGTCGGCCAGGCGTCGGACGCTGGGAAGAGCGTCCGTCGACCTTCCAGAGAGGGTGTTTTTCAACCCTAGCCAGTACTCAGCGTCGGACGCTGTGGTTGAGCGTCCGTCGCCCAGTGACGTAGCGTCCGTCGCTGGGAACAGTGTCAGAACTAGCCGTTAGACAGGGCGTCGGACCGTCCGTCGCCTAAGCGCCGGAGCGTCCGTCGCCTCAACTATGAACAGAAACTAGCCGTTGGGCATGCGACGGACCGTCCGTCGCCTAGTCGACGGAGCGTCCGTCGCCAACTTAAAATGCCAGCCCGAGGCAGTTTTCAGAGGGTCTATTTATAGCCCCTCCCACTTCTCTCCCACCTGGCCTTTGCTCATTTGAGTTGCTGAGTTTGTTGAGAAGGTTGGGAAGAGAGCAAGAGCCCTAGAGAGAGAGTGATTCGCGAATCCATCGATCCTCTCTCTAGTTCATCCAAGAGTTCAAGTGTGCATCCTCTAGTTGTGAAGCTTGAGTGAGTCAAGCGAAGATCGAGGCTTGTTACTCTTGGTGATTGACATCACCTAGACGGTCCGGTGGTGCTCGGAGGAAGGTGATCGCCGGAAGATTGTCGGTGGCCCTTCTCCATCGACGTTTGTGATCGGTTGTGGGCGATTCACCGAGCCGGAGTGGCGAAGAATCAGCCCGTAGAGAGCACTCATCCCTTGCGCGGGATTGAGGGGAGCTATACCTTGCGAGGTGCTCCAACGAGGACTAGGGGGGAGTGTCGACTCCTCGATACCTCGGCAAAACATCGTCGTGTCAAGCATCTCTTTCCCTAGCTCTTTATTACCGCATTACTTTCCGCACTTGTCTTTCAACTCTTACTAGAATTGTGTAGGAAGTTTTCGCTTTCCATTGACTTGCTACCGCTTTCTAGCTAGGACACACAAGCGGTAGGCACTAGGGGGTTAATTGGCTCTTCATAGGTTTAATTTTTGTTTAGAAATTAAAAAGAGCCCAATTCACCCCCCCTCTTGGGCATCTTGATCCTTTCACTCTTCTTACATCTGAAATCCATAGGTGTTCAGTGAGGGCTTCTGCTACAGTACGTTTCTTGATAATTCTCTTAGCCACCAAAGAGTGCAAACGAGAGGCAACGTCAATAATGCGTTGTCCATGCAGCCACCTATCTTCCCAAAAGAGTGCACGAGTACCATTCCCCACTTCAGTGATTATAGCCATTGCAAAGAAGGATCTAACTTGCTCTGGCACATTAATCGGAAACATGCTCCATGGCCAATGGGGCTCAGTTTTGTGCAGCCATAGCCAACGCATCCGAAGTGCCCATCCCATGTTCTTTAAATCTGAAATGCCCAGCCCTCCAAGCTCCCGAGGGGGTATCACCTTTCCCCAAGCTACAAGGCAGTGTCCTCCTCTTGCCTCTTTCCTTCCTCTCCACAAAAAAACCTCTTCTAATTTTGTCTATTGCCCCCTGTGGTAGGTCTATTGCCATTATTAAATAAATGAGCATGGCCGTCATCACATATTGTACTTGTATTGCTCGCCCTGCCCGGTTCAAAAGATCAGCTTTTCAGCCAGGAAGCTGGTCGGCGATTCGAACAATGATAGACTGGGTCTGAGCCTTTGCGAGCTTGTTTAAAGAGAGAGGCAAACCAAGATATCGGCAAGGAAACTCTGAAACTTCACACGAAAGGGCCTGCTGAATTACCTGAATCTCCTCTTGCCCACATTGAATAGGATAGGCGCTACTCTTCTGGACATTTGTCCTTAAGCCAGATGCATCCCCAAATAGATTAAGTATACCCATAATTATTTCAATGTTATTTATCTCAGGCCGAAGGAATAAAACCACATCATCAGCATATAATGATTCTATGTTGAATAGCTCTAGAGGAGAGTGGCTGCAACAAACCATCTATTTCTGCCAATGATACCATTTGACCAAGCACATCCATTACTAAAATGAAGAGCATCGGGGACAGGTGTCCTTGTAGTAATCCTTCGAACAGACAGCAGTCTAAAAAATGTAATGTAAACCTGCACTTATGCTCTAAACAGAAAGCATAAGGGGATGTCTTCGTGGGGGGCACGGGTGTCATGTGGGGCCGGGCCTATGCAAGGAGGCGCAGGGCGCGGGACATCCGCAGGTTGGCGGAACGGGCAGCTGCGCACGACGCGGCACAGGCCGCGATCACCGCGGACGTAGATGGCAGGGCCGGGCCTAGTGGCTAGAAGATTAGGCCAGGAAATTAGGATCGATTGTTTCTAAGTTTGTTAGCCGGTTGGCTTATATATTCCCTTGTACTGCAAACCATGAGGATTAAGCAATAAACTATTATCCTATCTCCCACCTCTATTCTTGTTAAGCCACCTGCTGAGGGGTATAACCTCGCGGTGAGGATTGGAGCGCGAGTACGAGCTTCGTAGCCGCGGTCCGGCGTCGCTGAGTGCGAAGGCGCTTGACAAACTGGTATCGCGATCCAATCGATCCTCCGCATCTTCATCGTCCTCTGCCACCTCCGATCCACCACCCCTTCCCATAACCTCCGAACCACCACCAGCCCTCACCACCACCGTCACCATGGGTGACGACCTCAAGGCTGCCATCGAGACGCTCACCAAGAACGTGGCCGCCATGCAACAATCCATCCAGGCCAACGCAAAGGCGATTGCGGACCTCTCCGCAACCAGTTCCTCGACGACCGGTGGGCGCCCGGGAGCCGGCGATCCCCCGCCCGATCAGACGCCTAAACACTAGCGTCCCGAGTTCCCACGCTACGACGGCAAGAGTGATCCCCTCGCCTTCCCCAACAAGTGTGAGTCATTCTTTTTGCAGCAACGGATCATGCCGGAGGAGCGCGTGTGGATGGCTTCCTACAACCTCCAAGACGGGGCGCAGCTGTGGTACATGCAGGTCCAAGAGGACGAAGGCACTCCGACGTGGACGCGCTTCAAGGAACTCATCAACATCCGCTACGGGCCGCCGTTATGATCGGCACCGCTGTCCGAACTAGCGGCCTACCGCCGGACGAGCACGGTGGAGGACTATCAGGACTGATTCCAGGCCCTGCTTCCCCGCGCCGGCCGCCTGGACGAGGACTAGCGCGTCCAGCTCTTCACGGGCGGGCTTTTGCCGCCACTCAGCCTGCAGGTTCAAATGCAGCACCCCCAATCCCTCGCGTCCGCCATGAGCCTGGCCAGGCAATTCGAGCTCATGGCTGAATACACTGCCGCACCGGCCCCTGCCGCGCCCGCCCGGGCTCCAGCTCGCGGCCTCCTCGGCGCGCCGCCACCGCGGCTGGCTCTTCCGGCGCCCCCACCAGCCGTCGAGCGTGCACCGGGGGCCGTGAACCAGGGGGACGGCCGCCAGACGAAGCGCCTCTCCAAGGAGGAACATGAGGAGCGCCGCCGGTTGGGCCTCTGCTACAATTGCAATGAGAAATATAGCAGGGGGCACAATCGTGTCTGCAGGCGCATTTTTCACATTGCCGGTGTGGAGCTTGACGACGACGACAGCGCCGCACCGGAGGAACCGGCAACAGAGTCGCCGGTCTTCTCTCTGCACGCCGTAGCCGGCGTTCCCTGCAGCGGCACGCTGCAGATCGTCATCGCCCTGGGCGGTGCCTCGCTCGTCGCCCTCCTCGACAGTGGGTCAACCCACAACTTCATCTCCGTCGGGGCAGCAGAGCGCACTGGGCTCATGGTGGAGCCCCGGCCTCGCCTCACCGCGGTCGTGACCAACAACGAGCGGATCTCGTGCCCTGGCGTGATCCGTGCGGCGCCTGTCTCCATTGATGCCCTTGACTTCAACATCGACTTGTTTGTCATGTCGCTTGCAGGATATGACGTGGTGCTCGGCACCCAGTGGCTGGCCACCCTCGGGCCTATTGTCTGGGACTTCGCCACGCCCTCCATGGTGTTCCAGCTCCACGGGCGCGCGTTCAGTTGGACCGGCGTGCCGACCGCCACCGCGCCGCAGCTCCACTCCACCGTGGCCAACGCGCCTCTCCTCGATGAGTTGCTGGCCACCTTCGAGGACGTCTTCATCGAGCCCACGGGGCTGCCACCGCCACGCGCCCCGCGACCACAGCATCACCCTCAAGCCGGACGCGGCGCCCGTGGCAGTCCGGCCATACCGGTACCCAGCGGCGCACAAGGACGAGCTAGAGCGCCAATGCGCCGCCATGATCCAGCAGGGCATCGTTCGCCGTAACGCCTCGGCATTCTCCTCCCCGGTCCTGCTCGTCAAGAAGGCCGATGGCTCCTGGCGCTTCTGTGTCGACTACCGCGCCCTCAACACCCTCACCGTCAAGGACGGGTTCCCCATTCCCGTCGTCGACGAGCTGCTGGACGAGCTCCAGGGCGCGCGCTTCACCAAGCTTGACCTTCGTTCAGGGTATCACCATGTGCGGATGCGGCCGGAGGACGTCAACAAAACGGCGTTCCGCACCCACGACGGCCTCTACGAGTTCTTGGTCTTGCCGTTCGGGTTGTGCAATGCCCCGGGAACTTTCCAAGCGCTCATGAACGACGTACTCCGCACCCACCTCGGCCGGTTCGTCCTCGTTTTCTTCGACAACATCTTGATTTACAGCACGAGCTGGGCGGACACCTGCGAGCCGTCCTCACCATCCTCCGTCAACACCGCCTCTTCGTCAAGAGGTCCAAATGCTCGTTCGGCGTCGACTCCGTCGGCTACCTCGGCCACATCATCTCTGCAGCCGGCGTGGCGATGGATCCGGCCAAGGTCCGGGCCGTCCACGATTGGCCCCGGCCTCGCTTTGCGCGCGCGGTGCGTGGCTTCCTCGGCCTGGCAGGCTACTACAGGAAATTCGTCCACAACTACGGCGCCATCGTCGCACCTCTCATCGCGCTATTGAAGAAGGACGGATTCAGCTGGAACCACGACGTCGAGGCGGCCTTCACTGCCCTCAAAGGCGCGGGGATGTCGGCCCCCGTACTGGCCCTCCCCGACTTCACCAAGTCCTTCATCATGGAATGCGACGCGTCCACGTACGGCTTCGGCGCGGACGCGCGGTGCTGCTCCAGGACGCGCACCTGCTCGCGTTCTTCAGCCGACCGGTCGCGCCACGCCATCGCTCCCTGGCGGCCTATGAACGGGAGCTGATCGGCCTCGTCCTCGCCGTTCGACACTGGCGGCTATACTTGTGGGGGCGCCATTTCATCGTCAAGACGGACCACTACAGCCTCAAGTACCTCCTCGACCAACACCTCGCGACGATCCCCCAGCACCACTGGGTCGGTAAGCTGCTGGGCTTCGACTTCACCGTCGAGTACAAGTCCGGTGCGTCAAACACGGTGGCCGACGCTCTCTCTCGCCGTGACACCGAGGACTCCACGGGCACGCTGCTGGTGGTCTCGGGCCCCCGCTTCGACTTCATCGGCCGCCTCCGCCATGCCCAGGCCACGGACCCGGCGTTGGTGGCCATCCACGACGAGATCAGCGAGGGCACGCGCCGAGCCGTGGGCTCTCGCCGACGGGCTGGTCACCTACGACGGGCGGCTCTACATTCCGTCGGCCTCGACGCTGCTCCAAGAAATCGTGGCGGCCATCCACGATGACGGGCATGAAGGGGTCCAGCGCACGCTACACACCGCCTCCGCCGCGACTTCCATTTTCCAAACATGTGTCGTTGTGTGCAGGACTTCGTGCGGGATTGTGCTACATGCTAGCGGTACAAGTCGGAGCACCTCCACCCCGCTGGCCTCCTGCCGTTGCCCGTCCCCTCCACAGTCTGGGCGGACATCGGACTGGACTTTGTGGAAGCATTGCCGCGGGTGAACGGGAAGTCGGTGATCCTGTCCGTCGTCGACCGCTTCCGCAAGTATTGCCATTTCATCCCCTTGGCGCACCCATACACCGCCGAGACCGTGGCCCAACGTTCTTCACCGACATTGTACGCCTCCACGGCATGCCGCAGTCCATAGTCTCGGACCGCGATCCGGTGTTCACTTCGCTATTCTGGCGTGAGCTGATGCGGTTGATGGGCACCAAGCTTCACATGACTTCTGCCTTCTACCCTCAGTCCGACGGCCTGACGGAGGCGGCCAACCGCGTCATCGTCATGTACCTCCGTTGCATCACGGGCGACCGTCCCCGACAGTGGCTGTGGTGGCTTCCCTGGGCCGAGTATGTGTATAACACAGCTTTCCAGACTTCGCTCCGGGAGACACCTGTCCGGGTGGTGTACGGCCGCGACCCGCCCACGATCCGCTCCTAAGAGCCAAGCAAGACCTGGGTGGCTGTTGTGGCTCGCGACATGGAGGATCGTGATGCCTTCCTCGCCGACGTTCGTTATCGCCTGGAGCAGGCGCAGCTGGTGCAGAAGCGTCACTACGACCGGCAACATCGCCAGGTGTCCTACCAGGTGGGCGACTGGGCGTTGTTGCGCCTCCGACAGCGCACCATGTCCTCACTCCCCGAGGCCACTAAGGGCAAGCTGAAGCCGCGGTACATCGGGCCATACCTCGTCACCGAACTGGTCAACGACGTGGCGGTGCGTCTGGCCCTTCCACCTCAGGCGCGCATCCACGACGTGTTCCATGTGAGCGCCCTCAAGAAGTTCAGCGGCGAGCCTCCATCTACCCCCCCTGAACTCGGGGTGACCCCAGAGCCGGCTCGGGTGGAGCGGGCACGCTTGGCGCGCGGCGTTCGTCAGCTCCTCGTCCACTGGCGCGGTGAACCACCAGAATCGGCAACGTGGGAGGACCTAGAGGCATTCCGCGCGCAGTTTCCAAGCTTTCAGCTCGAGAACAAGCTGCTTCTCGAGGAGGGGAGAGATGTCATGTGGGGCCGGGCCTATGCAAGGAGGCGCAGGGCGCGGGACATCCACAGGTCGACGAAACGGGCAACTGCGCGTGACGCGGCACAGGCCACAATCACCGCGGACGTAGATGGCAGGGCCGTGCCTAGTGGCTAGGAGAAGATTAGGCCAGGAAATTAGGATCGTTTGTTTCTAAGTTTGTTAGCCGGTTGGCTTATATATTCCCTTGTACTGCAAACCATGAGGATTAAACAATAAACTATTATCCTATCTCCCACCTCTATTCTTGTTAAGCCACCTGCTGAGGGGTATAACCTCGTGGTGAGGACTGGAGCGCGAGTACGAGCTTTGTAGCCGCGGTCCGGCGTCGCTGAGTGCGAAGGCGCTTGACACAGGGCATTAACACAGAACTGGCGACGACGAAGACACCAAGGATCCTCATTATCACACTCCGATAGTACAACCAATGCTCCCCTTGGCTGTCTGATCGGGCATGTCTTAGAGGATTTACAGTCTTGAGTCATAGATGTTGATTGAGTGTAACCGGACAAAAGAAATTAGCTTCATCCTTCCAATTGTTAAATCTGAGGACCAGCAACAGTCGGCGGTCAACCCAAACGCTAAGAAATTGTACCACTTCCATTACGAATACCAAGTGAAGAGTAGCACATCTGAGTGCTGTGTGAAGCGAGACCTCTCAAGAACGGAGTTTCGAAGTGAAACTTCTTGCTCCAAAAGAAACCCCTAAACAAACTGGACACGCGAGAAGCCAGACCAAGCAAGTTGGACACATAAGAGCACATGCAACATTAGACCGGGAAGGCCAACATTCCTGCACAGACCTTGCTGCACCAGTGTACCTGTATGAACATGTGACGCCGTCCTTGACCAAAAGCCAAAAAAGGCTAACATGGAGAGCCCCAACAGCAACAGCATCAAGGAGCATAGCGGGCTCAACAGTACTGGTTCCCAGGGAAAGCTCAGCAGCCAGAGAGCAGGAGCACAGTGCGCGGAGCTGCGGCTAGACGACGACATCAGTGACCGCCCAAATCAGGGCAGATAGAAACACGACAGAACCTTTCCATCGGGCCAGCCATGTTCGCCATGTCTGACGCAATGACTAGCTGCCATGGGCAGCCCATCCAGACCATGGACGTCCATGGCAGCCTCCTTGTAAAGTCTCGCCTCCCTGTCGTGCCCATGCCACAACCGCACAATGGAAGAGAAAGGCACGACGAGCAGGGCCCCGCCGATGAACAAGACCCTGTGCCCGCGACTTATATGCACGCGACGACGCCTACCCGATGAGGTTGCCGCTGTTGGCAGATCAGACGACCAGCACGACACCTGCGTCCCTTGGCGGCGGAGCTGGCAGGATCCGAGTGGACTCCGACAGCAAACATGACATCAAAGCCAGCCATGGTGCAGGAGGATCCGGTGGTGCAGATGGGGATGGAGTCAAATTTGGCATGGCCTCAGGCTCTCGTGGCCCCGACTCCTCCATAGGTGGAGCTGGCGAGGACCCAGGCTCTAGGATGGAGCCGCTGCAGCTGGAGACAAGGATGGTGGATTCACAGCTGGGGACAGAGGCCTCAGCGGTCATGGCAGTGGTGCCGCAAGTGAAGAGTACGACGATCTCGCGTCCAGAGCCTCCCTAGGCCGTGGCAACCAAGGGCCAACATCACCGCTGGATGCCATGAGAAGAAAGGAGAGGACGACCGCTTGATGCCACACCCATCCGGGCAACTACCAACTACTTCACAACTAGACAGCCTAAAACTTGGGCAAGCTAGGGGAGCTCCCCTGACTGCCGGGAGCTCGCCGGAGGAGCATGGGGAGGGGGGCCAGAGTCTCCGCTCTCCCTGGCTGGGGCAAGCACAACTCTCCCTCGCTAGGACAAGCACAACGTGGCCCTCCCTGGCTGAGGCTATGCTGTATAAACCAGATCCAAGTTAAATAATCATGTTTACCCGAAATTTGCATCAATTTGGAAAGGTGGATGTGCAGTGAACAGATTGCTGTATAGGCCTCCTTCCCTTGAAACCTCGTGCTCTGGATCCACCAAAGTGATTAGCTGCAGTATCATTTTGTATGCATGGTCGCTGTTGTGAAGACGGGCCCATAGAGCCATTTTCCATGAAGTAGACCAGCCTGGGCCTTCATCACCTGAGTAATGGATTTGTCATTAAACAAAGTGAACACTGCTAGCAGTGTCATGAAACTGTTGAAAATTTTAATATTTACAAATTGACTTCATATGGAGCTGAAAGCGTAAACGTCTAATCTGTCAGCAAATACATGGATAAGCTTTTGCAAGTTCTGACCAAGCATAGCAAAGAAGAAAATGATTTTGATCTGCAAAATGAAGGTACACAGTCCAACGAAAACAACTTTCCAATATTTCTAATGAACATAAGTTTGAGGAAACAACTTTGATCCTGCTTTGAGGTTGATTGCTCTTAGAAGAATATGTTTTAAGTAGTTTATTCGAATTGGAAACAACAAAAAACTAATGCATATTCTTGTGCACATTTACTTTAAGAAAAATAAAGGTACCTCTTTTATAAAGACTGTTGGCAACAGCTTTGCAGAGGTCAGATGTTTCCTCAAGTGACATAGTATGTCCAGGATAAAGACCAAACAAGTGAGACACATGTCTGTGATGAATCTCCGGATCCTGAAAGTCTTGTGCCTGCGCATAGAATATAGAGCACAAGTGTTAACGCAATATTGTAGCAGAATATGAGATGGAAATGATAGCAAAAGAAAGAGCAGCATCCACTTACCCACTCCATGATTGTACCATCTCTAGCAATTTTTGTTGGTGGCAGAAGTGGCAGTGCTTTTTTTATTCTCTGAACCACATTAGTGCTGGATTTACCTAAAATCTGATAAATGTTCACAGTGCATATTTATTACTGAAACAAATAGATGATTTAGGGAGGAATAGAAATTATGTTATTGTTCTTATTTTCAAACTAGAACATTGCAGTAGGGACAAAAAGGACAAAAGACTTACATCAGCAGACAATATAACAGCTGAGAAAACCTCCCTTATAATTGACATGTCCATAGTTGTTGAGTAGCTCACACAGGCCTTCTTACCATCTGGAGCGATAAAATAATGTTCTGGAGAAGTAGAAGGATTGGTCTCCAAATATCCCCTGTGTCCTTCAGCTAACCAATCCAACAAAAAGGTAGCTGATCCTTGCAATAGTGGATATGCTGTTTTCTCTAAAAATTGCTGCAAGGAAAGTGGAATAATTCACATTTGATCTTGTTTAATTTTATGCAACTTTTAAAATATTCAGGGAATGTAAGCATGCAATTTTTTGTTAAAAGAAAACAGTCAGTTCAGAGTTCACCAAATCATCCCAATGTAATCAAAATAAATTATCCATATATTACAATGTGCAGAAAATAATTGACATAGATAAAGCTCATGTATCAGCAAAAGACACTCTAGTGCAGTGAATAGCACTAAACTGCAGCATGTGAATCATTGAGCATCTTCAGCACACTATTGCCATAACAAGTTGGCACACACGATTCAAAATGGTACAAGTACAAAACTTTCTTTTTAGCGCATATAAGCTGGTAATGAGAAAATGAAAACATACATCTTTCCGGTGCTAGTATGCTACATGTAACACGTTTAGTTCACATAACCATCAATTCCTAACACAGTTCATAGTGTTGATTGTGTGGTGCTTTTACTATTCATAGAGAAGTGTCATGACCAATTAGAGAGCATGCCCTCCCACAATGACAGCAGATGAGATTCAATGAGGTCACTAAATAAAAATGACTATGGAAACACTAACAATTCTCTTTTAAGTGTGATACACGAAAGTAATGTATATTTTGTTCCCGTGCAGCTCACTTTGTCCAAAGTAAAACAGTAGTGCTCCCAGAGGTGAGTTGCAAGCCAAGGCCCACCCATTGGCCATAGAGCCCATACAGGATCGCCAGCATCTGGTGATGTTTTTGCCCATAAGTCTGTGACTTGATGACTGACCCAACCGCTAGCATCATAATTCACCTGTCAGGAAAAAATATAAAAAATCAGATGTAGCAAAACATGAAATAGCTAGCTTTAGCCTGTTCTGTTAGAATTAGAATTTGAGGAGTAATTGTTGTCTGTCAATAAGACTGATGCACCTTTTTATTTACACAGCTCTGATTATAACTGCATACTAGTATGGACTCGTACAATAATAGCTACTCAGCCTTCTGTTAGTTTCTAACACTAATCACTGTCAATGTCTCTCAAGATGGTGGGTAGGTTTGGTCAGAAGATGAGATGATACAGCATCATTTAACAACATGCATTGTTGCAAGACAAGCATCATTAAGATTATTCAATCCACTGAATCTAGCAGATTCAATCCCCTGACAAAACGAACTGAATTTTGCTAACTGGTGGTGCAAGATGATGAGAAGAGTTAACAAGGAGCACAAAAAAGGAGTGAACACTTGAATTATTCTCGGTGGCTGGATTATTTGGAAACATGGAAATCCATGTGTATTTTTTTTCTCGAACACGCAGTGCTAGAATTGTGTCATTGGATAGATGGGCCAACCCTAGATGGCCTCATGGGCCTGTACACACATATTCCAACCCCACCCCCCCCCCCCCCCCCCCCCGCAGTCTCATTTACCGGTGCAGCAGAGTTGCAAACTGGACAAGAAAGAAACAAGAGCACACACACGAGCCCCCCACAGACGCAACTAGCCACCGGTGATGTTGAGGCTGGAGCGAAACTCGGAGAAGGTGGAGGACGGGAGGCCCTTGGTGAAGATGTCGGCAAACTGGGAGGTGGTCGGGACGTGGAGGACCCGAACATCGCCGATAGCGACCTGATCCCGAACAAAGTGGAGGTCGATCTTCACATGCTTGGTCCGCTGGTGCTGAACAGGGTTGGTGGAGAGGTAGACCGCACTGACGTTGTCGCAGTAGACAAGCGTGCTCCAGGAGAGGGGACTGTGGAGCTCTGCAAGAAGTTGTCGGAGACAAGAGGCCTCGGCCACACCGTTAGCCACAGCACGGTACTCCACCTCAGCACTGGAATGGGAGACCACCGGCTGGCGCTTGGACGACCAAGACACCAGGTTACCGCCTAGAGAGACGGCGTAGCCGGAAGTGGAGCGTCGAGTGTCCGGACACCCGGCCCAGTCGGCGTCGGTGTAGACCACGAGCTCGGTGGAGGACCGGTGGAGCAGCAGGCCGTAGTCGACAGTGCCGCGGAGGTAGCGGAGGAGCCGCTTGAGAGCAGTGAGGTGGGGCTCTCGAGGATCATGCATGTGGAGGCAAACCTGCTGAACTGCATAGGTGATGTCCGGCCTGGTGAAGGTGAGGTACTAAAGTGCACCGGCAAGACTCTGGTAGGCAGTGGAGTCAGTCACTAGTGTGCCCTCGGCCTCTGACAGCTTGGCCTGAGTGTCAACTGGCGTGGAGCAAGGCTTGCAGTCAGTCATCCCAGCCCGCTCAAGGATATCAAGAGTGTATTGCCGCTGGTGAAGGAGGAGTCCTGTGGGACGAGGCTCAACTGTTACCCCGAGGAAGTGATGTAGCACACCCAGATCCTTCATAGCAAACTCCTGCTGGAGAGAGGTGATAATGCGTCGGAGGAGAGACGGACTGCACAATGTCATCAACACAGTCTCAGCTCCGTGGCGATAGATAAACAGAGAAGTGTCTGACTTGGCCTCGACAAAACCGAGTGTCAGTAGGAAGGCGGCAAACCAAGAGTACCAAGCCCGAGGTGCCTGCTTGAGGCCGTAGAGGCCACAACTACTACAAGGATCGCGAAGCCGCTGCTTAGCACGCCAGCGACGCCCTGGCGTGCGCCGCCAAGGAGCACGTGGTTGTTGCTGCCATCGTCGCGTGAAAGCCCTTGTTTGGTTTTAGCTAATTGATGAAACCTATTAGACTAACCTTATGCTTAAGTGTGCAGATAAACTAGGGTGATCCAATCCAAGTTTGAATATGCAAGCATTAGTTTATCGAAAGATTTGAAGGATGATATTTGGTAATTATAGTCTCCTAATTTTCATTCAATGGAAAGCGGCTCGTCTCAAGTGGTTCAATAGATTTTATCTTATCTTGAATTATAGGAAATGTCGCACTATTAAGAGGGATGCAAAATATACTAGCTAGATGTGGATAAGAGTGCTCATGTCAATTAAGAGACATCTTGCACTCACGGGCACTTAGAATAGTTCGTTTTTGCCAGGGTGTACCGGTAGTACCAGTGGCTTCCACGGTAGTACCAGTTGACTTAGTTGTGTGATGAGTCTTGTGCAGAAATGAACTACCGGTAGTACCGGTGGTTTCCACCGATAGTACCGGTAGGTTATTTTCACACCCAAACTCCAGCTTGCCCGTAGGCTCGCTCCAATGGTCGGAATAACAGGGACCAATAGTACCGGTGGTGTCCCATCGATATTACCGGTAGTTCATCTAAAGTTGCGAGTATAAATAGCTCATCCCTTCACTTGGGACCGTGAGGAATTTTATCATTTCATCTCCCATCTAAGAAAAGGCTCCCAAGTGTTTGACTCGCTCCCTCTCTCTCCCTCTTTGCTCCAAGACTTCAATCCTCGCTAGATTTGAGCTAGAGAAGTGAGATAAGAGAGTGGAGAGCATCCATCTACGACTTGAGCACTTGGATTCCTCATCTAGCCGGTTTGTATTGCATTTGTTACTCTTGGGTTCTTAGAACCCTAGCCAGCTAGACGTTCTTTGTGGTTGTCTATGTTGATTCATTTGTAAAGGCACCCAAAGTGTTTGTATCACCACTTCGATCTTAGTGGAAATCTTAAGCTACTCTTTGTGGGTGCTTGAGGGAGGAAAGGAGGTGATAGAGACTCCGACCTTAGTGGTCACCTCAACAACGAGGATTAGAAACTCCTTTGTGTAGATTGTCAAATCTCAGGATAAATCTTGTGTCTCATGTGCTTGTTGTTTTTGAGATTTTTGTCTTCCATTCGTGTTCTTGTGTTCTTCCTCTCTCTCCCTCATTCATAGGTTTGGAAGGGACGATCTATGAATTGGTAAGGACTCAAGCCAAGGGAAGCTCAACATCATCATCTACAACATCTAGGAGTGTGGAGTAAGACTTAGATCCAAAATCAAAGCCTATCTCACTCAATTTTCAGTCCCTGTAGGGCACCGGTAGTACCGGTCGTTTGCAGTGGTAGTACCAATGAATCCTCACCAGTAGTACTGATCCAAACCCACCCGTAGTACCGGTAGGTATTTAACCTATGCATTTGAGTTTTCTGAATTTCAGGTTTTTTATTAGGCTATTCCCCCCCCCCTCCTCTTCCCATTTAGGACCTTTCATCGTGCCTGAGCCTTCCAATGCCCCGTCTTGAAGCGCACCGACGCCGACCCCCGATCTCCGTGCCGCCATGCTTCTGCACGAAGTTGTTCCCCAACTGCAACTCCATGCCGAGGCTATCGCCATCAACAACATCCGAAACCATGTCACCATCCTCCTCGACGTCCACTCCGATAACTTCAACCGCTAGCGCGATCAGGTCATGCTCGTCCTCGACAAGTTTTCTTTGCAGGATCATGTCTACAAGGAACCTCTAGTAGTCTGGCCCCTCTCTCTCCCCTGATTGGGCTTGGACGGACTACGTCATCAAGTCCTAGATCATCGCCACGCTCACCGACGACTTTGCTGAGATCACCGTCGTCAAGTCCTAGATCGTCACCAAGGCTCCACCACTTGGCTTCTTGTTGAGTCGCAGTTCCTCAGCAACCGGGAGGCACACTCCATCCACCTTGAGACGTAGTTTTGCATCTTCGGCTAGGGCGAGCTCTCCGTCAGCGACTACTACCACCAGCTAAAGAAGATGGTCAACGACCTCACGGCTCTTGGCGAGGTCATCTCTGACTACACCCTCGTCCTCAATGTCCTTTGCGGCCTCAACTAGCGCTTCAGCCACGTCAAGACCCTCCTCCGTCGCGCTAGGCCCTTCCCCTCCTTGGAGGCCCGTGCGACCTCATTCTCGAGGAACTCACCCTGGAAAACCGAAAAGATGCTCCTACCACCACGCTTGTCGTCTCCACTACGCCACTCTCACACAGCCTTCCCTTGCCCCTGCGTCCTACGTCACGGGCTCCTGGGGCACTGCATTTGGAGGTTATCCTCCTAGGGAAAGGATCTGGCACACACGAGCGCAAGGCAAGTGTAGGTTTTTCATGTGGTTAGTAGTTGCACACAACAGATGCTGGTCGGCTGATCATCTTGCTCAAAGAGGCCTTGTCATGAGTGTTCCATCCTGTGTGATCAAGAAACTATTGATTACTTGTCGGTGGCTTGTGTCAGTTTGCTACGTCTGGTTGGTCTACAATCGTTCTGTCACAACCTGATGATACATCTTTGAGGAGTGGTGAGCAAATGCTATGGAGATAATTTCTAGACAGGTGGGCTAAACTCGATTGTCATCCTAGGTGCTTGGCCAATCTGGATCCACCGCCGTAATTGTTGTGTTTTTATGGTGTCCTCCAAGTTTAACTACGATGATGACTTTTGCTTGGGAAGAGCTTCATTTTTAGAGTGTGGTCAGGGCAAGAGGCGTTTCTTACCTTGCTGCCCTTGCGCCCGGCCGCCTTCTCTTTTCCTCTCCCCTCTCCATGAAGTTGCATGCACTCGCAATAGATGGCTCCGGGCGATTGATTTCAGCTCGATGAGCATATATGTGTCTGGCGTCCGCACAATCTAGTAGGCCTTTTCCCTTATGGCGCGGTCGATTCCCATCCAATTTTCTTACCCGCATTCAAGTTGGTGCCTGCTGCTTGACTACCCCACGTAGATGTGTCTGGCGTCCGCACAATCTAGTAGGCGTCGGGTCCTCCCGACGCCATTCCATGTGTAGGCCGTCTACGGTTTAGGGTTTAGGGTAATCATGTAAGGTCGACGCCATAAGCATGGAGGTTTTGGCGACACAGACACCCAGCACCCCTAGCATGCCTTGGATCTGTGTATTCAAGTGGTACTGGTTTAGCCCCACCCTTTTGTACATTTTCTCTCTTAATGAAATGGCATAAAAGACTCCTACAACATTCAAGAAAAAAGGTACATCATGTGAGGACTGTACCCACAGAAAAAGAGAGCATAACTAAACAGCTTTGTTCTTTGACAAAAAGAATTAAACAAAGCTACGAATGGCTACATTCTTTTTCCAGCACAACATCATAGATCGGCATTCACTTGTTCACGAGAAGGTCACTTTAGGACAGGTCGGTAATATCAGTGCAACGCCAACGATGCTTCTGTGAACATCCACTTGCCTAGATTAGCACGAATGCTAAGATGGCACAATGAGTCAGAATTGTTTCATAACAGACACCAAGACACCCAGAAGAACACCAAGATGTGCGATTGCTCATAATATCTCCTTAAATCACCAACAACACAAGATCAAACGGCGCCAGCTCATGAATGAGTTTAAGAACCCCATTTCCCTCGATATTAACCGATCCACGGCTAAATAAAGAGCAAAGAAGTCGTCCTCAAAGAACCAAAAACAAATCCTTCATGAACTGATGTTAATTAGTGGAGCAAAGCATCCAAGCACTATCCAAGAACAAGGATGGAGGGGAAACGGTGGCTTACGGTTAAGCTGGAGCCTCTCAGATTCGACGGCGCCCCAGACCATGGCGCCGAGGCGGCCGTTGCCGATCGGCGCCGCGTCAGTAAAGTACTTCGCCGGGTAGCCGAAGACCACCTTGAGCGGCCGCGCCTCTTCATCCGCCGGCCACCCGGCCGCCGCGGCAACAGCCTCCGCCTCCGACAGGCGACGTACCCAGACCCACTCGTCGCCGGCGTCGGAGCCGCAATCGCTGTTACTGTTCATGGGATGGGGCTGAGCAGGACAGCAAGCGTGTAACTTTGCGCTTCACACCAGCCTACCGGGTTTCCACCTGAGGGTAGGTCATTTTTACTACCACGGTCCATAAAAGCGCTTTTCAGATAAACTGCACAAATATAGAAAATGAGCTTATTTAAAAAGCGGTTATGGTCCAGCTTCTGCGGTTTAGTGTAAATAGAGGTGGTGAGGAGAAGCGTGGTCAAAAAACCTGTCAAAAAGCGAGTCGTTTGGCTGTTAGTTTCAGCTTAATTTGGCCATAAGCAGCATTTAAGTTGTTCCAAACAGAACCGAAGGGGCAGCTTAGCCCAGGGAACAGCAGCCCCGACAAGGATTTAAGGGTCTCTTTAGATTGAGCCGAAATTCAAAAACTTTTTGAAAACGGACCCTTTTTGAAATTTTGGATCTAAGCGGTCCTGCAAGAATTTTGGCCCGTAAAGATTACCGGTCCCGATCTGCGGTTGTGGATTGCATATGCCCCCCTCTCGAGTCCCGACCCGCACCACACTTGCCCACTCGCAAACCCTAATCGCCGCACTCTCGCCCAGCTCAACCGTCGCTAACCCTAGCCGCCGCAGTCTCTCCCCAGCTGTAGCTCTCCCCCTCTGCCATCTCCACCGCCAGCTTGAAAGAATCAAGATGCCCAAGAAGGGGGTGAGTTGGGCTTATTTCAAATTTGTAAAGCAATATGAAATCCTAGCAATGCTAATCACCCCCTAGTGTCTACCTATTGTGTGTCCTAGCTAGAAAGCGGTAGCAATTCAATGAAAGTAAGGACGATGCGGAAAGTAATGCGGTATGAAAGAGCTAGGGATAGAAAGTTTGACACGATGACGTTTTGCTGAGGTATCGAGGAGTCGACAATCCCCCCTAGTCCTCGTTGGAGCACCCGCACAAGGGTATTGCTCCCCCTCTACCCGCGCAAGGGTATTGCTCCCCCTCTACCCGCGCAAGGGTAGAATTCTCTCTACGGGTTAGTTCTTCGCCACTCCGACTCGGTGAACCGCCCACAACCGATCACAAGTCGATGGAGAAGGACCACCGACAATCTTTCGACGATCACCTTCCTCCCAAGCACCATCGGACCGTCTAGGTGATGTCGATCACCAAGAGTAACAAGCCTTGATCTTCACTTGACTCACTCAAGCTTCATAACTAGAGTGGATGCACACTTGGTCTCTTGGATGAGCTAGAGGAGAGGATGGATGGATTCGCAAATCACTCTCTCTCTCTCTCTCTAGGGCTCTTGCTCTCTTCCCAACCTTCTCAAGCAACTCAGCAAAGGAAATGAGTAAAGACAAGGTGGGAGAGAAAGGGTGGGGCTATAAATAGCCCACACACAAAACTGCCTCGGGGCTGAAAAACTGTTCGTTTTAAGTTGGCGATGGACGCTCCGTCGCTTGCCCCAACAGCTAGTTTCTGTTCACGTCAGTAGGCGACGGACGCTCCGTCGCTTGGCGACGGACGCTGAGCCTCAGCGTCCGGCGCCAACTGGCTGCTCTCGGATTGCTGGGAAAATATTTCCGGATGCTCGCGAGCGTCCGACGCCCATGCGACAGACGCGTCCGTCGCAAACTGGACGTCTCTGGAGCTCTCTGTGTTGGCGATGGACTCTCGGACGTGCATACGTCAGCGTCCAGCGCCAGCGTCTGGCGCGCCGGACAGCGTCCGGCGCCTTGGACTTCAGCGTCCGACGCCCACATAAGCTCTCTCTCTCTCTTTCAACTTCGGTTTTCGTCGCGATGAATATGGAAGTTGTTCTAGGCTATCTTACGGCCACAATAGGCTTGCTTAGAGCTAAGGAAGTCAAGTGTGCACCACACCTAAGTCATGAAGCTCTCCTAAGTCAAGCTACTAGTCTCAACCCCTCTTAATAGTACGGTCAAAGATCAAATAGAAGCCCTATATATTTCTAAGTGCCATTCATCTCCTTATGGCACTTAGCCTATTATTCTAGGGTCTTCATCATGTCTCTTTGAAATCTGAAACGGTATCCATCTTGGGGGACTAAGTGATAACCATTGATGTCCATTCATGTTGATCATTATGGCTAAGCTACGCATAGCCTCTGTAAAACACACATTAGCTATAATAATCGCTAATTGTCGTTAATCGCCAAAACCAATAGGGTCATGATTCTTCAATCTCCCCCCTTTTTGGTGATTGACGACAATAATTCTTCAAGTATGGATATAAGATTGAAAGGTTAGGATTTCAAATGACTTGGATTGGTTGAGCAAGGGTTAGTGAATAGGAATGAAGCATACTTGCTCACCCAAACCAAATCACAACTATGGTACTCATGAATATGAAATAGAATTAGAGTACCTCATGATATTTTCACATATGTATCAGAGTATGGCGCGGAAGCTCAATTACCATTAGATCATAGAGACATATCATGAACTCACAAGTGACAACACACAAGATATATTAGCGAAAGCATAAGAGTTTGTCAGACATCACACATCGCACAAACATTAACCCAAACATTAACCATGAGTACGGGGAAATAAGAAAAAAAGTAAATACAAATCCCCCCCTATCTCTGATACTCGACTACCCCCTCTCCCCCTTTTGCGTCTAGCACCAAAAACTAAGCATTTGGAGCTGGGGGTGGAGCTGAGGTAGAACTTTAGCTTTGGCAATCCTTGGATAAGGTCCATTGAGCTAAGCCTTGCAAGCAAGTCAAAACTCAAATGTCTCAATCTCCTATGCCACTTCCAAAGCTCGGAGGAAGAACCGGCAAGAAGACAACGAGAAGGTCCGGAAGAGATAGAAAAATCCGCACGAAAAACCTTCCTGAAGGGCAAAATCCAGCAAACAAGATCACCACGAGAATCCAAAATCCGAGACAAGTTTGGCTTAAAGCTTACCTCAAAACCATCTTCAAGGAGTTGCGAAACCGATAGAAGGTTAAAATGCAAATTCGCAACCAAAGAAACATCCTTGAGAACAAAAGACGAATTGACTCGGATGGATCCTCGGGACACAACTTTACCTTTACTCTTGTCCCCAAATGTGATGTACTCGGTATGGCACACAGGGTTGAGGCTGGAGAACCACTTGGCACTTCCGGACATATGGCGTGAGCATCCGGAATCCACAAGCCAAGTCTCCTCCAGTCCTCCTTCCTACATCAACAAAAAGACATAGGGTGAGCAAACAGACCAACACTGGGGTTAGTAAATTGTGAAGGATACCAGTGTTGTCCTACTTGCCCAAAGAATGAGTTAGGAGAAAACCCAAACATCTCCTGCCCCACGGAGGGATAGCGATCACCATAATAGAGAAAACGTGGTCCGCTAAAGAAGCGTGGAGTGAAGCCACCGCCATGAGGCCCATAGTCGTATGGGTCATGACTGGAACCCCGCTGGGCACGACCACCACGTGGTCTCGCCTTCTAAGGCCTAGCACCTTGAGGCATTGTACCTCTAGGCCTACAAGTGTGTCTCTGAACTTCCAGTTCACGCACCCAAACTCTTGGGTGGTACATGCCCCGGTTGTTTAACTCAAACTGCCTCCGATCATCTCTCTTCCTCCTAAAGCAAAACTCAGCCAAGTGCCCATCCCGCTCACAATACTCACAATGGTACCTCACCACACTCTTGGTAGGCACTCTCTTGTTGGGTTGGGTGGCTCTAGCTTTCTTAGGAAGGGGATCACTAGAGATGTCTGGCATTGTGTCAAGTGGGTTGCAAAGATGGTTCGGTTTGGCAATCCACACTTGCTTCTGTGGAGTGGTTTTGGCTGGATCTTCAAACACATCATCTCTCACAGGAAACTCAGAGGGGTTGGTAGGCTTAGGTGAAGTGAACTTGGTAAGCTTGGGAGTTATGGTGGATTTCTCATTCTCGCTCAAACCACTACACTCACCGATCTTACCGAACATGCTATCGTCCTTCCCACCTATAGCAAAGCCTACTCCCATGCTGCCAGCCCTTTTGCATTGGCTAAGCATCATCCCCAACTGCGGCTCTCAGCAAGACACCCAGCTCAAGATGGACCGAAGGTATGTGTTTTCTTCCTCGGTACACATCTTGTTGTGTCTGTACGACGCGATCTCAAGCTCCAAAGCCTCAAAGCAATCCGACTCTCTAGTGCTATCTGAGCTGACCTTCTCTAGCACAACAATCCTAGCATCTCTCTGTGCCAGCTTAGAACACAAGCCTAAGCAAGACTTGCACGCACCAAGTAAGTTAGGCCTAGCCTTCAGCTCACTGACCTCCTCAAGTAGAGTGCCATACTTGTCCTGAAGAGTGACAAGATCAGACATGTGGATGGCGCAAGCATCGCACTCTACCTCCTCGGTAACCATCACAGACGCCTTAGCAAAATCTAGCTCATGAAGCGCGCTAAGGTACTTCGCCTTGAAATTGTTCCTCTCTCTAATCGCACGCTTGAGCACAGCATCCTGACTCATGTAGGTGGCGGTGAAAGTCTCAAGCGAGAGAGAGAGATTCGAGGGTGGGTGATACCTCGGGAGTGTCAGAGTCGGAGTCGGAGTCGTCCTTGCGCTCACCGACTTTGCCTTCTTCAATCGCCATGGTGCAGAAGCCACCGTGCTTGGCATCGACGTATAAGCATAGGTCGTTGAGCTTGTGCGAACGCAAGGTGGATAAGTACCCATGTAGGTTCAGCTTTGGTGATGAGTGATTAACCAACACTTGAGTGTTTCAGTTTGAGTGGCTTACCCTAATCTCTTGCATTACTCTTTCTCCCACCTATTCCTAGGTTTTCCCTTCACTAGCTTCTTCTTGCTTGAGATCCACCGAGTCACCGGTGTAAAAACTTGTGATTGTTGCGAGGAATCGGAGGTCGTAACCTTCATAATCCATGGTGACTTCGCTTTTGTGATCGTGTTCCCCGTTTTGCTTGTGTTCTTCGCGTTTTGCTTTTGCTCCCTCTTTTCCCGAGATGATTTCTCTTTGTAGGGAGTAGCTCTTGCAAATCCGTTTGAACCAAGTTGTTCGTGTTTGTGAGGAGTATCTTTGCACTGAAGGAATTCCCCTCAAACCTCACGAGTGCGTAGATCGGGCGATTTCTTTGCGGTGTTCTTCGTTCTTGCCCTTTTTCCCCCAAATCCTCGTTTTCCTTTAATTCTCAACAAATTGAGCGATGATTTCTTAGGGATAGCTCCTCCATAGCACTAGAATCATGCCTACCAAGTTGGGTTGCTAGTGGAGAACATTTGGTCAAGATTTGGGAAGATTTGGTGGAGAGAAAAACAATTTTCGCGGTTACTGCGCGTTTGTCGAGGGCATCGGACGCTCCGAGGGTTTGCGTCGGACGCTAGTACGTACTGACATCAGCGTCTGTCGCCTCGCTTATCGGCGTCCTTCGGTTTTGGCATCGAACGCTCTCCAAAGTCCATCACCCAGCGTCTGTCGCGTGGTGTGCGCTGTGCAGTTCTGTTTTGCTCTTGGGTACACCGACGGACGATCTTCACAGCGTCCGTCGTCGACCGTCCATCGCCTCGGTAGTTTTTCAGCTTCTGTCAGGCTCTCTGGAAGGTCGACGGATGCTCGCCTAAGCGTCCGTCACCAGCGTCCGTCGCAGTGTCTTCCAGCATCCGTCGCCTGCTTTTCTGGCTGATTTGCTTGGAATTCTTGCCTCTTTCTCATAGGGGTTGAGAACTCTTCTTGGGGGTTTCCGGTGAGTTTTCCTCCACTGCCGTTGAGCACCCAACAACTGGGTTTGGTTTTTGGGAAGAGTGGCCCGAATATTTCGAGAGAAATTTGAGGCTCCCATTCACCCCCCCCTCTTGTCGCCGTTCTCGGTCCTTCAATTGGTATCAGATCCGGTTAAGGATCAATCCGCCTTACACGGTTCTTGATCCACGAAGGCGACATGGAGCGAGGTGCTGGTAAACCTCCCTACTTCGATGGAACCAACTTTGCCTATTGGAAGGTGCGCATGTCGGCTTACCTCCAAGGGCTTGACACAAAGTTTTGGGAGATTTGTGAGAATGAGAACTACGTGGTTCTTGAGGCTCGGATCACCGATGCCCAGGTTACGCAACATGCATCTAATGCAAGAGCCCGTAGCATTCTCTTCTCTTGTCTGTCTCTTCCGGAGTTTGAGCGGGTTTCGAGTCTCACTACGGCACGGGAGATCTGGCAAACACTCTTGAGATATCATGAGGGCAACCCTCAGATCAAGTCCAGACTCTTGGACACGTACCGTAGAGAGTACGAGAACTTTGCTCAGTTGGCCGGCGAATCTGTTGACGGGATGTTCACTCGCTTCCAATCTATCATCAACAAGATGCGTGCCAATCGAGCCAACTTGCCTTATGATGATCATGAGATGGCTATCAAGCTTTTGCATGCTCTTGATCGGAAGGTGTGGGAGATGAAGGTGGCTGCCATTCAGGAGTCATCGGGCTATGATGCTCTGACCGTGGACGAGCTGTTCAGCAAGCTCAAGTCCTCGGAGATTGACTACCAGACCCGGGCCAAGCTTTAAAACCCGTCGAAACCCTCTATGGCATTGGTTTCTGGCCCGGCGGTACGTCTTCTTCCTCCTCTGACCCTTCACTCTTTGTTCGCTTTGTCTTTGATTTATGTGACAGAGGATCAAGTGGAGGCTCTTGGAGATGATGAGCTGGCTTTGGTCATCACCAAGTTCTCACAGTTTCATAACAACCGTTTGAACCGTCGGCGTGGTGGCTCAGCCAAGGGGTGCTACCGTTGCGGTGAAGAGGATCACTTCATCGCAAACCGCCCCAAGAAAGCTGCGGGCAACTTCACCAAGTGCAAGGACAAGTGCGAGCACCACTTCTAGGACAAGCACAAGCCCAAGGGTGGATACCACCGAAGGTCCTCCAAGAAGGTGATCAACAAGGTGAAGGCCAAGCACCGAGCCTTCCTCGCCTCCCTCAGCGACATCGATACCTCCACCGACGGAGCTGCTTCTTCGAGCAATGATGAGTCCAAGGGAAAGGTTGAGGACAAGCTCAACGACCTATGCTTCTACACCGACGCCAAGCACGGTGGCTTTTGCACCATGACTATTGAAGAAGGCAAGGTCGGGAAGCGCAAGGGTGGCCCTGACTACGACTCCGACTCCGACACTCCCGAGGTATCACCCACCCTCGAATCTCTCTCTCTCTCGCTTGAGACTTTCACCGCCACCTACATGAGTCAGGATGTTGTGCTCAAGCGTGCGATTAGAGAGAGGAACAATTTCAAGGCGAAGTACCTTAGCGCGCTTCATGAGCTAGATTTTGCTAAGGCGTCTGTGATGGTTACCGAGGAGGTAGAGTGCGATGCTTGCGCCATCCACATGTCTGATCTTGTCACTCTTCAGGACAAGTATGACACTCTACTTGAGGAGGTCAGTGAGCTGAAGGCTAGGCCTAACTTACTTGGTGCGTGCAAGTCTTGCTTAGGCTTGTGTTCTAAGCTGGCACAGAGAGATGCTAGGATTGTTGTGCTAGAGAAGGTCAGCTCAGATAGCACTAGAGAGTCGGATCGCTTTGAGGCTTTGGAGCTTGAGATCGCATCGTGCAGACACGACAAGATGTGTACCGAGGAAGAAAATACATACCTTCGGTCCATCTTGAGCTGGGTGTCTTGCCGAGAGCCGCAGTTGGGGATGATGCTTAGCCAATGCAAAAGGGCTGGCAGCATGGGAGTAGGCTTTGCTATAGGTGGGAAGGACGATAGCATGTTCGGTAAGATCGGTGAGTGTAGTGGTTTGAGCGAGAATGAGAAATCCACCACAACTCCCAAGCTTACCAAGTTCACTTCACCTAAGCCTACCAACCCCTCTGAGTTTCCTGTGAGAGATGATGTGTTTGAAGATCCAGCCAAAACCACTCCACAGAAGCAAGTGTGGATTGCCAAACCGAACCATCTTTGCAACCCACTTGACACAATGCCAGACATCTCTAGTGATCCCCTTCCTAAGAAAGCTAGAGCCACCCAACCCAACAAGAGAGTGCCTACCAAGAGTGTGGTGAGGTACCATTGTGAGTATTGTGAGCGGGATGGGCACTTGGCTGAGTTTTCTTTAGGAGGAAGAGAGATGATCGAAGGCAGGTTGAGTTGGGGTGCGTGAACCAGAAGTTCGGAGGCGCACTACTAGGCCTAGAGGTACAATGCCTCAAGGTGCTAGGCCTCAGGAGCCGAGACCACGTGGTGGTCGTGCCCGGCAGGGTACCGGTCATGACCCATACAACTCAAGCCTAGTGGCGGTGGCTTTACTCCACCCTTCTCTAGCGGACCACGTTTTCTCTATCATGGTGATCGCTACCCCTCTGTGGGACAGGAGATGTTTGGTTTTTCTCCTAACCCATTCTTTGGGCAAGTGGGACAACACTGGTATCCTTCACAGTTTACTAACCCCAGTGTTGGTCCGTTTGCTCACCCTATGTCTTTTTATTGATGTAGGAAGGAGGACTGGAGGAGACTTGGCTTGTGGATTCTGGATGCTCACGCCATATGACCGAAAGTGCCAAGTGGTTCTCCAGCCTCGACCCCGTGCGCCACACCGAGTATATGACATTCGGGGACAAGAGTAAAGGTAAGGTTGTCTCTCGAGGCTCCATCTGAGTGAACTCTTCTTTTGTCCTCAAGGATGTTGCTTTGGTTGCAAATTTGCATTTTAACCTTCTTTCGGTTTCGCAACTCCTTGATGATGGTTTTGAAGTGAGTTTCAAGCCTAATCTCTCTCGGATTTTGGACTCTCGTGGTGAGCTTGTTTGCCGGATTTTACCCTTCGGGAAGGTTTTTCGTGCGGATTTTTCTATCTCTTCCGGACCTTCTCGTTGTCTTCTTGCCGGTTCTTCCTCCGAGCTTTGGAAGTGGCATAGGAGATTTGGACATTTGAGTTTTGACTTGCTTGCAAGCCTTAGCTCAATGGATCTTATCCAAGGATTGCCAAAGCTAAAGTTCGAGAAGGATTTGGTTTGCTATCCTTGCTGG
Organism: Microstegium vimineum; assembly: GCA_022036555.1. Classification (NCBI taxonomy): domain Eukaryota; kingdom Viridiplantae; phylum Streptophyta; class Magnoliopsida; order Poales; family Poaceae; genus Microstegium; species Microstegium vimineum. The sequence goes on along the minus strand of CM039124.1, from coordinate 20,326,120 downwards.
CATGGCAAGATGGTTGCCGCTTCCCATCTTCCTGTGACGGAGATCATGACCACTAGACCCGGCGAGCTCTTACACATGGACACAGTTGGTCCAACTCGGGTTAGGTCAGAGGGAGGGAAGTGGTATGTGGTTGTAGTCGTTGATGACTACTCGAGGTACTCTTGGGTGTTCTTTTTGGAGAGTAAGGATGAGACTTTTCCACTTGTTCGAGATCTGATTTTGAGATTGCAAAATGAGTTACCTAAGAATGCCATGAGAGCTATCTGCAGTAACAATGACACAGAATTCAAGAATGCTCACTTTGCAACTCTTTGCTCTTATTTGGGTCTCGAGCACCAGTTTTTCTCACCTCATACTCCCCAGCATAACAGTGTTGTTGAGCGTAAGAATCGGACCCTTGTTGAGATGGCCAGGACGATGCTCGATGAGCATAGGACTCCTAGGCGGTATTGGGCCGAGGCACTCAGTTTTGCTTGCTATGTTTCCAATCGCATTTTCCTCCGAGCTTTCAAGAAGAAGACTTCTTATGAGTTGCGATTTGGGAGACCACCCAAGGTAAGTCACCTACGGGTGTTTGGGTGGAGGTGCTTCATCCTCAAAAAGGGCGGTAAGTTGGATAAATTTGAATCACGGTCTTCTGACGGTATATTTCTTGGTTATTCTACTCCCTCTCGTGCTTATCGTGCACTTAACCTTGAAACTAACCGAGTGATGGAGATTTGTGAGATTACCTTCGATGAAACTATGCCCTGTGTTTCCACTGCTTTTGAACTTGCAGTTGATGATGAGGTGAACACCAGTATCTTTGTGGAGGAGGAGCAGGACGGCGCCGATTGGAGTGATCCCGAGGCGACTCCACCGGCTGCCCCCGTCGACCCTGCGACGTCCACTTCGGCTCACGGTCCCGATCCTACTACTTCCTCTACATGGGGGCCGTTCGAGCAGCTTCCTCAGTCGATGCTCGTTGCACCTGAGGGAGCTCCAGCTGCTATCGAGGGGGAGGCCACTTCGTCCAGACAGGCTCCCGGCCACATCCAGCGGTAGCACCCGCTGGAGAACATCATCGGCGACATCGACCGTCGAGTCACGTGGTCCAGGTCCTATATCTCTCACTTTGCTCATTCGGCTTTTGTTGCTTCTTTTGAGCCCCGAGATGTTGGACACGCTTTGATCGATCCGGATTGGGTTAATGCCATGCATGAGGAGTTAGAAAACTTTGAGCGAAACCGTGTTTGGGTCTTAGTTCCTCCGCAATAGGTACCAAATGGGTTAAAAACAAACAAAGTGAGGATGGGGTGGTAGCGCAACAAGGCTAGGTTGGTAGCTCAAGGCTTTTGTCAAAAGGAGGGAATAGACTATGAGGAAACCTTTGCTCCCGTAGCCCGTTTAGAAGCCATTAGAATCCTTCTAGATTTTGCGGCTTCTAAGGGTTTTAAACTTTTTTCAAATGGACGTTAAAAGTGTCTTCTTAAACGGCTACATAGAGGAGGAAGTCTATGTGAGACAACCTCCCGGTTTGGAAAATCCCAAGTTTCCAAACCATGTTTTTAAACTTCACAAAGCTTTGTATGGTTTGAAACAAGCACCTAGAGCATGGTATGATAGGCTAAAAACCTTTTTGCTTGCTAAGGGCTTTAAAATGGGATCAGTAGATAAGACGTTGTTTTCTCCTCAAGCAAGGCAAAGACACTCTCCTTGTCCAAATATATGTGGATGATATCATCTTTGGTGGTTCTTCTCATGCTCTTGTTGCCAAGTTTGCAGATATTATGAGCAAGGAATTTGAGATGAGCATGATGGGAGAGTTGATTTTCTTTCTCGGGTTGCAAATCAAGCAAACCTGGGAAGGGACGTTTGTGCACCAAGGCAAGTACATGAAGGATATCTTGAAGAAGTTTGACATGGGCGAGGCAAAGCCCCTCTCGACGCCTATGTCAACTACGACTACCTTGGATGCAGACGAGGAAGGAGAGGCGGTGGAGCAGACGGAGTACTGAAGCATGATCGGGTGGCTTTTGTACCTGACGGCGACCTGGCCGGACAATCAGTTCGCGGTCTGCTTGTGTGCACGTTTTCAAGCGTCCCCACGGACTTCGCACAAGCAGGCGGTGAAACGCATCATGAGGTACCTACGATTCACTCCTGAATTTGGTCTTTGGTTTTCCACCTCTTCCTCTCTTGTGCTTTGCGGTTACTCTAACACTGACTTTGCCGGTTGCCGACTTGATCGGAAGTCCACTTCTTGGACTTGCCAGTTTATCGGGCCCTCTTTGGTTTCTTGGTCTTCTCGCAAACAATCTAGCGTGGCACAGTCGACGTGCGAAGCTGAGTACGTTGCCGCGGCTAGTTGTTCCTCTCAGTTGATTTGGATGATAGCCACTTTGAGAGATTTCGGTCTTGGGCTTACTAAGGTGCCTCTGCTTTGTTATAGCACGAGTGCAATTAGTGTGGCTAAAAATCCCGTGCTTCATTCAAAGACCAAGCACATTGAGGTTCGCTTTCACTTCTTGCGAGATCATTATGAGAAGAGCGACATTGACCTCCGGCATGTCGAGACCCACAACCAGCTTGCGGATATTCTCACAAAACCGTTGGATCAATCTACGTTTTCGCGCCTTCGGGGCGAGTTGGGTGCTTGCTTCCCTTTTTAGGTGAGGGAAGCTCTTTGTGTTTTATAGTTCTTTTTGGTTCTTATTTGTCTTTTCTTTTCTTTCTTTTGGTGTCTTTTTAGTTTTTAGTTGGTGTCAGTTTGCATTTTGCATCTCATTTGCATTTGTGACATAGTTCATTTTAAGCTTCATACCTATAGCCGATATAATGAATCTATGCTCTGTTTGAGGTGCTTTATGTGTCTATGGTGTTGCCTAACTTAGACTCTCTTTGATCTATAGATGTGCAATAGAGCTAAGTTAGAAAAGCTTTAAAACTGAATTTAATTCCCCATGTCACCTCTGAAATGGCACTAGCATGTGTAGGCTTTTGAAGATCTTTCTTGGCTACCTTGTATATAGCTTGTAACTATGGCTCTTCCATGTTTCATTCACTTCCATTGAGCACCATGTTTAAAATTGATCTAAAATGAAATTGCTCTCTGAAATTTGAATTGGAAAGATCGAGTTTGGTTTGCTTTGTGAGCACTTCACCGTGTGTTCGAGACTGCTTCCCACATGGGTTGATACTTGAGCAGTGTCATGTATGACCAAAACCGGTGTGTCAAGTCCTTTGACTTCGCCCGGTTGGTAAGCAGTGGCATAACCTTGCTTACAACCACTCACATACAACTTGAAATGTGCCTAAAACTGAATTTTGACTGTGAAACTCTGAAACTTGAAAAATTTATTCAGTTGGGTCATTGGCTTGTTGTATGAACTTTGCTAGGGATAGTTCTACTTGCTATACATGAGATTGCTTTGAGATAGATTCTATCTTGTTTGCCATGTCTAGTTGTCTCTAGGAGGTGATACCCATTCCTTGCTCTCACATGTAATGCTCTCTAAAATAGCTTCTAAAGTGATCTTGAGCTCAACTTGAGTCTTTGTTGGGCACGTAGAGCTTTTCCTATTCTCACAGGATCATATCACTTAGAGCATCTATTCATTGTCTTAGCTCTAAGTATGAAGCTTTTGCACTCATTTTTCATTTAATGGCATTTGTAGCCGGATCTTAAGTTGTTGATGCTTGATGAGCTACATGTGTCAACAAGGGGGAGAGATGTGCATTTCATTCCATTTTCAGCCATCTACTTCCAAGGGGGAGAAAGATTGCATCTTTTTAGTTTCATTGGTTTAGAGCTTCTTTGGTTAAGGGGGAGGAAATGTGATTTTGAGCTTTAAAGCTCTTCAATTGGTATCTCTTTGACTTGGCTCGTTTCACCCCTTCTTGGTATCTTGAGAGTGCTTGTTCCCAGGGGGAGCTTTTGCTAGATGTGTTGAGCCTTTGCCTCTTCTGGAGGGTCTAGCTTGCTTTGTTGGCTTCGACAGGTTTCGATTGCTTCTTGAGCATTAGGGGACTTAAGGTGTTTTAATTGGTAATCTTTTGAGCTCCCTTAGTGTCTCAATTGGTGTTCTGAGCTTTGAGAGCTGTAATAGGCCTCAATTGGTATCTTGGACTTGCTAGCGGTGTTGAGCCCGTTTTCTGCCTCTTCTTGAGGGCTAGCTTTGTTTTTGCTCGGTTGTGTTGAGCCGATTGCCCATGTGCTTTTGTTTGGCATCAGTAAGTGGCTTTGTCCTAAGGTGTTTTGAGGGTGCTTCAATTGGTATCGTTTTGCTTCTCTCAAGTGACCCTGTTTTGGCTTTTCTAGCTTTTTGGTCATTTGGAGAGCTTTACCTTGTGGCTCAAATCTGAAATGGACTTGTGTTGACAATTCACTCATCAAGGGGGAGATTGCGAACACATGGTGGATAGTACCCATGTAGGTTCAGCTTTGATGATGAGTGATTGACCAACACTTGAGTGTTTCAGTTTGAGTGGCTTACCCTAACCCCTTGCGAAAGCTAGTATATGCATGTCTATTGGCTTGTGGTGTGCAGGTGCTATGCCTATTGACAGTGGTCAATGGCATGGAGAAGGTCGAGTAGAGGCTTGCCATGACGATGGACTGAGAGCGGTGAAGGGAGGAAGCGGGGCTCGGACTGAGGAACCATGGGCGCCGGCGGACTAGCTGTGGTGGCTAGTACTTGGCACCGACGAGTGCGAGAAGACATGGAGCTAGACCGAGTCGACTGAGTAAAGACGGTGGACGCGCGAGTCGAGCGGAGGCTCAGGGGAGTCGAAGTCCGACCGGGCGAAGACAAGGTGGCTCGCGTCGAGTGATTTGGGCCTCAAAACCATCCGCGTCGGTTTCCGAGTTTGGGCCGCACAACTCAGGGTTCGGTAGTTGAGCCCAAAGCTACCGGTGGCGGGTTTCATGGGTTTGGGTCTCAAAACCTAGGAGGAGCTTCCGAGGAAGCGGGGATGGCACGTGGCGGATTCCTGGAGGTTGCGTTGAGGCGACGACAACTCCCGGCAGGAAGCGGGGCCATCCATTCAAAGCGAGGGAGATATTTTCCGGAGCTTGGACTGCAATGCTTAGGTTAGGTAGTTCACTCAATGTATCTAGAGGGGTCTTTGGGAAATAGCCAAAGCCCCGTTAAATAGAGGATGAAGGGGTATCCTCATCCAATCTCTTGAACCCTAATCACTTGCCCTCTCTCTAGTTCATGAGATCCCTAGGTTGATTTCACCAACCTTTGTAAGAACTTGAGTTTGTTGCGAGGAATCGGAGGCCGTAACCTCCATAAGCCATGGTGGCTTCGATTTTGTGATTGTGTCCCCGTTTTGCTTGTGTTCTTCACATTTTGCTTTTGCTCTCTCTTTTTCCCAAGATGATTTCTCTTTGTAGGGAGTAGCTTTGCAACATCTGTTTGTACCAAGTTGTTCGTGTTCGTGAGGAGCTTCTTTGCATCGAAGGAATTCTCCTAAAACCTCACAAGTGCGTAGATCGGGCAATTTTTTTTTGGCGTTCTTCGTTTTGCTCTCTTCTCCCCCAAATCCGAGTGTTTCCTTTTATCCTCTCCAAATTGAGCGATGATTTCTTCGGGATAGCTCCCCAACTGCACTAGGATCATGCCTACAAAGTTTGGACGAGAAGAGAAAATCGTTTTTTACGTTTCTGCGCCCTGTTCGAGAGCGTCGCACGCTCTAGGGTTTGGCGTCGGACGGTCCGTCGGAGGCGCCGGACGCTACATGGTGCTGATGACAGCGTCAGTCGCGATCGTCCGTCGCTATGCGTTTCTTGCCCGTCTTTCTGAGCTCTCTAGAAGGCCGATGGACTCTCTCCCAAGCGTCCGACGCCAACGGACGCTCACCCAAGCGTCTGTCGCCCAGCGTCCGACGCCTAGGTTTCAACTCCCTCTGTGTAGTGCTCTCTGGAAGGTCGATGGACGATCTTCTAGCATTCGTCGCCCTCCTACTCAGCGTCCGTCGTCCTTCTGTCCAGCGTCCGTCGCCTGTCTTTTTGGCTGTTTTGCTTGGGGTTCTTGCCTCTTTCTCATAGGGGTTGAGAACTCAATCTTGGGGGTTCTCGGTGAGATTTCCTCCACTGTCAGTGATCTTTCATTTGCTTAAATGATTAGGAAGTGCAAATGATTAGGGTTCAAGAGGTGGGATGAGGGATACCCCTTCATCCCCTATTTAATGGGCTTTGGCTATTTCCCAAAGACCCCTTAGATACATGACCGAATTACCTATCCCTAAGACATTGTAATCCAAGTTGATAACTCTCAGCCACTCATTTGAATGGACGGCCCCACTTCCTGCCGGGAGTTGCTGCCGCCTCGATGCAACCTCCAGGATTCCGCCACGTGCCATCCCCGCTTCCTCGGAAGCTCCCCCTAGGTTTTGAGGCCCAAACCGAGGAAACCGGCCACCGGTAGCTTTGGGCTCAACTATCGAACCCCGAGTTTTGAGGCCCAAACTCGCAAACCGTCTTTGGATGGTTTTGAGGCCCAAACCACCAAACCGTTCGACTCGAGCCACCTTGTCCTCGCTGAAAGCCCATGTTTGGTTTTGAGTAATTGATGAAACCTATGGACTAACCCTTGAAATAAGTGTATGATCAAGATAGGGTGGTTCACCTTAAGACATGGAGCTAGATGAAAGATCATGATGGATCAAGTGCTCCATGACTAAGGAAAAGAAGAAAGAGAAAAACAAAATGGACCCAAGGCAAAGGTATATCCATAGGGCCATTTTTTGTTTAGTGATCAAGATACTATAGAGAGTGTGATCACATTAAGGATAGATAGCCGTACTATCAAGAAGGGAAAACTCGTGTCAATTACCGTTATCATGTGCCACTAGATTTACATTGCATATCCATATAAAATGAACCTAAGTGACACAAACATGAACTAAAATCCAAGATATATATTGTAAAGACTAACACAGGTGAACAAAGGCATGAATCACAAGGTGTTAGTACATGAAGACTTGGAGAAGAAGAAGCAACCTGTTTGGACAACAGAAAGGTGTCCGGACGCAGGATCCGGACCCTAGGGCAACTTGGTCCGGACTATCGCAGACGCGTCCGGAAGCTTACCCTGGCTCTCGGCTTCTCGGGACAGAAGGTCCGGACGCAGATCAAAGTCCGGACTCGGACTCCGGACGTGCGTCCGAATGGTTGGAGCTCTCTGGATGCTCCCTGCGTAGCAACCGGACGCGGTTGTGCGTCCGGACGTAGGACTCCAGTCACAAGTCCGGGCGTTTGGGGCTCTCTGGACCCTCTCTGGATTGTGTCCAGACACAGAAGAAAAGGGAACCGGACGCTCCTGTTCACGGCGTCAGGAGGTGACGCGTCAGCAGCAGGAAGGGCGCCAACGGGCGATTTCAAACCGGAGGAGGGTCCGGACCCCCCATGCAGACTGCGTCCGGACTAACGGAGACAGTGGCAGTGAAGGGGCAAAATGACTAGTCTTTGAAGGAAATCTATAAATATGTTTTGGCCGGCTCCTAGGGCTCACTCTTGCACCTCCAATTCATTTGACATACTTGTGCTTGCTTGAGATAGCCCCCAACTCACTCTCTTCACTCTTGTTGCATATTTGTGAGAGTTTGAGTGATCCAAGTGCATTGATCATTGCATTGCATCTTAGTGGCACTTGGTCATCGTCGTCGCCGCAGAGTTTCTTGTTATTCTTGGTGTTTGCCAACACCTAGACGGCTTGGCGATTGTGGAGAAGCTTCGGCGCAATTGGTGATTGTTTGCGGCCGACTTCGGTGATTGTGAGAGGGCTTGTACCCACCTCGGCGGAGCGCCAAAGGGTAACTCTAGTGGATTGCTCGTGTCATTGAGTTACTCTCATTTTGGTGGATTCTTTTGGCACCCGAGTTAGTGGGCTAGGCTTGTCATTGCCTATTAGCCACCGAATCACCACTTGAGTAGTCAACACAACAAGGACTAGCTTGGTGGCAACCAAGTGAACCTCGGGAGAAAAATAGATTGTCAACTTGTCTCCCGGCTACTCATTGGTATTCTTGTGATTGGTTCTCTACATTGACATCCATACCTCACAAGGCATCGGTTAACAGTCACCTCCTATTTTGTACTTATCTTCATTCATATCTTGTCTAGTTAGCTTCTTTAGTAGTTGTTCTTGCTAGCTTGTGTTAAGTGCTTTAGGTTCTTGCTATTGATTGACAAGCACTTAGCTAACTAGAATTACATTAGATAGGTGGCTTTGCACCCCAAGTAGAGCTAGAGCAAAAAGCTTCGCTTAAGTGTTATCTAACCTTTTGCTCTAGTGATTTGTAGAATTTTTATTAGGCTATTCACCCCCCCTTAGCCATCTAGGACCTTTCACTCGCGCGGTCGGACTCCGAGTCCCATGAGCCTCCGCTCGACCCGCTCGTACACCGTCTTGACTCGGTCGACTCGGTCTACCTCCATGTCCTCTCGCACTCGCCGGTGCCAAGTACTAGCCACCACAGCTAGTCCGCCGGCGCCCATGGTCCTTCAGTCCGAGCCCCGATTCTATCATTCACCGCTCTCAGTCCATCGGCACGGCAAGCCTCTACTCTACCTTCTCCACGCCATTGACCACTGTCACTAGGCATAGCACCTGCACACCACAAGCCGATAGACAAGCACACATTTGCTTTCGCAAAGGATTAGAAGTAAGCCACTCAAACTGAAATGCTCAAGTGTTGGGCAATGACTCATCACAAAACTGAACTACATGGGTACTTATCCACCATGTGTTCGCAGAAAGAGGAACTCGGTCAGTCTCAAAGCACAATCCATAACCTAACAAGGAAAGGAGGATAGGCAAATTAGGGTTTGAAGGAATTTTGAGAGAGGATTGATTAGCTTGAGAGAAGAGAGGGACACAGGTACTAATCAATCTCAATAGGGAATCACCTTAGTGGATTAGTAGCAGGGGAGGAATCCTTTGCGGAAGAAGGAAACTCCCTTGGGGGCCTCAGTCCGGCTGGAAACACACATGACAGAGAGAGGCAAGGTGAGGCTGCGGCGCAAGGACAGGGCACACCGGCGTTGAGAGTACTTTGGCGTGCGGACGCTCAGGCGAGCGGCGACGCTGCGCTTTGGCGGTGGTGGCGGCGTAGGGCGAGTGCGAGGGCACGGCGGCAAGCAGAGCGGCGACGATGGTTGAGAAAGGCAGCGCGGGCGTACGGATTGACTGAGAGAACGACTGAGGGGAGAAGAGCGTTTTCAAAATAATATGCGCTCTGTTAGTTCGCGACGGACGCTAGGTCACAGCGTCCGGCGCGCTAACAGAAAGGAACAAAGAGCTTCCTCTGGCGACAGACGCGTCTGACGCCTTAGCGACGGACGCTGGGGCGCGTCTGTCGCTCGAATAGAGAGGACCAGAGAGCTCCATGGGGCGCCAGACACGTCTGACGCCTCCGCGACAGACGCTAGAGAGCGTCTGATGCTCCTTTGCTGAGCGGCTTTCAATCTCTGAATGATCGCGACGGACGCTGAGGCATGGAAGGCCGAGCGTCCGTCGGCAGTGTCCGACGCCTTTTAAAATAGAATTTTTCAAATCAGATTTGTGCGCCTTTCTCCCAACCAAGTACCAATCCCAATAAGATCCAAGTAACACTTCATTGGACTTGATATAAGAACCATCTCTCAAACTCTCATTTGCATGTATTTTTTCCATAGGCTTTAACATTAGTTTTAGCTCAAAATTAGTCGAATGGAAGCTCCAAGGAGACATCATAGGGGCCACAAGAGGGGTATAGAAGTGTCTTGATCTTGGAATGCTCCCCCTAAGTGGACGAACCCAGCGGATGCTCAAACTTAACCGAAAAGAAACGACAAACAACACATGCAAATGCAATGCATTACAAGAATTTGAATCTAGGTTGCTTGCAAGTTTAAACCATGATTGGACTTCTTCACACGTTCAAGAACGGTTATTCCAACCATGTTAGCCAAGCCTATGTGCATGACTAATTAACATGATTATATTACACATGATGCAAGGTTGGTTCACACAAGATCATCTTTTAGTGAAGTTAGAGTGATCAAGCACATTCAACTCGCTTCTCAACCTACAAAAGGTTGCTTCATCGAGTGGGTTTGTGAAGATATCCGCCAATTGCTCTTTGCTCTTAACTCCAACTAGTGTGATGTATTTCCTAGCCACATGATCTCTAAGAATGTGATGGCGAATATCTATGTGCTTGGTGCGAGAGTGTTGAACCGGGTTATTGGCAAGCTTTACGGCGCTTTCATTATCACATAAGAGTGGAACATCTTTTAAAAACACGCCGTAATCAAGAAGTGTTTGGGTCATGTATAAGATTTGTGCACAACTTGCTCCCATGGCTATGTATTCCGCCTCGGTGGTAGACAATGTCACACTATTTTGCTTCTTGGAGGACCAAGAGACAAGTGATCTTCCTAGCAAATGGCAACCGCTGGAGGAACTCTTCCTATCAACCTTACACTCGGCATAGTCCGAATCAGAATAGCCACAAAGTAGGAAGGGAGCTCCTTTGGGATACCAAAGGCCAATTCTAGGGGTGTGCCCAATGTACCTAAGGATTCTTTTAACCGCACATAGATGCGACTCCTTAGGGTTTTCTTGAAACCTAGCACACATACACACACTAAACATGATATCCGGTCTAGATGCAGTGAGGTAAAGTAAACTACCAATCATAGAACGATAGAGAGTTTGGTCAATCGGTTTACCTCCCTCATCGAGATCGAGATGCCCATTAGTAGGCATTGGGGTCTTGATTGGCTTGCAATCCTCCATCTTGAATTTCTTGAGCACACTATAAGTGTACTTCTCTTGAGATATGGAGGTGCCCTCCCTCAATTGCTTCACTTGGAAGCCAAGGAAGAAGGTTAGCTCGCCAATCATAGACATCTCGAACTCCTTGGACATCAATGCACCAAATTCCTTTGAATGATCTTGTTTTGTTGACCCAAATATAATGTCATCGACATATACTTGGCAAACAAAGATCTCTCCATCTAGCACCTTGGTGAATAGTGTGGTATCTACTTTCCCGATCTTGAAGCCCTTCTTTAGTAGGAAGTCCCTTAGCCTCTCATACCAAGCTCTTGGAGCTTGCTTCAATCCATAGAGTGCCTTGGACAACCTATACACATTGAAAGGACCTTGATGTCGCCTAGGAGGACTAGAGGGGGGGGGTGAATAGGCTTGTTTAAAACAACTTGACACTTTTCTGTTAGCACAGGTCTGGGACTGCCGGCCTTAGATCCGACACTAGTGGACCCCCAGGACAGAACTGAGCACAATTCAAAAAGTATAACTAGAATGAAAATTTTGCTTGAATGAAAACCTTCCTAGAGCTGTAGGGAACCTCTATCACCACTTGAAAGTGGTAGCAACACACCCACCAAGTAGATAAGGACCAAACCCTAGAAATCACCTTGAGGACAAATGCACGTAAAGCAAACAACACAAACACAAACACAAGTGACACAAGATTTATCACGTGGTTCAGCATCGCCACCAAGGCTGGCCTAAGTCCACGTTGTTGAGGTTCGCCACACAAGGCTTAGGCTCGCCACACAAGGCTTGCCTTTCCCTCGTTCTCAAATCAAGAGAGTGAACTCTTGAAGTGAGGGGTGATTTCTTAGCTGCAATGAGATGGTTACAAACCTCCCGGGGCTGCCACACAAGTTGGCAAGCTCCACGGGCTACGCTCTAGCCGGCTAGGAGCAAGCTCCAAGAGTAACAAATGCAATCCACCGGCTTGAACGCGAACCAAGTGCTCTAGGCAATGAAGAATAGTTTGGGCTGCTCTCTAATGAAGTTTGGAGGCTCAATCTCTCAATGGATTGGAGAGGAATCAAAGGGAGAAGCTTGAGGGGCTCCAATGGAGTTAGAGAGAGGAAGAGAGTTGTTGCTGAGAGCACTAGGGAAGGGAATGGTCGAGATAACCGTTGGGGGGCAGTAGGAAGGGAATATAAGTACTCCCTGCTGTCCAACGGTAACTTTAAGTCATGGCAATGCTGCACTCAGGCCCGGCACTGCCGGACAGGTCCGACACTGCTGGACTTAAGCCCGGCACTGCTGGACCGCAGCACTGCTGCTCAGGGGAACAACACCGCTGCGCTGCCCAAAATTGCTCCAAATGAAAAACTGTTTTGCAGGGAGTCTGGGCAAGGTATGAGAGGATGTTTGGTGGAATTTGAGCACTTGGTTGCACATTTAAGCATGCACATTGCATCCCCCTTTGTATTACGTCATTTCCTAAACTCAAATTCAAAACATCAAATAATTTAAACACCTTTGAGTTGGTCACCGTATCCTTTGATAATTTGGGGCTGCACCATTGAATGTATTATCCTCATTCTTGTAATACCTTGAGCATGTGTTTGCAATCATCATTATCTCATCTCTTTGAGCAAACACACCTTAGAGCTTGTGACTTGAATCTTTCCAACACATATGAATTCAGCCCATGGCTTTAAGTCACTTCCACTAATAAATTGACCCTTAACATAATATGACTCCTCATAGCTTGATTAGTACTTCGACTCAATGCAAGTACTCTCTTCTTCACCTTAGCCATAGTACCTTGGTCTCCTTGACCTTCACCTTTGCTTAGTACCTCGAAGTCCTTTCCTTGCTATCTTCACCCTATGAAGCCATACTCAAGTCACATCATATTAAGCACCGATTGAAAACCATTTCTTCAATATTGTGATCCTTGCTTGAATATCTTATAGATATGAATGTTGAGATCAATCAAGCTTTGATATATGTGACTCCATATCAATATGGTCAAGCCAATTCACAATTCCTTAGATCTTCCTTATTTTGGCTTGACACTCCTATCACTCACTTCAATCTCTATCTTCATACTTCTAGCTTGATCATATAAATGCAAAGTGATTTTCCAAATCTTTGTCCATACAAGCAAACTAAAGTAGAGACCATCTTATATCCAATATACATTGTCTCCTTTGTCATTTGACCATTGCTTGGTGTTTTCTCACTAATGCACTATTGATTCATTTATTCAATCCTTGATCAACACTAGTCCACTATCCAACTCTTCTTGTTCATGTGAAGCAATCCAATATAGAGACCAATCCATAACTATCAACTCATGTCTCATTTTCCATTTTCCAAACATGTTTGCTTTCACATGATAGAATGATATCCCACAATATAGAAGCCATTTCATTGATTACATTTGCATTGTTGTCTTTTGCTTGAACTAGATTATTCTCATGATCTTCCAATACAACAATACACAATTTGACCTTCATTTCAACATTGTGTGGAATACCATCAAGTTTTCTTTTCTTGTTTAACCTTTCATATACTTAGCAAACTTGTTAGACATTTAATTTTGTTGTCACTCAATTTACCAAAACCCACTAAAGGGCTAGATGCACTTTCAATCTCCCCCTTTTTAGTGATTGATGACAACACAATTAAAGCTTACAAGAGATTGATAAACATTAAGATTTTAGTTCCTATGATATAGTGAGCTCCCCCTAAATGTGTGCATTGAAGGGAATTCAAATTTGGCCTCAAATGCCAAATGCACATATTAAGGAACAAGTGTGAGAACTCTCCTATATCATAGCATCTGTGGGGGCAAGGTGTCAACATGATAAACGTGATGCTCATGACAGTTATACACATCAGAGATAATAAATGCAGTCAACACAACTATCCTTGCACACACAAAAAATTTATCCCCTTTACATATCAATTTTTTTAAATACCCCCCCTTACACTTTTAATATTTCTCCCCTTTGGCATTAATCTCCAAAAAGGATCTCTCTACCAAAGGAAGAAATCATGGTAGACAAGAGAGGGCAAGAGGTAGGTAGAAGTTTTTAGTAGATAGGATTTCGTTTTTATATTTGCTACCAAACAAAGTATGCAACAAATTAAGTCAAGATTCTTGAGAAGTTAGCATATTTAGCTCATACCTCACTTATATGAAGTTTAAAATTAACACGAGACAAACTCACGCCATCACCATAAGAGGTATCAACCAAATATCTAACTCATTCTCTAATTGTCACCACAAGAACAAACTTATGGTGTGGCTCAAAGTATTGCATACACATGCACAAACTAGCATGTAAGGGCCTAGATGCACAAAGGTAGTACAAGAGTTCATGGAGTGCGCAACCAAATGGCACCGGCCGATGTGGTGCGCAAGATACTTTGTGTCTTACCAATTGACAAGTATGGCCACATCGTCACGGTTCTTCACCAAGGGGATCTCTCCGCTGCTACACCAACACAAGTCTTGGGCAAGATCAATGTTCATGAGATTTACATGAAGATTGGTGATGGTGGTTCTTCATCCTCCTCCAAGAAGAAAGAAAAAGAGAAGGAGGAGAAAAAGGACTTGGCTCTCAAGGCATCCTCTTCGGAGAAGTGCAAGATGCAATTTGTGTATGAGAGTGCAAATGCGACGACAACTCCCGGCAGGAAGCGGGGCCGTCCATTCAAAATGCGGGAGATATCTTCCGGAGCTTGGATTGCAATGCTTAGGCTAGGTAGTTCACTCAATGTATCTAGGGGGGTATTTGGGAAATAGCCAAAGAGCGATAAGTAGGGGGTGAAGGGGTATCCCTCATCCCATCTCTTGAACCCTAATCATTTGCCCCAACTCTCTCTCTTTCTCTAGTTCATGAGATCCCTAGGTTGCTTCTACCAACCTTTGTAAGAACTTGAGTTTGTTGCGAGGAATCGGAGGCCGTAACCTTCGTAAGCCATGGTGGCTTCGATTTCTTGACCGTGTCCCCATTTTGCTTGTGTTCTTCGCATTTTGATTTTGCTCTCTCTTTTTTCCCGAGATGATTTATCTTTGTAGGGAGTAGCTCTTGCAAATCCGTTTGAACCAAGTTCTTGGTACTCGTGAGGAGCATCTTTGCACCGAAGGAATTTTCCTAAAACCTCATGAGCACACAGATCGGGCGATTTCTTTGAGGTGTTCTTTGTTCTTGCTCCTTTTCCCCCAAATCCTCGTTTCCCTTCAATCCTCACCAAATTGAGCAATGATTTCTTCAGGATAGCTCCTCCATAGCACTAGAAACATGCCTACCAAGTTGGGTTGCTAGTGGAGATTTTTTGGTTAGGATTTGGGAAGTTTTGGCGAAGAGAAAATCGCTTTTCGAGGTTTCTGCGTTTCCATCGGGGGCGTCGGACGCTCCGAGGGTTTTGCGTCGGACGCTGGTACGTGTTGACGTCAGCGTCCGTCGCTTGGCTTGTCTGTGTCTTTCGGTTTTGGCGTCGGACGCTCTTCAGAGTCCGTCGCCCAGCGTCCGTCGCGTCTTGTGCGCTGTGCAGTTTTGTTTTGCTCTCGGGTAGGCCGACGAACGATCTTCACAGCGTCCATCGCCGACCGTCCGTCGCCTCGGTAGTTTTTCAGCCTCATTCAGGCTCTCTAGAAGGCCGACAGACGCTCGCCTAAGCGTCCATCGCCAGCGTCCGACACCCTGCCCTGGAGCGTCCATCGCACAGTCTTCCAGCGCCCGTCGCCTGCTTTTCTGGCTGATTTGCTTGGAACTCTTGCCTCTTTCTCATAGGGGTTGTTAACTCTTCTTGGGGGTTTTCGGTGAGTTTTTCTCCACTGCCGGTGAGCTTTCGTTTGCTCGTTTTCGTCTGAATCCCCTGAGCAATGTGAGGGGGAGGTTGAGCACCCAGCAACTGGGTTTGGTTTTTGGGAAGAGTGGCCCGAACATTTCTAGAGAAATTTGAGGCTCCCATTCACCCCCCCTCTGGTCGCCGTTCTCGGTCCTTCACAACCTCCCGGGTTTGAAGACCCAAATTGTCCTAATCATGTGTATAGGTTGTCCAAGGCACTCTATGGATTGAAGCAAGCTCCAAGAGCTTGGTATGAGAGGCTAAGGGACTTCCTACTCTCTGTGGATACCCCACTCTTCACCAAGGTGCTAGATGGAGAGATCATTGTTTGCCAAGTGTATGTCGATGACATTATATTTGGGTCAACAAACCAAGATCATAGCAAGGAATTTGGTGCATTGATGTCTAAGGAGTTCGAGATGTCTATGATTGGCGAGCTTACCTTCTTCCTTGGCTTCCAAGTGAAGCAATTGAGGGAGGGCACCTTCATATCTCAAGAGAAGTACACCAATGATGTGCTCAAGAAATTCAAGATGGAGTATTGCAAGCTAATCAAGACCCCAATGCCTACTAACGGGCATCTCGACCTTGATGAGGGAGGTAACCCGATCGACCAAACTCTTTATCGCTCGATGATCGGTAGTTTACTTTACCTCACCGCTTCTAGGCCGGATATCATGTTTAGTGTGTGTATGTGTGCTAGGTTTCAAGCAAACCCTAAGGAGTCGCATCTAAGTGCGGTTAAAAGAATCCTTAGGTACATAAGGCACACCCCTAGCATTGGCCTTTGGTATCCCAAAGGAGCTCCCTTCCTACTTTGTGGCTATTCCGATTTGGATTACGCCGGATGTAAGGTTGATAGGAAGAGTACCTCCGGCGGTTGCCATTTGCTAGGAAGATCACTTGTTTCTTGGTCCTCTAAGAAGCAAAATAGTGTGGCATTGTCTACCGCCAAGGCGGAATACATAGCCATGGGAGCAAGTTATGCACAAATCTTATACATGACACAGACACTTCCTAATTACGACGTGGTTTTAAAAGATGTTCCACTTTTGTGTGATAATGAAAGCGCCGTAAAGCTTGCTAATAACCCGGTTCAACACTCTCGCACCAAGCACATAGATATTCGCCATCACTTTCTTAGAGATCATGTGGCTAGGAAAGACATCATACTAGTGGGAGTTTCTAGCGAAAATCAATTGGCGGATATCTTCACTAAACCACTCGATGAAGCAACCTTTTGTAGGTTGAGAAGTGAGTTGAATGTGCTTGATCACTCAAACTTCACTAAAAGATGATCTTGTGTGAACCAACCTTGCATCATGTGTAATATAATCATGTTAAATTAGTAATGCACATAGGCTTGGCGAACATAGTTGGAATAACCGTTCTTGAATGTGTGAAGAAGTCCAATCATGGTTTAAACTTGCAAGCAACCTAGATTCAAATTCTTGTAATGCATTGCATATGCATGTGTTGTTTGCCGTTCCTTTTCAATTAGGTTTGAGGATCCTCTATGTTCATCCACTTAGGGGGAGCATTCAAAGCTCAAGACACTTCTTTACCCCTCTTGTGGCTATATGATGTCTCCTTGGTGTTTCCATTCGAATATTTTGAGCCAAAACTAAATCTAAGCCTATGGCAAATTACTTGAAAAGGAGAGTTTGAGAGATGATTCTCACATAAAGTCCAATCAGGTGTTATTTGGATTGGAACTTGGTTGGGAGAAAGGCGCAAAAATCTGATTTGAAAAATTCTATTTTAAAAGGCGTCGGACGCTGCCGACGGACGCTCGGCGACAAATGCCTCAGCGTCCGTTGCAATCGTCTGGAGATTAAAGCCACCCAGCAAAGGGGCGTCAGACGCTTGCTAGCGTCCGTCGCATGGGCATCAGACGCGTCTGGCGCTCCATGGAGCTCTCTGGTCCTCTCTGTTCATGCGCCTGACGCTTCTTAGCGTCCGTCGCCAAGGCGTCAGACGCGTTTGTCGCCTGGGGGAGCTCTCTATTCCTTTCTGTTAGCGCGCCGGACGCTGTGACCTAGCGTCCGTCGCCCCCGATGGAGCATCCGTCGTGAACTAAGAGAGCGCATATGATTTTGAAAACTGCTTCTCCTCCCTCGGTCAGTCTCAGTTTTTTCCGTACACCGCCGCCGCTCTCCGGAAACCTAACCGCCGCCACCCTTTCTCCTCCTCTCTCGCGCCACCACCCATCGCCACCAAGGCTCCCGCACCACCGCTCCTCGTCGCAGTTCGCCTCTGCCGACAAGTCCTACCCCTGCGCCGCTGTCCCTCCGCCGCTCTCCTCTGCTTCGTGCGTTTCAGCCGAGCAGGGCCGTGAGGGCTGTGTGGAGCCTTCTCAGACTCCACCCTTTGCTCCTTGGATCTCTCCAAGTCTCCAGGGTGATTCTATGCTCTGCATTCTCCCTTCCCTCGGTGTTACTCTTCCCTGCCCTATTCATTCTTTTCCTGCAATCCCTAAATTGCTTTTCCAAATCTCTGTTAGGGTTGCGGATTGTGTTTGAAATTGGCCGAGGCACTCTTAACTATTCCTTTTGTCACCATGCTGTGAGGTATGTCAAGGGCAAAAACGATCTATTGCTTATCTACTTCATGCTTCACCATACACATTTCTTATCTCTAGTATATATGCTTAAAGTGTTATATATTCCTATCTCTCTATCGTGCAGTTGTTCAGTGGGCAGTGACAGATAACTCGGGGCAAAGCTCGCGAGTACGGAACGAGGCAAAGCCTCGAGAGGACATTCCAGGGCCGTCAAGCCAAACTCTTGTCAGAGGATTGTTAGTTTGTCAGTGATAGTGGTTATTCTGAGGCTTAGCAATGCCACACACGAAGAACGCCGGCCTCGTCCTCGGTAGTGGTGGTGACCCTCCACCTCCACCGCGTCCACCCACCAACCGGGACACGGGCAAGAAGAAGCTTGTCTCAAGGAAGAGGAAACAACCACTGATGGATCCAGATTCAGTGGTCGCACTTGCAGTAGCAGAGGCAGCAGATCTTGCCGAACGAGGTGGACGTCGCGCCGGTTTGAGGATCTCTCCTCGCCGGGGAGCGCGTCGTGAGTCCCCCGCTCGCACTGAGGCAGAGCCACATGTTGAGTCCCCAGAGACTCCAGAGGATGATGAGGGAGATGAGACAGAATAGGCAGACCCTTCAGGGCATTCTTCAGTTCAGGAGCTTATGGCTCGCAGGGTTACTCGCGCTCATGGTTCATCACCTCCTTCTAGGGCTGATAGACCATGTCGCAATGACAGACCGCCTCCACGCTCTCAGCTTCCAGACCCAGTGAGGCATCAGGTCAAAGCACTTGCAGCGAAGCAGATCCAGTAGATGAGGTTCGCTGACTTCTAGACGTGGTTCCCAGCTCAGTGTGACCCTCATGCCAGTCCGGACTTCTACATGACTGTGCACGAGGACTTCTACAGGGGCTACGTCAAGACACGTGCACCTCTACAGGCACACAGAGTCTGTCCTTTGCAGTCGATCATTGAGGTCAGTGGTCCGGATATAGCTTAGCACTTGCAATACCTAGAGGGCCTGGCAGGTTTTATAGGCAGAGTTTGCACCTACCAGGAGGATTGGGTTCGGCAGTTCGACGCCTCTCTGTGGATCTCTCCCGACCATGAGTTCTTTCACTTTGCTTTCAGAGGTCGCAACTTTAGGATCACTGCCAACCGGTTCCATGAGGTGTTTCACCTAGAGGCCTCCAAGACACAGATCCACTATCTTTGCTACGGGGATCAGGAGGCACCACGTCGTCCTCACGAGGGAGTTGTGCTGACAGTAGACTTCGTCCGTCCGTGCTTCAGAGAGCCGTTTGGTGAAGGGTCCAGTCGAGGCACGCGTGACCTTACGCCAACTGCCCGGATCCTGAACGATGTACTTCATCGGACGATCCTTCCCAGGGTTGGAGCTAGAGAGACACTCACCCGTCTGCAGCTTTGGTTGCTGGCACACTTAGTCCGGAAGGAGAAATTTGACTTGTGGGATCTGATAGTCAGTGAGATGGAGGACATTATAGCCTCAGGTTTCAGAGGACACTGGCAGTTGCAGTATGCACATTGGATATCATTCTTGATGGTTTCTCGTGGGGAGTCCATCGCGCTGCTTACTACACTCACTCGCTCTGACACGGTCTTCCCTGAGTACAACATTGGTCAGTTGGTGAGTCACAGTGGTCGAGGTCGGTTGAGGCGTCAGGGTCCTCACACCAGGCAGACAGGTATTCCGCCCGAGTCAACGGGACAACAAGAGACAATTATTCCTGGTTTGGCAGATGATGATCTTACAGAGCTCGATGCTTAGATTGATGCTGCTGCCGATGATGCTTATGTATGATATTCCCTCTAGTAGCTCAGATGAGGACTATAGGCCGATTCCAAAGTACGCACCCCGGTCTCATGACCACGAGGCCGGTGGGTCAGGTTCAGCGTCAGGCACCTCAGAGACTACCATCCTCTCTCTCCTGACCAACATGTAGCAGGAGCAGGTTAGATAGGCAGAGGAGCAGAGGAGACAGGCAGAGGAGTAGAGGAGACAGGCTGAGGATGTCAGGAGACTCACCGCTCAATAGCTAGCAGTTCAGGCTCGTCAGGATGAGTTCCAACGCCAGTTTCTCTCATACCAGATGCAACAGGCTGAACTTCAGAAGACTCAGACTTTGCTTCTTGAGCGCCTCCTCAGCTCGAGCTCTGGGAACACCGTCACTCCACAACTTCAGTTGTCCGGGGTCTCACAGCAGCAGTAGTACACCTCCCAGCCGTTGACACAAATTGTGGCACAAAGGATAAACCGCAAGCACACAACTGTCAAGGTAGCTTTCACCCAAGAGTATTCCAGGGGTATCGAATCCACAGGGAATGTGAAGTGTACTTAACAAAGAACTAAGTTCGTCCTATGATGACATATGGGGTTTATGATAGGTTGGGTAGAGAGGATCTTCTATGGTTATGAAACTAGCAAGGTAAGGTAAGATACAAAGGTTGTCCACTTCGGGCCACTAGGCCGCTTAGCAATAGAAAGGGATGAGAAGGGTGCTAAACCGCCTAGCACAAGAAGGCATACGTTTTAAGAACTTGGCTGAACGTGGTGGGATCAAAGACCAGATAGGACTGTCACCCCTACTAGGTACCACAAACAAACAGTTGGACAAGCCACAGACACAGGTAAGCGTAAAGCCTAGACACCACGTCTACACTATATCTTACTACTCTAATCCGGATCCCGGTGAAATTGATTAGAACACCGGTTTAAGGGCGGTGAACCAATGAACAACTGAAGTAATTACTTTACCAGAACTAAAGATCAATTATCATAAAAGAATCTCAAATGCAGACTTACAAAATAGAAGACCACATCCGCTGAGGTACAACTCGGAGAAGACGCCAGACAGGCCCGGTTCTCCTCCAGACTCTCCTCACTCTCTCCCTATTTTCTATGCTACTACTAGAGTAGGGCTTCGCCTATGTGTAGAGAGAGTAGCTCCTCCTTGGCGTGTCTTGAATGAGAGGGAGTGAGGGGGTATTTATAGTGGAGAGGTGGAGTAGGGGCTACTCCACCGCCATGTCATCGATCCGCATGATGGGTAATGAGAGCCAGTGGATCCCAACCGCCTTTAGATCAAGGGTGGAGAATAATTGAGCATGTGCTTCTTTGCATGGAGGCATGCAAAGGAGGTGGGCGCCACTAGGCCTTAGGGGGATCGGCCGACCACCCTATGGGTGGTGGGACCGCCCCAGTCCTTCTAGAAGATGGCCCACCTGTCTTGGAGTGGGTATGCACGAGTTGGACTTCTTCTGGACGTCGGTTTGTACTCTTGTGGGCCCATGGATCCATGTGAAGTGAATATGAGCCGTTTAGAGAAAACACAAGTTGATCCAAGGGTGGAGGATCACTTGGGAGTGCTTCTCTTAGATCATGGCTAGCATGGTAGAGAGGAGTGGCCGCCAAGTCACCTTGGGGGGGGTCGGCCGACCCCCCTATGACATGTGGACCACTGCCAACCTTCTAGAATCATGGCCCACATTTCATGGAGTGGCTAGAGATCTTGGTGGGTGCCATTTATAGGTCGGTCGATCTGCACAAAGGGGGCAGTGACCCTCTTACTATGATATGTGGACCCACCTATCATGTGGATGCTTGGGATGGCTGGTGGGCCCCATAGGATGGTCGACCGACCACCCTATGGTGGGTCCCACTAGCTCATTTCTCTCCATTTCCTGTAGTCCTGTAAGAAATACTCCATGGACATGTGGAACTATTTATTGGGTATAATATGTTCATGTTAATCTTGTTTTCCTTTGAATATGAGGACATTGACGGTATTTTGATGGTGACAAAATGGCTCATATTTACCGTCAACAAGATCCCCCATACTTACCTCTTTGCTCGTCCTCGAGTAAAGGTTAAAAGCTAACATGACTATAACATCATTAAGGCATATAGCAGGCATAAAGTTTCCTTCAAGGCATTTCTTATACAAGTGGAATATGTGGCATTGGCTAACATAAATCCTTTAGAATTTGAAGAATGGAATAGTTCTCAAAGCAAAGTCATCTTCCCAAATCATATTTAGTACTTAGAGTTTTTGATAAGTTTTTCAAAAGAAGGCACATAAGTCAACTTACTCCTCATATAGCACTCTAGATCACTCACAAGGTATATGATTCCTTACCAAGGCATAGCATGAGGTTGCCTTCTTTTCATCCTAATCTAAAAGCTTATGTGGAGCTATAGGTAAGGATAAAGAATGTAGCAAACTTTCCTTGCATATACTGTAAAGTCAAATTCCGGATCCAAGGAGAGAAGTGTCATACTCTTAGATCAAGATGTGCAAGTGTGTGAAACATGGAAAATGATCAATACTCCTTTGTTTGATATGGTCTCTCTTTCTAACTTATTATTTTGAGACATAGCTATCTTTCTTTCTTTCTTTTTTATATGAGCTTTGATTTGCTCATTATATATTTTGTTTTCTATGACTTGGGACCTTCATGTGCCCCTATATTTTTTTTATATTTTTCATAATTTTGCATAGTCTATGTCTCATTTACTAGCAACATACTAGAGAGAGAACTTTCTATTAGAACATGGAGCATGAACTATGTGGAAAATGTAAGACATGTTTTTGCGTACTTCTAGTGTAGAAGCAACATATATATGTGGCGTGTACGTGATCTTGATCTTGGGAGCATGCTAAGTCTCTCAACAAGGGTCACAAAACTTGACCAAACTCAACACAAAGTAAGCAGCTTATGTAGAAAGCTTAACTCATGAAAGAGCATATATGGCTGTGGTAGGAATTTTCTCACTATAGAGGAGTAGTTACATTATGGTTTTATGACATTTTCAAAAATTAATCTCCAAGCACTTTAAATAGACAGGGTATGAATCATGAGCCAAGAACTATATCACATTAATCAACAACTTAGTCAATATGATTTTCCTATCAAGATATTTTTTCCCATTAGCATAAGCATATGCAAGAAGTCAACTTATGATGCTTCATCCTTTCAGAATGTCATAAATCATATCACTTTTCAAAATTTTATTTTTAGCTGCGGGTCTTCTTATTTTATTCAATATTAAAAGGGAAATAAACTAAAGGAATGCATTAGAAGAAGATGGTGAAGATTGGCAAACCAGTCAGGAAGTAGGTCGAGAGCGTGTGGATGCTGACTAGTGGGACCAGGGGTCCATAGTTGGGTCGGCTGACCCCACTTTGGTGCCTCTGGCCATTCTGGTGCCCGCCCTTGTTAAGGTTGGGGGTTGGCTTACCCCCCCACACTTCATTGAAGGTGTACCTAACCTCAAACCTTGATTTGTCTCTTATGAATGATCTCATGACTTAACCACCAAAATTTGGAAATCATCCTGCATGGGTTAGTCCAAAAGTATAACCAAATTCTATACAAGTAGTTTTTTTGTTCAATAATCAAACTTGACACCATGTCTAATTTGATTAAGGAAGGCCATTTAACCTAAGCACCATGCTTAATTTAAAACGCCTTTGGAAACACGATCAATATTCCAAACCAAAACATACTTATAACAGAAAAAGGAAGCATGAAAGAATAAAGAGATTCATTTAAAAAAAGACAATAGCATGGATGATGAACCAGATGAGAATTTGTTTTTTATTAGTTTTTATTATTCAAGTGACTTAGCAAGATGAGCAAGGTATAGAGAGAAAGCAAGGTAGAGACATCCAAATAAAATTATGCAATGAAGCATGGCATGAATTTCCTAGAGAAATCCACTCCCCCCACACTTGGATTTTGCAACATTTGAAAATGAGCAAATCCTAGTCTAGGATGTGGAATTTTCTTTTGAATGTGCTTTATTATTAACAGATGTTTGGTTGGACATACCTTGTGTTTTGCTCCATCATTCTTTTTGTTCAAATCTGAAATGGTTAGTGACAAAAATACCCGAAGGAACACTTTCACAAATATTCCCTTAGTCTCATTTTACAAAGTCATTTTATTCATTTTAGAATGTTGAGAGACTAAAATATATATTTTTTTAGCAAGCAAACTTTTAATAGAAAAGAAAAAGGCTCGGGTTATCTCCCAAAAGTACTTATTTTTAAGACACAAGCTTGTATTTGGGAAACCTTCAAGTTGCATCTCATGCTGGTGAAGTTGTTTCCCCTTCAACTCCAACATTTGTGGACCTATCCTCAAGACCAAAAACCACTACGAGATTTGCAAAATTTATGATAGACAAACATATCTACAACCATCCTTGCAAAGATTTTAGAAATAAGAAGAATGAAGGGGTTGTAGATCATGTGTGTAGTCATGGTAGAGGGAAGGATTGATTTGGGAGATTTCTCACTTGAGCATGGATTTGATGGGAAGCTCGAGGAATAACTTCCATGCTTAATTGTAGAATCTTCCATTTGTAGGAATGGGTGAGCATTCTCATGACATTTCAAGTCATACTCCAGACTTGAATGGGTCATGGTTGTTAGCGATATTGAGATAAGCTCACCCATTGGATCAATAACTGGTTTGGATTCTAACCCTTTGATGAGAGGTCTGGAAGACCAAACGGGTAGATAATCTTCACCTATTCTATGACCAAGCTTCTAATTTCCTAACTCCAAGATTCTCATGATTGGCCTTCCGATAAAGGTGAGATGAAAGGAAAGTCCAGGAAGGTCAAAGATATGGAAATCTAGGAAGATCTTGAGATCATCAACCACCACAAGAATATCATAAAGGACTCCTAAACAATCAAGGATTTGACCATTGGGGAGTCTAAGGCGCTTTGGTGATTGGGATAGATGATCCTTTGATGATGTTGGAACATGGAAATGAGGAAGGATGTTCATCTGGAGGCTAGGATCATAGCAAATTTCGTCATCAATGCCCAACACTTGACAAGATATTCGCCTTACATGTGGGGGCATTTTAGCAACTTATTTTGAAGATTCGACCTCATCCAACCATTCTTGGCTCACAACGGTAGATAGATGCTCTAATCATTGACCTTGCTCCTCTTGGTCAGATTTATGGACCTCATGGCTTCCATGCCTCGGATGTCTTAATGAATTCCCAAAATCATTAAGTGGGTCATCATAAGACTTGAATGAAGGAACACATGGGGGATCATCAGGATCAAGGATGGGTTTAGAAATGGGTTCGTTGGATATGTCGGATGTGGGCATAGAGAAAGAGAGGATAGATTTGGCTTCTACATACTTTAGTTCTTGTTCTATAAGCTCACTCGACATTTCTTTATCAGATATCCTAGACTTTTCCTGATGTTCCATGTGGGAAGTTGAGGCGCAAGATGATGTTGGTTTGGGAGGATTTTGAAAAGATCCCTTCATGAGAGGTATAGAAATATGAGGTCTCTTCTGGAAAGGATAATTTTGGGCATTCCCAAGACCAGCAAGATCAGATGAGAGCTTGGCCTCGAACTCGAAGGAATGGTTTAGGTGTTGGATTTCTTCTTCCCTCGAGATTTGTGGTATTTGTGGTTCAGGATTGATAGCAGGATTATGGGATTGGATTGGTGGTGATTCAGCTATCAAGACTTCTTCTTCTTCTTTGGGGGATGCTTCCTCTTTTTCCTCAGCGAGTTCATCATGAATGCCAGTGTAAGGGGTGTTTTCAAGGATTTTGTCAAGAATAAACCTTGCTTCACTAGCGGATAAATGAAGGAAAGCTCCTCTAGAGGCTATATCAAGGAATTGTGTAGAATCTTTGCTAAGACCTAGATAGAAGTGTTGTAAGAGCACAGGTTCGGGTATAGCAAGATCAAGGCCTGAAGAGACAAGATCTGTAAAACGGACCCATGTTGCACCTAGAGGCTCCTTATCTTTTTGCTTAAAAGTTAGGACCTCCGTTCGAAGATGAACGACTCTAGAGACAGGGAAAAAGGCTAAGCAGAATTTGGCTAGAAGGGTCTCCCAGTCTCCTTGTACACTCCCTACATGTAGAGCATATCAATGTTTAGCTACTCCCATCAAAGAGAATGGAAATAGCTTCTATTTCAAGGTATCTCGTGTCATGCCTTGAATATGAAGACATGAACACAATTGCTCAAACTCACGTAAATGGGTGTAGGGGTTTTCATCTTCCTCCCCAAAAAACGGTTGTGCCTGAACCATCGCTATGAAAGCTGGGCAAAGCTCATAGCTAACAGCTAAAATAGATTTGGATGATTTTGGTGGCTCCAAACTAGCACCCTTTGGAGAACCATATTGAAAGAGGGGTGTTTGATCCATGATATGAATGATAAAAATTAAAAGATGAACGGTCGACTCGATTCTATGTTAAGAACAGCTACCGTTCCCCGGCAACGGCGCCAGAAAGCTTGTTGACACAAATTGTGGCACAAAGGATAAACAGCAAGCACACGGCTATCAAGGTAGCTTTCACCCAAGAGTATTCCAGGGGTATCGAATCCACAGGGAATGTGAAGTGTACTTAACAAAGAACTAAGTTCGTCCTATGATGACACAAGGGGTTTATGATAGGTTGGGTAGAGAGGATCTTCTATGGTTATGAAACTAGCAAGGTAAGGTAAGATACAAAGGTTGTTCACTTCGGGCCACTAGGCTGCTTAGAAACAGAAAGGGATGAGAAGGGTGCTAAACCGCCTAGCACAAGAAGGCATACGTTTTAAGAACTTGGCCGAACATGGTGGAATCAAAGCCTAGATAGGACTATCACCCCTACTAGGTGCCACAAACAAACCGTTGGACAAGCCGGAGACACAGGTAAGCGTAAAGCCTAGACACCACGACTACACTATATCTTACTACTCTAATCCGGAACCCGGTGAAATTGATTAGAGCACCGGTTTAAGGGCGGTGAACCAATGAACAACTTAAGTAATTACTTTATCAAAACTAAAGATCAATTATTATAAAAGAATCTCAAATGCATACTTACAAAAGAGAAGACCGCATTCGCTGAGGTACAGCTCGGAGAAGACGCCAGACAGGCCCGGCTCTCCTCCAGACTCTCCTCACTCTCTCCCTATTTTCTATGCTATTACTAGAGTAGGGCTTCGCCTATGTGTAGAGAGAGTAGCTCCTCCTTGGTGTGTCTTGAATGAGAGGGAGTGAGGTGGTATTTATAGTGGAGAGGTGCAGTAGGGGCTACTCCACCGCCACGTCATCGATCCACGTGATGGGTAATGAGAGCCATTGGATCCCAACCGCCTTTAGATCAAGGGTGGAGAATAATTGAGCATGTGCTTCATTGCATGGAGGCATGCAAAGGAGGTGGGCGCCCCCTAGGCCATAGGGGGGGATCGGCCGACCCCCCTATGGGTGGTGGCACCGCCCCAGTCCTTCTAGAAGATGGCCCACCTGTCTTGGAGTGGGTATGCACGAGTTGGCCTTCTTCTGGACGTCGGTTTGTACTCTTGTGGGCCCATGGATCCATGTGAAGTGAATATGAGCCGTTTAGAGAAAGCACAAGTTGATCCAAGGGTGGAGGATCACTTGGGAGTGCTTCTCTTAGATCATGGCTAGCATGGTAGAGAGGAGTGGCCGCCAAGTCACCTTGGGGGGGGGGGTCGGCCGA
Organism: Microstegium vimineum; assembly: GCA_022036555.1. Taxonomy (NCBI): domain Eukaryota; kingdom Viridiplantae; phylum Streptophyta; class Magnoliopsida; order Poales; family Poaceae; genus Microstegium; species Microstegium vimineum. The sequence continues at coordinate 20,298,446 of CM039124.1, read as the reverse complement.
CCCCCCTATGACATGTGGACCACTGCCAACCTTCTAGAATCATGGCCCACATGTCATGGAGTGGCTAGAGATCTTGGTGGGTGCCATTTATAGGTCGGTCGACCTGCACAAAGGGCGAAGTGACCCTCTTACTATGATATGTGGACCCACCTATCATGTGGGTGCTTGGGATGGCTGGTGGGCCCCATAGGGTGGTCGGCCGACCACTCTATGGTGGGTCCCACTAGCTCATTTCTCTCCATTTCCTGTAGTCCTGCAAGAAATACTCCATGGACATGTGGAACTATTTATTGGGTATAATATGTTCATGTTAATCTTGATTTCCTTTGAATATGAGGATGTTGACGGTATTTTTATGGTGACAAAATGGCTCATATTTACCGTCAACACCAGCCACATCAGTCTCCAATGGTAGTGGTACCGACTCCAGCGTTACCGTCCGGAGGACAGCAGAGTCAGGCACCCATTGCTCCACCCTTCCAGGCACCAGCTTCACCAGAGTGTCAGACTCCGAGGACCCAAGTGTCCTCTTGGTTAGCTTCTCCCGGCGAGTTTTAGTCAGGTTTCACACCTATCCGGGGAACTACCATAGCAGAGGCCTCTCGTGACCTTTCAACCTCCTATTTGGAGATCACGGGAAAGGACTCTCCAGGCGCCGCTCAGCTAGTCACACCTACTCTAGAGGTTGAGGCTCCTCCTCCGGTGATAGGCACAAACCTGTCCTCAGTCGCTTCGTCGGAGGTCGCACCGGACTGCTCTACATAGACGGTCACCATTCCACCTCTTACTGCTATTCAGACAGATGCTACATCAGTCGCAGTTGAGGCAGTTGAGGCGGAGGCACCAGTCCAGTCTCACGAGCAGTCAGAGGCAGTCATAGTGGCAATATCTTCACCACCTCAGTCCCAGCTAGCAGAGCTTGTTGCAGCATTATCACTTGTGGCTCTAGCAGTGACTACTCCTCCCGCGCCTCATGTCTTCACTCATCGGGCTTCCAGACCCGCAATCATGGAGGCCGGACTGTCTAAGGTTCTAGCTTAGGATGATGCCCCTTCAGAGCCTCAGGGGGAGCTAGGAGAGACAACGATAGCTTCTGATCTAGCAGCTCCAGTTCTAGAGGCCACCCCAGCTGAGCCTACACCGGCGGAGACAGAGGCAGATGTTGAGTCAGACGAGTCAGATCTCCAGGACTTCATCATGCTAGACCGCAAGGCTGTAGCTACTTCGTCTCCTCCTCCAGCTCCAGATGTTTAGTTTTTGGTGCTAGATGCCAAAGGGGGAGAGAAGGTCGAGTATAGAGATAGGGGGAGGGTTTTGGATCTTCGATGTGTTTAATTTCCCCGTACTCATTTCATCATGTCTATCCTTTACATTGTGTATTTGTGTGATGGTTTGATATTTGTGAGATACTTATGATTGTGTGTGACAATCTCTTATGCTTATCACTAATATATGTTGTGAGTTGTCATTTGCTCATGATATATCTCTATATTCAAATGGTAATTGAGCTTCCGCGCTATACTCGATACATGCTTGAGAATATCATGAGGTACTCCGATTTCTATTTCATATTCATGAGTACCACCTTTGTGCTTTGGTTTGGGTGAGCAAGTATGCTTCATTTCTATTAACTAACCCTTGCTCAACTATTCCAAGTCACTTGAAATCCTAACCTTTCAATCTTATATCCATACTCGAGGAGTTGTTGTCGTCAATCACCAAAAAGGGGGAGATTGAAGAATCATGGCCCTATTGGTTTCGGTGATTAACGACAATTAGAGATTATTATGGCTAATGTGTGTTTTGCAGAGGCTATGCGTAGCTTAGCCATAGTGATCAACATGAATGGGCATCAATGGTTATCACTTAGCCCCAAAGATGGATATCGTTTCAGATTTCAAAGAGACATGATGAAGACCCTAGAATGATAGACTAAGTGCCATAAGGTGATGAAGGGCACTTAGAAATAGATATGGCTTCTATTTGATCTTTGACCATACTATTAAGAGGGGTTGAGACTAGTAGCTTGACTTAGGAGAGCTTCATGACTTAGGTGTGGTGCACACTTGACTTCCTTAGCTCTAAGAAAGCCTATGGTGACCATAAGATAGCCTAGAACAACTTCCATATTCATTGCGACGAAAAACGAAGTTGAGAGGAGTGATCTCTAGGCGTCGGACGCTGAGTTCCAGGGCGCCGGACGCTGTCCAGCGTGCCAGATGCTGGCGTCGAACGCTGACGTAAGCACATCCGAGCGTCCGACATTCAACTCAGTGAGCTCCAGAGACGCCTATTTCGCGACGGACGCGTCCGTCGCATGGGCGTCAAACGCTAGCGAGTGTCCGGGAATATTTTCCCAGAAACCCGAGAGCAGCTAGTTTGTGTCGGATGCTGAGGCACAACGTCCGTCACAAAGCGTCGGAGCGTCCGGCGCCTGCTGACGTGAACAGGAACTAGCCGTTTGGGCTAGCGACGGAGCATCCGTCGCCAACTTAAATCACCAGCCCGACGCAGTTTTCAAAGGGGCTATTTATAGCTCCTCCCTTTCTCTCCCACCTTGCCTTTGCTCATTTCAGTTGCTAAAGTTCTTGAGAAGGTTGGAAAGAGAGCAAGAGCCCTAGAGAGAGAGTGATTCGCGAATCCATCCATCCTCTCCTCTAGTTCATCCAAGAGTTCAAGTGTGCATCCTCTAGTTGTGAAGCTTGAGTGAGTCAAGCGAAGATCGAGGCTTGTTACTCTTGGTGATCGACATCACCTAGACGGTCCGGTGGTGCTCGGAGGAAGGTGATCGCCGGAGAATTGTCGGCGGCCCTTCTCCATCGATTTGTGATCGGTTGTGGGTGATTCACCGAGCCGGAGTGGCAAAGAATCAGCCCGTAAAGAGCACTCATCCCTTGTGCGGGATTGAGGGGGAGCAATACCTTGCGAGGTGCTCCAATGAGGACTAGGGGGAGTGTCGACTCCTCGACACCTCGGCAAAACATCATCGTGTCAAGCATCTCTATCCCTAGCTCTTTCATACCACATTACTTACCACATTGTCCTTACTTTCATTGGATGTCTACCGCTTTCTAGTTAGGACACACTACCAGTAGGCACTAGGGGGTAATTCGCATTGCTAGGATTTCATATTGCTTTAGTAATTTGAAATAAGCCCAATTCACCCCCCCCCTCTTGGGCATCTTGATCCTTTCACAATCCAATATAGAGACCAATCCATAACTATCAACTCATGTCTCATTTACCATTTGCCAAACATGCTTGCTTTCACATGATACAATGGTATCCCACAATATAGAAGCCATTTCATTGATTCCATTTGCATTGTTGTCTTTTGCTTGAACTAGATTATTCCCATAATCTTCTGAAGGACCAGAAATGGCGACCAGAGGGGGGCGGTGAATGGGAGCCAAATAAAAATTCCTTTCGGAAGATCTTGACCCTTGTCCCAAACACGACCCAAAGCACGAACTAAGCTCACGACCCAACATGTGGGTGGATGTTCTAGAAGAAGTCCTAGGAACACAGCGGAGCTAGCCACGAACCCAGAGAAACAGACCGCACAACAAACGGAGAAAAACAAGAGTCTGAAAAGGGGCTTCGGACCACGCAGACATGACCTCCGGACCAATGGCGATTGGTCCGGAGGTTAGTCCGACGAGTGGTCCGACGCACTCATTCTGCCTCGCCAAAGCACGCAGTGAGCGCCTGACCTCCGGACCAGGTGCTCCGGACTAGTCCGACGCAGCCAACGGACCAAGGCACACTAGTCCGGTGCTCACCCGAGCCACTGCCGAAAATACGCAGGGAGTACCTAACCTCCGGACTACTGGTCCGACGCCACCGTCGGAGTAAGCGAAGTGGTCCGACGCGTGGTACAACTCGGCCAGCCTCCTCAGTAGAGCCACAGGACTACTCGTCAATGGTCCGGTGCTCACAAGCTAGGTGGTCCGGAGGGTGGTCCGACGCTCCCACTCAGAAACTCTGCACCCCGCGAAAACCAAATCCACTCCGCCAAATCTTCCCAAAACTCAACCAAATGATCACCAACTGCAACCAAACTTTCTAGGCATAATCCTTGTACAGTTGGGGAGCTATCCCGAAGAAATCATCGCTCAATTCGGCTTAGAACAAAGGGAGGAGAAGAGATTTGGGAAAAAGCTCAAGAACAAAGAGCACCGCAAAGAAATCACCCGATCTACGCACTCGTGAGGTTTGAGGAGAATTCCTTCAGTACAAATAAGCTCCTCACGAATACGAACAACTTGGTTCAAACAGATTTTGTAAACCTACTCCCTACAAAGACAAATCATCTCGGGAAAAAGAGAGAGCAAAAGCAAAACGCGAAGAACACAAGCAAAACGGGGACACACTCACGAAATCGAAGCCACCATGGCTTATGGAAGTTACGACCTCCGATTCCTCACAACAAACTCAAGTTCTTACAAAGGTTGGTGGAAACAACCTAGGGATCTCATGAACTAGAGAGAGGGTAGAGAGAGAGAGTTGGGGCAATTGATTAGGGTTCAAGAGATGGGATGAGGGAGACCCCTTCACCCCCTACTTATCGGGCTTTGGCTATTTCCCAAAGACCCCCTAGATACTTGAAGTGAACTCCCTAGCCTAAGCATTGCACTCCAAGCTTCGGAAAATATCTCCTGCATCTTGAATGGACGGTCCCGCTTCCTGCCGGGAGTTGCCGTCGCCTCGACGCAACCTCTAGGATTCCACCACATGCCATCCCCGCTTCCTCGGAAGCTCCGCCTAGGTTTTGAGGCCCAAACCCAGGAAACCCACCACTGGTAGCTTTGGGCTCAACTACCGAACCCCGAGTTTTGCGACCCAAACTCGGAAACCGACACGGATGGTTTTGAGGCCCAAACCACCAAACCACTCGACGCGAGCCACCTTGTCCTCGCCCGGTTGGACTCGGAGTCCCATGAGCCTCCGCTCGACCCGTTCGTGCACCGTCTTGACTTGGACGACTCGATCTACCTCCATGTCTTCTCGCACTCGCCGGTGCCAAGTTTTAGCCACCACAGCTAGTCCTCCGGTGCCCATGGTCCCTCAGTCCGAGCCTTGTTTCCGTCCATCACCGCTCTCAGTCCATCAGCACGGTAAGCCTCTACTCGACCTTCTCCATGCCATTGACCACTGTCACTAGGCATAGCACCTGCACACCACAAGCTGATAGACAAGCACACATTTGCTTTCGAAAAGGGTTAGAATAAACCACTCAAACTGAAACACTCATGTGTTGGTCAATCACTCATCATCAAAGCTGAACCTACATGGGTACTTATCCACCATGTGTTCGCAATCTCCCCCTTGATGAGTGCATTGTCAACACAAGTGCATTTCAGATTTGAGCCACAAGGTAAAGCTCTCCAAATGACCAAAAAGCTACAAACGATTCGATGCAACCAAGCAAAACAAAACTAGTCCTCAAGAAGAGGCAGAAAACGGGCTCAACACCGCTAGCAAGTACAAGATACCAATTGAAGCCTATCACAGCTTTCAAAGCTCAGAACACCAATTGAGACACTAAGGGAGATCAAAAGATACCAATTAAAACACCTTAAATCCCCTAATGCTTGAGAAGCAATCGAAACCTGTCGAAGCTAACAAAACAAGCTAGACCCTCCAGAAGAGGCAAAGGCTCAACACATCTAGCAAAAGCTCCCCCTGGGAACAAGTATTCTCAAGATAGCAAGGGAGGGTGAAAAGAGCCAAGTAAGCAAAGAGATACCAATTGAAACGCCAAAAGAAGCAAGAGATACCACTTGAAGGATCAAAGCTCAAAAGGACACAAATTCCAATTTCTCCCCCCTGACTAGTGCAAGTATGAAAATGCACCATTTTCTCCCCCTTGAGCAAAAACTCCCCCTTGGATGGATGTGAGGATGAAATGCACACCTATCTCCCCCTTGTTGATGCATGCAACTCATCAAAGCTCAATACTGAAGAACCGACCTCAAATGCCATGATATGCAAGATGAGTGCAAAAAGCTTCATACTTAGAGCTAAGACAATGAATTGATGCTCTAAGTGATGTGATCTCATGTATATCAAGTAGAACTATCCCTAGCAAAGTTCATACAACAAGCCAATGACCCAACTGAATGAATTTTTCAAATTTCATAGTTTTGCAGCCAAAATCAGTTTTAGGCACATTACAAGTTGTATGCGAGTGGTTGTAAGCAAAGTGATGCCACTGCTTACCAACCGGGCGAAGTCAAAGGACTTAACACACTGGTTACAGTCATACACGACACCGCTCAAGTATCAACCCATATGGGAAGCAGTCTCGAACACACGGTGAAGTGCTCACAAAGCAAACCCAACTCGATCTTTCCAATTCACATTTCAGAGAGAAATTTCATTTTAGATCAATTTTAAACAAGGTGCTCAATGGAAGTGAATGAAGCATTGAAGAGCCATAGTTACAAGCTATATACAAGGCAGCCAAGAAGGATCTTCAAAAAGCCTACTCATGCTAGTGCCATTTCAGAGGTGACATGGAGAATTAAATTCAGTTTTAAAGCTTTTCTACCTTAGCTCTATTGCATATCTATAGATCAAAGAGAGTCTAAGTTAGACAACACCATAGTCACATAAAGCACCTCAAACAGAGAATAGATTCATTATATCGGCAATAGGTATGAAGCTAAGAATGAACTATGTCACAAATGCAAATGAGATGCAAAATGCAAACTGACGCCAACTAGAAACTAAAAAGTCACCAATGAAAAGAAAGAAAAGACAAAAAGAACCAAAAAGAACTATGATACACAAAGATCTTCCCTCAACTAAAAAGGGAAGCAAACACCCAACTCGCCTCGAAGGCAAGAAAACACAGCTTGATCCAAAGGCTTCATGAGAATATCCGCAAGCTGGTTTTGGGTCACGACATGCCGGAGGTCAGTGTCGCCCTTCTCGTAGTGATCACGCAAGAAGTGAAAGCGGACCTCAATGTGCTTGGTCTTGGAGTGAAGCACAGGGTTTTTGGCCACACTAATTGCACTCGTGCTATCGCAAAGCAGAGGCACCTTAGTAAGCTCAAGACCAAAATCCTTTAAAGTTGCAATCATCCAAATCAACTACGAGCAACAGCTAGCCGCGGCAATGTACTTAGCTTCGCACGTCGACTGTGCCACGCTAGACTGTTTGCGGGAAGACCAAGACACAAGAGAAGACCTGAGAAATTGGCAAGTCCCCGAAGTGGACTTCCGATCAAGACGGCAACCGGCGAAGTCGGTGTCAGAATAACCGCAAATCACAAGAGACGAAGAAGTGGAAAACCAAAGAACAAATTCGGGAGTGAATCGCAGGTACCTCATGATGCGTTTCACTGCCTGCTTGTGCGAAGTCCGTGGGGATGTCTGAAAGCGTGCACACAAGCAGACCGCGAACTCAATGTCCGGCTAGGTCACCGTCAGGTACAGAAGCGACCTGATCATGCTGCGGTACTCCGTCTGGTCCACCGCCTCTCCTTCCTCGTCCGCATCCAAGGCAGTCGTAGTCAACATGGGCGTCGAAAGAGGCTTTGCCTCACCCATGTCAAACTTCTTCAAGATGTCCTTCGTGTACTTGCCTTGGTGCAGAAAGATCTCTTCCCGGGTTTGCTTGATTTCCAACTCGAGAAAGAAAGTCAACTCTCCCATCATGCTCATCTCAAATTCCCTACTCATAAGATCTACAAATTTGGCAACAAGAGCATGAGAAGAACCACCAAAGATGATATCATCCACGTGTATTTGGACAAGGAGAGTGTCTTTGCCTTGCTTGAGGAAAACAACGTCTTATCTACCGATCCCATTTTAAAGCCCTTAGCAAGCAAAAAGGTTTTTAGCCTATCATACCATTCTCTAGGTGCTTGTTTCAAACCATACAAAGCTTTGTGAAGTTTAAAAACATGGTTTGGAAACATGGGATTTTCGAAACCGGGAGGTTGTTTAACATAAACTTCCTCCTCTATGTAGCCGTTTAAGAAAGCACTTTTAACATCCATTTGAAAAAGTTTAAAACCCTTAGAAGCCGCAGAATCTAGAAGGATTCTAATGGTTTCGCTCAAAGTCTTCTAACTCCTCCTCGACAGTAGCTAGAGATCCCTCTGGTGCAATGGGTACCGACTCAGGAAGCTGCTCGAATGGCCCCCATGTAGAGGAAGTAGTCGGGTCGGGGCCGTGAGCCGAAGTGGACGTCACCGGGTCAATGGGGGCAGCCTGTGGAGTAGGCTCGGGATCACCCCAATTGGCGTCGTCCTGCTCCTCCGCCACAAAGATGCTCATGTTCACCTCATCATCACCTGCAAGCTCAAAAGCAGTGGAAACACAGGGCATAGTCTCATTGAAAGTAATCTCACAAGTCTCCATCACTCGGTTAGTCTCAAGGTTAAGTGCACGATAAGCACGAGAGTTAGTAGAATAACCAAGAAAGATACTGTCAGAAGACCATGATTCAAATTTATCCAACTTACCGCCCTTTTTGAGGATGAAGCACCTGCATCCAAACACCCGTAGGTGACTTACCTTGGGTGGTCTCCCAAATCGCAGCTCATAAGAGGTCTTCTTCTTGAAAGCTCGGAGAAAAATGGGATTGGAAACATAGCAAGCAGAACTGAGTGCTTCGGCCCAATACTGCCTAGGAGTCCAATGCTCATCGAGCATCGTCCTGGCCTTCTCAACAAGGGTCTGATTCTTGCACTCAACAACACCGTTCTGCTGGGGAGTGTGAGGTGAGGAAAACTGGTGATCGAGACCCAAGGAAGAACAAAGAGTTGCAAAGTGAGCATTCTTGAATTCTGTGCCATTGTCACTGCGGATAGCTCTCATGACATTCTTAGGTAGCTCATTTTGCAATATCAAAATCATATCTCGAACAAGTGGAAAAGCCTCATCCTTACTCTCCAAAAAGAACACCCAAGAGTGTCACGAAACCGCCCAACATATAAGAGCACTAGTGCAATAGTCATCATTTCTGACAACTCTGTCACACTAGAGCCCATATAAGCCCGATAGTCCTTGAAATCTCAAAGGATCTCAAACCACAATCATGTAACAACCCGAGATCGTACACCAGATTCAGTAACCGCACATCCATAGTGATAAGTTCGAAACGAAATAATATTACAACTGAATTTAAAGAAGTATTATTACAATACCGAGTTCAAATCAAAGTAGCGGAAGTTTAGGTTTTCACAAAACCCATTGCAAACGGTTTAACACAAATATAGTGCCAAGTCTAGTACAGTCCCATCAAAAGCAACAAGGAGAGATATCGGAATTTACCATTGCCCATGGCCTTCACTCTTCATCACATGCAGGGTAGAGGCACGCCTGGTAATAGCCAGAATACACCATACCGTCTGCAACAAGGATAAAGAAACCCTGAGTACTCAATTGTACTCAGCTAGACTTACCCGACAGAGAGATAGATATATGTTGACGGTAATTAAGAGCTATTTTGTCACCATCCAAATACCGTCAACATCCTCATTTCCAATGGAAAACAAGCATAACCTGAATAGATTGTGCCAAATAATTGGTTCCACATGTCCCTTGACTATTTGATGCAGGTAATGACAAATGGGGCCTTTTGGGAAGCCAGTGGGCCCACATCAAGAAGATTAATGTGACAACTCAACTCAGAACCAACATTCAAGATATATGACAGGTGGGACTAGTACCCAGGAGGCAGAGGTGGGCCAGAGCTCACTATAGGCATTCGGCTGAACCAAAGGTGGGGCCAACCAGGCCCCACTTAGCCCCCTGAGTATTGGTTCACCTTCTAGAAGACTAGGGAGGGCCCACATGCCAGTGGGGGATTCGACCGAATCCACCCTAAGGCGGTTTCACTCCCTCAACTACCTCACTCACTCCCTACATGATGGAAATCAACACCCTTGATGCTTAGGCGGTTCTGAGGTCGGTTGGATCCAACGGTGCTTGATGAAGGTGACACAGATCCCTAACATGGCACCGGAGTAGCCCCTACTCAACCTCTAGCTATAAATAGACCCCTAGAGTTCCCTATTCATTTCATGCCTCATTGGAGAAACTACTCTGTAGCCTCTTAGCGGAGCTCTTCAGTAGTGTTATGCTAGTTCGAAGAGAGTGAGGAGCCTTCTGGAGAAAGCCACGGATCTGTCGAGAATCTTCTCCGGAGTTCTTCCTCAGCGGATGCGAGTCTCTTGTAAGTTTAGCACTTGTAAGTGACTTCTTCTGAGCTCTTTATAATATTCTGTGCTCTAAATCTGGTTTAGCTGTTATACAACTTTTCATGCTTGATCATCGCTTTGCTTTGAGTAAAGTACTTTAATCTTAGGTCAAGGTTAAAGTAGTAAGATTAGTGTAGACATGGTGTCTAAGCTTAATATTGCCTTTGTAAACCGCTTATCGCACGGATTGTTTGTGGATGCTAGTAGAAGGTGACAGCTCTATCTAGTCTTTGTATTCCTCCACGTGTGTGAGATAAGTTCTTAAAAGGTAAGGCTTCAATACAACTTGACAGCGCGGTCCGGTTAGAGTTTTGCCCTCTTTTTGATCTATCCCGTCGCCTCTTGCAAGAGAAGGGCCGCTAAGGTTAGTATAACCAACTACTCCTTGTTAGACATCTGTGCTATCTTGAACCTCTCAACCCAGTTATCATAATCTCCCTTGATCCATCATAGGACATATTTTTAATCCTAGTTAGATCACTATCGTTTCCTGAGGAAAATACGATACCTGGAATACTCCCGGTGAAGTGCTACATCGGTATAATCTCTGTGCTTGCCGGGGAACGGTAGCTTTTAACTAGTACCCTTTGGTCCTATTTTATCTTTTGTTTGAATTCATCTTACCAGTCCACATACACATATGGATCAAACCCCACTTATCGAATATGGTGCTCCAACGGGCGCTAGCTTGGAGCCACCTAAATCATCTCAGGCCGTTTTGGCCGTTCGTTATGAGCTTTGCCCGAGTCTCATACTGATGGTTCAGGAAAAACCGTTTTCTGGGGACGAAGACGAGAATCCCTATACTCATATACATGACTTTGAACAACTTTGTTCATGTGTCCATATCCAAGGGATGAGGCCAGGTACTCTTAAGTGGAAGCTATTTCCGTTATCTTTAACGGGAATAGCCAAACGATGGTACACTCGCTACATAGATGACGCGAAAGGAGATTGGGAAAAATTGATGCCTAAATTCTGTTTGGCATTCTTCCCTATCCCTTGCGTCATTCGTCTTCGAAAAGAGATCATAACTTTCTCGCAAAGAGAGAAAAAATCTCTGGGTGAGGCATGGGCCCGTATGACAGATCTAGTATCTTCAGGCCCTGATCTCGCTATAACCGAGCCTACAATGTTACAAAATTTTTATGGCGGTCTTAGCAGAGATTCTGCACAACTTCTTGACATATCTTCCGGGGGAGCCTTCCTGTGTTTGCCCGTTAGTGTAGGGAAGAGTCTTCTCACAAAGATTCTTGATAACACCCCCTATACTAACATATATTATGAGGGACCCACGGAAGAACAAAAACCAGCCCCCAGAATAGAAATAACATCGATAGCCGAAACTCTACCCTCTACATCTCAAGATCCCGCTATCGAACCTGAATCACCAAGGGAAGAAGAAATTCACCCCTTGGAATTCCCCCTTGATATCGAGGCTGATCTATTTTCCGATTTCAGAAATGCCTTGAATCAATCTGTGCAAAAGAAGTCTACTACTCGGAAAGCTCCGAACTGCCACATTCCTAGTCTCATAGAAGAAGCCTATATCTAGGAGACAGTTCAAGAGTTAGCCTCCATCATGAGCAATGAATGGTTAGAAAAGGCCGAATCTTCATTCGAGCCAATTTGAATTCTTTCTTTCTCCACAACCATTCCTTATCAGATCAATAGAACCAAGTTAGACTCTCTTTATGATCCGGCCGTAGGAGTAAGCATCATGTCTAAGTCATTAGCTAATGCCCTCCTAGGTAATGTAAAACTGACTCCAACCAACAAGTTCTTGAAGCTTTCTTCAGGACAATTAATTGAGAGTCAGGGGATCGCACAGACCATTCCTACACTAATTAACAAAGTCAATATCCTCCTAAATTACTTCATATTTGACATGGAGGAATTTGACTTGTTAATTGGACATCCACTCATGAGATTCCTTGATGGATCTCTTGATGGAAGTCTCAAGGGTCATCTCGGGAGTAGCATCAAGCTCTCGATTCCGCTCACTAATTCCATGAACACCATGGCGGAATCACTCCCAGAATCTGACCCCATAGAGGAAGTGATGGTTGCATCTCTTCTAGAATCATCTCATCCTGATCTAGAAGAAGAAGCCGAAGATTTCATCCAGGAAGAAGACGATCTAAACAAACCCATAGATCTGGAGAAATCCGAACCACCATCTAAGCCCTCTATAGAACTTAAACCCCTTCCAACTGGTTTAAAATATGCCTTTCTAAATGACGATCATGAGGGCCCTGTGATCATCAGTGACAAAATCTCTCCTCAAGAGACTTTCAAACTCCTCACCATCTTAGAAAAGCATCAGTCAGTCTTAGGCTATTCTCTTCAAGATCTTAAGGGCATTAGTCTCGCTCTTTGCACACATCGCATCCCCATAGAACCTGAGGCTCTCCCTTCTAGAGAACCTCAGCGTAGACTGAATAATGCGATGAGAGAAGTAGTAAAGAAGGAAGTCTTGAAACTTTTGCATGCAGGGATCATTTACCCTGTTCCTCATAGTGAATGGGTTAGCCCTGTGCAAGTTGTGCCTAAGAAGGGAGGTATGACGGTAGTTAAAAATGATAAGAACGAGTTGATTCCTCAACGAACCGTCATGGGTTGGAGAATGTGTATAGATTACCGAAGACTTAACAAGGCTACAAAGAAAGATCACTTCCCGCTACCCTTCATCGATGAGATGTTGGAGCGGCTTGCAAAACATTCTTTCTTTTGTTTCCTTGATGGTTATTCGGGATATCATCAAATACCAACCCATCCCGATGATCAAAGTAAGACCACCTTCACATGCCCATATGGAACATATGCATATAGGCGAATGTCTTTCGGCCTATGCAATGCTCCTACTTCTTTCCAGAGGTGCATGATGTCCATTTTCTCCGATATGATCGAAGAAATCATGGAAGTTTTCATGGACGATTTCTCCGTCTATGGAAAAACTTTCGATGATTGTCTTGAGAATCTGGATAGAGTCTTACAGCGATGTGAAGAAAAACACTTAGTCTTGAACTGGGAGAAATGCCACTTCATGGTTCGTGAAGGCATAGTGCTAGGACATAGAGTGTCCGAACGTGGGATAGAAGTGGATAGAGCTAAGATCGAAGTCATAGAGCAGCTTCCACCTCCCATGAATGTCAAGGGAATTCATAGCTTCCTTGGCCATGCTGGCTTTTATAGACGGTTCATAGAAGACTTCTCTCAAATTGCCCGTCTGTTAACAATCCGGCTAGCCAAATATGCACCCTTTGACTGCAATGATGAGTGCTTAGATTCTTTCTATATCCTCAAGAAAGCACTCATCTCAGCTCCAATCATCCAACCCCTGATTGGAAGCTCCCCTTCGAAATAATGTGTGATGCTAGTGATTATGCTATCGGTGCGGTGTTAGGCCAAACCAAAGATAAGAAGCATCATGCTATTTCATACGCTAGCAAGACCTTGACAGGGCCACAGCTAAATTATGCAACCACTGAAAAAGAGCTATTGGCCGTGGTGTTTGCTATAGACAAGTTTAGATCTTACTTAGTAGGAGCAAAAGTCATTGTTTATATAGATCATGCTGCTCTTAAGTCTTTTCTCACTAAGAAAGATGCTAAACCACGTTTAATAAGATGGATCTTGCTACTCCAAGAATTTGATCTTGAAATAAAAGATAAAAAGGGAGTTGAAAATTCTGTTGTCGATCATTTTTCTAGAATGCAATTCAAAGAAGCACATAATTTGCCCATCGATGATTTCCTCAGAGATGACACACTCCTCAAGGTGACAGACTCCAACCCCTGGTATGAAAATATAGTCAGCTTTATGGTTGCAGGCCATGTACCACTAGGGGTAGATATGAAGAAACTAGTTTAAGAGAGTCGAGTGCATCTCTGGGATGAGCCATACCTCTATAGAGTATGCAATGATGGATTATTAAGAAGATGCATACCTATAGAGGAGGCAATCAAGATTATGGAAAGATGCCATGGAGCAGAGTACGGAGGTCACTATGGAGCATTCAGAACTCATGCTAAGATTTGGCAGAGTGAGTTCTTCTGGCCAACCATGTACTAGGATACTTATGACTATGTCAGAAAATGTGCAAGGTGCCAGAAGCACGGGAACATCAACGCCCGAGATGTCATTCCACTCACCAACAACTTACAAGTCGAGCTCTTTGATGTATGGGGCATCGACTACATGTGGCCCTTTCCTCCATCGAAAGGGTACGAGTATATCTTAGTAGAGGTGGACTACGTGTCCAAATGGGTAGAAGCATTACCCTGCCGCAAAGCTGATGCAGCCAATTCAAAGAGAATGTTCCACGAAGTGATATTCCCTAGATTTGGAACCCCAAAGTTAGTCATAAGTGACGGGGATCTCACTTCATTGACAAAGGCTTCTACCAGTTCCTCACCAATCAAGGAATCCGACACAATGTTGCAACTCCATACCTTCCTCAAACAAGTGGTCAAGCAGAAACATCCAACAAACAAATCAAGAACATTCTGCAAAAGACTGTTGAAGAGATGGGTACGACTTGGAATCACAAGTTACTACAGGCATTATGGGCATACAGGACCGCATACAAGACCCCAATTGGTATGACACCATACCAACTTGTATACGGGAAGACATGCCATTTGCCTATGGAGTTAGAGTTCAAAGCACATTGGGCAATCAAGAAATGGAACATGGATCTGCCAGCTGCTGGAAAATTCAGGAAAATGCAAATCTCTGAATTGGAGGAGTCAAGAGAGAAAGCATACCATAATGCCAGGATATACAAGGAGAGAAACCAAGAAATGGCATGACAAGAGGATCAAGGTCAAGGAACTCAACCCAGGAGACAAAGTCTTGCTGTTCAACTCAAGATTCAAGCGCTTCGGTCACGGAAAACTGAAAATCAAATGGGAAGGGCCATACCTCATCGTCAACGCCACGACTCATGGAGCAATCGCACTCCAGGACGATGACAGCAAAATCTTCAAGGTAAATGGCCAACGTATTAAAGTTTTCTATGAGCACGAAATTCCTGAACAAGAAATTGATATGGTAGATTTTGTCCTTAATACAAATTAGAACTAAAATCTACATGTTTTACCTTTTTTGTTCAAATTTCAAAAAGGACCTTAGAAATAGTCTAGACTTAGCCTTGACTCCCCCCTCGTGAAAGATCGACCCATTTGGCCACTTTAGTGGTTCGGCCGAATCTAAGTTTGGGCCAAACAGCCCAAAACTTCACGAGCTGACTCACCTGACCCGATCAAGTTCGAAACCTGGCACCCTCATTCAAAAACTTTCAAACGACATTTGGCCGAACGTAGTTCAAACTCGTTCAAATGCCCAGTCGCGTAGGAGCGTTGGGCCAACGTTCTCCTTCTATTTTCATCACGATCCGAGCGAAAACGAAGGCCCTGAACGTGTTTCTCATCTTCTTAATCCCCTCTCCTTCTCCTTCCTCCTTCCACCTTGCTTTCTTTCACAACCAGCAGCACCACCATCACCCTTGACAATCCTCCACACTTCCTTGATCATCCCATGGCTCCACCACGCAGCAATGGCAAGTTGCCACTCGTTCGCAGTGCCGGAAGTCCCTCCAAGACCCGAGACCTCATCAACTGCGACGCCATGATCGTCGAGGTCCTCGAGGTGGCACCTCTGGCCATGGCACCGCTGCCCATGCTGCCAACCACCCCTCTAGGGGGTCGGCCGACCAGGCAGTGGAGCTCGGAGAGGATGCAGAGCATCGCTCGTTCGATGTCTCCGCGCCGCAACCTCAACAAGCCCGCTGCGCGACCGGTGACGCCAAAAAGGCCAACAACCGGTCAAATTGGGTTGAAGAAGATGCCCATTTCCTCCACTGACGGCGACACGAGTACGGGTTACACCCACTCGTACTCGCCATCAACACCGCCGGGGATGCGGATCTAGCCGGCTCAAGGAGGACCAGGGAGAGGCAAGGTGCTCATCCCTCCTCTCACCTCCGAGGAGAGGAGGGGGGTGCGCAGATCGCTCGAGACAGAGGAGTCTCGCAAGTCCGTTCGATGGACTAGCAAGACACCATCCATCTCCGGCCCTCCAGGACAGTTCGAGGACGAAGAAGAAGAGAGTGGTATGGAAAAGTTGCTTCGCGTAGTGGCTAGACTTAGAGAAAATAATATTAAATTAGCAAAGCGTGCAGCAGAGGAGAGGATGGCTCACCTTGATCTTGAGGATAGCTTTAGGGCTCTTCGCATTAGCACTAATGCGAAGATCAAGCGCCTTGCCCAAGCCATCGAGAGAGAAGATCTCTTTGATCCTCCTTCTCCATAAGATCACTAGTCCACAAATAAGATAGACACTTAGGTTTATTTTACAATTTAGTTTGTTCATTTTCCCTTTCATCAATGTAATGCGTGCCTACAAAAATTTGAATTGAATGAAAAATGTTTGGTTCTGCTGGTATTTTGCCCAGCACAATCCCTGCATTTGATGTCTGCTCTGTCACTGAATTCAGCATGCTCCGAAACAAGTATGGGGGAGTTCGGTCGACACTCCAACTTGTCAAAACATCAAAAGGATCACTGAATCATGCTAAACACAGTCATGACACATACCAGAAAAAATTTGGACCAAAACGGCCACCTTTTTGGTTCGGCCGAATCACATTTGAGGCAAAAATTCAGAAAGTCCAGAGCACATCAACATTCAGAGGTAAGGAATTTGAATGCAGAGATCGAAGGGGCCAAACGGCTCCGAAGACGTTCGGTCGAACGTACTTCTAGGGCCTGGACCCACCAGCCAGCACCCTTTCAAATTCAAACTTCAAATATGACTGGTTTGCCACGTCTCTCCCCTTTTCTCTATACCTTTTCATTTGTTTATTCACTATCCCTTCAAAAATAAAAATGAAATAAAAATAATTTATTTATAAAATTTATCACTGAGTTTAAATTCCTTTTATTATTGAATAAAGCAAGAAGACCGCATCCAAAATAATTTTTTTAAAAAGTGACATGATCTATGACTTTTTAAAAGGGCAAAAGCGTCATAAAAATAAATTCTTGCTTTTTGCTTGTGCTAGTGGGAAAATACTTTGATAGGGAAATCATATGGACTAAGTTGTTGATTAATGTGATATAGTCTCGGCTCATGATTCATACCCTTTCTATTTAAAGTTCTTGGTGATTAATTTTTGAAAATGTCATAAGACCATAATGTCACTACTCCTCTATAGTAAGAAAAATCCTACCAAAGCCATAAATACTTATGCATGTTCAAAACCTTCCTCAAATGCTTCTTTTATTTACTTTGAGTTTGGTCAAATCTTGTGACCCTTGTTGAGAATTATGTCATAGTTCAAAGATCAAGATCACATGCACGCCACATATTTCTGCTATTTCTACACTGGAAGTACACAAAAACATGCCTGTCCATTTACATGACCCATGATCATCCAATGAATACTCTTGAAATAAATGTTATGATCTCTCCCCGTTTTATCCAAAAAGAGATATGGCTATCATAAATGAAAAATGATGATGAGCAAAGCTCTTATCATGATAGCCATGTCTCGAGTAATCCTAAAGTTAGAGAGATCATATACATAGCTAAAGAGTACATATTAGTCATATACCATTGTCCACACACATGCACATCTTGATCTAGGATTATTACATTCTTCTCCTTGGATCCTTGTTTTGACTTTACAACATAAGTGATTGAAGGACCGAGAACGGCGACCAGAGGGGGGGGGGGGTGAATGGGAGCAAAATAAAATTCAACTCAAAGACTTGGCCCTTGTCCCAAACTCAAACCCAAAACTTGACCTCGGAAGAACCGACTCGCACACGACCTAACAAGTAGGTGGACACCTTAGGAAGACCCCTAAAGGTGCAGCGAAGCGGTCGGAGAAGATGGAGAACGATCAAAGCCACGAACTCGAAACCGATACACCGAGAGCGGTACTCTCAACCCCTAGAGAGAAGAGGCAAGAGAGCACCCAAAAATACTTATGAGAACTGGTCTCAAAAGTACCTAATCAGGTTCCTTACGTGAATACGAATCCAATGCAACAAACAGAACTTGATTCGGAGTCTGGACGAGAGATAAACGACCAAAATAGCGAACAACAGTGACCACAGGACCACTCGCCTTGGTCCGGTGGTGAGGTCCGAAGGTGTGGTCCGGAGCTAGGTGTGTTGCTGTAGTATTTCGGCTGTACCACCGGACCACTCGATATGGTCCGGTGCTATGGTCCAGAGGGTGGTCCATAGGGTGGTCCGACGCTGTTTTTTTCACAAAATCAGCAACACAGTGAGCTCTGGACCTCCGGACTAGTGGTCCGACGGTACCACAGGACTAGTCCGGAGGGTGGTCCGGAGCTAGGGGCTGCTCTAGACACTTTCGGCCAGACCATAGGACCACTCGCCTATGGTCCGGAGCCTTGTCCAAGGTGGTCCGGAGGGTGGTCCACAGCTCACGAACAGCGCACAGAAAACCCGCGAAAAGCGATTTCTCTCCGCCAAATCTTCCCAAAACTCAACCAAATGAACTCCGACTGCAACCAAACTTTTTAGGCATGATCCTTGTACAGTTAGGGAGCTATCCCGAAGAAATCATCGCTCAATTTGGAGAGGATAAACGAGAACACTTGGATTTGGGGGAGAAGGAGAAGAACGAAGAACGCCACAAAGAAATCGCCCGATCTACGCGCTCGTGAGGTTTGAGGAGAAATCCTTCGGTGCAAAGATGCTCCTCACAAGTACGCACAACTTGGTTTGAACGGATTTTGCAAAGCTACTCTCAACAAAGAGAAATCACCTCAGGAAAAAGAGAGAGCAAAGGCAAAATGGGAAGAACACAAGCAAAACGGGGACATGATCACGAAATCGAAGCCACCATGGCTTACAAAGGTTATAACCTCTAATTCCTCGCAACAATCACAAGTTCTTACACCGGTGAGACGGTGGATCTCAAGCAATAGGAAGCTAGGGAAGGGAAAACCTAGGAATAGGTGGGAGAGAGAGTAATGCAAGAGATGGCATGAGGATACCCCTTCATCCCCTATTTAACAGGGCTTTGGCTATTTCCCAAGGACCCCCTAGATACATTAGTGAACTACCTAGCCTAAGCATTGCAGTCAAAGCTCCGGAAAATTTCTTCCTCGATTTGAATGGACGGCCCCGCTTCCTACCAAGAGTTGCCATCGCCTCGACGCAACCTCTAGGATTCCGCCACATGCCATCCCTGCTTCCTCAGAAGCTCCGCCTAGGTTTTGAGGCCCAAACCCAGGAAACCCGCCACCGGTAGCTTTGAGCTCAACTACCGAACCCCGAGTTTTGAGGCCCAAACTGGGAAATCGTCCTCGGATGGTTTTGAGGCCCACACCACCAAACCGCTCGACTCGAGCCACCTAGTCCTCGCCCGGTCGGACTCTGAGTCCCCTGAGCCTCCGCTCGACTCGCGCGTCCACCGTCTTGACTCAGTCGACTCGGTCTACCTCAGTGTCTTCTCGCACTCGCCGGTGTCAAGTACTAGCCACCACAGCTAGTGCTCCGGCGCCCATGGTCCCTTAGTCCGAGCCTTGCTTTCACCTTTCACCGCTCTCAGTCCATCGGCACGACAAGCTTCTACTCGACCTTCTCCATGCCATCGACCACTGTCACTAGGCATAACACCTGCACACCACAAGCCGATAGACATGCACAGACTTGCTTTTGCAAAGCGTTAGGGTAAGCTAATCAAACTGAAACACTCACGTGTTGGACGATCACTCATCATAAAGCTGAACATACATGGGTACTTATCCACCATGTGTTCACAATCTCCCCCTTGATGAGTGCATTGTCAACACAAGTGCATTTCAGATTTGAGCCACAAGGTAAAGCTCTCCAAATGATCAAAAAGCTGAGAAAGCCAAAACGGGATCACTGGAGAGAAGCAAGGCGAATCCAAAACTTGGTTCCAAAAGACATGGGCAACGGTTCGACACAACCAAGCAAAACAAAGCTAGCCCTCAAGAAGAGGCAGAAACGGGCTCAACACGGCTAGCAAGTCCAAGATACCAATCACAAACTCTCAAAGCTCAGAAAAACA
The DNA here is from genome assembly GCA_022036555.1 of Microstegium vimineum. Taxonomy (NCBI): domain Eukaryota; kingdom Viridiplantae; phylum Streptophyta; class Magnoliopsida; order Poales; family Poaceae; genus Microstegium; species Microstegium vimineum. Next base: position 20,278,147 of record CM039124.1, on the reverse strand, counting down.
ATTTAAGCACTAAGGGAGCTCAAAAGATACCAATTGAAGCCACTTACGTCTCTTAATGCTCAAGAAACAATCGAAACCTATCGGAGCCAACAAAGCAAGCTAGACCCTCCAGAAGAGGCAAAGGCTCAACACATCTAGCAAAAGCTCCCCCTGGGCAAAAGCACACTCAAGATACCAAATGAGCTCTAAACCAATGAGATGCACTCTTTCTCCCCCTTGGAAGTAGATGGCTGAAAATGGAATGAAATGCACATCTCTCCGCCTTGTTGACACATGTAGCTCATCAAACATCAACAACTCAAGATCCGGCTACAAATGCCATGAAATGCAAAATGAGTGGAAAAGCTTCATACTTAGAGCTAAGACAATGAATAGATGCTCTAAGTGATGTGATCCTGTGAGAATAGGAAAATCTCTACGTGCCCAACAAAGAATCAAGTTGAGCTTAAGATCACTTTAGAAGCTATTTTAGAGAGCATTACATATGTGAGCAAGGAATGGGTATCACCTCCTAGAGACAACTAGAAATGGCAAACAAGATAGGATCTATCTCAAAGCAATCTCATGTATAGCAAGTAAAACTATCCCTAGCAAAGTTCATACAACAAGCCAATGACCCAACTGAATGAATTTTTTAAATTTTAGAGTTTTGCATTCAATTTTCAGTTTTAGGCACATTTAAGTTGTATGCGAGTGGTTGTCAGCAAAGTGATGCCACTGCTTACCAACCGGGCGAAGTCAAAGGACTTGACACACCGGTTTTGGTCATACACGACACCTCTCAAGTATCAACCCATATGGGAAGCAGTCTCGAACACACGGTGAAGTGCTCACAATGTAGACCCAACTCGATCTTTCCAATTCACAAAACAGAGAGCAATTTCATTTTAGATATTAATCATGGTGCTCAAAGGTAATGAATGAAACAATGAAGAGCCATAGTTACAAGCTATATACAAGACAACCAAGAAGGATCTTCAAAAGCCTACACATGCTAGTGCCATTTCAGAGGTGACATGGGGAATTTAAATTCAGTTTTAAAGCTTTTCTAACTTAGCTCTGTTGCATATCATATAGATCAAAAAGAGTCTAAGTTAGGCAACACCATAGACACATAAAGCACCTCAAAGAGAGCATAGATTCATTATATTGGCTATAAGTATGAAGCTTAAAATGAACTATGTCACAAATGCAAATGAGATGCAAAAAGCATTGACACCAACTAAACACTAACAAGACACCAATTGAGAAGGACAAAGAAAAGACAAAAAGAACCAAAAAGAACTATGATACATAAAACTTTCCTCCTCTAAAAAGGAAAGCAAACACCCAACTTGCCCCGAAGGCGAGAAAACGCAGCTTGATCCAAAGGCTTAGTGAGAATATCCGCAAGCTGGTTTTGGGTCTCGACATGCCAGAGGTCAATGTCTCCCTTCTCGTAGTGATCACGCAAAAAGTGAAAGCGGACCTCAATGTGCTTGGTCTTCAAATGAAGCACTGGATTTTTAGCCACACTAATTGCACTCGTGCTATCACAAAGCAGAGGCACCTTAGTAATCTCAAGACTGAAATCTCTCAAAGCGGCAATCATCCAAATCAATTGAGAGGAACAACTAGCTGCGGCAACGTACTCAGCTTCGCACGTCGACTGTGCCACGCTAGACTGTTTGCGAGAAGACCAAGAAACCAAAGAAGACCCAAGAAAATGGCATGTCCCAGAAGTGGACTTCCGATCAAGACGACATCCGACAAAGTCAGCGTTAGAGTAACCGCAAAGCACAAGAGAGGAAGAGGTGGAAAACCAAAGACCAAATTCGAGAGTGAATCGCAGGTACCTCATGATGCGTTTCACCGCTTGCTTGTGCGAATTTCGTGGGGACGCCTGAAAACATGCACACAAGCAAACGACGAAGTGAATGTCCGGCCGGATCGCCGTTAGGTACAGAAGTGACCCGATCATGCTTCGGTACTCAGTCTGGTCCACTGCCTCTCCTTCCTCATCCGCATCCAAGGCAGTAGTGGTTGACATAGGTGTCGAGAGTGGCTTTGCCTCGCCCATGTCAAACTTCTTCAATATATCCTTCGTGTACTTGCCTTGGTGCACAAACGTCCCTTCCCGGGTTTGCTTGATTTGTAACCCGAGAAACAAAGTCAACTCTCCCATCATGCTCACCTCAAATTCCCTGCTCATAAGATCTGCAAACATGGCAACAAGAGCATGAGAAGAACCACCAAAAATGATATCATCCACGTATATTTGGACAAGGAGAGTGTCTTTGCCTTGCTTGAGGAGAAACAACGTCTTATCTACCGATCCCATTTTAAAACCCTTAGCAAGCAAAAAGGTTTTTAGCCTATCATACCATGCTCTAGGTGCTTGTTTCAAACTATACAAAGCTTTGTGAAGTTTAAAAACATGGTTTGGAAACTTGGGGTTTTCGAAACCAGGAGGTTGTTTAACATAAACTTCCTCCTCTATGTAGCCGTTTAAGAAAGCACTTTTAACGTCCATTTGAAAAAGTTTAAAACCCATAGAAGTCGCAAAAGCTAGAAGGATTCTAATGGCTTCTAAATGAGGTACGGGAGCAAAGGTTTCCTCATAGTCTATTCCCTCCTTTTGACAAAAGCCTTGAGCTACCAACCTAGCCTTGTTGCGCACTACCACCCCCTCCTCACTTTGTTTATTTTTGAAAACCCATTTGGTACCTATGGGGTGGCAACTAGGTGGTGGAGGAATTAAGACCCAAACGCGGTTTCGCTCAAAGTTTTCTAACTCCTCATGCATGGCATTAACCCAATCCGGATCCATCAAAGCATGTCCAACATCTCGGGGCTCAAAAGAAGCGACAAAAGCCGAATGAGCAAAGTGAGAGATATAGGACCTGAACCGCGTGACTCGACGGTCAATGTCGCCGATGATGTTCTCTGGCGGGTGCTGCGCTGGATGTGGTGGTGGAGCTTGCCTGGACGAAGTGGCCTCCCCCTCGACAGCAGCTGGAGCTCCCTCAGGTGCAACAGGCTCCGACTGAGGAAGCTGCTCGAACGGCCCCACTGTAGAGGACGTAGTCGGATCGGGACCGTGAGCTGAAGTGGACGTCGCAGGGTCGATGGGGGCAGCAGTGGAGTTGGCTCGGGATAACCCCAATCGGCATCATCCTGCTCCTCCTCCACAAAGATGCTAGTGTTCACCTCATCATCACCTGTAAGCTCAAAAGCAGTGGAAACACAGGGCATAGTCTCATCGAAGGTAATCTCACAAGTCTCCATTACTCGGTTAGTCTCAAGGTTAAGTGCACGATAAGTACGAGAGTGAGTAGAATAACCAAGAAAGATACCGTCAGAAGACCGTGTTTCAAATTTATCCAACTTACCGCCCTTTTTGAGGATGAAACACCTGCACCCAAACACCCATAGGTGACTTACCTTGGGTGGTCTCCCAAATCGCAACTCATAAGAAGTCTTCTTCTTGAAAGCTCGGAGGAAAATGCGATTGGAAACATAGCAAGCAGAACTGAGTGCTTCGGCCCAATACCGCCTAGGAGTCCTGTGCTCATCGAGCATCGTCCTGGGTTATCCCGAGCCAACTCCACTGCTGCCAACAATTCTGCATCATCCTGCTCAACAATTCTTGCGCTCAACAACACCGTTCTGCTGGGGATGTGAGGTGAGGAAAACTGGTGATCGAGACCCAAAGAAGAGCATAGAGTTGCAAATTGAGCATTCTTGAATTCTGTGTCATTGTCACCGCGGATAGCTCTCATGGAATTCTTAGGTAGCTCATTTTGCAATCTCAAAATCAGATCTCGAACCAGTGGAAAAGCCTCATCCTTACTCTCCAAAAAGAACACCCAAGAGTAGCTCGAGTAGTCATCAATGTGTTGACACCGTTTTTCAGCACGTGTCAAATGAGCTAAGGTATGACTGGTCAGCAGCCGTTTACCATCGGCATCGGTAAAGTATGAGCCAATATTGCCGATGGGAGTGTCGCGGGAAGGCCAAGTGTGCTGCCGATGGAAACTGGATGGTTCTTGCCGACAAAGGTTAATTGGTAAAAAGCTATGAAGTTGCTGATGCCGATTGCTGACAAAGAGGTATTGCCGATTGCCGATGAAGGGTCATTGCCAACTGCCGATGAAGGGTCATTGCCGATTGCCGATGAAGGGTGGTTGCCGATTAGGAATGTTCGGTGAAGACAGTTACCAGCACAAGGTCGCTAATTGGGAGATGTTGTCAATTGCCGATCGGGAAAGTATTGCCGATGCCGATGGGCGTAACTTAGCACTTGGTGGCAGCAGAAGACTACAGGTGGCCAAAGAAGGAAGTTGTAGGGATCTGCCGATGCAAAGCTTCCATCGAGGAAAAGTATAAGGAAACTGGTGTTTTACCAGTATTATTATTATAGTAGTTTGAGTCCGACTCTTGCATGAGTCGTTTATTTTCCTTTAAAATAGGTGTGTTTGTTTAGGAAATAAATATTGTTATCCGGCTCCTGCGCGAGTCAGTTTCCTTTAAAGTAGGAGTTTAGGAAGGATATGTGTTGTGTCTTTGTACAACTCTCCATGCGGGAGTATAAATATGTGCCCGAGGGCTCTGGAATAAAAACCAATTCAATTCAAAAACAAACCAATTTTATCTTATTCTACTTTTTATCGCAATTTACCCTTTTACTGCATTAGCAATAGTTTTCAACGAGTTCTTCAAGCTTTCGACGGGCTGCATCATCCTGATCTCCGTCAAATCCTTGCTAGTTCCGCGTGGGAGTACCTCTGAGCTTTGGCAATCCGGGCGCATCGCTGTTTGCCTCGTTCAGCTCTGCTCTAGTTATCCTTGATCAATCTGAGCCTTGACGTCCGGGCGCATCGTTGTCGTCTCGTTCAGTTTGTTCTAGTTATCATCCTTGTTGATTGATTGGTCAAATCGACTGGCACGCCTCCGGAATACCGAGCTTTGGGTAATAGCCCGAGGTGTTCACAGATCTGACGCTTTTTTGTGTCAAGACCTCTTTTGGCACGCTCGGTGGGACACGATTATATAAATATATTTATCATGACTAATCCAAGGAGTGTCATTGAAGTCTCCACACCAGATCTGACAGGTCATCAGAAACAGGCTCTGGAGCAGGCAATGGAGGAATACAAGCGCTCATATCTTAGATCCTTCAGCCTAAACGGGATCGGCGAAGCAGTACAGAGGCAAGATCCGTCGTCGCCACGGCAGACTATTTTCTACGCCGATCCTGGTAAAGTACAAGATACGGTTAATTATGCATTAAATAATGTATTAATTAGCCAATCCAATGTGTTGTCCGATACCGTGTGCAATGCTGTCAAGCAAGCTTTCAAGGGACAGGCACCATATTATGTTGGTCCAGAGTATCGTCAACTCGGATCGGCATCTGTTGCGACTCCATTGGCGGTTCCAAGGGTGTCCACACCAGTTACGAGCCGATCTGCCGATGAGATCGCGCCACCAAGATTGAGCCCAATAAGCATTACTCAGATGAACGCAAATCTGGTGGCTTCAACAATGTCTGGACCTGTAATCCAGAGTCAGCCAACTTCTGCCAACTGCTGGGGATATGGTATGTCTCCAAGTCTATCTGCTGATTCCAGATTGGTCCAAAATAACCATGCAGGGTGGAAGGCTCCCATGGCATCGGCAACATCTGTACAGCCAATGGTTCCAGTGATGCATTATGCTACATCTTCAACGGTGCAGTCGCCAACAAGGAATCTGCAAACGGCAATGCCCAGAGTGCCGTATGCCCAACCATCAGCAAATCACTTGCCGACACAACAAAGCCCAGCAGTTGCAAGTCAACCCATGGCGGCAATGGTTCTTCAAACTGGGACACCTGCTAATCAAAGTAGCTATGTTATTAACTATCCAGGGCCACAAGGGCAACAGGCATCAACCGGCTATCAGCCATCGGCAACTTTTTGGCCGGTGCAACAAGGTACGCCGATTGTCAACCAACCTGTATCGTCAATAGCTACTCAAGCTGCGGCACCCGTGAGTCCAAGCGGTCAATCAAGGGTACAACAAGGACAAACACCCGCCGGTTATCGGTTATCGGCGAATGCTTGGTCGATGCAACAAGACGCGCTGATAGTTAATTAGCCTACATCGGTAAATTCTTGGCCGATGCGATCAACCATGTCCAGCGTCAGTCAGCCTGCATCGGCCGTAGCGGTTCAACCCACGGTGGCTACAAATCAAAGCTATCATCCCAGGATACAAGAGTTGCAAGCCTCAGCTGGCTATCAGTCACCAGCAGCTGCTTGGCCGATGCAACAAGGTGTGCCGATTGCCAATCAATCTGCATCGGCAATGACCGCTCAAGATGTGGTACCCATAGGTCAAGGCGATCATTCAAGGGTACAAGAACGACAGATCTCAGCTGGCGATCAACCGATGGTGAATTCCTGGCCGATGCAAAGCGTGTTACACGCCAATCAACCTGCATCGGTAATAGTTGCTCAGCCTATGGTACTTGCAGATCAACGCTATCATCCGAAGGTACAAGGGTTGCAAGAGTCAGTTGGATGTTAGCCGTCGGCAAATCTTTGGTCGATGCAACAAAACATGCCGAGTGTCAATCAGTCTGCATCGGCAATAGTTGCTCAGCCTATGGCACCCGCAAGTCGAGGCTATCATCCGAACACACAAGGGCTGCGGGAGTCAGCTAGTTATCAGCCATCAGTAAGTTATGAGTCGATGATGCCTAATGCAGGTTGGATCGGTCAATTGCCGATTCAGAGGCAATATGTGCAGCCTGAACACCAAGTGGCAGAAGTTCCACAGCATCGCCCAGCGAATCTTCCGAGCGAAGTATCGGTACATCAACCGATAGATACTACACTACAATACTCGCAAGAAAGAGCGTACAATGAGACATCGGTACAACAACCGATGAATGCAATAAATATAACGCCACAGCACAAGCTAGCAATGGTGCAAAATTACTCATCGGCAATATAGCCAATGCATGGTGTTCTCATGACTAGTGTTGTGCACGCGTCAATCATCCCAAGTGCTTTGACGTCAAGATCTGGAGAGATAGATCAGCATACTCAGCCGACTGGCATCCAGAGTTGTTCATCGGTTAATCAGCCGATGCACAATATTCAGCAGATTGGTGTTACTGATGTATCGGTTGCCCCGATTTGCTCACCACAGGGATATGAAGTACATCAACTAGTGGACATCCAGAGTGGCCCATCAGTCAATCAACCGATGCACAATATTCAACAGGTTGGTACTGTCGATGAGCCGATCGCTCCGGCCTGCTTAATGCAAAAACCTGGAAAGATGCATCAGTCTACTCAGGCAGTAGACGTCTAGAATTGCTCATCGGTTAGGCAGCCGATGCATGATGTTCAACAGATTGATGCTGTTGATGCATCAATTGCTCCGACCTGCTCACCACGAAAACATGAAGGAGCACATCCATCTGCCCCACTAGAGAACGAATCTGCGCATCGGCAAGGTCTAGATACAAAGGCGTTTTCGACCAAGAAGATAGGACACTTAGAGCTGGACGAAGAGCCAAGCCTTGACACTGCCGAATTGGAGAAATTCGCCTTTGATATCATCGAAGCCGATCAGGATGTTGAATCATTTGAGCCCAGGGAGATTTGGGGCGCAAAGGTGCTCTTCGTTGGACAAGGGGGCTCTGAATCAGATGACGAGATGAATGTCGGCACTGTTGAATGGGTAAACGATGGGGAGCCGATGCCTCGTGCGCTCAGCCAGAATAGGGCTGGAAAGTTCACCTTCGATGTCACGAAGGCCGATGGGATATTTGACTTATTGCTTCAGGAAGGGTGAATTAAGCTAGCCATTAATCAGGTAATTCCATCGGCCGAGGAGCTCAAGGATACCAGGTACTGCAAGTGGCACAATACAACTTCTCACAGTACCGACGACTGCAAAGTGTTCAGGCAGCAGCTGCAGTCAGAAATTAACTCTGGACGGATCCAATTTGAAAATCCTAAAGTCCAAGAACCGATGGAAATTGATCAGCGCCCGTTTCCAAATAATATGGTGGAAGCTGGTGGAAAAACTAAGGTGCTAACATCAGACGTTGCTAGAAAGAGTGCATCGGTAGATCCTGATCATCAAGTGGCTGAGCGTGATGTCGGAAAGTTTGCCGATGACAGGAAAGGCAAGAGAATTGCCGATAAAGGTGCCTGTGTCAGCAGGGCTCCTGGTATAGTAATCACGCACAAGCTACCAAGGCGGAACTATCGGCAATCACGAGATGAACGATATCGACAGGAAGAAAAAGAACATCGGGAGTGGCTTCATCGGAAAAATCATTGGAGGTGTCCCTTCTTCATTCACTGTTGGGAAGAAAGCATTAAGCTACCCACTGCCGATGACTGTCCTGAATGCAACGGGTATCACACTGCCGATCAGTCAGGTAAGCCTTGTTTGGATGATCGGGCATCTAGGTGCGCCAAGTCGCTCAGAGAGAGGAGATCGGTACATGACCAACTGGGGGGCAAGCTTAATGCCCATAGCAGGCTTGGCGGGCAGGTTGATCAAGGGGAGAGCAAGGAGCAGACCAAGATAAAAACACCCAATGAAGAAGTGCTCTCCAGAAATTCAAACATCGAAAGAAATACCGATGTAAGTAATGAAAGGCAGCACCAGCCTGTTTGGAAAACCAAACTCCCTCAGCGGTGCCCTAAGGGTTTAACAAAAACCCAGAAAAGAAGAATTTAGCGCCAACGCCGCAATGACCTGTACGATGATGCAGAACTCTCAAGGGAGAAGCAGTGGAGGCCAAAGCGCAAGGATGGAGATCCATCGGCAAACAACAATATTTTGTCGGTGGTCTAATCGAGGTCAATCATGGACCTGTTGGCTTGAAGGCCGTACTCGGCAAATTGGCGATTTCAATACTTGGGGGCACTTGCCGATGGTTTGTGTATGGGGTGCCGTACTGCCGATAAATTCGTTAACTACCAGAAGATGGTTGTAAGAATGATTCTGCTGCGCTTGCGCATGATGACTAAGTGTGTGGTGCATGTGTTCTGGGAGTTACTCGTACTTTTGGGTAGGCCTATCGGCATTGTCCCAATTCTGATCGGATGGAAGTATGAAGCCTCGTTGCCGATTATTATTACAGTCGGGCTGAATACCAAGTTGGGATTACTCAGGATTTTAGCCGACTTGATGAGTTATGGTATCGGTGATGATTGCCGATGACTGGGTGAACGAGTTCGCCGATGGTGCTCTGGCGTGGAGATTGATTTTACCGATCAGGATTGAATTCTAGGCCTGGGAGTGGTTTCCTAATCAAGTTCTTATCGGATAAGACAGTCTGCCTCCAGCAAAGCATACATTCCAGGAACTCTCGAAGGAGTTGACATATGACGTGCTCGTTTGGATGCCGAGGAAAGGGAAAATTATAATACATTGGTAAAAACGTGTAAACGTTATATTACAAGGCCCAGAATTAAGTATCGGAGTTACATTTTCGCCGATATGATAAATAAATTACAGCAGGGAATGAATGACTGATATCGCACGCAGGCGAATCTATTCTATCTCGTTCATCTCCTTGGCGTCAGCATCGGCAGAGCCCTCGACCGGCTTGATCTTCTTCTTCCACGAGATGGCTTGCCAGGCGTTCTGGTCCCTCTCTTGCCGCAGAACCCTGATGGCATCGGATAATTGGGTTCTCTGCTGGTTGGCTGCAGTCAGGTCCTCTTCAACCTTTTGTAACTCGGCCAACAACTCTTCTTTTTTGGCCGATAGCCGAGTGATTTCTTGATTGAGGCCGTTGATGGAGGCTTCTGCCTGGCCGATGCCCTTGTGCTTTTCATCGGCAATATTCTTGAACTTAAGCTTCTCTTCCTCGCTCTTAGATTGAGCGGCCCTATTGGCAATGCGACGGGAAAGCCGCTGGTATTGAATTTGCTTGATATCGAGGAAGGTTGCCTGGAGAAGGATTTCTGCCATATCGGTAGGGAGATGGCTTTGGATGTCCTTGAAAACAATCCTTGCTGCCGATGAGTCTTGAATGAGCTGGGATGTGTCTTGTAGCAGCAAGAAAAGCAGTGCCTCGAGCTTGATCTTGATCTCTGCCGATAGAGCTGGGACAGAGCTCTCTTCCTCCTCATCATCGGGTATGTCAACCGAGAAGGAAAACAGGCTGTCTGCTTGGAGGGGGTCTTGGCGTCTATCTTCATCCTACGGGTTGAGGCTGAAGGAGAAAAGACTATCTGGAGAATCTTGGGCCTGAACACAGAGGGGTTAAAATATGCCGATCGAAAGATTATACTAGAATTTTCAAGTGATTAACTTACCATCTTGAAGCGGATTTCTTGCCCAGGACTTGGCATATTAGATGGCCCAGCCTCGTCTTGAACATCGGCAGCAGTTGCCGATGATTGGGCTTCTGCCAGAGGAGCGGTCGACGCCGTCGGTGATGCTAGTATTGTCGCTGGCGTTGCTTCCGGTGTGATACTTGGTGGTGGCAGTGATGCCGCTCTTTCATCGGGGTCTTCGGTTGGTACCGATGCTGATATTGCATTTGCTGCTACAACGGGAGTTGTCTTATCAGCAGCTTCGGCTGACGGCGCCGATACTGTTGCTTCGGCTGCTGTAGGTATAGCCGCCTCATCAGGGACATCGGCTGATGGTACCGATGCCGATGCCACCTCCGCCGCCATTATGGGGGTTTCTTCGTTGGGAGCTTCGGCTGACGGTGCCGATGCCGATTCCGCCTCTGCCGCTACAGCGGATGGAACTGCCTTCTGACCAAGGACGTCGTCCATCGGCTGATCTGGGATAGGAGCCGATGGAGTTTCTGCCGGCGACGCGCCGATAGTTGGTGGTGCGACTTGTGCCGATGATGAAGATGGGCTAGCCAGCCTTAAGCGCCTCCTCTTCCTTGGCGCGGCAGCAGAAGAAGATCCAACCCGTTTGGACGAGGACTGGGGGGCATCGACAGCCGAACTTGGAGGTGCTTGTTTGCTTGGAGCAGTTGCCGATGACATCATAGCCTAAAAATATTCAATGCAAGTTATACAAAGTAAATGTTGCCGATTAAACAGTATATAATCGGTATGAGTGAAGACGAGTTTACTGCAAACACCCGCGTCAGGGCAGTAGCAGCGGCTGATGTAGCCTTGGCTTTTGCAGGTGTCGGTGTGGGTACCTGTCGAGGAATGAAGGTAGCTAACGAGGGAGCTTTGTTGCCGATGAGTGATACGGGACTCATCATTCGAAGCTTGAAGGGCTTGCCGCTCTTACTCATCGGAGGAATCGGGTCATCAACCTGTCAAACGTAAGAAGGTTAAATACCGATGGCGAAGGTAAAAGTAAGGAATGCATCGGAATGAGGACTTACTGCGTTGTCGGGGACGATGTGATCGGCATCGATCATGTGCCGATAGTAGTGCGACGATTTGGCAAACAACTGGCACCTCCATTCTTGCCACCAAGACTTGTACTCATTTGTAATAAAGGAGGTTGGTGACCAGGAGGACAAGTCAAGATCTGATACATCGGCATTGGCAGGAAGGTTGACAACCTTGTTCCAGTCCAGAGCACTGGAGAATGTCTGCCTGGGCTTCACTACCTTGGAGTAACAAAGCTTGATCGGCAGTTGGCCGAACGCCAGTTGTCTTGCCGCTACCGATGGGTAATAGAATTCAAATGATGGAGGGGCATTCTTTCCTGATCCAAAGATGTTCACTGGGATAGCTCGGGGGATGATGCTGGCCTTCATAATTATCTGGTTCTCAGGCACATTCCCATCGGTAAGATTAAATAGCAATGGGAACTGGTTGTCTTCATCGGCATATGGCCACCAGAGCCGTTCTGTGGCAGGAATTCCATTGTAAAACTTCTGAAAAATTAGACCGAATTGCTCAGCATCGGCATCGGTCCCTGGCAGCACTATAGTGGCTTCTCCAAAGTTGAGTGGAGGGCGAGTTGCCGATTCATCCTCCCCACACTGGTGGTCTTCTGGTATGTCTCGCGGGAAACGTTGGGCGAACAGGTCAAGTTGAAGTGCTTTCTGCATATGTGCGTTCAGCCACATATTGATAAACCACCAAGGGCCTCCAAGGTTGCCGATGTGTTCACCTAGCAGTAATTTCTGGGATACTTGATGGAGAAGACGGTATACCGATCCTAGAAGATATCTGCCCAAGGGAAGTCTTGTCCCATCGGCAAGCAGCTCAGCTGCTGGAAGATACATGGTCGTAGGTCCAACTGCCCTACCGCAGAAAATGAACTTGTCCAGCCACATGTTCAGGAAGGTGGCATGCTCTCTCTGGTTTACCGATCCTGTTTTCTGGTATTCCTGAATGTAACCCGTCCAACCACCGATGTTTCGAGTGTTTACTCTGTGCTCAGCTTTCCTATTGAATAAGGAGAAAGTATCGGCAGAGGAGATGTTTAGGCCGGTCAGCATGTGGACATCGGCAAGAGTGGGGGTGGCTGGTCCATGTCGGAATAAGAAAGCATTCAAGGTGTCCGACCAAAAGTAAGAAGCAGCTATTAACATGTTCTCGTTCTTCTCTATATCGGCAATGGAAAGCCTGATACATTGGTCCAAGCTGCGCTCTTGCCAGTAAACTTGTTGCGCCCTGGCAACCCTGAGATACCAGTTCTTCCACCCCTTAGTGGGCTTGGGCCATGATCGGAAAACATCCTTCCACAGTCCTAAACCGAAACATTCAGATCTGAAGGGGATTCGGTTGGTTTCTGCGTTGATTATGTAGCTGGGATCCAGATTGCCCATGGGGCCTAAACAGCTAAAGGTGGAACCAGTAAGTGGGATCACTACCTTGTTGTATAGCTCCTAGAGTTCGAAGGAAAGAAGAGGAAAAAAATCAGAAAAGGAACGGGGATAAATCCAGATTTGTGCGAGAAAAGTACCGGCGGAAGGTTGGATTGGGAAGGAAATAGGTCTCACCTTGGGGATGTCAACTTGGATTGCCATCGGAGTCGAGGGGATGCTTGCAGTTCGTCCTTGGATTGCGGAAGAGTACTGTTGCTCGAGTTCATGCTCTTCGGAGTGGCTGGAGGTTGAAGACGACGACAAGGAGGTAAAAGTGAAAGTGGACTCAGGGTGAAAAGTAGTGTGGACCCCGGTAACTTTTATAAGCCTGCTCAGGAGCATTTTGGGGTTCTGTTTCACATTGTGCAGGAATGTGGAGAAGCCCGTGGTAGATACGCGCGGTGATCGAGGTGGTCTGCAACTGTTTATGCTACAATCGAGGGATTTTATTATTAAATGGCAGTTCCACACACGGAGATCGAGGGAATTGTGCGTCTATCTCGGAAGTAACGGCTACAGCAACGGCTACAGCAACGGCTACAGTGGAGAGAATTTCGGCACGTAAAGTATTATACATCCCGAAACTGGGGGGCATGTGTTGACACCGTTTTTCAACACGTGTCAAATGAGCTAAGGTATGACTGGTCAGCAGCCGTTTACCATCGGCATCGGTAAAGTATGAGTCAATATTGCCGATGGGAGTGTCGCGGGAAGGCCAAGTGTGCTGCCGATGGAAACTGGATGGTTCTTGCCGACAAAGGTTAATTGGTAAAAAGCTATGAAGTTGCTGATGCCGATTGCTGACAAAGAGGTATTGCCGATTGCCGATGAAGGGTCATTGCCAACTGCCGATGAAGGGTCATTGCCGATTGCCGATGAAGGGTGGTTGCCGATTAGGAATGATCGGTGAAGACAGTTACCAGCACAAGGTTGCTAATAGGGAGATGTTGCCAATTGCCGATCAGGAAAGTATTGCCGATGCCGATGGGCGTGACTTAGCACTTGGTGGCAGCAGAAGACTACAGGTGGCCAAAGAAGGAAGTTGCAGGGATCTGCTGATGGAAAGCTTCCATCGAGGAAAAGTATAAGGAAACTGGTGTTTTACCAGTATTATTATTATAGTAGTTTGAGTCCGACTCTTGCATGAGTCGTTTCTTTTCCTTTAAAATAGGTGTGTTTATTTAGGAAATAAATATTGTTATCCGGCTCCTGCGCGAGTCAGTTTCCTTTAAAGTAGGAGTTTGATTTAGGAAGGATATGTGTTGTGTCTTTGTACAACTCTCCATGCGGGAGTATAAATATGTGCCCGAGGGCTCTGGAATAAAAACCAATTCAATTCAAAAAAAAAACCAATTTTATCTTATTCTACTTTTTATCGCAATTTACCCTTTTACTGCATTAGCAATAGTTTTCAACGAGTTCTTCAAGCTTTCGACGGGCTGCATCATCCTGATCTCCGTCAAATCCTTGCTAGTTCCGCGTGGGAGTACCTCTGAGCTTTGGCAATCCGGGCGCATCGCTGTTTGCCTCGTTCAGCTCTGCTCTAGTTATCCTTGATCAATCTGAGCCTTGATGTCCGGGCGCATTGCTATCGTCTCGTTCAGTTTGTTCTAGTTATCATCCTTGTCGATTGATTGGTCAAATCGACTGGCACGCCTCCGGAATACCGAGCTTTGGGTAATAGCCCGAGGTGTTCACAGATCTGACGCTTTTTTGTGTCAACACAATGACTACAACAACATACCACTTCCCTCCTTCTGACCTGACTCGAGCTGGACCAACTATGTCCATGTGTAAGAGCTCGCCAGGTCGAGTGGTCATGATCTCAGTCACAGGAGGATGGGAAGCAGTAACCATCTTGCCATGCTTGCAAGGATGGCAAACCAAATCCTTCTCGAACTTTAGCTTTGGCAATCCTTGGATAAGGTCCATTGAGCTAAGCCTTGCAAGAAAGTCAAAAATCAAATGTCCCAATCTCCTATGCCACTTCCAAAGCTCGGAAGAAGAACCGGAAAGAAGACAACAAGAAGGTCCGGAAGAGATAGAAAAATCCACACGAAAAACCTTCCTGAAGGGTAAAATATGGCAAACAAGCTCACCCGAGAGTCCAAAATCCGAGAGAGATTAGCCTTGAAACTCACTTCAAAACCGTCATCAAGGAGTTGCGAAACTGAAAGAAGGTTAAAATGCAAATTCGCAACCAAAGCAACATCCTTGAGGACAAAAGAAGAGTTCACTCGGATAGACCCTCGAGAGACAACTTTACCTTTACTCTTGTCCCCGAATGTGATATACTCGGTGTGGTGCACGGGATCGAGGCTGGAGAACCACTTGGTACTTCCGGTCATATGGCATGAGCATCCGGAATCCACAAGCCAAGTCTCCTCTAGTCATCCTTCCTACATCAATAAAAAAACATAGGGTGAGCAAACGGAGCAACACTAGGGTTAGTAAACTGTGAAGGATACCAGTGTTGTGCCACTTGCCCAAACAATGGGTTAGGAGAAAAACCAAACATCTCCTGCCCCACGGGGGAATAGCGATCACCACGATAGGGAAAACGTGGTCCACTAGAGAAGGGTGGAGTAAAGCCACCGCCACGAGGCCCGTAGTCGTATGGGTCACGACTGATACCCCGCCGGGCACGACCACCGCGTGGTCTCGCCTCCTAAGGCCTAGTACCTTGAGGCATTGTACCCTCACGCACCCCAACTCGTGGGTGGTACATGTCCCTGTTGTTCAACTCAAACTGCCTCCGATCATCTCTCTTCCTCCTAAAGCAAAACTCAGCCAAGTGCCCATCCCGCTCACAATACTCACAATGGTACCTCACCACACTCTTGGTAGGCACTCTCTTGTTGGGTTGGGTGGCTCTAGCTTTCTTAGGAAGGGGATCACTAGAGATGTCTGGCAGTGTGTCAAGTGGGTTGCGAAGATGGTTCGGTTTTGCAATCCACACTTGCTTCTGTGGAGTGGTTTTGGGTGGCTCTTCAAACACACCATCTCTCACAGGAAACTCAGAGGGGTCGGTAGGCTTAGGTGGAGTGATCTTGGTAAGCTTGGGAGTTGTGGTGGGTTTCTCATTCTCACTCAAACCACTGCACTCACCGATCTTACCGAACATGCTATCGTCCTTCCCACCTATAGCAAAGCTTACTCCCGTGCTGCCAGCCCTTTTGCATTGGCTGAGCATCACCCTCAACTGCGGCTCTCGGCAAGACACCCAGCTCAAGATGGACCGAAGGTATGTGTTTTCTACCTCGGTACGCATCTTGTCGTGTCTACACGACGCGATCTCAAGCGTTCCGACTCTCTAGTGCTATCTGAGCTGACCTTCCCTAGCACAACAATCCTAGCATCTCTTTGTGCCATCTCAGAATGCAAGCCTAAGAAGGACTTGCACGCACCCAGTAAGCTAGGTGTCACACTCCAAAATTTATGATTTTGGATTGTGCTTGGAAAACAACTAAATAAATAAATGATTTCTATGTTCATATAAAAATTTCCAAGATTAGTTTGATTTGCACAAATTTAGTATAGGAAAAGTGAATTTATAAACTTTTCTAAATCAATTTGATAGACTTTAATTGTTGTGGTGGTTGTTCATTGCTTGTCTTGATGCATGTGAGTGTTTAAAGTTTTTAAAACGCGTTTAGTAAGTCGTTTATCGGTCTCTGGCTCGTCTCTATCTTTTTCTATAATCAAATTCTTGTTCTCGATCTTAATCTTTCGTTTGAACATTCCCAGGATCCGTTGTCTCTTGATCCAAATGATTCCCTTGAGTTCATAATTCATCAATATGTCTCTAAATTCTTTCTAGGAATTTTTCTGAATTTTTCCGGACCTTTTTCCTATTTATCTACGAGAAAATTCTAATTTTTAGATGCTCCAAAATATCTTTTTATGAGATCCAACCACTTTATTTGGGTTCATCATGTTCCAAACTATCTCCGAGAATTTTCACTGAATTTTTGGAGCTGTCGGAATATTTTTCGTGGCTTAAATACTAATTCTAGACTTTTCTGGAATTATTTTATTCACGAAAATAATTTATTCTGAAAATAAATAATAAGCATCTCAATTTCTCACCAGCCACAAAGCCCATGTGCAATAATCCTCATATATCACAAAAGCCCAAGCATTTATTTACTAATGGGCTTTGATGGTTAATTTGGCCCGTTAGTAAAGGTGGAGGTGCAACGTCAATTAGTACCATATCGCTAGTTGATGTTGAGGTGGAGAGCCTTTCTCCCTATAAATATGTACCCACCCCTTGGCTAAACTACACCACGTCTACCGTAAGGGGAGCTCTAGTTTGGGAATACCTAATGGTAGAAAATCATATGTTTTCCTACTCTACCATTGACGTGCCGCCTCCGCCATGATCTGTTCATCCATCCCCGGCATCTAAATTGAGTCTACATGAGGCAACCACCACCAGTACGAACGACATCAGATCGTCAGCCTTCTCTTTTGCTCCAGCCTCCAAGCCGTCTGCATGCCAATCCGTTGACGAGAAAACAATGTCATGGGCTTTGCTTGAAGGTTCAGGTCGTCGTTCTTCACCTAGATTCTTTTATCGATCTAGTCCTCGTATCCGTAATTGATGGTGCCTTTATCCTTGTGCGTCATGTCTCAGCTTTATACAACCAGCAGTAATAGATCAATCCTCGTACTGATGCATCGCTGGAGGGCTTCTTCAAATCCAGGTGGAGGTGACCACTGTTGCCGATCATGTCCCCTGCGCCGTGCAGCTTCATGCCTCCGTGCCACCCAATCGGCCCCTGAGTCCCTGCCGAGTTCCTCCCTTCCCTGCAGACAAACGAACAGCATCAGGCTCTGGTCATGTTTGTGAGGAAGACGATGGACCAAGGTACAAGATGCAGTTAATTACAGTTTTTCCATCAATCGTATAATCTCCCATTTCTTCGTTTGATCTCTGTTTTTAATGTGACTTAATTATAATTTTTCGTTAACTAATTAATCTTTATTTTAATACCTTATTAATTAATTAAAAGCAATTTAAGATCAATCTCTTTTTGGCATCGTTTAAATTGTGTTTGCTTCGTGCTGACATGATATATATATATATATATATATATATATATATATATATATGTTAGTGCTGCTGTTTTCATGACATATGTTTTCCATATATGCTTAAATATTAAATTGATTAAATATGCTAGCAACTAGTTTAATAATTAAAATCAATATAGATTTATACTTTGGTATTATATAAATATATAATATTAATATGATTAAGTGTTAATATTATTATGCTTCTGAACATATAATTTGCTTAGTTGGAACATGCACCATATACTTAGATGCTCTCACATGTCTAATTTTCTTTGCAACGATAAAGCTTAACTTGTTTAATAGATTATGTGATCATGTTTATAAATAAAATATGATTAGTTTAACTTGGCTTCTAGAATTTAAATATGCTTTTATGAAATCTGAATTAATATGTTTCACATAGTTTTAATCAATTAAAAATCAATCAAGCATGCATGTTCTTCTGTTATAATATAGTTAACTTAAGGTAGTTGTTTCTTTTCAACGATAGTTCCGTTATCAGTGTTTCTTGTGTTCTCTCGATCGTAGCTTTGAGCTCTCTTTTAATAGACTATTTTCTTTTGTATGGTGTGGTGTATTGTTCTTAGTTGTCTCTTTTGTTTGTTGGTATGTTGTCTATGTGTGGTGTTTGCTACGAGTAGAACGAGAACCGCTTGTGAGAGTTGAAGATCAGAAGGTGATGACTCAAAGCTAATGGTGTAAGAGTTGAGCAAGTGTTTAAGGCAAGTATAAGATGGGATTATCCTTGTTGTCCTATTCATGATTAATATAACTCATATGCATGATTCCTTGTTCTACCATAGATTGATCCTAGAGATTGTTATCCTGATTACCTTGACACCTATGATTTGATCTACCATATATGATTAGCATTGCTAGCGCTCATACCAGATGTACATGATCTTAATTTGTTAATGACTATATGCAATAATGGTAAAACTTGCTTTTTAGCAACATTTGATTATAGGAGCTTATCTCTCGGCAAAATCTGGGATATACAGTACAACCACGAGGGCTATATGGCTCTGGCTTTAGCTCAGTATGGGGACCTTTTCTAGCTTGTTCAGTGGTTACCTTTATGGCGCAAATAGGAGCGTGCCAAGACGGGTATAGTGTGGTTCCTAATCTATGGGCATAGCCGCGAAGGAGTGTGACCGTAGACAGGTTGGCTCTACATCTCCCTGCCACGAACCTTGCGGCCCTGACTTGTTAGACGAACCCTTGGAAGGCTTCATAGTGTACCCTGCCCGCTCACCTTGGCAGTGTTTTGGGAGTAATTAACCCGAGCATCTGGGCAACACGACTCGTGGGTAAAGTTGTACACCTCTGATCAGAGTTAAAACTATCATGATAGCCGTGCTCACGGACACGAGCGGCTCGGAAAACTCACAAAATTATTGGGTTCTTATTTCTATGTGGCTTACGCAAGTGTTATTTATTTATTGTATCATTGTCATTTACTTTATGATCATGGATATTTGAGCTTATGCAAAATTACCTTGGCAATTGTTGATATTAATATGAATTTGATCTACTTAAAATGCTTACCGCTATGAACCATGCATACCCTTTTTGAGCCTCATGAACCCCATGTTATCTTGTTGAGTACGATATGTACTTACTCTTGTTTTACTTTTACACTTTGGATAAAAATCCCGGATGGGTAACAGAAGGTGGATCTAGTGAGTTTTTAAGGAGTGCTAGGTGTATGCAACCCCCAGTCAACGAGTCCCTGTGAAGCTGAAGTTGAAGTATGAAGAAAAGTTTAGTAATCATTCCGCTATACTCTGATGTAAGTGTTAATATAAATATGTTTTCGCTATATAATATTGTTTCTGATATCTTCCTATTCTGTTGTTGTATGTGTGGACTTCCTGAGCACACATATGATGATCCTGGTTTTGTTCTTAAAACCGGGTTTGACACTAGGCCTAGTCTTCAGCTCACTGACCTCCTCAAGTAGAGTGCCATACTTGTCCTGGAGAGTGACAAGACTAGACATGTGGATGGCACAAGCATCACACTCTACCTCCTCGGTAACCACCACTGACGCCTTAGCAAACTCTAGCTCATGCAACGTGCTAAGATACTTAGCCTTGAAATTGTTCCTCTCGCACACGGCACGCTTGAGCAAAGCATCCTGACTCATCAAGGTGTCCTTCAAAGACTCAATCTAGAGAGAGAGGGATGCGATGGTGGGTGGTACCTTGGGTGTGTCAGAGTCGTAGTCGTAGTCGGGGCCATCCTTGCGCTTCCCGACCTTGCCTTCTTCAATCGCCATGGTGCAAAAGCCACCGTGCTTGGTGTCGGCGTAGAAGCAAAGGTCGTTGAGCTTGTCCTCAACCTTTCCCTTGGACTCATCATCGCTCGAATAAGCACCTCCGTCGGAGGAGGCATCGATGTCGCTGAGGGAGGCGAGGAAGGCTCGGTGCTTGGCCTTCACCTTGTCGATCACCTTCTTGGAGGACCTTCGGTGGTAGCCACCCTTGGGCTTGTGCTTGTCCTCGAAGTGGTGCTCGCGCTTGTCCTTGCGCTTGGTGAAGTCGCTCGCAGCTTTCTTGGAGCAGTTTGCGATGAAGTGATCCTCATCACCGCAATGGTAGCACCCCTTGGCTGAGCCACGACGCCGACAGTTCAAACGGTTGTTGTGAAACCGTGAGAACTTGGTGATGACCAAAGCCAGCTCATCATCTCCAAGAGCCTCCACTTGATCCTCTGTCACAGAAATCAAAGACAAAGCGAACAAAGAGTGTGAAGGGTCAGAGGAGGAAGAAGACATACCGCCGGGGCCAGAAACCAATGCCATAGATGGTTTCGACAGGTTTTCAAGCTTGGCCCGGGTCTGGTAGTCAATCTCTGAGGACTTGAGCTTGCTGAACATCTCGTCCATGGTCAGGGCATCATAGCCCGGTGACTCCTGAATGGCAGCCACCTTCATCTCCCACACCTTCCGATCAAGAGCATGCAAAAGCTTGATAGCCATCTCATGATCATCATAAGGCAAGTTGGCTCGATTAGCACGCATCTTGTTGACGATAGATTGGAAGCGAGTGAACATCCCGTCAACAGATTCATCGGCCAACTGAGAAAAGTTCTCGTACTCTCTACGGTACGTGTCGAAGAGTCTGGACTTGATCTGAGTGTTACCCTCATGATATCGCACAAGTGTTTGCCAGATCTCCCGTGCCGTAGTGAGACTCAAAACTCTCTCAAACTCAGGAAGAGACAAACTCGAGAAGAGGATGCTACGGGCTCTTGCGTTTGACGCATGTTGCGTGATTTGCAGCTCATTAATCCGAGCGCCAAGAACCACATAGTCAGCACTCTCACAAATCTCCCAATACTTCGTATCAAGCCCTTGGAGGTAAGCGGACATGCGCACCTTCCAATAGTCGAAGTTTGTTCCATCAAAGAACGGAGGTTTGCCAGCACCTCGCTCCATGTCACCTTCGCAGATCAAGAACCGTGTAAGGTGTTATGATCCTCTACCGGCTCTGATACCAATTGCAGGACCGAGAACGGCGACCAGAGGGGGGTGAATAGGAGCCAAATAAAATTCAACTCAAAGACTTGACCCTTGTCCCAAACTCACACCCAAAACTTGACCTCGGAAGAACTGACTCGCACACGACCTAACAAGTAGGTGAACACCTTAGGAAGACTCCTAAAGGTGCAGCGGAGCGGTCGGAGAAGATGGAGAACGATCAAAGCCATGAACTCGAAACCGATACACCGAGAGCGGTACTCTCAACCCCTAGAGAGAAGAGGCAAGAGCACACCCAAAACTACTTATGAGAACTGGTCTCAAAAGTACCGAATCAGGTTCCTTACGTGAATACGAATCCAACGCAACAAACGGAACTTGATTCGGAGTCCGGACGAGAGAGAAACGGCCAAAACAGCGAACAACAGTGACCCCATGACCACTCGCCTTGGTCCGGTGGTGAGGTCCGAAGGTGTGGTCCGGAGCTAGGTGTGTTGCTGTAGTATTTCGGCTATACCACCGGACCACTCGCTATGGTCCGGTGCTATGGTCCGGAGGGTGGTCCGACGCTGTTTTTTTCACAAAATCAGCAACACAGTGAGCTCTGGACCTCTGGACTAGTGGTCCGATGGGACCACTCGCCTATGGTCCGGAGCCTTGTCGAAAGTGGTCCGGAGGGTGGTCCGGAGCTCACGAACAACGCACAGAAAACCCGCAAAAAACCGATTTCTCTCCGCCAAATCTTCCCAAAACTCAACCAAATGAACTCCAACTGCAATCAAACTTTGTAGGCATGATCCTTGTACAGTTGGGGAGCTATCCCGAAGAAATCATCGCTCAATTTGGAGAGGATAAATGGGAAGACTTGGATTTGGGGGAGAAGGAGAAGAACGAAGAACGCCACAAAGAAATCGCCTGATCTACGCGCTCGTGAGGTTTGAGGAGAAATCCTTCGGTGCAAAGATGCTCCTCATAAGTACGCACAACTTGGTTCAAACGGAATTTGCAAAGCTACTCTCAACAAAGAGAAATCATCTCGGGAAAAAGAGAGAGCAAAGGCAAAACGGGAAGAACACAAGCAAAACGGGGACACGATCACGAAAGCGAAGCCACCATGGCTTACGGAGTTTACGGCTTCCGATTTCTCGCAACAATCACAAGTTCTTACACTGGTGACACGGTGGATCTCAAGCAAGAGGAAGCTAGGGAAGGGAAAACCTAGGAATAGGTGGGAGAGAGAGTAATGCAAGAGATGGCACGAGGATACCCCTTCATCCCCTATTTAACAGGGCTTTGGCTATTTCCCAAAGACCCCCTAGATACATTAGTGAACTACCTAGCCTAAGCATTGCAGTCCAAGCTCCGGAAAATATCTTCCTCGATTTGAATCGACGGCGCCGCTTCCTGCCAGGAGTTGTCGTCGCCTCGATGCAACCTCCAGGATTCCGCCATGTCCCATCCCTGCTTCCTCGGAAGCTCCACCTAGCTTTTGAGGCCCAAACCCAGGAAACTCGCCACCTGTAGCTTTGGGCTCAACTACCGAACCCGAGTTTTGAGGCCCAAACTCGGAAACCATGCTCGGATAGTTTTGAGGCCCAAACCACCAAACCGCTCGACTCGAGCCACCTTGTCCTCGCCCGGTCGGATTCTGTGTCCACTGAGCCTCCGCTCGACTCGCGCGTCCACCGTCTTGACTCGGTCGACTCGGTCTACCTCCATGTCTTCTTGCACTCTCCGGTGCCAAGTACTAGCCACCACAGCTAGTCCTCCGGCGCCCATGGTCCCTCAGTCCGAGCCTTGCTTCCGTCCTTCACCGCTCTCAGTCCATCGGCACGACAAGCCTCTATTCGACCTTCTCCACTCCATTGACCACTGTCACTAGGCATAGCACCTGCACACCACAAGCCGATAGACATGCACAGACTTGCTTTCGCAAGGGGTTAGGGTAAGCCACTCAAACTGAAACACTCACATGTTGGACGATCACTCATCATAAAGCTGAACATACATGAGTACTTATCCGCCATGTGTTCGCAGTGATGCAAGTTTGCTACATTGATCATCCGTACCTAAGCTCCACATAAGCCTTTAGAAGTAGGAAGATACAAAGAAGGCAAACTCTTCATGCCTTGGTGAGGAATCATACACCTTGAGTGACTTAGAGTGCTAGAAGAGGAGTAAGATGACTTATGAGATTTCCTTTGAAAAATTTATCAAAAACTCCAAGTACTAAAATATGATTTGGGGAGATGACTCTGCCTCGAAGATCTATTCCATTTCTCAACTTCTCAAGGATATATGTTAGCCAATACCACATATCCCATTGGTATGACAAAATGTCTTGAATGAATTTTTAGGCTTGCTTTATACTTTGAATAGCATAGACTTGTTATCTTTTAACCTTTACTATGGGGGATCTTGTTGACGGTAATTAAGAGCTATTTTTTCACCATCAAAATACCGTCAACATCCTCATTTCCAAAGGAAAACAAGCATAACCTGAATAGATTATGCCAAATAATTGGTTCCACATGTCCCTTGACTATTTGATGCAGGTAATGACAAATGTGGCCTTTTGGGAAGCCAGTGGGCCCACATCAAGAAGATTAATGTGACAACTCAACTCAGAACCAACATCCAAGACATATGATAGGTGGGACCAGTACCAAGGAGGTAGAGGTGGGCTAGAGCCCACTATAGGCATTCGGCCAAACCAAAGGTGGGGCCAACCAGACCCCACTTAGCCCCCTGAGTATTGGTTCACCTTCTAGAAGACTAGGGAGGGCCCACATGCCAGTGGGGGGTTCGGCCGAATCCCCCTAAGGCGGTTTCACTCCCTCAACCACCTCACTCACTCCCCACATGATGGAAATCAACACCCTTGATGCTTAGGCGGTTCTGAGGTCGGTTGGATCCAACGGTGCTTGATGAAGGTGACGCTGATCGCTGACATGGCATCGGAGTAGCCCCTACTCCACCTCTAGCTATAAATAGACCCCTAGAGTTCCCTATTCATTTCATGCCTCATTGGAGAAACTACTCTCTAGCCTCTTAGCGGAGCTCTTCAGTAGTGTTATGCTAGTTCGAAGAGAGTGAGGAGACTTCTAGAGAAAGCCCTGGATCTGTCGGGAATCTTCTCCGAAGTTCTTCCTCAGCGGATGCGAGTCTCTTGTAAGTTTAGCACTTGTAAGTGACTTCTTCTGAGCTCTTTATAGTATTCAGTGCTCTAAATCTAGTTTAGCGGTTATACAACTTTTCACGCTTGATCATCGCTTTGCTCTGAGTGAAGTACTTTAATCTTAGGCCAAGGTTAAAGTAGTAAGATTAGTGTAGACGTGGTGTCTAAGCTTAATCTTGCCTTTGTAAACCGCTGATCGCACGGATTGTTTGTGGATGCTAGTAGAAGGTGACAGCTCTATCTAGTCTTTGTATTCCTCCACGTGTGTCAGATAAGTTCTTAAAAGGTAAGGCTTCAATACAACTTGATGACGTGGTCCGGTTAGAGTTTTGCCCTCTTTCTGATCTATCCCGTCGCCTCTTGCAAGAGAAGGGCCGCTAAGGCCAGTATAACCAGCTACTCCTTGTTAGACATCTATGCTATCTTGAACCTCTCAACCCAGATATCATAATCTCCCTTGATCCATCATAGGACATATCTTTAATCCTAGTTAGATCACTATCGTTCCCTGAGGAAAATATGATACCTGGAATACTCCCGGTGAAGTGCTACATCGGTATAATCTGTGCGCTTGCGGACCTATCCAATAGTCATAAGAAATACCAACAATATATATAACCATAGACACTTCAAGGATTATGCAAGGCTTTCTCAGGTGGATCTCATGAGATAGCAAGGTTTTGCATAAAAGAGCATCCTAATTACTCATGTATTCTCATCATTAGAAAACAACATTTAGCATCACGTTAAGTAACATTAAGAAGATCTCATTAGCACCTGTACTAGAGCAATCACTGAGTTACCAAACATTAATAACCATATTGTGCTTGGCATAAAAACCACATAACCATCTTTTGGTTACTTATTAGAGTTCAGGGTTCTATAGTGGGAGGAGATATTTCAAGTTTCTCACTGACGGGGAGAATCCGCGATTCAAATCGAATTCCTATCTAGCTGGAGGTTTATTCCTCAGTCACACCCAAGCATGCCTGCCGGCACACTTATGCAGGTCACCTTTATTGTAGCTCGGGTAGCTGCAGGTCTCCAGGTATAGGCATGAGTAGCGACTCACGGATAGCTAGGTAGCTTAAGCATTGCCTGCCCTTGGTGCCAGGCTAGGACGATCAGGGTACTTGCCCACGGTCTAGTATGCCGCTCGCAGTCTTCATGACCCAAGTAGGGGGAGATACCGGCCCAAACCCACATAGTTAGGCTTCGCGGTCGAAATGAGTTATTCGGCCAGCTATAACAGAGGCATGCGTTCAATCTCGGCAGATGTCCAACCACGATCCAGTGCCTAGCGACACAGGCGGAGAGAACCCGCTCACAAGACCTCCAAGTCAAGTGGCTCACAACACCTTGTCCGCCCGGTCTCGATTTATTACTTCCACATTGTTATTTTTCCACGATAGCAAGCTATAGCCAACCGTGACCATCAACCTATCTTTGTGGGGGATGATAGACCACCCATGCTACCGGTCTAAGTATGGCTAAGCAAGGTTTCGATCCTGGGCCTACAAGGTTCTTTATAGTGGACAAGGAAGGTATAATGCAGCAAGGGGTTCCATCTCAAATCCTATTAACTTAATGCACAAACAAGTGGTTGAACTATAAGTGAAGTACTTTAAATAGAGTAAGAAGGTGTGTAATGCTCCGAGGCTTTCCTTTCACAAAGGTGGAGGGGAGGTGGTTAGGACACTCAGGAAGGTTAGGGCCCTATTCTCCTTCTTCTGAAGCTTGCAACTCTGGTGGGACTCCTTCTAGCTCCCCGAACTCCAGCAAGGTCACTCCCTCCGGCGATCCTGGATGCATGTATACATGTATGATATACCAACATATACGACAAGTCATATACTAGAATGAGACATGTCTAATACAAATGAATGGATGCTCATGACGAATGTGTTATGCAATATTTTATCTCATTCACCGAGTAGGTGCAAATCTCTTCGGCTGTAGAGAAGTTAACACTTACCCTTCTTTAGCAACCTGTAATAGAGCTTCTCCTCTGAGGTAAGCTCTCTTACACCTGCATTAAACAAGTTGTATGGTTTAAGGCACTTGATTAACTTACACAAGCATACAACAATTAACACAAACATAACATGACTTAGAAACACTTAAAACAACGGCTAGAAGAAAACTGTGTAGCTGGAGCTACACACAACCAAAAGTTACAAACTAAGACATTCTGGAAAGGTCATGAAATTATCTACAAAACATTCCATAAACTCACCAGCTAGATCCAACATTAAAAAGGACTAACAGACACTATAAGAAAAGCTGTTTTGAAGAAATAGGAAAACACAGATTTAAGATTGAACTTGTAAAACAAGCTCAGGTTAAACTAAACAGGTTATGGCTGCGAAAATTTAACACAAGACAGATCAATAAGTTACAAAGTAAACTGTAGCTACTACTGAAACTTAACACAAATAGCTCAAACAATTCTAACAAGAAAACATGGTTCAGCTATTTAACAGCAAACAGAGATAACTTAAAACAGTTAGAAAGTCTAAAACCAACCATCCAAAAATCATGATACAATTAGACAGGATAGATTACATAATTAGATACCACTTTGGTGTTCACGCCAACAACAGCAAACATATAAATAAAGGAGTTAAAATTACATCTTTACTGGTGGTGAGAAAACAAGCACAAGTTAAACATATATTACTTAAACAATTTGAAAAGTGTAAAACAACAGATTTCATATTTTTCTTAGCTTACACTAAGCAAGTAACATATGTAAAAAAATTATCAAGCACAGTAACCACATATAACTTAGCTTAGCAAATTAACAAGGTTGCATTTAATTAAACAAGCATTTAATTAAAAGAACTACAACAAGCTACTAAATTATCGGTTACTGTAATTTTAACATTTTTCATGGGAAGTGCATGCTGAGACAAACTCAACATAATAAGAACCATGATTTTAGCATAAACCAAACTCCAGTTATGAATTAAACAAGTTAAACTAAGCCTATAAAGCATGTTGTTCACTTTTATTAAAACAACACAGGAGAACAGTGGTAACAGGTTACTTAACATTTTTCATGCATAAAGAAAACATAACAAAGCTCACAGAACTGGTTTCACATTTTTAGCATTTACCTAGAATTAGATATGAATTTCCAAAACTAGCAAACAGAACTGAAAAAGACAAAACAGAGAAACACATAGAGCCTATGACACATGGGACCCACTGGTCAGGTTCTTCCCCATAGAGCCGACTGCACTGGAGGTGCTCGACCCTCAGTTATTCGCCGACGGTGAGGTTTCCGGCCAAACCAACCCCATGGTTGTGTTCCCCTATGCAACCCACATCGAACCATGTAACTGGTTGTACCCCATTCGCACCGGAGCATGCTCGATGGTGTTCATGGCGGCACGCCGGCACTGCTGCTCTTGCACTGGCGGGCGCAAGCTTTCTTCGGCCCAACTGGCGACGACTACTCCTACAAGGAACCCTAGCGGTCCAATTTAGCCCGGATTGGGGCGGTGCGAACCCTCCGATGAGCTCGGCCACATGCACAGCGGCATGGTGGCAAGTTCACGGCGGCGCGGTGCTTCTGTTCCGGCGGTGGCGAGGCGTGGATGCTTAAACCAACTCGGGCTATCTAACCACAGACTAACCAGCTACCCCTAACGCTACTCAGACAAACGCGAGTGACACTAAGAAGCCCAGCGTAACCCTCACCGGCGTTGCGGGTGCCATGCGCTTGCGCGCGGCGGAGTTCCCGTTCCGGCGAACCCTAACCCTAATCGTTTCAACCGACTCTTCGGTGAGCATCTACAACGTCTAGGCTACCATGTACGAGAGCTAGAAGAGAGGGAGAGGCTCTGGATTGGGCTGGTCACGACAACGCAAAGCTCGGCGGAGCTTCGGTCGACAATGGCGCTTGCGGTGTGAAGGACCGGAAAGGGCGACCAGAGGGGGGGGGGTGAATGGGAGCCTCAAATTTCTCTCGAAATATTCGGGCCACTCTTCCCAAAAACAAACCCAACAAGCAAGCTTACTCCACTAGCAAGATCACGACCCTAGAGAGGGTAGATACCTATGGTGATGACCAAGACGTACAGTGGATCTTCCGGAAACCAAAAACTCAAACCGAGACACCGATAGTGTGGCTCTCAAACCCTGGTGAGAAGAGAAGAGAGCTCACCCAAAACTACTTATGAGAACTGGTCTCACAAATGCTTCATCAAGTTCCCTGCGTGATTACGAAACCAACGCAACAAACGGAACTCTATTCGGAGTCCGGACGAGGGAGAAACGGCCAAAACAGCGACGAAGAAAATCCTGAAAACCTTGCTGGAAGGGCGACGGACGCTGACAGAGGGCGACGGACTGAGTCCGACGGGCGACGGACGTTGGTCCGATAGGAGCGTCCGATGCTAAAAAAACAGCCCGAAACAGCCCCGGCGACAGACGATCGCAACAGACGCTGTCGTCAGCACTACATAGCATCTGGCGCCTCCGACGGACCGTCCGACGCCAAACTCTGGAGCGTCCTACGGTCCCGAAATCTGCACAGTGAACCCGAAAATCATTTTCTCTCTGCCAAAACTTCCCAAAACTCAACCAAATGAACCCCAACTGCAACCAAATTTTGTAGGCATGATCCTTGTGCAGTTGGGGAGCTATCCCGAAGAAATCATCACTCAATTTGGAGAGGATAAATGGGAACACTCGGATTTGGGGGAGAAAAGGCAAAACAAAGAACGCCGCAAAGGAAACGCCCGATCTACACACTCATGAGGTTTGAGGAGAATTCCTTCGGTGCAAAGATGCTCCTCACGAATCCGAACAACTTGGTTCAAGTGGATTTTGGAAAGCTACTCTCAATAAAGAGAAATCAACTCGGGAAAAAGAGAGAGCAAAACCAAACACGAAGAACACAAGAAACCGGGGAGACTCGATCAAGTAAACAAAGCCGCCATGGCTTACAGAGGTTAAGGCCTCCGATTCCCACCAAAAGGTTCGCGAGGTCTTACAAAGGTTGGTGAAATCAACCTAGGGCCCTCATGAACTAGAGAGAGGTTAGAGAGAGAGAGGTGGTGCAAATGATTAGGGTTTAAGAGGTGGATGAGGATACCCCTTCATCCTCTATTTAACGAGGCTTTGGCTGTTTCCCAAAGACCCCCCTAGATACAAGACCGAATTACCTAGCCCTAAGACATTGTAATACAAGTCAGTAACTCTTTGCCACTCATTTGAATGGACGGCCCCGCTTCCTGCCGGGAGTTGCCGTCGCCTCGACGCAACCTCCAGGATTCCGCCACGTGCCATCCTCGCTTCCTTGGAAGCTCCGCCTAGGTTTTGGGCTCAACTACCGAACCCCGAGTTTTGAGGCCCAAACTCGAAAACCGTCCTCGGATGGTTTTGAGGCCCAAACCACCAAACCGCTCGACTCGAGCCACTTGTCCTCGCCCGGTTGGACTCCGAGTCCCATGAGCCTCCGCTCGACCCGCTCGTCGACCGTCTTGACTCGGTCGACTCGGTCTACCTCCATGTCTTCTCGCACTTGCCGGTGCCAAGTACTAGCCACCACAGCTAGTCCGCCGGCCCCCATGGTCCCTCAGTCCGAGCCCCGCTTCCGCCCTTCACCGCTCTCAATCCATCGACACGGCAAGCCTCTGCTCGACCTTCTCCATGCCATTAAACACTGTCACTAGGCATAGCACCTGCACACCACAAGCCGTTAGAAAGGCACACATTTGCTTTCGCAAAGGGTTAGAATCAAGCCACTCAAATTGAACCACTCAAGTGTTGGGCAATCACTCATCACAAAACTGAACTACATGTGTACTTACCCACCATGTGTTCGCAATCTCCCCCTTGATGAGTGCATTGTCAACACAAGTGCATTTCAGATTTGAGCCACAAGGTAAAGCTCTCCAAATGACCAAATAGCTGAGGAAGCCAAAACGGGGTCACTTGAGAGAAGCAAAGCGAATCCAAAACTTGGTTCCCAAAGACATGAGCAACGGCTCGACGCAACCAAGCAAAACAAAACTAGCCCTTAAGAAGAGGCAGAAAACGGGCTCAACACCGCTAGCAAAACAAGATACCAATTGAAGCCTACCAAAGCTCAAGAAACCAATTGAAAACACCAAGGGAACTCCAAAGATACCAATTAAAACACTTAACATTCAAGAAGCACTCAAAACCTATTGGAGCAACAAAGAAAGCTAGACCCTCCAGAAGAGGCAAAGGCTCAACACATCTAGCAAAAGCTCCCCCTGGGCAAAAGCACACTCAAGATACAAAATGAGCTCTAAACCAACTTGGACACATCATCATCATCATTTGAGGCCGTCTCATATGTTTCAACGAGATAGGTCCAAATCTCATGAGCGCTCTTCATGTCCATAATCTCACCAAAGATGTTATCTTTCATAGAATGGTAGAGAATCTTAGTAGCTTGGCAATCGAGATGTAGGCACTTCTTTTGTGCTTTTGTTGCATCCTCTCTCTCAATTGCACAAGAGAGTCCCACATGTACGATCCACCACATTTGGGGAGAAATAAACTTAAAATTGCATGTCAACCAATTTCTCCACCGTGCAAAGTGTGTGCCATCAAAAATGTGTGGACACTCAACATCTAGCCCATAAGTCGCCATCCTCTCGGGTCGGTAAAGACCACAAATGAGAGACCAAGCTCTGATACCACTTGTAGGGTCGAGATGGCGGACTAGAGGGGGGTGAATAGTCTTTTCTAAAACATAACCCTCACGGCTAACCGAAACTATTGCGTAATTAAAACTATCGGTCTAGCCAAGACTACACCCCTCTATCTATTACTTTAGCACCTAACAAAGATGTCTATTATGCTAATTAAGGTGCCGAGCTAGGAGGCTCACCTACACAAGTCTCGGTTGCAAGGTCACACAAACCTAAGCAACTAGTACTCTAAGCACAAAGGGAGCTCCTACACATACTAGTAAGCAAAGCACAAAGCACCTAAGCTCACTAGCAATGCTCTCTAGCAAGACTACACAAGTCAACTAGAGAGCTCAACTTACTTAGCTACACAAACTAAGCAATGTGACTAACAAGGCTACACAAGCCAATTAGCCACTCAAGAGCTACTTCTAAGCTACACAAGCTAGAAGGCAACTAGTTAAGCTACACAAGCTAACTAGTTACAAGAGAAACAACTAACCACTAGCACAAGTAAGAATAATTAAATACAAGCTAGTGATTTGGAGAATGCAAACCACCGAGAAGATTTACAAGGTTGACACGGTGATTTTTCTCCCGAGGTTCACTTGGTTGCCACCAAGCTAGTCCCCGATGTGTCAACCACACACTTGGTGATTCGGCGGCTAATAGGCGTTCACAAGCCTAGCCCACTAACTCGGGCGCTGCAAGAATCCACCCACAAGTGAGGGTAGCTCAATGACACGCTCAACTAGAGTTGCTCTTCGCGATCCCCGCGGGGTGAGCACAACACCCCTCTCAAGCTCTTCTCCGGAGCGCCGCACGATCTTCTTGTGCGCTTCGATGGAGCCACAAGCCACCACGCCATCTAGGAGGTGGCAACCTCCAAGAGTAACAAGCACCACCGGCTTGCAACACGATCACCTAGTGCCACACGAAGCTATCTCTCAAAGCGACGCACTAGAGATCACTCACTCGCAATTAGATCACACTATTTTCTTGCACAAGTGTGTTAGAGGGCTCCTTCACCAAGCACACTAGAGGCAACAAATGCCCAAGGTGCTCTACCAGGCCCAAGGGCCGACCAAGGGCTATAAATAGCCACACCATCGAAACTAGCCGTTTTGCCCACTCACTGGGCCTTCCTGCGTACCTCCGGACGCAAGTTCATAGGGGGTCCAGACCATCACGCGTGCGTCCGGACCCTCCTAGCCATTTGAATTCGCCCGTTGGTGCGCTCACTGCGCTCTGCCACATGTCTCCGGACGCTTGCAATAGTGCCGCAACGGACCAACAACCTGCGTCCGGACCTCCACTCCAGAGAGCGCCAGACACCGGATGCGCGTCCGGATCCCTGCGTCCGGAGGGCAAACAGCGTCCGGTTCTTCACTCAGAGTTATTACAGAGAGGGCAAACCTCCGGACGTAGCGTCCGGAGTTCCCAGTCTGGACGACAAACAGCGTCCGGATCTCCTGCTCTCGATCAGGCACAGTAGGGTTTGCTTCCGGACACATCTGCGATGGTCCGGACAAGCAGCACCCTTGCGTCCGGACCTGCGTCCGGAGCTCATACCCGAGCTAAACCGAGCTGCCACTTTTTCCTTGCTTCTCAAGTGCTAACACAAATGTGTTCTTCATCTTGTGCAAGTGTGTTACCATTTTCACAAATATTTTCAAAGCATTTTCACTTGCTTCTCACCACGCCACTCGATCTTAATTCATCGCAAAGTTAGATCGCTCACAGTGGCACTAGATAACCGATATGCAAACAAGTTTGCTCCTCTTGATAGTACGGCTATCTATCCTAAACCCGGTCATAATCTTCTCTACACACCTATGACTGGTGAAATGAAATGCCCTATGGTTATACCTTTGCCGTGCGTATTCCATTCCATCTCCTTCTCCAATGTTAATGCAACACATGCACCAACCTCTTGTCAAATGATATGATCCACTCCATATCATCACATGACCGTTTTGGTTCATCGATCTTGACCTCACTTGCTCTTCACCGTTGCCTTGGTCCATCGGCGCCAAGCATCACCCGCTTGCCCTTCACACTTGCAACCGGTCCATCAAGCCAAGCCTCATCTTGATCTTCTCCACCTTGATCACATGACTCCATGTCATGTTTCATGTGCAATAAGCTCCTTCATCACACAATCGTATGTGAACTAATCTCCTATGTATATATCACTCGAACACATATTAGTTCACCTAAGTTTTCACTCAATTACCAAAATCACATAGGAACTCTCACATACCTTCCGATCAAGAGCATGCAAAAGCTTGATAGCCATCTCATGATCATCATAAGGCAAGTTGGCTCGATTAGCACACATCTTGTTGACGATAGATTCGAAGCGAGTGAACATCCCGTCAACAGATTCGCCGGCCAACTGAGCAAAGTTCTCGTACTCTCTACGGTACGTGTCGACGAGTCTGGACTTGATCTCAAGGTTGCCCTCATGATATCTCAACAGTGTTTGCCAGATCTCTCGTGCCGTAGTGAGACTCGAAACCCGCTCAAACTCTGAAAGAGACAAACAAGAGAAGAGAATACTACGGGCTCTTGCGTTTGATGCATGCTGCGTAACCTGGGCATCGGTGATCCGAGCCTCAAGAACCACGTAGTTCTCATTCTCACAAATCTCTCAAAACTTTGTGTCAAGCCCTTGGAGGTAAGCGGATATGCGCACCTTCCAATAGGCAAAGTTGGTTCCATCAAAGTAAGGAGGTTTACCAGCACCTCGCTCCATGTCGCCTTCGCGGATCAAGAACCGTGTAAGGTGGATTGATCTTTAACCGGCTTTGATACCAATTGAAGGACCGGAAACGGCGACCAGAGGGGGGGGGGTGAATGGGAGCCTCAAATTTCTCTCGAAATATTCGGGCCACTCTTCCCAAAAACAAACCCAACAAGCAAGCTTACTCCACCAGCAAGATCATGACCCTAGAAAGGGTGGATACCTATGGTGATGACCAAGAGGTACAACGGATCTTCCAGAAACCAAAAACTCAAATTGAGACACCGATAGTGTGGCTCTCAAACCCTAGAAAGAAGAGAAGAGAGCTCACCCAAAAATACTTATGAGAACTGGTCTCACAAGTGCTTCATCAAGTTCCCTGCATGATTATGAAACCAACGCAACAAACGGAACTCAATTCGGAGTCTGGACAAGGGAGAAACGGCCAAAACAGCGACGAAGAAAATCCTGAAAACCTTGCTAGAAGGGCGACGGACGCTGGCGACGGATGCTGACAGAGGGCGACGGACTGAGTCCAACGGGCGACGGACGCTGGTCTAACAGGAGCGTCCAACGCTAAAAAAACAGCCCGAAACAGCCCTAGTGATGGACGATCGCAACAGACACTGTCGTCAGCACTACGTAGCGTCTGGCGCCTCCGACCGTCCTACGCTCCCGAAATCTGCACAGTGAACCTGAAAATCGTTTTCTCTCCGCCAAAACTTCCCAAAACTCAACCAAATAAACTCCAACTGCAACCAAATTTTGTAGGCATGATCCTTGTGCAGTTGCAGAGCTATCCCGAAGAAATCATCACTCAATGTGGAGAGGATAAACAGGAACACTCGGATTTGGGGGAGAAAAGGCAAAACGAGGAACGCCGCAAAAAAACGCCCGATCTACGCACTCGTGAGGTTTGAGGAGAATTCCTTCAGTGCAAAGATGCTCCTCACAAATCCAAACAACTTGGTTCAAGTGGATTTTGCAAAGCTACTCTCAACAAAGAGAAATCAGCTCGGGAAAAAGAGTGAGCAAAAGCAAAACGTGAAGAACACAAGCAACCGGGGAGACTCGATCAAGTAAACAAAGCCGCCATTGCTTACAGAGGTTAAGGCCTCCGATTCCCACCAAAAGGTTCGTGAGTTCTTACAAAGGTTGATGAAATCAACCTAGGGCCCTCATGAATTAGAGAGAGGTTGGAGAGAGAGAGGTGGTGCAAATCATTAGGGTTCAAGATGTGCATGAGGATACCCCTTCATCCTCTATTTAACGAGGCTTTGGCTATTTCCCAAAGACCCCCTAGATACAAGACCGAATTACCTAGCCCTAAGACATTGTAATCGAAGTCGGTAACTCTCAGCCACTCGTTTGAATGGACGGGCCCCCTTCCTAGTGGGAGTTGCCGTCGCCTCGACGCAACCTCTAGGATTCCGCCACGTGCCATCCCCGCTTCCTCGGAAGCTCCGCCTAGGTTTTGAGGCCCAAACCCAGGAAGCCCGCCACCGGTAGCTTTGGGCTCAACTACCGAACCCCGAGTTTTGAGGCCCAAACTCGGAATCCGTCCTCGGATTTTTTGAGGCCCAAACCACCAAACCGCTCGACTTGAGCCACCTTGTCCTCGCCCGGTCGGACTCCGAGTCCCATGAGCCTCCGCTCGACCCGCTCGTCCACCGTCTTGACTCTGTCGACTCGGTCTGCCTCCATGTCTTCTCGCACTTGCCGGTGCCAAGTACTAGCCACCATAGCTAGTCCGCCGGCGCCCATGGTCCCTCAGTTTGAGCCCCGCTTCCGCCCTTCACCGCTCTTAGTCCATAGGCACGACAAGCCTCTACTCGACCTTCTCCACGCCATTGACCAATGTCACTATGCATAGCACTTGCAGACCACAAGCCGATAGACAGACACTCATTTTCTTTCGCAAAGGGTTAGAATCAAGTCACTCAAACTGAACCGCTCAAGTGTTGGGCAATCACTCATCACAAAACTAAACTACATGGGTACTTACCCACCATGTGTTCTCACGGTGCTGCGCAGTCTGGCTTACCCGTGCGGTTAGCGCTGAAGCTGAGCGGTGTAGAAGGTGGAGCGGAGCGAGGCGAAGCTGTGGCTGGGTTTTGGCGGCCAATGTGGCGGTGTGCTACGCAGGCGAGCTTGGCGATGGCGCTACTGCAGCAATGGCGCGTGCTCCGCTTTCTTGCGCGAGGCAGAGAGGAGAGGGAGAGAGCGAGGGCGAGTGAGCGTTCGGTCGCGAGGTGGAGTGTGCGGGCGTCTAAGGCGCGGTCGGCATGGGCGTCCCGCCGGTGTACGGCCGCCACGCATCGCAAGATGTCTGAGGCGGTCGGCCGTGACCGGCGCTCAGCTCTGCTCTGCGCGTTCAAAAACGCCAACATGGTAACATTCAAACTGAAACGCATTTAGGACTTAGGCAATTTCAGAAAGCTAAAACAACCCCCAAATCAGCCTTAAGTGACCAATTAGGGTATTTTAGGTTCTGAATCACCTCAAGGCGGTTAAACAAAGTTTGTGCACAATTAAAAACTCCACAACTTTGCTTCAGCCAACTTTTTCATACAAGGTCATTAACAAAGTCATTTTGTTAAATCAAGCAAAAGGGTTCCTAGCGTCAATCATTAAGTTTAAACCCTAGAAGCTCATTTGGACTTGATCATGAACATAAACATGGTTCAATTAACATCCCTAAATATATCTAGGTGATTATTAGTGATCAGAACATCAAGCACATGGTTACACAAGCATAACTTAATTAAGGCTAGTTGTAGGTTAACACATACAACATGAAAACAAGGTGATCACTTATGGTTATCATTTCATATGATCATGGAAATGCATGAATGCATAAATGCTTGTGCTCATGCTCATGAAATGATATGCAAATGCAAGCTTAACACCTAGGGTGTTACAACCCTTCCCCCTTACAAAAATCTCGTCCCAAGATTTGTAAGGCATACCATTTTTCATAGAAAGCAGGGTAGACTTCCTTAAGGTAGTCTTCCCGTTCCCATGTAGAATCTCATTCACTTTGATTGTTCCACATTATCTTGTAAAACTTTATAACTTTGTTTCGAGTTACTCTTTCTTTGGTGTCCATGACTTGGATAGGTTTTTCTTCAAAAGACAAGTCTGACTGCAACTTCAGACCTAAAGGTTCGATATGTTCCTCTGGAACTCTCAAACACTTTTTAAGCTGGGATACATGAAAGACATTGAAGACAACCCTCATCTCTGGTGGTAACAACAGCTTATAGGCTACTCTTCCACTTCTTTCGATGATCCGATATGGTCCCACATATCTTGGAGCAAGATTTATTTTAACTCTAAACCTTTGCACTCCCTTCACAGGGGATA
The DNA here is from genome assembly GCA_022036555.1 of Microstegium vimineum. NCBI lineage: Eukaryota > Viridiplantae > Streptophyta > Magnoliopsida > Poales > Poaceae > Microstegium > Microstegium vimineum. The sequence continues at coordinate 20,240,812 of CM039124.1, read as the reverse complement.
CCTTCAAGTACACATAGTCACCAACTTCGAACTCAAGCGGTCTTCTTCTCTTGTCCGCATAGCTCTTTTGTCTTGACTGTGCTGCGCGCATATGTTCTTGTATCACTCTAACTTTATCTTCAGCCTCTTGCACAAAGTCGATACCGTAGTATCTTCTTTCTCCTGGTTCAACCCAATTGAGAGGTGTTCTACACCTTCTTCCATACAAAGCTTCGAAAGGAGCCATCTTGATACTTTCTTGATAACTATTGTTGTAAGAGAACTCTGTTAACGGTAACCAACTTTCCCAAGATCCTTTTGAAGATATTACACAAGCTCTAAAAAGATCTTCGAGAATCTGGTTAAATCTTTTTGTTTGTCCTGAAGTTTGCAGATGATAAGTTGAACTGCGAACTAGATTGGTTTCGAGTTGCTTATGAAGATGTTCCCAAAAACGAGCAGTGAACTGCGGTCCTCTATCTGACACAATTGTTCTTGGAACACCATGCAAACGAACTATGTGAGTGATGTACATCTCTGCATACTCATATGGTCGGTTAGTGGTGCGAACTGGTATGAAGTGCACTGACTTGGTTAACCGATCTACAATCACCCATATTGAGTCACGACCTTTTTGAGTAAGAGGAAGGCCTGTTATGAAATCCATGCTGATTTCTTCCCATTTCCATCCTGGTACTGACAAAGGTTGTAAGAGTCTAGCGGGTTTCATGTGCACCGCCTTAACCCTACAACATACATCACATCTTCCCACGAATGCGACAATCTCTTTCTTCATCTTTGTCCACCAAAAGCGTTGCTTTCGATCATGATACATCTTGCTACTACCTAGATGTATAGATAGCTTAGAGGAATGTGCTTCCTCTAAGATCCGGTTCCTTAACTCTTTATCTTTAGGCACAACAAGACGATCCTTAAACCATAGGATTCCTTTCTCATCAATCTTGAAACATTGGGAACCCTCGGTTTTCATCTTTCTTTTGATATGGAAAACACCCACATTGGTTTTCTGACCTTCTATGATTTGACTTTTGAAGGACCGAGAACGACGACCAGAGGGGGGGTGAATGGGAGCCTCAAATTTCTCTCGAAATGTTTGGGCCACTCTTCCCAAAAACCAAACCCAGTTAATCGCCGGCAGTGGAGAAAAACTCACCGGAAACCCCAAAACACAGGTTCTCAACCCCTAGGGAAAGAGGCAAGAACCTAGGGAAAACAAGCACAAACAGTAACCGTCGGACCACTTGATCAAGACCACCGGACCATAGCACAAGGTCCGGAGCCTTAGTCCGACGCTTCTGCAGGTGACCGTCGGACTTGACCGACGCCCACTTTTGAAAGTCTGACGCCCACACAGAAACATCACAGGGAGTGCCGAAGCTCTCGACCACTGGTTCGACGCTCACTGTCGAACTATGGGAAGTAGTCCGGTGCTCACTCCAGCCTCTGCGCAAAACAAAACAGCAAGCTCCATAGCTCCGGACTTTGGTCCGACGCTGATCGTCGGACTAACGCACCTGGTCCGACGCCCTTTGCTGCTTGACACGTTAGCTGATCAAGACCACCGGACCACTTGCAATGGTTTGGAGCTCAAGGAAAGTCGTCCGGAGGGTGGTCCGACGCTCTCGAGCAGAAACTTTGAAACCCGCGAAAACAGTTTCCACTCCGCCAAATCTTCCCAAAACCCAATCAAATGATCACCAACCACATCCAAACTTTGTAGGCATGATCCTAGTGCAGTTGGGGAGCTATCCCGAAGAAATCATCGCTCAATTTGGCTTAGAGGAAAGGGAGGATAAGAGATTTGGGGAAAAGCTCAAGAACAAAGAACTTCACAAAGAAAATGCCCGATCTACGCACTCGTGAGGTTTGAGGAGAATTCCTTCGGTGCAAAGAAGCTCATCACAATTACGCACAACTTGGTTCAAACTGATTTGCAAGAGCTACTCCCTACAAAGAGAAATCATCTTGGGAAAAGAGGGATCAAAAGCAAAACACGAGGAACACAAGCAAAACGGGGACACGATCAACAAATCGAAGCCACCATGGCTTACAGAGGTTACGGCCTCTGATTCCTCGCAGCAAAACCAAGTTCTTACAAAGGTTGGTGGAGACAACCTAGGGATCTCATGAACTAGAGAAAGAGAGAGAGGGGGCAAGTGATTAGGTTTCCTCAGAAGCTTCGCCTAGGTTTTGAGGCCCAAACCCATGAAACCTGCCACCTATAGCTTTGGGCTCAACTACCGAACCCTGAGTTTTGTGGCCCAAACTCGGAAACCGACGCGGATGGTTTTGAGGCCCAAACCATCAAACCACTCGACGCAAGCCACCTTGTCTTCGCCTAGTCGGACTCCGAGTCCCCTGAGCCTCCGCTCGACTGGCGCGTCCACCGTCTTGACTTGGTCAACTCGGTCTACCTCCATGTCTTCTCGCACTCGCTAGTGTCAAGTACTAGCCACCATAGCTAGTCCGCCGGCGCCCATGGTCCCTCAGTCCGACCTTCGCTTCCGCCCTTCACCGCTCTCAGTCCATCGGCACGACAAGCCTCTACTCGACCTTCTCCACACCATTTACCACTGTCACGAGGCATAGCACCTGCACACCACAAGCCGATAGACAAGCACATGTTTTCGCTTTCGCAAACGTTAGGTTAAGCCACTCAAACTGAACCGCTCAAGTGTTGGGCAATCACTCATCACAAAACTGAACTACATGGGTACTTATCCACCATGTGTTCGCAATGTCTCCCTTGATGAGTGCATTGTCCACAGAAGTGCATTTCAGATTTGAGCCACAAGGTAAAGCTCTCCAAATGACCAAAAAGCTGAGAAAGCCAAAACAGGGTCACTTGAGAGAAGCAAAGCGATTCCAAAACTTGGTTCCCAAAGACATGGGCAACGGCTCAACGCAACCAAGCAAAACAAAGCTAGCCCTCAAGAAGAGGCACAAAAATGGGCTCAACATTGCTAGCAAGTCCAAGAAACCAATCACAGCTCTCAAAGCTCAGACTACCAAATTAAACACTAGGGGAGCTCAAAAGATACCAATTGAAACCACTTATGTCCCCTAATGCTCGAGAAGCAATCGAAACCTGTCGGAGCCAACAAAGCAAGCTAGACCCTCCAGAAGAGGCAAAGGCTTAACACATATAGCAAAAGCTCCCCCTGGGCAAAAGCACACTCAAGATACCAAATGAGCTCTAAACCAATGAGATGCACTCTTTCTCCCCCTTAGAAGTAGATGGATGAAAATGGAATGAAATGCACATCTCTCCCCCTTGTTGACACATGTAGCTCATCAAACATCAACAACTCAAGATCCGACTACAAATGCCATGAAATGCAAAATGAGTGCAAAAGCTTCATACTTAGAGCTAAGACAATGAATAGATGCTCTAAGTGATGTGATCCTGTGAGAATAAGAAAAGCTCTACGTGCCCAACAAAGAATCAAGTTTAGCTTAAGATCACTTTAGAAGCTATTTTAGAGAGCATTACATGAGTGAGCAAGGAATGGGTACCACCTCCTAGAGACAATTAGACATGGCAAGCAAGATATGATCTATCTCAAAGCAATCTCATGTATAGCAAGTAAAACCATCCCTTAGCAAAGTTTATACAACAAGCCAATGACCCAACTGAATGAATTTTCCAAATTTCAGAGTTTTGCAGCCAATTTTCAGTTTTAGGCACATTTAAGTTGTATGCGAGTGGTTCTCTGCAAAGTGATGCCACTGCTTACCAACCGGGCGAAGTCAAAGGACTTGACACACCGGTTTTGATCATACACGACACCGCTCAATTATCAACCCATATGGGAAGCAGTCTTGAACACACGATGAAGTGCTCACAATGTAGACCCAACTCGATCTTTCCAATTCACAAAACAGAGAGCAATTTCATTTTAGATATTAATCATGGTGCTCAAAGGTAGTGAATGAAACAATGAAGAGCCATAGTTACCAGCTATATACAAGACAACCAAGAAGGATCTTCAAAAGCCTACACATGCTAGTGCCATTTCAGAGGTGACATGGGTAATTAAATTCAGTTTTAAAGCTTTTCTAACTTAGCTCTATTGCATATCATATAGATCAAAAAGAGTCTAAGTTAGGCAACACCATAGACACATAAAGCACCTCAAACAGAGCATAGATTCATTATATTGGCTATAAGTATGAAGCTTAAAATGAACTATGTCACAAATGCAAATGAGATGCACAATGCAATGATACCTACTAACACAAGAAATACACCAATTGAGAAGAAGGACAAATAAACGACAAAAAGAACCAAAAAGAACAAGGAAACACAAAAATTTCCTCCTCTAAAAAGGAAAGCAAACACCCAACTCGCCCCGAAGGCGAGAAAACGCAGCTTGATCCAAAGACTTTGTGAAAATATCCGCAAGCTGGTTTTGGGTCTCGACATGCCGGAGGTCAATGTTGCCCTTCTCGTAATGATCTCGCAAGAAATGAAAGCGGACCTCAATGTGCTTGGTCTTTGAATGAAGCACGGGATTTTTAGCCACACTAATTTGCCTCGTGCTATCACAAAGCAGAGGCAGCTTAGTAAGCTCAAGACCAAAATCTCTCAAAGTGGCAATCATCCAAAGCAACTGAGAGCAACAACTAGCCGCGACAACGTACTCAGCTTCGCACGTCGACTGTGTCACGCTAGATTGCTTGCGAGAACACCAAGAAACCAAAGAAGGCCCAAGAAACTGGCAAGTCCCAAAAGTGGACATCCGATCAAGTCGGCAACCGGCAAAGTCGGCATCAGAATAACCGCAAAGCATAAGAGAGGAAGAGGTGGAAAACTAAAGACGAAATTCGGGAGTGAAGCGCAAGTACCTCATGATGTGTTTCACCGCTTGCTTGTGCGAAGTCCGTGGGGACGCCTGAAAGCGAGCACACCGGTAGACGGTGAACTGAATGTCCGGTCGGGTCACCGTCAGGTACAGAAGCGACCCGATCATGCTTCGGTACTTGGTCTGGTCCACCGCCTCTCCTTCCTCGTCCGCATCCAAGGCAGTAGTAGTTGACATAGGCGTCGAGAGGGGCTTTGCCTCGCCCATGTCAAACTTCTTCAAGATATCCTTTGTGTACTTGCCTTGGTGCACAAACGTCCCTTCTCGGGTTTGCTTTATTTGCAACCCGAGAAAGAAAGTCAACTCTCCCATCATGCTCATCTCAAATTCCCTGCTCATAAGATCTGCAAACTTGGCAAAAAGAGCATGAGAAGAACCACGAAAGATGATATCATCCACGTATATTTGGACAAGGAGAGTGTCTTTGCCTTGCTTGAGGAGAAACAACGTCTTATCTACCGATCCCATTTTAAAGCCCTTAGCAAGCAAAACGGTTTTTAGCCTATCATACCATGCTCTAGGTGCTTGTTTCAAACCATACAAAGCTCTATGAAGTTTAAAAACATGGTTTGGAAACTTGGGATTTTCGAAACCGAGAGGTTGTTTAACATAAACTTCCTCCTCTATGAAGCCGTTTAAGAAAGCACTTTTAACGTCCATTTGAAAAAGTTTAAAACCCTTAGAAGCCGCAAAAGCTAGAAGGATTCTAATGGCTTCTAAATGAGCTATGGGAGCAAAGGTTTACTCATAGTCTATTCCCTCCTTTTGACAAAAGCCTTGAGCTACCAACCTAGCCTTGTTGTGCACGACCACCCCATCTTCACTTTGTTTGTTTTTGAAAACCCATTTGGTACCTATGGGGTGGCAACTAGGTGGTGGAGGAACTAAGACCCAAACGCGGTTTCGCTCAAAGTTTTATAACTCCACATGCATGGCATTAACCCAATACGGATCCATCAAAGCGTGTCCAACATCTCGGGGCTCAAAAGAAGCGACAAAAGCCGAATGAGAAAAGTGAGAGATATAGGACCTGGACCGCGTGACTCGACGGTCAATGTCGCCGATGTTGTTCTCCGGCGGGTGCTACCGCTGGATGTGGCGGGGATCTTGCCTGGACGAAGTGGCCTCCCCCTCGACAGCAGCTGGAGCTCCCTCAGGTGCAACGGGAACCGACTGAGGAAACTGCTCGAACAGACCCCATGAAGAGGAAGTAGTCGGATCGGGACCGTGAGCCGAAATGGATGTCGCAGGGTCGACGGGGACAGCCAGTGGAGTTGGCTCGGGATCACCCCAATCGGCATCATCCTACTCCTCCTCCACAAAGATGCTAGTGTTCACCTCATCATCACCCGTGAGCTCAAAAGCAGTGGAAACACAGGGCATAGTCTCATCGAAGGTAATCTCACAAGTCTCCATCACTCAGTTAGTCTCAAGGTTAAGTGCACGATAAGCACGAGAGTGAGTAGAATAACCAAGAAAGATACCGTCAGAAGACCGTCATTCAAATTTATCCAACTTACCGCCCTTTTTGAGGATGAAGCACCTACACCCAAACACCCGTAGGTGACTTACCTTGGGTGGTCTCCCAAATCGGAACTCATAAGAAGTCTTCTTGAAAGCTCGGAGAAAAATGCGATTGGAAACATAGCATGCAGAACTGAGTGCCGATGCTCATTGAGCATCGTCCTGGCCATCTCAACAAGGGTCTAATTCTTGCGCTCAACAACACCGTTTTGCTAGGGAGTGTGCGGTGAGGAAAACTGGTGGTCGCGACCCAAAGAAGAGCAAAGAGTTGCAAAGTGAGCATTCTTGAATTTTGTGCCATTATCACTGCGGATAGCTCTCATGGCATTCTTAGGTAGCTCATTTTGCAATCTCAAAATCAGATCTCGAACAAGTGGAAAAGCCTCATCCTTACTCTCCAAAAAGAACACCCAAGAGTACCTCGAGTAGTCATCAACGACTACAACAACATACCACTTCCCTCCTTCCGACCTGACCCGAGCTGGACCAACAGTGTCCATGTGTAAGAGCTCGCCGGGTCGAGTGGTCATGATCTCAGTCACAGGAGGATGGGAAGCAGCAACCATCTTGCCATGCCTGCAAGGATGGCAAACCAAATCCTTCTTGAACTTTAGCTTTGGCAATCCTTGGATAAGGTCTATTGAGCTAAGCCTTGCAAGCAAGTCAAAACTCAAATGTCCCAATCTCCTATGCCACTTCCAAAGCTTAGAAGAAGAACCGGCAAGAAGACAATGAGAAGGTCCGGAAGAGATAGAAAAGTCCGCATGAAAAACCTTCCCGAAGGGTAAAATCCGGCAAACAAGCTCACCACGAGAGTCCAAAATCCGAGAGAGATTAGGCTTGAAACTCACTTCAAAACCGTCATCGAGGAGTTGCGAAACCGAAAGAAGGTTAAAATGCAAATTCACAACCAAAGCAACATCCTTGAGGATAAAAGAAGAGTTCACTCGGATGGACCCTCGGGAGACAACTTTACCTTTACTCTTGTCCCCGAATGTAATGTACTCGGTGTGGGGCACGGGGTCAAGGCTGGAGAACCACTTGGCACTTTCGGTCATATAGCGTGAACATTCGGAATCCACAAGCCAAGTCTCCTCTAGTCCTCCTTCCTACATCAATAAAAAGACATAGGTGAGCAAACAGACCAACACTAGGGTTAGTAAACTATGAAGGATACCAGTGTTGTCCCACTTGCCCAAAGAATGGGTTAGGAGAAAAACCAAACATCTCCTGCCCCACAGAGGGATAGAGATCACCACGATGGGGAAAACGTGGTCCGCTAAAGAAGGGTGGAGTAAAGCCACCACCACGAGGCCCGTAGTCGTATGGGTCACGACTGGTACCACCCCGCCGGGCACGACCACCGCGTGGTCTCACCTCCTAAGGCCTAGCACCTTGAGGCATTGTACCTCTAGGCCTAGTAGTGCGCTTCCAAACTTTTGGTTCACGCACCCCAACTCGTGGGTGGTACATGTCCCGATTGTTCAACTCAACCTGCCTCTGATCATCTCTCTTCCTCCTAAAGCAAAACTCAGACAAGTGCCCATCCCGCTCACAATACTCACAATGGTACCTCACCACACTCTTGGTAGGCACTCTCTTGTTGGATTGGCTGGATCTAGCTTTCTTAGGAAGGGGGATCACTAGAGATGTCGGGCGTTGTATCAAGTGGGTTGCGAAGGTGGTTCGGTGTGGCAATCCACACTTGCTTCTGTGGAGTGGTTTTGGGTGGCTCTTCAAACACACCATCTCTCACAGGAAACTCAGAGGGGTTGGTAGGCTTAGGTGGAGTGATCTTGGTAAGCTTGGGAGTTGTGGTGGGTTTCTCATTCTCGCTCAAACCACTGCACTCACCGATCTTACCGAACATGCTATCGTCCTTCCCACCTATAGCAAAGCCTACTCCCGTGCTGCCAGCCCTTTTGCATTGGCTAAGCATCATCCCTAACTGCGGCTCTCGGAAAGACACCTAGCTCAAGATGGACCGAAGGTATGTGTTTTCTTCCTCGGTACGCATCTTGTCGTGTCTGCACGACGCGATCTCAGGCTCCAAAGCCTCAAAGCGATCTGACTCTCTAGTGCTATCTGAGCTGACCTTCTCTAGCACAGCAATCCTAGCATCTCTTTGTGCCAGCTCAGAACGCAAGCCTAAGCAAGACTTGCACGCACCAAGTAAGCTAGGACTAGCCTTCGGCTCACTAACGTCCTCAAGTAGAGTGCCATACTTGTCCTGGAGATTGACAAGACTAGACATGTGGATGGCAAAAGAATCACACTCTACCTCCTCGGTAACCACCACTGACGCCTTAGCAAACTCTAGCTCATGCAGCGTGCTAAGATACTTAGCCTTGAAATCATCCCTCTCGCACGCGACACGCTTGAGCAAAGCATCTTGACTCATCAAGGTGTCGTTCAGAGACTCAATCTCGAGAGAGAGGGACTCGACAATGGCTGGTACCATGGGTGTGTCGGGGTCATAATCGTAGTCGGGGCCATCCTTGCGCTTGCCGACCTTGCCTTCCTCAATCGCCATGGTGCAAAAGCCACCGTGCTTGGCGTCAGTGTAGAAGGATAGGACGTTGAGCTTGTCCTCCATCTTTCCCTTCGACTCATCATCGCTTGAAGAAGCACCTCCGTCGGAGGAGGCATCGATGTCGCTGAGGGAGGCGAGGAAGGCTCAGTGCTTGGCCTTCACCTTGTCGATCACCTTCTTGGAGGACCTTCGGTGGTAGCCTCCCTTGGGCTTGTGCTTGTCCTCGAATGGTGCTCGTGCTTGTCCTTGCGCTTGGTGAAGTCACCCGCAGCTTTCTTGGGGCAATTTGCGATGAAGTGATCTTCATCACCGCAACGGTAGCACCCCTTAGCTGAGCCACCACGCCGACGGTTCAAACGGTTGTTGTGAAACCGTGAGAACTTGGTGATGACCAAAGCCAGCTTATCATCTCTAAGAGCCTCCACTTGATCCTCTGTCATAGAAATCAAAGAAAAAGTGAACAAAGAGTGTGAAGGGTCAGAGGAGGAAGAAGACGTACCGCCGGGGCCAGAAACCAACGCCATAGAGGGTTTCGACGGGTTTTCATGCTTGGCCCGGGTATGGTAGTCAATCTCTGAGGACTTGAGCTTGCTGAACAGCTCGTCCACGGTCAGGGCATCATAGCCCGGTGACTCCTGAATGGCAGCAACCTTCATCTCCCACACCTTCGGATTAAGAGCATGCAAAAGCTTGATAGCCATCTCATAATCATCATAAGGCAAGTTGGCTCGATTAGCACGCATCTTGTTGACGATAGATTGGAAGCGAGTGAACATCCCATCAACAGATTCGCCGGCCAACTGAGCAAAGTTCTCGTACTCTCTACGGTACGTGTCAAAGAGTCTGGACTTGATCTGAGGGTTTCCCTCATGATATCTCAAGAGTGTTTGCCAGATCTCCCGTGCTGTAGTGAGACTTGAAACCCGCTCAAACTCTGGAAGAGACAAACAAGAGAAGAGAATGCTACGGGCTCTTGCGTTTGACGCATGCTCCGAGATTTGGAGGTCGGTGATCCGAGCTCCAAGAACCATGTAGTTCTCATTCTCACAGATCTCCCAAAACTTCGTATCAAGCCCTTGCAGGTAAGCGGACATGCGCACCTTCCTATAGGCAAAGTTGGTTCCATCGAAGTAAGGAGGTTTACCAGCACCTCGCTCCATGTCGCCTTCACAGATCAAGAACCGTGTAAGGTGGAATGATCCTTAACCGGCTCTGATACGAATTGAAGGACCGAGAACGGCGACCAGAGGGGGCTGAATGGGAGCCTCAAATTTCTCTCGAAATGTTCGGGCCACTCTTCCCAAAAACCAAACCGAGTTGCTGGGTGCTCAACCTAGTCCAAAACACAGGTTATCAACCCCTAGGGAAAAGAGGCAAGAACTTAGGCAAAACGGGAGAAAAACAGCAAAGCATAGGAGGCTCCGGACTACCTTGGTCAAGACCACCGGACCAATGGAAGTGGTCCGGTGCCTTTGGTCCGGTGCACAACAAAGCACCACCGCACTAGTCCGGTGCCTCCTTTGAGTAATCCGACGCTTGCCCAGAAAATAGACAGTAAGTGCCGAGGCTCCGTACTACCAGTCCCACACTCACCGTCAGACTATCACACCTGGTTCGACGCTCACTGAGAAACTCCCTCTCCAAAAACAGTAAGCACACAGGCTTCGGACAACCCGTCTGACGCTCACCGTCGGACCAAAAGCTCTGGTCCGACGCTCTGAGTAGTCAGGTGGTTTCCCGGGACTTGACCACCGGACCACTTGCAATGGTCCGGAGCCTAATCAAAGTCATCCGACGCCTGGTCTGGAGCTCACGAATTGAAAAACTGAAGCCCACGAAAATAAACTTCTCTCCGCCAAATATTCCCAAAACTCAACCAAATGATCACCAACTGCAACCAAACTTTGTAGGCATAATCCTTGTACAGTTGAGGAGCTATCCCGAAGAAATCATCGCTAAATTTGGCTTAAAGAAAAGGGAGGAGAAGGGATTTGGGGAAAAGCTCAAGAACGAAGAGCACCGCAAAGAAATTGCCCGATCTACGCACTCGTGAGGTTTGAGAGGAATTCCTTCGGTGCAAAGAAGCTCCTCACGATTGCTAACAACTTGGTTCAAGTCAATTTTGCAAAGCTACTCTCAACAAAGACAAATCATCTCGGGAAAAAGAGAGAGCAAAAGCAAAACGCGAAGAACACAAGCAAAACGGGGACACAATCATGAAATCGAAGCCACCATGGCTTACAGAGGTTACGGCCTCCGATTCCTCGCGACAAACTCAAGTTCTTACAAAGGTTTGTGGAAACAACCTAGGGATCTCATGACCTAGAGAGAGAGAGTGGGGCCAAGTGATTAGGGTTCAATAGATGGGATGAGGGATACCCCCTCACCCCCTACTTATCGGGCTTTGGCTATTTCCCAAAGACCCCCCTAGATACATTGAGTGAACTACCGAGCCTAAGCATTGCAGTCCAAGCTCCGGAAAATATCTCCCGTATTTTGAATGGACGGCCCCGCTTCCTGCCGGGAGTTGCCGTCGCCTCGACGCAACCTCCAGGATTCCGCCACGTGCCATCCCCGCTTCCTCGGAAGCTCCGCCTAGGTTTTGAGGCCCAAACCCAGGAAACCCGCCACCGGTAGCTTTGGGCTCAACTACCGAACCCCGAGTTTTGCGGCCCAAACTCGGAAACCGACGCGGATGGTTTTGAGGCCCAAACCACCAAACCACTCGACGCGAGCCACCTTGTCTTCGCCCGATCGGACTCCGAGTCCCCTGAGCCTCCGCTCGACTCGCGCATCCACCGTCTTGACTGGGTCGACTCGGTCTACCTCCATGTCTTCTCGCACTCGCCGGTGCCAGGTACTAGCCACCATAGCTAGTCTGCCGGTGCCCATGGTCCCTTAGTCCGAGCCCCGCTTCCACCCTTCACCGCTCTTAGTCCACCGCTCTTAGCCTCTACTCGACCTTCTCCACGCCATTGACCACTGTCACTAGGCATAGCACCTGCACACCACAAGCCGATAGACAAGCACACATTTGCTTTCGCAAAGGGTTAGGGTAAGCCACTCAAACTGAAACACTCACCTGTTGGTCAATCACTCATCATAAAAGTTGAATAAACATGAGTACTTATCCACCATGTGTTCGCACACCCACTTGGTGTCAATGATTCTTGCTCCTTTGGGCTTCTGCACTAGTGTACACACTTCGTTCCGGGTGAAGTTGTTCAACTCTTCATGCATGGCGTTCACCCAATCCGGATCTACAAGTGCTTCCTTCACACTAGTAGGCTCGACAAAGGAAACAAAAGAATGATTCTAAACATAAGAAGCAAGTCTAGATCGAGTTGTTACCCCCCTTGATGGACTCCCTATGATGAGTTCTTGTGGATGAGCTTGAAGTGTAGGTGTTGATCTTCTTGCAATTTCTTGAGGAGGTGGATGTGGTGCTTCAACATTTTGAGTTTCCGCCTCGGCTTGATCTTGAGGAGTGAAGGTATCTTCATGTGCTTCCCTCACTTGATCTTCCTCAACTTGAGGCGTGTGGGGTGGAGAAGGCTTTTGATTTGCACCATCTTCTCCTTCTTCCACCTCTTGTGTGTTGATAGCACCAACGGGCATATTCTTCATAGCCTCCCTCAAGGTTTCATCACTTACATCATCAAGATTCTCATGCTCTTCTTGAGAGCCATTAGTTTCATCAAACTCCAAGTCATATGTTTCTTCAACTAAGCTGGTGGCTTTGTTAAATACACAGTATGCCTTGGATTTAAGCGAATAACCAACAAGGAAACCAATGTCACAATGCCTTTGAAACTTCCCCAAGTTTTGGCGCTTCTTGTAGATGTAGACTTTGCATCCAAACACCCAGAAGAATGAGATATCCAGTTTCTTCCCATTCACAAGCTCATAGGGGGTCTTCTTGAGAAGCCTTTGGACAAATAGCCGGTTGGCCGCCTAGCATGCGGTGTTGATTGCTTCAGCCCAAAACTTCTCGGGGGTGTTATACTCATCAAGCATGGATCTAGCAAGTGTGATAAGGGTCCGGTTCTTCCTTTCAACTACACCATTTTGTTGTGGAGTATATGTGGCAGACACTTCATGCTTGATGCCAACTTCATCACAATAGTCCTCAATCTTGGTGTTCACAAACTCGGTGCCATTGTCACTTCTTATCTTCTTGATCTTCACATCAAACTCATTTTGGGCTCTAGTTGCAAACTTCTTGAATATGCCTTGAGTCTCACTCTTGTCTTGAAGAAAGAACACCCAACTGTATCTAGAGTAATCATCAACTACCACCAAGCAAAAGAGATTGCCTCCAAGGCTAGCATAAGTGGTAGGTCCAAATAGATCCATGTGGAGTAGCTCTAGAACTCTTGAGGTAGACATGAAAGCTTTGGTTGGATGGGTGTTGGCCACTTGCTTGCCGGCTTGACATGCACTACACAATTTGTCCTTCTCAAACACCACATCCTTCACACCTGTAACCATCTCCTTCTTAACAAGTTTCTTCAAGGTTGACATTCCCACATGTGCTAATACTCTATGCCATAGCCAACCCAAAGAGCTCGTGGAGAATAGACATGTTTGCAAAGTAGCTTCATTTGAGGTGAAATCCACTAGATAGAGATTGTTGTGCCAAAACCCCTTGAATATCAATGATGAATCTTCAATCTTGGTCACAACTACCTCATTTGGAGTGAAGAGACATTGGAAACCAAGATCGCATAGTTGACCAACCGATAACAAGTTGAAGTTTAGAGATTGCACTCACAAGACATTTGATATTGATTGATCATTGAAGATTGCCACTTTTCCTAGGCCTTTCACTTTGCCCTTTGAATTGTCTACAAATGTAATCTTGTCTTGCCCTTCACAATCTTTCTCAAGTGTGGTGAACATCCGAGAGTCACCGGTCATATGTTGAGTGCAACCACTTTCAATCACCCAATGACTTCCACTGGTCTTATAGTTCACCTACACACAAGCCTCTACTCGACCTTCTCCACGCCATTGACCACTGTCACTAGGCATAGCACCTGCACACCACAAGTCGATAGACATGCACACATTTGCTTTCACAAGAGTTAGTTTAAGCCACTCAAACTGAAACGCTCAAGTGTTGGGCAATCACTCATCACAAAACTGAGCTACATGGGTACTTATCCACCATGTGTTCGCATTTTCCTCTTTTTGTACCTTCTTGTCACCTTTAGCCATGAGGCATAGGTGTGTATAGGATGAGCCCGGAGATGATGGAGGAGGTGGCGGTGGAGTAGAAGATCCAATCACCAAAGCGGCCACCTTCTCATCTTCACTCTCATCGTTGGATGAGTCACTTGTGTCTTCAATGTCGGTGAGCCAATCACCAACAATGTAGGCCTTGCCATCCTTCTTCTTCTTGAATGGCTTGTCATCCTTCTTCTCATCATCACTTGACTCATCTTTGTTGCTCTTGTTGTACTTGAACTTGTTGTTGAATTTCTTGTTCTTGTACTTGTCTTTCTTTTCTTCGGGGCAAGTATGAGCCAAGTGTCCAAGCTTGCCACAATTGTAGAAATCCATCTTGGAGAAGGGCTTCCTTGAAGAGCTTGTGAAGAATTTCTTCTTATTTGAGTCAAACTTGACTCCATTATTGTTTAGCCTCTTCAACATCTTGGTGGTCTTCTTCACCATGAGGGCAATGTTATCATCATATTCTCCATCACTTGCGCTCTCATACACAAATTACATCTTGCACTTCTCCGAAGAGGATGCCTTGAGAGCCAAGTCCTTCTTCTCCTCCTTCTCTTTTTCTTTCTTCTTGGAGGAGGATGAAGAGCCACCATCACCAATCTTCATGTACATCTCATGAGAATTTATCTTGCCCAAGACTTGTGTTGGTGTAGCGGTGGAGAGGTTCCCTTGGTGAAGAACCGTGACGATGTGGCCATACTTGTCAATTGGCAAGACACAAAGAATCTTGCACACCACATCGGCCGGTGCCATTTGGTTGAGGCCAAGCCCATTCAATTCTTCTACAAAAATGTTAAGACATGAGTACATCTCATTTGCATTTTCATTACCAAGCATAGTAAAAGAATTGAGCTTTGCCATGACCAAGTGATAGCGTTCCTCACGCTCACTCTTTGTGCCTTCGTGAAGAGCACAAATAGTGGTCTACAACTCAAATGCGTCTTTGGCATTATGCACTCGGTTGAAGACATCCTTGCAAATGCCACGAAAAAGTATGTTCTTTGCCTTGACATTGTGCTTCTCAATGTAAGGGTCCTCCGCAAAGTCAGAACCCCCTTTGTGGTGGCCTTGAGCACACCAACGTCCACGGCCTCTAGATAGGCATCCATACGAACTTTTCAATAAGGAAAGTCATCTCCATCAAACATGGGAGGTGGTCCATCCCCATGGGACATCTTGCTCTAGGCAGTAAAGCCTAATTTAGAGCAAACCTTGCTCGATACCAATTGAAAGGATCAAGATGCCCAAGAGGGGGGGGGGTGAATTGGGGTTATTTCAAATTTCTAAAGCAATATGAAATCCTAGCAATGCCAATCACCCCCTAGTGCCTACCGATTGTGTGTCCTAGCTAGAAAGCGGTAGCAATTAAATGAAATTAAGGACGATGCGGAAAGTAATGCAATATGAAAGAGCTAGGGATAGAAAGTTTGACACAACAATGTTTTGCCAAGGTATCGAGGAGTCGACACTCCCCCCTAGTCCTCGTTGGAGCACCCGCGCAAGGGTATTGCTCCCCCTCTACCCGTGCAAGGGTAGAGTGCTCTCTACGGGCTGGTTCTTCGCCACTCCGGCTCGGTGAACCACCCACAACCGATCACAAGTCGATGGAGAAGGGACGCCAACAATCTTCCAGCGATCACCTTCCTCCCAAGCACCACCGGACCAGCTAGGTGATGTCAATCACCAAGAGTAACAAGCCTTGATCTTCACTTGACTCACTCAAGCTTCACAACTAGAGTTGATGCACACTTGGTCTCTTGGATGAACTAGAGGAGAGGATGGATGGATTTGTGAATCACTCTCTCTCTCTAGGGCTCTTGCTCTCTTCCCAACCTTCTCAAGCAACTCAGCAAACGAAATGAGAAAAGGCAATGTGGGAGAGAAAGGGTGGGGCTATAAATAGCCCACACACAAAACTGCCTTGGGGCTGAAAAACTGTTCGTTTTTAAGTTGGCGATGGACGCTTCGTCACTTGCCCCAACAGCTAGTTTCTATTCACGTCAGCAGGCGATGGACGCTCCATCGCTTGGTGACGGACGCTGAGCCTCAGCGTCCGGCGCCAACTGGCTGCTCTCGGGTTGCTGGGAAAATATTCCTAGACGCTCGCGAGCGTCCGACACCCATGCGACAAACACGTTCATCGCAAACTGGACGTCTCTGGAGCTCACTGGGTCGGCGATAGACTCTCGGATGTGCATACGTCAGCGTCCGACGCCTTAGACTTCAGCGTCCGACGCCCACAGAAGCTGTCTCTCTCAACTTCGGTTTTCGTCGCGATGAATATGGAAGTTATTCTAAGATATCTTACGGTCACCATAGGCTTGCTTGGAGCTAAGGAAGTCAAGTGTGCACCACACCTAACTCATGAAGCTCTCCTAAGTCAAGCTACTAGTCTCAACCCCTCTTAATAGTACGGTCAAAGATCAAATAGAAGCCTTATCTATTTCTAAGTGCCCTTCATCTCCTTATGGCACTTAGCCTATTATTCTAGGGTCTTCGTCAAATCTCTTTGAAATCCGAAACGATATCCATCTTGGGGGCAAAGTGTTAACCATTGATGCCCATTCATGTTGATCACTATGGCTAAGCTACACATAGCCTCTACAAAACACACATTAGCCATAATAATCGCTAATTGCCGTTAATCGCCGAAACCAATAGGGCCATGATTCTTCACAACTCGTCTGTCATCTCCACCGCCGTCGCTCCGCCGGATCCACCGCACTTTCATCCTCTAGATCCACTACGAGGTCCATCTCTCCCTCCCACGCCACAGTCATCGCTCCCTCCTTTATTCAGATTCACCGCCACCTCGACCGCGCTTTCCACCGCTAGATCCACCGCCACCTTCTTCGCTCCTAACTCCACAAGATCCACCTCCACCTTCTCCGCTCCTTCCTCTGCTAGATCCGCCGCTCACTCCACCACTAGATCCAGGGCGCGGCGATGGACGGCTTCAACGGCGATGGACACCAAGACGACTTCTACAACGGCGATGACGCTACCTTGGGGAACCACTCCTCGTACATCTACATTGGCGACACCAGGGACTTCCTCTCCCAGCCATCAGCGTTCACCGCATCTGGTGGGTACCTCCCGAGGACCTCGGCGCCGTATGGTGGTTCGGCGGCGCGTACCCTCTCCTACTCCAGCCTGGGCTTCAACGGGCTAGACCTCAACGATGTGGAAGCGTGGCCCGGTATGCATGCCTATCAGGGCAGGTTTCGTTCTAAGGAAGAAGAAGAAGGATTTGGCAGCATGGAGCCCCCCTCCTATGCGCGTGCCTCCCTGTTCGACCCTGAGTCCCCTCGGACTGCACGTTGGGCGTGACAGTGGCGGCGGATCTGGAAGAATCCCATCGTGCGGTGCTTCTGCAAGTGTCCATGGAGGGCATGGTTGTCGTGGAGGTCACTTCCCTTCGACGCTTCTTCAAGACATGCCTGAAGCCGAGTCATCTCGCGGCTCTAGGGTCCGCGGTACACGTAGTCGTGGCGCGTCATCAGCGGCAGCTGCAGACAACTTCACACCAAGCGAGGACGTCCCTCCCCCACAAGTACCGGTAAGTTTCATTCCCAATAATAGTAGTAGTAATTCCATTCATGTATGTGCTTTTGTGTTCAGTTAGGTTGTATACCACATGTATGTGCTTATGAGTACTGTTAACACCATATTTTGGTTCGGCCAGATGGGCCCCTAGCAGGCCTTCAGAGGAGACATTCAAGATGGACCCGAAAGATCGACTAAGGAAATAAGAGATCATGGAGAGATCTTTCGGCTGATTTCAACAGTACGCACACAGCGATCTCGGCGATGGAGTGGATTGAGGCCCAATTCATGTTCTGTTTCCTTAATATTAGGACTTGCGTGATAGCCGATTAGGGTACATGCTATGGTCTATAAATAGCAAGTCCTAGGGAATGAGAAGGACATCCAATCAATCAAATACACAACTAGTACTTAGTTTCCGGCCTCCGACCACCCCAAGTAGGAGTAGAGTAGATTTTGGTGAACCTTCGATGGATTGAGCTGCATTGATTAGATCGACCTCGTTTTTATGGTTGTATTGTGTAACTCGTGTAAGGTCGGTATGAGCTAGTTATCGGTTTGAATCTATTGTTCATGGGGCTACATTGCTTCAATCTCACATGAATCGTGGTTTCAAGCTAGTTATTGGCTCTATTAGATTGGCGATCTAATAGATTCATTAAGTTTTCGATATTGTCTGTTATGGTTTGTTCAATCTATTGCTACAATATCATGCCCAATCTCATCTGATGGATTGGCCTGCGCTTTATTTTCTATCTATATCGATTGTCTCTAATACATCTTCTTTTATACTTAGAGAGGTGATAGATTATCACACTCGTTTTTAAGAACAAAAACAAGTGCATAAAAGGCTCATGTGCACCCCAGGAATAGTCGCACACATGAGTTGACAAATTTTAAATTTTACCATCACAGTGCTTATTACATAGCGAATAAATATCCATTACATAGTCTGAAACAAATAACTTTAACTAAACAAAGATAACTGCGGAAGCTCCAAAGGGACTGGTTGACTGGTTGACTCCAAGTCTAGTACTCATTGCGGTAATCATCAACCCAATCTTCATCTGTGGTGTTTGAATGCAAGGGTGAGCACATACGTACTCAAATAATATAACACGGGGTTCATGAAGCTCAAAAGGATATCCATGGTTCATAGCGGTGAGCACTTTAGGTAGATCAAATTTATATTAATATCAATAATTGCCAAGGTAATTTGCATAAGCTCAAATATCCATGATCATAAAGTAAATGACAATGATACAATAAATAAATAACACTTGCATAAGCCACATAGAAATAAGAACCCAATAATTCTGTGAGTTTTCCGAGCCGCTTGTGTCCGTGAGCACGACTATCATGATAGTTTTTAACTCTGATCAGAGGTGTACAACTTTACCCACGAGTTGTGATTGCCCATTTGCCCGGGTTTGCAACTCCCAAAACACTGCCAAGGTGAGCGGGCAAGGTACACTATGAAGCCTTTCAAGGGTTCGTCTAACAAGTTAGGGCCGCAAGGTTCGTGGCAGGGGGATGTAGAGCCAACCTATCTACGGTCACACTCCTTCGCGGCTATGCCCATAGATTAGGAACCACACTATACCCATCTTGACACGCTCCTATTTGCGCCATAAAGGTAACCACTGAACAAGCTAGAAAAGGTCCCCATACTAAGCTAAAGCCAGAGCCATATACCCCTCGTTGTTGTACTGTATATCCCAGATTTTGCCGACAGATAAGCTCCTATAATCAAATGTTGCTAAAAAGCGAGTTTTATCGTTATTGCATATAGTCATTAATAAATTAAGATCATGTACATCTGGTATGAGCACTAGCAATACTAATCATATGTGGTGGCACAAATTGTAGGCAACAAGGTATCAGGATATCAATCTCTAGGATCATACAATGGCAACAAGGAATCATGCATATGAATTATATTATTCATGAATAGGACAACAAGGATAATCCCATGTTATACTTGCCTTCTTCAAGAAACTGTTGCTGATCCTGCTGGTCTTGTCCGGCTCTTCAACGGGTTGCTCAATGTCTATACCGATCAACAACCAACACCATTCAACCAACGACAATCATACACGAAGCAAACAAGGCTATGATTAGAATAGTACACCAACAGTAATAAAATAAGATGAAAAGTTTATAAAACTAATCTACACATTGCTACGTTTCGTTCATGAAAAATGGAGCTAAAACGTTGAAGTTGTGAATTAAACAGGTTTTCCCTATGGAAAGATATTAAATTAAATCTAATCACGAAATTACACTTTTTCAAAAGTAACCCACAGTGGTATTAACATAAAGAGAATTTTATTACGAACCTAACGCAATTTGAATGGATGAAAACGGATTTAAAATGAGCAAGATATAGGGTTTTGAATTCCAATGGCAAATCTGTAAATATGATTTTCCATTTATTTTTAGTTAAAACGAAATCAGAAAGGTAAATACGTTTCCCAAAAGGAGAAAGCGCATTCAGGCTTTGCGCCAAGGGACGGCGGGTTGAGAGGGGAAAATTTCCAGGGTCTCTTTAGCAAGATTTCCCGCGAAGGGGTATTTTCTAATCTGGGCCATCGATCTGAGATCGGACGGCTTAGAAAGAAAGGGGAAGGGACAGAGGGTCCGGCCGGCGCACAGAGAGGCCGGCACGGCAGATCGCCATGATCTCCGGCGAGGAGCTCGGCGACGCAAGTGGATACGGCGCTACGGTCCACCAAAACACGAACCAAAGGTACCGGGAGAATGAGGAAGGAAGGGCGAGTTCACCAGAGGACTTGGCGCGGGCGGTGGAGGAGCAGGGACGACTGGCGACGCGACGGAGTGGGTGCAGACTCCCTGCGAGCGATGGAGAGTCGAGGTGAACACACAGAGGCAAAATTGAGCATGGGGTAGGGATTACGGAGTCCCAAACCTTGCCTCGGAGGAAGAGAACGGCCCGCAGGGGCGACAGAGGCGTTTGGTGACGCGTCGAGGCGGCTCCCGATCCACTGTGTACGTCGGCAAGGTGGTGAGAGTCACGACCTATGCAATTGAATGGAGGGGAGGGCTCGCAAGGTCCCGTATCATGTTCCGAAGGGAGAAGAGGCCCTGCGGTTGACTGCAGAGCTCGGGAGGATGCTAATGGCGGCGTCGAGGCTTCGAGCTCGCGATGGCGGCTCTGCTAGCTCGGTTGCGAGGCGTAGGTGCCGATTAGATGGGAACCGGGGACGGGAAAGTGTGTGGGACTGCTTATATGGGTGCTGGGTTGATCAAACAAGCAAGAAATCCCGAGGAATCGGGTTCGGTTGGGATTGGGATGAGGAGTTCGAGTCTGTTCGAACTCGGCGAGGGGGAAGGGGAGGTGGAGGATGACGTGTGGGCCCGCATGGTCAGCTGCACAAGGTGAAGAAGGAAGGGGGAGTGCGGGCTCCCGCTCTGGGCCTTTGGCCGAGCTGGCCCAAGAAGGGGGAAGGAGGGAGCTGCCGTGCAGTTGGGCCAATGGGCCAAAAGGAGAACAAAGGAGGGAGAGAGCAAGGCCTGCGGCCAAAAGAGGAATGGGCCAGAAAGAGAGAAAAAGAGAGAGAAGAAAAGAAAAAGGCTTTTCAATTTCCAGAACCTGATTTTTCAAAAGGATTTCCAAATACATTTTGAAAAACGAATTTGAATACTTTTCAAAACCAAAACCACTCAAACCAAGACATCAAATGCTTCAGCATGAATGCTCACTCATGTTCCTATATGACAATTTTTAATTTACCAAAACATTTAGAGCTTAATTATATTCAATGCATAGCAGGAAAACATAATTAAATCAATTTTATACTATTTCAAAAACATGCAAATTTTGGAGTGTTACATAGATCTAAGATCATATCGGCTAATCTGTTGGTTTTGATTGTCACATGTTGTGGGTTCAAGACATGTATTCGGTTGTTAGATTGGTTTGAGTGTGGTTGGATCTGGTTCAACATACGTGGTACAGCTGTATCTAC
The DNA here is from genome assembly GCA_022036555.1 of Microstegium vimineum. Classification (NCBI taxonomy): domain Eukaryota; kingdom Viridiplantae; phylum Streptophyta; class Magnoliopsida; order Poales; family Poaceae; genus Microstegium; species Microstegium vimineum. Next base: position 20,219,120 of record CM039124.1, on the reverse strand, counting down.
ATGTGTGTTGGGTTATGTCTGTCCAGACATAGATCCGTCCAAAGCTGGATGTATGGATCTAGTTCAAGCTTCATGGATCCCATATCGGCTAACATAGTCGATCTAGTTATGCTTCAATCATACGATGCATGTACTTTGTTGTCTCAATCTATTAGATCTATTAAATATACTAGATGTGGCTTTGTCTATTTACTTTTATGGCTGCATGGAAACACTCCAATGCTAGTAAATCAGTCAGATTATCGGGTTAATTGTCATTATGGCTGCATGGGAACACACCTCTGTTGATGGTTAATCTTTATCTGGTATGCTTGGTAGATTTGGTAGTTTGATGAAGATAATGCTACATGTGTCACATCTCTACCTTATTCTCATCATATAATCGGCTAATCATGCACTTTATGTTTGAAATCCTATGACAGCCGTTTGTATACCATTATTATGTTTCACACTATCCGGAGTTGACTCTTTAGTCAATATCCTATATTCATCGGCTATATGAGAGCCACACACTCATGGAACTGTTTGGAAACAATCGGCAGGTTTCATAATTTGATGTTTCATCTCCTTATCAATTGCAGATCAAATTGACTGGCACGCCTGGAATCGATCATCGAAGTGGCCTAAGCTGCTTTAGAGGTTTAGGAGATCAAGATCTGCTACTGCACGATCTCCGCATGCCTTACGCAGTGCTGACGCTAAAGCCCCATTTTTGGCGTCAACACATTCTGGCACGCTCGGTGGGACCACAATTGTCAAACATGGACAAAGGCAAAGCTAGAGTCTCACACCCAACCCACCAAGGAAGAATTTTAGGAAATCCTGTGAAGGATGGAGAGACAAAGGGCACTGCTCATCTTGGATGGGATAATCGATCCACCTGGCGCCGAGTACCTGCCTGCTGCTCAGGCCATGTGGAGGCGTCAGAACGAAGAAGACAACGGGAAGAAACCGCTAACAGAGCATTCCAGAGCTGTAGAGCCGATCGACGTGCATGAAAATTGCTCGTTCTTCGCATACTGCCCTGACAAGAATCTGGAGTTGCCTACCAGGGATAATTGTCCCGGGTGCAATGAACGATTTGAGAAATACAAAAGGCTCCATGCTGACGACCAATTCACTCGAGGACAAGTGGAATAAAAGGAAAGGAATCGGCGTGTCATCGAAGATGGTGTTCGTGGTTGGCCCAGTACTGAGGCTGTCAGCATAGACCGTGCTTGGTCTCGACAAGGCCTGCCTAACAAGCACCAAGCATCTCAAAGTCCTAGAAGGCTAACCAAGACCCAGAAGAGGAGAGTTCGACATCAGAGGGCTGACAGACGGCGACGCGAGGCAACAGGTCGTGCAGCTAGCTTCTTCCTTCCTAGGGGCTAGGGCTGACAAGAATCTGGAGAGAGCGAAGGTGGCTCCATAAGCGACGGAGTGGAAGATCAAGTCCCAGATGCGCATTGACATGTGAGCAAGACGCTCCTCTAGGGTTGAGTGTTGTTGGTCCTTAAGTACCAATTTTAACCCTCAACTAAACAAGGAAAAGGGTCTAAATGAAACCAATAGCTAGAATTAGGGTTATACTAACATAATTCCACTAGTTTTGGTGAATGTCTGTTTCTGCATGGGGTTATCAGGAAATACCATGGAAAGGCCCACATGTCATGTTTACATAGAGATAATTATCAACCGCACAATTTTCTATGCTCTAGAGGGTTCCAGAAGACACGAGAACGAACGGGAGGTGAAACGGGCCCAGAGCTAGGGCGCCCGCCCTGCCTCTGCAACCAATCAGGCTCTGCTTCGTGGATCGTGCTCCACCACCTTTGAGGATGAATCTAAACCCTTCATATAGGTCGGTTTGATCCAATGACCCACGTTCATTTGAGGAGGCTATATAAGCAAGGCCCCTGCCCCCCCTGAGGATCATCTCATCTCATTATTCTTCTCTAGAGCAAAAGCTAGGGTTTCAATTATAGAGAAGGAGAGAGGTCCCTCTAGTTGTCCAGATCTAGTTTTTCTAGTTCTAGTTCATCTAGTTATAATTAGAGGCGAGAGAGAGGAGAGAGCTAGGAGGACCTGGATCTATCGGATCTTCCTCAACATTGTACCTTTGCAGCATCTGGTTCTGAGCAATCACAAGGCTCTTCATTTATTTTTTCTAAGTATCTTATTTCAGTTCTTACTTTATTCTATTTACGGGATCTCCGCTCGTATTGAGTGCTCTAGTCTTCATATGGGATTAGAGTAGTAAGAGATAGTGTAGACGTGGTGTCTAGACTAGAGTTTACCTGAGTTTGCGCCCAATCCTACGGATAGTTGTGGTAGCCCCAGGGGTGACAGCTCTGTAAGTCCTTTGTAGTCCACCACGTTCGGGTTGGTATTTTCGTAGAGCTTTTGGCAGCCTCCCCCCAACTACCTTTTTCCAAGTCTTGTCGAGAGTCAGGAAGGTACTGTTGCTCCAAAGTAAGTAGAGTATTGTGGGCCTTTCATTAGATAAACCTCTTAGAAAACTCTAAAATCTCTCTACCCATTTATCTTATCTATCCTTGGATGTTCTTAGTTCTTCTCTAGTTCACTTCGCGTTCCCCGTGGAAATCGATACCCTTGGAATACTCACGGATGAAAGCTACAACGGTATTCGTGCGCTTGCAGATTTATTTGTGTGCGTTAAGAAATACAACGGTAGCTGGACTAGTTTCGAACCGAGTTCATCCGTTTACCTTTTTCCTTTTTCCTTTTTACCATCTTTCTCACCTTACCACTTTCACCTTACCACATTCATAAATATTTTACTCCAAAGGGCGACTTGTTGGAGACTCCACCTTCTTCACCCCTCATTCTTATAAATGGCTATGAGCTTCACCCGCTTGTATAGCCATGGTTTGGGAGCAATCTTTCTCTAGCCTTGGTTTAGTTTTAAATCCAGTTGAAAATATGAATCATCCAAGTATAAAGGAGGCCCCAAACAAGACCAATTTGAGAGTTAGCAATCCAAGTGGAATTTTGAACATCCATCTAGATTTAACCATAGAGATTGGAGAGGAAGATGATATCTATGAGCATGAAATCTATTCCTTAATAATCTCTTTAAATCCATGCTCATATGAGATATCTCCCATACCCATTGGTCTCTTTATTACCACACATGACATCTTCAACACCCTCACACTTTCTGTTTACAAATACTTGAAAAGGGTGGTTGTTGATGCATATGTTTATCATAAATATTGCAGCTCTCATTGTATTAAATCTTGAGATAGGTAATAGTAGGGAAACCGTTTCACTAAAAACACATTTTAAAAGGTTTCCCAAGGACAAGTTTAGTGTCATAAAACAAGCACCTCTCAGATCCTAACATAAGTGTTCACCTTTATTGTAACACCCTAGGTGTTAAGCTTGCATTAGCATATCATTTCATGTTAATGGAACCATGTTTAGGGATGCTAATGGAACCATGTTTATGTTAATCATCAAGTCCAATTAGGCTTCTAGGTTTTAAGATTTAATGATTGACCCTAGGAACCCTTTTTCTTGATTAAACAAATTGACCTTGTTAATGGCTTTGTTTGACAAAGTTGGTTTAAGAAAAGTTGTAGATTTTATAATTCTGAACAAACTTTGTTTAACCACCTTGAGGTGATTTGGGTTCTAAAATGCCCTAATTGGCCAATTAAGGCTGATTTGGGGGCTGTTTTAGTTCTCTGAATTTGCCTAAGTCCTAAGTGGCTTTCTGTTTGAATGATGCCCTGTTTGAATGCTTGTAGTTTGAAATCCAAACCGTTTCAGTTCAAACAAATTGCACCAAAGTTGGAGTTCAACTATAGCTCTACAAAAGTGTGGATTTGGTTGAAGCTAAGATGCAAGGATTAGGGAGTTAATCGCGTGGCAAGATCCACCGTCAGTCGGCCTGATCGCTCGTTTGAACAGGGGAGGCAGAGCGCCGCTCGGTCGGTGGCCGACCGCGTCAGGCATCGCGCGCCGCGTGGCAGCCCTACACCGGCGTTTGGCCCGCGCCGACTGCGCCTCAGACGCCCGAACACTCCACCTCGCGACAGAACGCGCACTCGCCCTCGCTCTCTCCCTCTCCTCTATGCTTTCCTCAAGAACGCGGAACAGCCGCGCCATTGCCGAGCAGCGCCGTCGCCGAGCTCGCCTGCGCTGCACACCGCCGCATTGGCCGCCAAAGCGCAGCCATAGCTTTGCCTTGCTCCGCTCCACCCTTTGCACCGCTCAGTTTCCACGCTAACCCAGCAGGTGAGCCAGACCGTGCAGAGCAGCGGCGCCATTGACGACCTAAGCCCCGCCGAGCTTTGCGCCGCCGTGGCCAGCCCAATCCAACACCTCTCCCTCTCATCTAGCTCTTACGCGGTAGCCTAGAGGTTGTAGATGCTCACCGAGGAGTCGGTTGAACCTCACCGCCGTCGAAGGACCGAGGGTCGAGCACCTCCAGTCCAGTCGGTTCTGTGGAGAAGAAGTTGACCAGTGGGTCCCATGTGTCATAGGCTTTAAGTGTTTCTCTGTTTTGTCTTTTTCAGTTTTGTTTGCTAAATTTGGAAATTCATAACTAATTCTAGAAAAATTCTAAAAATGTAAAACCAGTTCTGTTAGCTTTGTTATGTTTTTCTCTATGCATGAAAAATGTTAAGTACCATGTTTTATATGTGTTTTCTGTTGTTAGTGTGAACACCAAAGTGGTAGCTAAATATGTAATCTGTCCTGTATAATTTTATCATAATTTTTGGATAGATAGTTAAAGGCTTTATAACTATTTTAGGTTTTAGCTAAATGTTGTTAAGTAGCTGAAACCTGTTTCCTTTTTAGATTTGTTTAAGCTTTTTATGTTTAGTTTTAGCAGTGGCTACAATTGGCTTTGTTGTAGTTAACATGTTAATCTATTTTTTTTCAACCAAAGAAGAATTATATTATATGAAACCGGGGTACATCAATACGTTACAAGCACTTTGCAATACGAAATAGTACCCACGTGCAAACACATGGTGGATAAGTACCCATGAATTTTCAGCTTTGATGATGAGTAATTGACAACCACATGAGTGTTTCAGTTTGAGTGGCTTACCCTAACCCCTTGCGAAAGCAAGTCTGTGCTTGTCTATCGGCTTGTGGTGTGCAGGTGCTATGCCTAGTGACAGTGGTCAATGGCGTGGAGAAGGTTGAGTAGAGGCTTGCCGTGCCGATGGACTGAGAGCGGTGAAGGGCAGAAGCGGGGCTCGGACCGAGGGACCATGGGCGCCGGCGGACTAGCTGTGGTGGCTAGTACTTGGCACCGGCGGAGTGCGAGAAGACATGGAGGTAGACCGAGTCGGCCGAGTCAAGACTGTGGACGCACGAGTCGAGTGGAGGCTCAGGGGACTCGTAGTCTGACAAGGCGAACACAAGGTGGATCGCATCGAGTGGTTTGGTGGTTTGGGCCTAAAAACCATCCGCGTCGGTTTCCGAGTTTGGACGGCAAAACTCGGGGTTTGGTAGTTGAGCCCAAAGCTACCGGTGGCGGGTTTCCTGGGTTTGGGCCTCAAAACCTAGGCGGGTCTTCTGAGGAAGCGGGGATGGCACGTGGCGGAATCTTGGAGGTTGCGTCGAGGCGACGGCAACTCCCGGCAGGAAGCGGGGTCGTCCATTCAAAATGCGGGAGATATTTTCCGAAGCTTGGACTGCAATGCTTAGGCTAGGTAGTTCACTCAATGTATCTAGGGGGTCTTTGGGAAATAGCCAAAGCCCTGTTAAATAGGAGATGAAGGGGTATCCTCATTCGATCTCTTGAACCCTAATCACTTGACCCCACTCTCTCTCTCTCTAGTTAATGAGATCCCTAGGTTGTTTCCACCAACCTTTGTAAGGACATGGATTTGTTGCGAGGAATCGGAGGATGTAACCTCCATAAGCCATGGTGGCTTCGATTTCTTCATTGTGTCCTCGTCTTGCTTGTGTTCTTCGTGTTTTGCTTTTGCTCCCTCTTTTTCCCGAGATGGTTTCTCTTTGTAGGGAGTAGTTCATGCAAATCCATTTGAATCAAGTTGTTAGTATTCGTGAGGATCTTCTTTGCACCGAAGGAATTCTCCTCCAACCTCACGAGTGCGTAGATCGGGCGTTTTCTCTGTGATGTTCTTTGTTTTGCCCTCTTCTCCCCAAATCCGAGTGTTCCCTTTTATCCTCTCCAAATTGAGCGATGATTTATTCGGGACAGCACCCCAACTACACTAGGATCATGCCTACAAAGTTTGGTTGCAGATGGTGATCGTTTGGTTGAGTTTTGGGAAGATTTAGTGGAGAGAAATCCGTTTTCACAGAGAACAGTTTCCTGTTCGTGAGCGTCGGACCACTTCCCCTCTAAGCTCCAAACCATAGCGAGTGGTCCGGTGGTCTTGACCTTTCCCGTGTCAAGCAGCAAGGGGCGTCGGACCACCCTTCGGACCTCCCGACTTTTGAGCTCCGGAACTTTGACGAGTGGTCCGGTGGCTCTACTGAGAAAATCTACCACGCATCGGACCACTCGCCTTAGTCCGACGGGGTAGTCCGATGGTTGAGTCCGGAGGTCGGCTGCTTACTGTGTTGATTGGGGAAGAGGTAGTAGTGAGCACTGGACCACCCTCCTTGGTCCGGAGGTGGCTTTGCACTAGTCCGGAGCCTCTGGTCCAGAGCTAGGGTGCTCCCTGCATTGGTTTGTCACAGTGGGTGAAGGCGTCGGACCTGAGCTCCGGACTACTCTCCATAGTCCGGTGACTCTGTCCAAACTGGTCCGGAGCCTCTGTTGGTTGTTGTTTTCCTCCGTTTCTGTTACAGTGTGTTTCTCCGGGTTCGTGGCTAGCTCCGCTGTGTTCCTAGGACATCTCCTAGAAAATCCACACACTTGTGGGCCGTGAGCCTAGTTCTTTCTTTGGGTCGTGCTTGGGACAAGGGTCAAGATCTTCTGAAAGGAATTTTTATTTGGCTCCCATTCACCACCCCTCTGGTCACCATTTTCGGTCCTTCAATTGGTATCAGAGCCGGTTAAGGATCATTCCACCTTACACAGTTCTTGATCCACGAAGGCGACATGGAGCAAGGTGCTGGCAAACCTCCGTTCTTCGATGGAACAAACTTCGCCTATTGGAAGGTGCGCATGTCCGCTTACCTCCAAGGGCTTGATAAGAAGTATTGGGAGATTTGTGAGAGTGCTGACCATGTGGTTCTTGGTGCTCGGATTAATGAGCTGCAAATCACGCAACATGCGTCGAACGCAAGAGCTCGTAGCATCCTCTTCTCAAGTTTGTCTCTTCCTGAGTTTGAGGGAGTTTCGAGTCTCACTACAACACGAGAGATCTGGCAAACACTTGTGCGATATCATTAGGGCAATACTCAGATCAAGTCCAGACTCTTTGACACGTACCATAGGGAGTACGAGAACTTTGTTCAGTTGGGCGGCGAATCTGTTGACGGGATGTTCACTCGCTTCCAATCTATCGTCAACAAGATGCGTGCTAATCGAGCCAACTTGCCTTGTGATGATCATGAGATGGCTATCAAGCTTTTGCATGCTCTTGATCAAAAGGTATGGGAGATGAAGGTGGCTGCCATCTAGGAGTCACCAGGCTATGATGCCCTGACCGTGGACGAGCTATTTAGCAAGCTAAAGTCCTCGGAGATTGACTACCAGACCCGGGCGAAGCTTGAAAACCCGTCGAAACCATCTATGGCGTTGGTTTCTAGCCCCGGCGGTACGTCTTCTTCCTCCTCTGACCCTTCACACTCTTTTTTTGCTTTGTCTTTGATTTCTGTGACAGAGGATCAAGTGGAGGCTCTTGGAGATGATGAGTTGGCTTTGGTCATCACCAAGTTCTCCCGGTTTCACAACAACCGTTTGAAGTGTCGGCGTGTGGCTCTGCCAAGGGGTGCTACCGTTGCGGTGATGAGGATCACTTCATCGCAAACTGCCCCAAGAAAACTGCGGGTGACTTCACCAAGCGCAAGGACAAGCGCGAGCACCACTTCGAGGACAAGCACAAGCCCAAGGGTGGCTACCACCGAAGATCCTCCAAGAAGGTGTTCAACAAGGTGAAGTCCAAGCACCGAGCCTTCCTCGCCTCCCTCATCGACATCGATGCGTCCTCCGACGGAGGTGCTTCTTCAAGCGATGATGAGTCGAAGGGAAAGGTTGAGGACAAGCTCAACGACCTCTACTTGAGGAGGATAGTGAGCTGAAGGCTAGGCCTTGCTTACTTGGTGCGTGCAAGTCTTGCTTAGGCTTGCGTTCTGAGCTAGCACAGAAGGATGCTAAGATTGCTGTGCTAGAGAAGGTCAGCTCAGATAGCACTAGAGAGTTGGATCGCTTTGAGGCTATGGAGCTTGAGATCGCATCGTGCAGACACAACAAGATGCGTACCGAGGAAGAAAACACATACCTTCGGTCCATCTTGAGCTTGGTGTTTGCTGAGAGCCGCAGTTGGGGATGATGCTTAGCCAATGCAAAAGGGCTGGCAGCACAGGAGTAGGCTTTGCTATAGGTGGGAAGGACGATAGCATGTTCGGTAAGATCGGTGAGTGCAGTGGTTTGAGCGAGAGTGAGAAACCCACCACAACTCCCAAGCTTACCAAGATAACTCCACCTAAGCCTACCAACCCCTCTGAGTTTCCTGTGAGAGATGGTGTGTTTGAAGAGCCACCTAAAACCACTCCATAGAAGCAAGTGTGGATTTCCAAACCGAACCACCTTCGCAACCCACTTGACACAATGTCCGACATATCTAGTGATCCCCTTCCTAAGAAAGCTAGAGCCACCCAACCCAACAAGAGAGTTCCTACCAAGACTGTGGTGAGGTACCATTGTGAGTGAGATGGGCATTTGGTTGAGTTTTCCTATAGGAGGAAGAGAGATGATCGGAGGCAGTTTGAGTTGAACAACCGGGACATGTACCACCCACGAGTTGGGGTGCGTGAACCGGAAGTTCAGAGGCGCACTTCTAGGCCAAGAGGTACAATGGCTCAAGGTGCTAGGTCTCAGGAGGCGAGACCACGTGGTTGTCGTGCCTGGCGTGGTACCGATCGTGACCCATACGACTACGGGCCTCGTGGCGGTAGCTTTACTCCACCTTTCTTTAGCGGACCACGTTTTCTCTATCGTGGTGATCGCTATCCCTCTGTGGGGCAGGAGATGTTTGGTTTTTCTCCTAACCCATTTTTTGTGCAAATGGGACAACACTGGTATCCTTCACAGTTTACTAACCCCAGTGTTGCACCGTTTGCTCACACTATGTCTTTTTGTTGATGTAGGAAGGAGGACTGGAGGAGACTTGGCTTGTGGATTCCGGATGCTCACGCCATATGACCGGAAGTGCCAAGTGGTTCTCCAGCCTCGACCCCGTGCACCACACCGAGTATATCACATTCAGGGACAAGAGTAAAGGTAAGGTTGTCTCCCGAGGGTCGATCCGAGTGAACTCTTCTTTTGTCCTCAAGGATGTTGCTTTGCTTGCGAATTTGCATTTCAACCTTCTTTCGGTTTCGCAAATCCTTGAAGACGATTTTGAAGTGAGTTTTAAGCCTAATCTCTCTCGGATTTTGGACTCTCGTGGTGAGTTTGTTTGCCAGATTTTACCCTTCAGGAAGGTTTTTCATGCGGATTTTTCTATCTCTTCTGGACCTTCTCGTTGTCTTCTTGCTGGTTGTTCTTCCGAGCTTTGGAAGTGGCATAGGAGATTGGGACATTTGAGTTTTGACTTGCTTTCAAGGCTTAGCTCAATGGACCTTATCCAAGGATTGCCAAAGTTGAAGTTTGAGAAGGATTTGGTTTGCCATCTATGCAGGCATGGCAAAATGGTTGCCGCTTCCCATCCTCCTGTGACTGAGATCATGACCACTCAACCCGGCGAGCTCTTACACATGGATACAGTTGGTCCAGCTCGGGTCAGGTCGGAAGGAGAGAAGTGGTATGTTGTTGTAGTCGTGGATGACTACTCGAGGTACTCTTGGGTGTTCTTTTTGGAGAGTAAGGATGATGCTTTTCCACTTGTTCGAGATCTGATTTTGAGATTGCAAAATGAGCTACCTAAGAATGCCATGAGAGCTATCCGTAGTGACAATGGCACAGAATTCAAGAATGCTCACTTTGCAACTCTTTGTTCTTCATTGGGTCTCGATCACCAGTTTTCCTCACCTCGCATTCCTTAGCAGAACGGTGTTGTTGAGCGCAAGAATCGGACCCCTGTTGGGATGGCCAGGACGATGCTCAATGAGCATAGGACTCCTAGGTGGTATTGGGCCGAAGCACTCAGTTCGGTTTGCTATGTTTCCAATCGCATTTTTCTCCGAGCTTTCAAAAAGAAGACCTCTTATGAGCTGCGATTTGGGAGACCACCCAAGGTAAGTCACCTACGGGTGTTTGGGTGCAGGTGCTTCATCCTCAAGAAGGGCGGTAAGTTGGACAAATTTAAATCACGGTCTTCCGACGGTATCTTTCTTGGTTATTCTACTCACTCTGGTGCTTATCGTGCACTTAACCTTGAGACTAACCGAGTGATGGAGACTTGTGAGATTACCTTCGATGAGACTATGCCCTGTGTTTCCATTGCTTTTGAGCTTGCAGGTGATGATGAGGTGAACACTAGCATATTTGTGGAGGAGGAGCAGGACGATGCCGATTGGGGTGATCCCGAGCCGACTCCACGGGTTGCCCCCGTCGACCCTGCGACGTCTACTTTGGCTCACGGTCCCGATCCGACTACTTCCTCTACATGGGGGCGGTTCGAGCAGCTTCCTCAGTTGGTGCCCGTTGCACCTGAGGGAGCTCCAGCTGCTATCGAGGGGGAGGCCACTTCGTCCAGGCAGGCTCCCCGCCACATCCAGCGGCAGCACCCGCCGGAGAACATCATCGACTGTTGACATCGTTTTTGGACGTGTCAATATGATCTGATCGACAAAGAGGTGGTCATTGCTTTTTATCGGCATCGAAATGCTACTAGTCAACCACTGATGGAAACAAAGGAGGTTGCTTATGATGAAAAGCATCAGAGGAAGAAGAAGGTTGCATGCCGATAGGAAGGTTGCCGATCTGAATATGCTAATGGATGCAGGATGACGGGACTGATGTTAGCAAATGGTGCTGATGGCATTAGGGATAGGTGGTAAATGGAAATAGATCTGCCGATGGAAAGTGTTATCGCAAAGAAAATAGATAAGGAAACTGGTGATTTTATTATATTAGTGATAAGGAAACCAGTATTATTATATTAGTTTGAGTCCGACTCTTGCACGAGTCATTTATTTCCTTAAAAGTAGGGGTTTTGTTTAGGTATGAGTCGTGTCTATGTATAACTCCTCCTTACCGGGGTATAAATATGTACTAGGGTCGGCGTGGAATATATACAATCAATAAAATACATCTATTATTTTCATCTACTTTTCTAGCAAATTTACTTTCATCGTACTAGTTCTAGTTTATCTACGAGTTCTTAAGAAGTCTCGACGGGTTGCATCTACACGATCTCCGTCAACATCGCGAGTTCCATGTTTTGAGCAATCTGAGCCTGCTTGCCATCCGGGCGCATCACCGTCGTCTCGTTCATCGTTGTTCTAGTTATCGTCCTTGTCGATTAACTGGTCAAATCAACTGGCACACCTTGGATATCGAATTTGGGCATAAGCCCGAGGTGTTTGCAGATCCGACGCTTTTTGTGTCAACACCTCTTTTGGCACACCCGGTGGGACTCTAGATACATCTTTGATCACGATCATGGGTGATTCTACTGATGTCAATCCGAAGAACGTCATTGAGGTCTCTGAAGGAGATCTGAAAGATGATCAAAAGCAGATCATGGAGAAGGCTATGGATGAGTACAAGCAGTTGTATCTGAAATCCTTCAGCCTAAGCAGGAGCGGCGAAGCTATCCAGAAGCACGATCCGTCGTTGCCACGGCAGGTCACTTTCGATGCCAATCCTGGTAAATGACAAGAGATGGTTAATTCTACATTAAATCAAGCATTAATTAGTCACTCTACTGTCTTGTCCAATACTGTATACAATGATGTTATGCAATCTTTCGAAGAAGGACAGGCACCTCATTATGTTGGTCCAGCGTATCATCAACCTGGATCAGCATCTACTGTGACTCCATCGGCGGTCCCAGCGGCATCTTCCCAACCTGCGAAGCCGTCTGCCGGTGAGGTTACTCCAAGATCAAGCCCTGTAAGCGTTGTTCGGTTGAATACAGATCCAATAGCATCGGAGATGTCAGGACCCGTGATCCAGAGTCAACCAGTTCCTGCTAGCTAGTGGGGATATGGTATGCCTCCAAATTCATCTGCTGATGCTAAGTTTATCCAGGGTGACAATGCAGCAGGGAAGGCCCCTGTAGAATCGGCAATATCAGCACAGCCGATGAGTCCGGCGATACATTATGCTATGTCTTTTCCAAACGTGCAGTTGCCACCAGAGAATCTTCAGATGATGGTACCCAAGGTGCCTTACGGGCAACCATCGGCAAATGCTTTGCCAATGCAACAAGATAGGGCAGTTGCAAACTATCCCATGGTGATGGCAAATCCTCACACTGGGGTGTCAATGCACCAAGGAGGTCAATTTGCTGATTATTCCAGAATACAAGAGCAACAGGCTCCGGGTGGCTATCAATTATCGGTAAGTCATATGCCGATGATCTGTAATCCTAGATGGACTGGTTAGGCATCAATGCAGCAGCAGATGGTGCAGCCTGGACATCAAATAGTAGGGGCGCAGCAATACCATTATCCGGTGAGTGCTCAAAATGAGACATCGGTGTATCGACCGATGGTACCTCAATATACCCCAGTTGGTGTCCAAGGATATACATCGGTAAATCAGCTGATGCATAATATTCAGCAAGGTGGTACTGTGCCCGCGTCAATCAGACTAGCTTACCTACCACAGAGGCAAGAGGGAGTGTATCAACCAGTCCAACCAATGACTATCCAGCCAGTGCATCGGCAGGATCAAGATGCATACTGGGCCGATAAGATAGCCGAAGTGATGAAAGAATAGTTCGATATTAAGTCTAAGGTCAATACGTACTCTTATCGGATGCCATACCCTCAGGCATATGATTTGATTCCTCTCCCAAATCGGTACAAGGTGCCGGATTTCACAAAGTTTTCTGGCCAAGATGATACATCGACGATGGAGCACATCAATCGCTTCATTATCCAATGTGGAGAGGAAGCTAGTAGAGATGAGCTAAGGGTGAGATTGTTCTCGTCATCATTGTCTAGATCGGCATTTACCTAGTTCATTTCACTACCTCCGAATTCCATAATCACCTAGGCTGATCTAGAGAAGCAGTTCCACAAATACTTCTTTTCTGGCGTACATGAGAAGAGGATTACCGATTTGGTAAAGTTAAAGTAGCGAAATGATGAATCGGTAGAAAGCTTCGTCTAAAGGCTCCGGGATAAAGAATAAGTGCTATAGCTTGGTGCTTGATGATCGGCAATTGGCAGATTTGGCATTCTAGGGATTACTGCCGCACATTAAGGACAAGTATGCCTCTCAAGACCTCGAAAGCATGAGCCATCTTATGCAGAGAGTTGCCGATCAAGAAGTTAAAGCTTTCGAACCTAGGAAAACTTGTGGTAAGAAGGTGTCCTTCGCTGAGCAAGAAGACTCAGAATCAGATGAAGGGACGGATATTGGTGTTGCTGAATGGGTAAAAGATAAGAAGCCGATATCTTGTCCGTTTGGTCAGAAGGAAGCTGAAAGGTTCACTTTTGATACAACTAAGGCCGATAGGATATTTGATCTGTTGATTCAAGAAGGGCGGATAAAGCTGGCGCCTAATCAAGTGATTCCATCGGCTGAAGAGCTTAGAAGGATGAGGTACTGTAAGTGGCATGATGCAACCTCACACATTACCAATGATTGCAAAGTCTTTAGGCAACAATTGCAGTCAGAAATTGGGTCTGGACGAATTAAGTTTGAAAATTCTAAAACCCAGAAGCCGATGAAGATTGACCACAACACCGTTTCCAAATAATATGGTGGAAGCTAGTGGAAAGGTTAAAGTGTTAACATCGGAAGCTGCCAAGAAGAATGCATCCGTAGATCCTAAACATCAAATAGTTGTGTATGATGTGAAGGGAAAAAGAGTTGCCGATGATAGGAAGGGCAGGAGAGTTGCTGATGAAGGCGATAGCGCCGAGAGCTCTCATGGAAATGAATCATATGGCATTGTAATCACGCACAGGCGACCGCGACAGGAATATCGGCGCTCGCACGAAAAGCAATATCGGCAGCAGGAGGAAGAAAGGAGCCGAGAGTGGCGTCGACATAAAGATCATTGGAATTGTCCTTTCTTCGTTCATTGTTGGGAATAAGGCATCAAGCTACCCACTGCCGATAATTGCCCCGAGTGCAACAGGTACTATCCTTCCGATCGATCGGGAAAGAGATCCTTTTCGGATGATCGAGAAGCAAGCTATGACAGGCCGATCAGGAAGAAGGAGTCGGTGCATGATCGGCTTGGGGGCAAACTCAGCGTACATGACAGGGTCGGCAAGCGTGTTCGTCAAGAAAAGCTTGAAGAGGTGGCTGATGCAAGGGTGCCCGATGATGACATATTCTCTAGAGATCCAAATATAAGGAGTGATGCAAGCCGGCACGGTGAAAGACAGTACCAGCTTGTTTGGAAGACTAAGTTTCCTCAATGGTGTCCCAAAGGCCTAACGAAGACTCAGCGGAGGAGGGTCCAACGGGAACGCCAGAGCGATCTGTGTTACAATGAGAATGCTTCAAGAGAGGAATCTCCAGTTTGGCAGTGGAGGCCGAAACACAAGAGTGGGCATTCATTGGAAGAAGTCAATATGGTTGTTATGTTGCCGATGGAATTTATGGCACCTGCTGATGCTGAAGAGGAAGCTGCTGAGATGGCACAGTTAGTTCTGGACCCGATGACAGTCGTTTTTGAAAAGCCTGCCGATGATGAAAGGTAGCATTTGAGAGCTTTGTTTGTCAAAGGCAAAGTTGATGGGCAACCAGTATCAAAGATGTTGG
This sequence comes from Microstegium vimineum, assembly GCA_022036555.1. Classification (NCBI taxonomy): domain Eukaryota; kingdom Viridiplantae; phylum Streptophyta; class Magnoliopsida; order Poales; family Poaceae; genus Microstegium; species Microstegium vimineum. Next base: position 20,204,119 of record CM039124.1, on the reverse strand, counting down.
TCGATGGTGGAGCGTCAATCAATATAATGTCGTATGTCATGTTCAGAAAGCTTGCAAAAGGTGACCAAGACTTAGTCAAAACGGACATGAAGCTGAAAGATTTTAAGGCAATGTGTCACCAGCTATGGGGGCAGTATGTGTCGAGTTGACCATCGGCAGCAAAACTTTGCCGACAACGTTTTTCGTGATCAGTGGCAAGGGCACCTATAACTTGCTCTTGGGGAGAGATTGGATCCATGCTAATTGCTGCGCTCCTTCCATGATGCACCAAAGCCTAGTGCAATGGGTTGGAGACAGGATCGAGGTCGTTCGAAGTGAAGCCTCATCGATTGTTGCATTGGCAGAATCAGAGACCTATGAACAGACCAAATGCATATCAGGTGAAGCATGGGATACTGAATTCCTCAAAGTTGCCGATTACCAGATCATACCGATCCAAACAGTCGGTTATGAAGAAGAGTTTTAATGGATCAGTTTGCCGATGATGGAAAACTTGGGCAGGGGTTTACATCAGCCGATGATTTATTAGAGATAGATATCGGCGATGGTAGCAAGCCTAGGCCAGCTTTTATTAGTGCTGAGTTAGATTCCCAATGGAAGCAACAATTGAGTGATTTATTAAAATAATATAAAGATTGTTTTGCTTGGGATTATACAGAGATGCCTGGTTTAGACCGATCAATAGTTGAACATCGGTTACCTATCAAGTCAGGTTTTCAACCACATCGGCAGCCAACACGTCGGTGCAATCCTACTGTGTTACCCGATATTAAAGCTGAAATTACAAAGTTAATCGAAGCTGGATTTATTCGGCAATGCCGATATGCCGAATGGATTTCTAATGTGGTTCCTGTATATAAGAAGAATGGAAAACTTCGTGTTTGTATTGATTTCAGGAATCTCAATAAAGCTACGCCAATGGACGACTATTCAATGCCCGTTGCCGACCTACTAGTTGATGCTTCTGCTGGACATAAGATTAACAGTTTTATGGATGGTAATGCTGGATATAATCAGATATTCATGGTTGAAGAAGATATATCCAAGACTACTTTTAGGTGTCCAGGACACGTCGGTTTGTTTGAGTGGGTCGTAATGACTTTTGGTTTAAGGAACGTCGGTGCTACTTATCAGAGAGCGATGAATTTTATTTTTCATAAGTACATCAGCACGTTAGTTGATATATATATTGACGATGTGGAGGTTAAGTCCGGAGACTTTAAGAAGCATCTTACCGATCTGCGAAAGATTCTGGATTGCACAAGGGAGCATGAGCTAAATATGAATCCGAATAAGTGTGTGTTTGGCGTATCGGCATGTCAATTCCTAGGGTTCATGGTACATCAAAGAGGTATAGAGATCGGTACAAAATCCATTGACACGATTAACAAGGTGGTTGCTCCTACAAACAAGACTGAGTTGCAGTCTTTGATCGGCAAGATTAATTTTATTAGGAGATTTATATCTAATTTTTCTGGAAAGATTAAATCTTTTAGCCCATTGCTAAAGCTGAAGGCCGGTCAGACATTTGTGTGGAGAGAGGAGTAGCAATCGGCCTTGGAAGAAATTAAGAGGTATCTGGTGAATCCTCTAGTTTTGATTCCACCTCAACATGGGAAACCTTTCAGATTATATTTGTCTGCCGATGACGGCGTTATCGGATCAGCCTTGATTCAAGAGTTTGAAGGGAAGGAACGTGTAATTTATTATTTGAGTAGAAGGCTGGTGGATGCTGAAACCAGGTATTCGGCCATTGAAAAATTGTGTTTGTGTCTGTACTTCTCTTGCACCAAATTAAGGCATTTTTTGCTGTCGGCCGAGTGTACTGTTATATGCAAATATGATGTAGTTAAGTACATGCTGTCGATGCCGATATTGAGTGGGAGGATCGGCAAATGGATTATGGTGCTGTCAGAATTTGATCGGAGGTATGAATCAACTAAGGCAGTTAAAGGGCACGTAATGGCTGATTTTGTTACCCAACATTGTGGCACGGTGAATTCAGTAGAAATTGCTCCTTGGACTTTGTTCTTCGATGGTTCCACGTGTAAGGAGGGAGCATGTATCGGTGTTATCTTAGTTTCACCACGAGGACAGAAGTATGAGATCTCATTGTCGATTGTTGCTAGTTCAACAAACAATCAGGCTAAGTACCAGGCGTTGCTGAAAGGGTTGGAATTACTTAGGGAAGTGCGTGCCGATGCCGTTGAAATCTTTGGTGACTCTATGTTAGTAATCAATCAATTGATTGGAACATATGAATGTCGGAGTGATATTTTAATTGCATATCATAAGAAGTGTTTGCAATTATTAAAGGAATTTAAAGAATACCGTCTTGAGCACGTTCCCAGGTTGCATAGTGAAGAAGCCAATCAGTTAGCACAACACGCTTCGGGATATCAGCCGATTCAAGAAGTAATGACATCAGTAATGACTGCCAATGATTGGAGAAGAGAGATTGCCGATTACTTGAAAGATCCGTCTAGAAAAGTTGAAAGACGGTTGAGGTTTCAGGCTACCAAGTATGTGCTACTTGAAGATGAATTGTACTATCATACGATTGATGGAGTTTTGCTCAGATGCCTCTGTGGAAAGGAATCAAAAAGGTTGATGGGTGAAATTCATGAAGGAGTATGTGGGGCGCATCAATCGGCATTCAAAATGAAATGGATGATCAGACAAAATGGATATTATTGACCGATGATTCTTGAGGATTGTTTTAAATACTTCAAAGGGTGTCAAGATTGTCAGAAGTTTGGTAATGTTCAGAGAGCACCCACATCGGCAATGAATCCTGTTATCAAATCGTGGTCATTTAGGGGATGGGCCATTGATCTCATTGGTCAAATTTATCCACCATCGAGTAAAGGACATAAATTCATACTTGTCGCTACCGATTATTTCACGAAGTGGGTTGAAGCTATCCCATTGAAGAAGGTGACGTCGGCAAGTATGATAGATTTTGTGAAAGAACATATTGTTTACCGATTTGGTATTCCTCAAACTATTACAACCGATCAAGGAACCATGTTCACGTCAGGGGAGTTTGATGAATTTGCTGCCGGTATGGGGTTTAAGGTTTTGAACTCGTCTCCTTATTATGCTCAAGCTAATGGTCAGGCCGAAGCAACCAATAAGGGAGTTATTAAGCTTATCAAGTGCAAAATTGAAGAGAACCCTAGGAGGTGTCATACAGTACTGAATGAAGCTTTATGGGCATATCGGATGGCATGTCATGGTACTACCAAGGTTTCTCCATATCAGCTGGTATACGGACACGATGTTGTCTTGCCTTGGGAAATTAAAACTGGTTCTAGGTGATTGTTTTCCCAAGACTAATTAATAGCCAATGAGTATGATATCCTCATGAAAGATGAGTTAGAGGATCTAGCGGGTCATCGTCTAAGAGCTCTAATCAATATCGAAAAGAATAAGAAAAGGGTTGCCAGATGATATAACAAGAAGGTGAAGGTAAAAGAATTTGCCGATGGTGATTTAGTGTGGAAACTAATTTTACCGATTGGAACTAAGAGTTCAAAATTTGGAAAGTGGTCCCCTAATTGGGAAGGTCCTTTTCGGATAAATCAGTCTGTTCCTGGCAACGCTTATATTTTGGAAACCGTCGAAGGAGTTGCATTTTCCAGAGCAATCAATGGCAAATATTTCAAGAAATATTATCCTAGTATCTGGGTAGATGCATAGAGTAATACAGATATAAATACCGATGACGGAGTCATTGTACAAAACATCGGTAAAAAGGGTGTTAACGTTATATTACATGAGGATCAGTCATCAGGTTTGCGTGCAATAAATTACAGCAGGGTTTGAATAGATGAAATCGCAAGAAAGCGAACTTGGTCAGCTTCCTCTATCTCCCTGGCATCATCATCGGTAGTACCCTTGATTGGTTTGATTTTCCTCCATAGCAGAAGAGCTTCACGAGCATCGACATCCCTCTCTTGTTGCAAGGCTTTGGTAGTGGCAGGGAGTTGGAGTTTCTTCTGGTTGGCCGAGTCTAAAGCTTCATCTACTCTCTTCAGCTCGACTAGCAGTTCTTCTTTTTGTGTCGATAGACGAGCGATCTCGTGTTCATGTTCGATGCTAGAGGCTTCTAGACAACCAATGTATTTATGCTTTTTGTCTGCGGTTTGCTTGAACTTGAGTATTTCTTCTTCAAGTTTTGCTTGAGTAGCTCTATCGGCAATATGGTGTGAGGCCTTTTGGTATTGCAGTTGCCGACTCTTAAGGAATGCTGCTTGGAAGAGTACTTCTTCAATATCGGTAGGCAGTTGGTTTTGGATTTCTCCGAAAGCTACCCTTACTGCGCTGGAGTTTTGGACCAGTTGAGATGTATTTTGTTGCAGTAAAAGTAGCAGTGCTTCAAGTTTGGATTTCACTTCTGCCGATATGACAGTTGAAGCTTGAGCAGAACTTTCTTCTTCGTCGGCATCATCTGGAATGTTGATAGCGAAGGAAAATAAACTGTTGGGAGAGTCTTGGGCCTGAAAAGAAAAGGGATTAAAATTTGTCAGTTGAGAACTTGTGTCTTGCAAGATTTGTGATGGATAGTTGGTGTACCAGCTTTAGAGTAGTTTCTCGCCTCAGGCTTGACAGAGTGGCTGGCATAGCTGCGTCAGGAAGATCAGCAATAGTTGCCGATGAACTTGCCTCGGTAGGATGAACAGTTGATGCTGGTGCTAGTGCTGATGCCGATGTTGTTTCTATTGTTGCAGCTAGCCCTTGCGGCGATGGTGCTGTCCCTTGGTTAGGAATCTCAGCCTGTGATTGCTCTGAGATGGGCGCCGATGCTAGCTCTGGTGTTGGTACATTGGAAGGAGACCGAGGAGAAGCTGCCGGTGATATGACTGGAGTTAATGGCCTCGGACGTCTTTGTCGAGGATCGGCACTTGAGGAGCCTTGGCGCTTAGATTTTTGCACTTGGGGGCATCGGCAGAACGAGTTGGAGAAGCTCGTACATTCGGAACAGCTGCCGATGAATTCGTTGGCTACAAAAGAAAGCGTGTTGTGCAAGTTGAAAATTAAGTGAGCATCACCGATGAGAGTTTGTAATCGGCATAAGTAAGATAAAGATTGTTACCTCGAAAGCTTGCGTCAGGACAGCGGCAGTGGCCGATGGAGTAGCAGCAACCCCAGTCTATTTTGGCTTGGTTTTGAAGGTGACTTTGGGCGCCTTTCCATACATGAGGAAGGCCAATGAAGGAGCTTTGCTGCCGATTGCCGATGTAGGATTTAGCGGACGTAAGTGGAAGGTTCTACCACTTATACTTTTTCTTGGAATAGGGTCATCAGCCTGTTAGTAGAAAATCAGTTACCAGTGCATTTAAAGGGGTGCGAACACATGGTGGATAAGTACCCATGTTTGTTCAACTTTGATGATGAGTGATTGACCAACACGTGAGTGTTTCAGTTTGAGTGGCTTACCCTAACCCTTTGCGAAAGCAAATGTGTGCCTGTCTATCGGCTTGTGGTGTGCAGGTGCTATGCCTAGTGACAGTGGTCAATGGCGTGGAGAAGGTCGAGTAGAGGCTTGCCGTGCCAATGGACTGAGAGCGGTGAAGGGAGGAAGCGGGGCTCGGACTGAGGGACCATGGGCGCCGGCGGACTAGCTGTGGTGGCTAGTACTTGGCACCATCGAGTGCGAGAAGACATGGAGGTAGACCGAGTTGACCAAGTCAAGATAGTGGACACGTGAGTCAAGCGGAGGCTCAGGGGACTCGGAGTCCGACCAGGCGAAGACAAGGTGGCTCGCGTCGAGTGGCTTGGTGGTTTGGGTCTCAAAACCATCCGCGTCGGTTTCCGAGTTTGGGCCGCAAAACTCGAGGTTCGGTAGTTGAGCCCAAAGCTACCGGTGGCGGGTTTCCTGGGTTTGGGCCTCAAAACCTAGGCGGAGCTTCCGAGGAAGCGGGGATGGCACGTGGCGGAATCCTGGAGGTTGCATCGAGGCGACGACAACTCCCAGCAGGAAGCGGGGCCGTCCATTCAAAACGAGGAAGATATTTTCCGGTGCTTGTACGGTAATGCTTAGGCTAGGTAGTTCACTCGTGTATCTAGGGGGGTCTTTGGGAAATAGCCAAAGCCCCGTTAAATAGAGGATGAAGGGGTATCCTCATCCTCATCTCTTGCATTACTCTTTCTCTCACCTATTCCTAGGTTTTCCCTTCCCTAGCTTCTTCTTGCTTGAGATCCACCGAGTCACCGGTGTAAGAACTTGTGATTGTTGCGAGGAATCGGAGGCCGTAACCTACGTAAGCCATGGTGGCTTCGCTTTTGTGATCGTGTCCCTCGTTTTGCTTGTGTTCTTCGCGTTTTGCTTTTGCTTCCTCTTTTTCCCGAGATGATTTCTCTTTGTAGGGAGTAGCTCTTGCAAATCCGTTTGAACCAAGTTCTTGGTACTCGTGAGGAGCATCTTTGCACTGAAGGAATTTTCCTCCAACCTCACGAGCACACAGATGGGGCGATTTCTTTGCGGTGTTCTTCGTTCTTGCCCCTTTTCCCCAAAATCCTCGTTTCCCTTCAATCCTGACCAAACTGAGGAATGATTTCTTAGGGATAGCTCATCCATAGCACTAGAAACATGCCTACCAAGTTGGGTTGCTAGTGGAGATCATTTGGTTAGGATTTGGGAAGTTTTGGCGGAGAGAAAATCGCTTTTCGAGGTTTCTGCGTTTCTGTCGGGGGCGTCGGACGCTCCGGCGGTTTTGCGTCGGACGCTGGTACGTGCTGACGACAACGTCCGTCGCTCGACTTGTCTGTGTCCTTCGGTTTTGGCATTGGACGCTGTTCAGAGTCCGTCGCCCAGCGTCCATCGCATCTTGTGCACTGTGCAGTTCTGTCAGGCTTTCAGGTAGGCCGACGGATGCTCGTCCAAGCGTCCGTCGCTTCAGCAGTTTCTCAGCTTCTGTTAGGCTCTCTGGAAGGCCGATGGACGCTCGCCTAAGCATCCATCGCCAGCGTCCGACGCCCTGCCTTGGAGCGTCCGTCGCATTGTTTTCCAGCGTCCGTCGCCCTACTGTCTAGCGTCCGTCGCCTGCTTTTCTGGCTGATTTGCTTGGAATTCTTGCCTCTTTCTCATAGGGATTGAGAACTCTTTTTGGGGGTTTCCGGTGAGTTTTTCTCCACTGCCGGTGAGCTTTCATTTGAGCACCCAGCAACTGGGTTTGTGTTTTTGGGAAGAGTGGCCCGAATATTTCGAGTGAAATTTGAGTCTCCCATTCACCGCCCCCCTCTGGTCGTCGTTCTGAGTCCTTCAAGGGGAATAATAGGAAAAATGTTGTCAGAAATAAACTTACCGCGTCATCAGGAACAATGTAATCAGCATCGATCAAATGCCGATAGTAATGCGATGATGTGGCGAACAGCTGATTCTTCCACTCTTGCCACCAAGATTTGTAGGACTCTGTGATGAAGGATGTTGGTGACCAAGAAGACAGAACAATGTTGGTCACGTCGGCCTGAGAGGGGAGAGTGACGATCTTGTTCTAGTCCATAGCACTGGAGATGACTTCTCTTGGTTTTATCACATCGGCGTAACTAAGTTTGATCGGTAGTTGACTCAACGCTAGTTGTCTTGCTGCTGCCGATGGATAATAGAATTCATATGTTGGAGGAGTGTTCTTCCCAGTCCCAAAGATGTTGACTGGAATAGCCCGGGGAATGAGGGTGGATTTCGTAATTCCTTCACTCCGTGGTATGTTTCCATCGGTAAGATTGAAGGAGAGTGGGAATCGGTTGTTCTCATCAATGTAAAGCCACCAAACCTATTCTGCAGTAGGAATCCCACAATACAGTCTCTGAAAAACAGACCAAGTTGGCTCGCATTGGCATCGGCCGTGGTAGCACTATCATAGCTGCCCCAAAGTTTAGAGGAGAACGGGTTGCCGATTCATCCTCATCAGGTGTATAGTCTCAGGTAGATCTCTTGGAAACTGCTGGCTAAACAAGTCAAATTGGAGACATTTGTGCATATGGGCGTTTAGCCATAAGTTGATAAACCACCAAGGACCTCCGAGGTTGGCGATGGGTTTGCCTACAGTTAATCTTTCTGATACCTGGTGCAGGAGGCGATAAGTTGAACTAAGGAGATATCGCCCGAGAGGAAGCCCTCAGTTGACCAAGAGTTCTGCTGCCGGAATGTACATATTGGTGGGTCCAACTATCTTGCCACAGAAAATGAACTTTTCCAGCCACATATTTAGGAAGATGGCGTGCTCCCTCTGACTTACCGATCCAGTCTTTTGATATTTCTGGATGTATCCGGTCCAACCGCCGATATTGCGAGTGCTCACCCGATGTTCAGACTTCTTGCAAAAGAGGGTGCATTATCGGCACAGGAGACATCAAGGCCGGTGAGCATGTACACATCGACAAGTGTAGGGGTAGCTGGTCCGTGTCGGAATAGGAAAGCGTTCATCGTATCCGACCAGAAATATGAAGCGGCAATCATCATATTTTCGTTCTTGGCCATATCGGCAATAGACAGTCTGATGCATTGGTTGATGTTGCGTTCTGACCAATAGGCTTATTGTGACCTAGACATCCTGAGGTACCAGTTTTTCCACCCTTTGGTGGGTTTGGGCCAAGAACGGAATGTATCCGTCCATAACTCTAGATCGAAGTATTCGGCTCTGAAGGGGATACGATTGGTTTCTGCATTGATAAGGTCGGTTGGATCGGGATTTCCCATTGGACCCAAACAGCAAAGGTGTGCTTGGTCGGTGGGGATCACTATTTTGCTGCATATTTCCTAGATTCAGAAAGATAAAGAAGAAGAAAAGAGGAAATCGTGAAATCGGATGTGGAGAGATTGTAGAATGTGGAGTGAGGAAAGAGGAGATTACATCAGGGACATTGAAATTGATCGCCATCGAGGATGGAAGAGTTCTTGCAGGAGTTGTGCCGTTGCTGGAAGAAGAACCATTGTTGATGATGTTGGAGTGATCTTCAGAAGCGCCGGTGAAATGGAGATGAAGGTATGAGCTTAGGGTAAAAGAAGAAATGACCGGCGGCGGTCTTTATAAGCCCGAAACGTCAGGGGTGTTTTGAGTTTTTCTTTCTTAGCCAAACAAGGGTATGATAATAAAATTATATGACAGTCTGGGAATTATAACCGTTGGCGCTACAGTTGCGGGAGATATTGGTAAATTGCGATGATTGTGCGCAATAATCGAGGTAATGATGCAGATATTTCAGGAAGAAAGATTATAATGGAGAAAATTTTGGCATATGAAATATTTTATACTCCAAAATTGGGGGGCATGTGTTGACACCGTTTTTGGACGTGTCAGTATGATCTGATCGGTAGAGAGCTGGTCATTGCTTTTTATCGGCATTGAAATGCTACTAGTCAACCACTGATGGAAACAAAGGAGGTTGCCGATGATGAAAAGCATCAGCGGAAGAAGAAGGTTGCTTGCCGATTGGAAGGTTGTCGATCTGAATATGCTAATGGTTGCAGGATGACGGGACTGACGTCAGCAAATAGTGCCGATGGCGTTAGGGATAGGTGGTAGATGGAAAGATATATGCCGATGGAAAGTGTCAGCGCAAAGAAAATAGATAAGGAAACTGGTGATTTTATACTAGTATTATTATATTAGTTTGAGTCCGAGTCTTGTATGAGTCATTTATTTCCTTAAAAGTAGGGGTTTTGTTTAGGTATGAGTCATGTCTATGTAAATCTCCTCCTTACCGGGGTATAAATATGTACTAGGGTTCGCGTGGAATATATACAATCAATAAAATACATCTATTATTTTCATCTACTTTTCTAACAAATTTACTTTCATCGTACTAGTTCTAGTTTATCTACAAGTTCTTACGAAGTCTCGACGGGCTGCATCTACACGATCTCCGTCAACCTCGCAAGTTCCGTGTTTTGAGCAATCTGAGCCTTGACGTCCGGGCGCATCGCCATCGTCTCGTTCATCGTTGTTCTAGTTATCGTCCTTGTCGATTAACTGGTCAAATCGACTGGCACACCTTGGATATCGAATTCGGGTATAAGCCCGAGGTGTTTGCAGATCCGACGCTTTTTGTGTCAACATCGGCGACATTGACCGTCGAGTCACACGGTCCAGGTCCTATATCTCTCACTTTGCTCATTCGGCTTTTGTCGCTTCTTTTGAGACCCGAGATGTTGGACACGCTTTGATGGATCTGGATTGGGTTAATGCCATGCATGAGGAGTTAGAAAACTTTGAGCGAAACCGCGTTTGGGTCTTAGTTACTCCACCACCTAGTTGCCACCCCATAGGTACCAAATGGGTTTTCAAAAATAAACAAAGTGAGGATGGGGTGGTAGTGCGCAACAAGGCTAGGTTGGTAGCTCAAGGCTTTTGTCAAAAGGAGGGAATAGACTATGAGGAAACCTTTGCTCTCATAGCTCATTTAGAAGCCATTAGAATCCTTCTAGCTTTTGCGGCTTCTAAGGGTTTTAAACTTTTTCAAATGGACGTTAAAAGTTCTTTCTTAAACGACTACATAGAGGAGGAAGTTTATGTTAAACAACCTCCCGGTTTCGAAAATCCCAAGTTTCCAAACCATGTTTTTAATCTTCACAAAGCTTTGTATGGTTTGAAATAAGCACCTAGAGCATGGTATGATAGATTGCAAACCTTTTTGCTCGCTAAGGGTTTTAAAATGGGCTCGGTCGATAAAACGTTGTTTCTCCTCAAGCAAGGCAAAGACACTCTCCTTGTCCAAATATATGTGGATGATATCATCTTTGGTGGTTCTTCTCATGCTCTTGTTGCCAAGTTTGCAGATCTTATGAGCAGGTAATTTGAGATGAGCATGATGGGAGAGTTGACCTTCTTTCTCGGGTTGCAAATCAAGCAAACCCGGGAAGGGACGTTTGTGCACCAAGGCAAGTACACGAAGGATATCTTGAAGAAGTTTGACATGGGCGAGGCAAAGCCCCTCTCAACACCTATGTCAACTACGACTGCCTTGGATATGGACGAGGAAGGAGAGGCGGTGGACCAGACGGAGTACCGAAGCATGATCGGGTCGCTTTTGTACCTGACGGCAACCCGACCGGACATTCAGTTCGCGCTCTGCTTGTGTGTAGGTTTTCAGGCGTCCCCATGGACTTTGCACAAGCAGACAGTGAAACACATCATGAGAAACCTGTGATTCACTCCTGAATTTGATCTTTGGTTTTCCATCTCTTCCTCTCTTGTGCTTTGCGGTTACTCTAACACTGACTTTGCCGGTTTCTCGAGTCCTCTTTGGTTTCTTGGTCTTCTCGGAAACAATCTAGCGTGGCACAGTCGACGTGCGAAGTTGAGTACGTTGCCGCGGCTAGTTGTTGCTCTTAGTTGATTTGGATGATAGCCACTTTGAGAGATTTCGGTCTTGAACTTACTAAGGTGCCTCTGCTTTGTGATAGCACGAGTGCAATTAGTGTGGCTAAAAATCCCATGCTTCATTCAAAGACCAAGCACATTGAGGTCCGCTTTCACTTCTTACGAGATCATTATGAGAAGGGCGACATTGACCTCTGGCATGTCGAGATCCACAACCAGTTTGCGGATATTCTCACAAAACCGTTGGATCAAGCTGCGTTTTTGCGCCTTCGGGGCGAGTTGGGTGTTTGCTTCCCTTTTTAGGTGAGGGAAGCTCTTTGTGTATCATAGTTCTTTTTGGTGTCTTTTTAGTGTTTAGTTGGTGTCACTTTGCAGTTTGCATCTCATTTGCATTTGTGACATAGTTCATTTTAAGTTTCATACCTATAGCCTATACAATGAATCTATGCTTTGTTTGAGGAGCTTTATGCGTCTATGGTGTTGCCTAACTTAGACTCTCTTTGATCTCCTGATATGCAATAGAGCTAAGTTAGAAAAGCTTTAAAACTGATTTTAATTTCCCATGTCACCTCTGAAATGGCACTAGCATGTCTAGGCTTTTGAAGATCCTTATTGGATGCCTTGTATATAGCTTGTAACTATGGCTCTTCTTTGTTTCATTCACTTCCATTGAGCACCATGCTTAAAATTGATCTAAAATGAAACTGCTCTCTGTTTTGTGAATTGGAAAGATTGAGTTGGATTTGCATTGTGAGCACTTCACCGTGTGTTTGAGACTGCTTCCCATATGGGTTGATACTTGAGCGGTGTCGTGTATGACCAAAAACGGTGTGTCAAGTCCTTTGACTTCGCCTGGTTGGTAAGCAGTGGCATCACTTTTCTTACAACCACTCGCATACAACTTAAATGTGCCTAAAACTGAAATTTGGCTGCAAAACTCTGAAATTTGGAAAATTCATTCAGTTGGGTCATTGGTTTGTTGTATGAACTTTGCTAGGGATAGTTTTACTTGCTATACATGAGATTGCTTTGAGATAGATCCTATCTTGTTTGCCATGTCTAGTTGTCTCTAGGAGGTGATACCCATTCCTTGCTCACACGTGTAATGCTCTCTAAAATAGCTTCTAAAGTGATCTTAAGCTCAACTTGAGTCTTTGTTGGGCACGTAGAGATTTTCCTATTCTCATAGGATCACCTCACTTAGAGCATCTATTCATTGTCTTAGCTCTATGTATGAAGCTAGTTGCACTCAGTTTGCATTTCATGGCATTTGTGGCCAAAATCTTGAGTTTTTGAGCTTTGATGAGCTTCATGTGTCAACAAGGGGGATAATTGTGCATTTCAATCATACTCAACTAAAAATAGTGCATTTTTCATACTTGCATTAGTCAAGGGGGAGAAATTACAAATTGTGGCTTTTTGAGCTTTGTGTCCCTTTGGTCCTTCCTTTTGTATCTCTTTTGCGTCTTGGCTCGTTTCACCCCTTCTTGGTATCTTGAGAATGCTTGTTCCCAGGGGAGCTTTTGCTAGATATGTTGAGCCTTTGCCTCTTCTGGAGGGTCTAGCTTGATTTGTTGGCTTCGACAGGTTTCGATTGCTTCTTGAGCATTAGAAGAAGTAAGTGGTTTCAATTGGTATCTTTTGAGCTCCCTTAGTGTCTCAATTGGTGTTTTGAGCTTTGAGAGCTATGATAGGCCGCAATTGGTTTCTTGGACTTGCTAGCGGTGTTGAGCCCGTTTTCTGCCTCTTCTTGAGGGCTAGCATTGTTTTGCTCGTTTGCGGTAAGCCGATTGCCCATGTGCTTTTGTTTGGCATCTGTTAGTGGCTTTGTTTTAAGGAGTTTTTGAGGGTGCTTCAATTGATATCGTTTTGCTTCTCTCAAGTGACCCCGTTTTGGCTTTTGTATCTTTTTGGTCATTTGGAGAGCTTTACCTTGTGGCTCAAATCTGAAATGCACTTGTGTTGACAAGGCACTCATCAAGGGGGAGATTGCGAACACATGGTGGATAAGTACCCGTGAATGTTCAGCTTTGATGATGGGTGATTGACCAACACGTGAGTGTTTCAGTTTGAGTGGCTTACTGTAACCCCTTGCGAAAGCAAGTCTGTGCTTGTCTATCGTCTTGTGGTGTGCAGGTGTTATGCCTAGTGACAGTGGTCAATGGCATGGAGAAGGTCGAGTAGAGGCTTGCCGTGCCAATGGACTGAGAGCGATGAAGTGTGGAAGCGGGGCTCGGACTGAGGTACCATAGCTACCGGCGGACTAGCTGTGGTGGCTAGTACTTGGCACCGGCGAGTGCGAGAAGACATGGAAGTAGACCGAGTCAAGACGCTGGACGCGCGAGTCGAGCGGAGGCTCAGGGGACTCAGAATCCAACCGTGCGAAGACAAGGTGGCTCGCTTCGAGTGGTTTGGTGGTTTGATCCTCAAAACCATCCGCGTCGGTTTTCGAGTTTGGGCCGCAAAACTCAGGGTTCGGTAGTTGAGCCCAAAGCTATCGGTGGCGGGTTTCCTGGGTTTGGGCCTCAAAACCTAGGCGGAGCTTCCGAGGAAGTGGGGATGGCACGTGGCGGAATCCTGGAGGTTGCGCCGAGGCAACAGCAACTCCCGGCAGGAAGCGGGGCCGTCCATTCAAAATGCAGGAGATATTTTCTGGAGCTTGGACGGCAATGCTTAGGCTAGGTAGTTCACTCAATGTATCTAGGGGAGTCTTTGGGAAATAGTCAAAGCCCTATTAAATAGGAGATGAAGGGGTATCCTCATTCAATCTCTTGAACCCTAATCACTTGCCCCCACTCTCTCTCTCTCTAGTTCATGAGATCCTTAGGTTGTTTCCACCAACCTTTGTAAGGACTTGGATTTGTTGTGAGGAATCGGAGGCCTTATCCTCCGTAAGCCATGGTGGCCTCGATTTCGTGATTGTGTCCTCGTCTTGCTTGTGTTCTTCGTGTTTTTCTTTTGCTCCCTCTTTTTCCCGAGATGGTTTCTCTTTGTAGGGAGTAGGTCATGCAAATCCGTTTGAATCAAGTTGTTAGTATTCGTGAGGAGCTTCTTTGCACCGAAGGAATTCTCCTCCAACCTCATGAGTGCATAGATCGGGCGTTTTCTTTGTGATGTTCTTCGTTTTACCCTCTTCTCCCCCAAATCCGAGTGTTCCCTTTTATCCTCTCCAAATTGAGCGATGGTTTCTTCGGGATAGCTCCCAACTGCACTAGGATCTGGCCTACAAAGTTTGGTTGCAGTTGATGATCATTTGGTTGAGTTTTGGGAAGATTTGGTGGAGAGAAATCCGTTTTCACGGAGAATAGTGTCCTATTTGTGAGCATCGGACCACTTCCCCTCTAAGCTCCGAACCATAGCGAGTGGTCCGGTTGTCTTGACCTTTCCCTTGTCAAGCAGCAAGGGGCGTCGGACCACCCTTCGGACCTCCCGGCTTTTGAGCTTCGGACCTTTGTTGATTGGTCCGGTGGCTCTGCTAAGAAAATCTACCACGCGTCGGACCACTCGCCTTAGTCCGACGGGGTAGTCCGACGGTTGAGTCCGGAGGTCGGTTGCTTACTGTGTTGATTGCGGAAGAGGTAGGAGTGAGCACCGGACCACCTTCCTTAGTCCGGAGGTGGCTTTGCACTAGTCCGGAGCTAGGGTGCTCCGTGCGTTGGTTTGTCACAGTGGGTGAAGGCGTCGGACCTGAGCTCCGGACTACTCGCCATAGTCCGGTGGCTCTGTCCCAACTGGCCCGGAGCCTCTGTTGGTTGTTGTTTTCCTCCGTTTCTGTTGCGGCGTGTTTCTCCGTTTTCATGGCTAGCTCCGCTGTGTTCATAGAACATCTCCTAGAACATCCACCCACTTGTGGGTCGTGAGCCTAGTTCTTGCTTTGGTTCGTGCTTGGGACAAGGGTCAAGATCTTCCGAAAGGAATTTTTATTTGGCTCCCATTTACCCCCCCCCCTCTGGTCACCATTTCTAGTCACCACCCTATGAATAACACAGCTCAAAACCTAACATGTTAATCACTTTGCAGTGTAGATGACCGTACAGGCAAACACTCGGCAAATGGTCTGAGAAAAATTGCCCAACGAAAGACGGCCAACATTCCTGTAGGTGGAATTGAGAATCTTTTTCTTCTTTCTTGTGTCTTCCTTCTTCTTTCTACCACCGAAAAACGAGGAAGATGGATCTGAAAAATATTCTGCTTAGTCTTTCATCGTAGCCAGATCTAACCACAACAAAACAAAGAAGAGACTGGAGAAAATTATTCCATGGAGTGACATCATCTCCGCCTTGATGCCGCCGTCCGGAAACAAAAGTCTCCATGTCGTCATGTCGATGAAGATGGTGACGCAGAAGTTGATGGAGAAGACGATTCCATCCTTCTCCTTCACCATTGCCGGAGAAGACGAGAAGGAGGAGATAAAACTCTAATACCAAGAACTTTGGCATGGAAAACCTAACCCTAAAGACTCAATCTACTAGAGAAACTTATTAAAATCAATGGATCCCCACTCCCTTCAACCCCCGGTGAGATACTGGAGGGGAAGGGAGGGGGACCAGCAGTGGTGGACGGAGGAAGACGACGGCGGCGACGGCCTAACATGTTAATCTATCTGGTGTTAAATTTTCACAGCAATAATCTGTTTAGTTTAACCTGGGTGCTTTTTACATGTTCAGCTTTAAATCTGTGTTTTCCTGTTTCTTCAAAACAGCTTTGCTTTAAGTGTCTGTTAGGCCTTTTTAATGTTAGATATAGCTGGGTAGTTTATGGAATGTTTTGTAGATAATTTCATGACCTTTCCAGAATGTTTTAGATTGTAATTTTTGGTTGTGTGTAGCTGCAGCTACACAGTTTTCTTCTAGTTGTTTTAATTGTTTGTATGCCATGATGTGGGTGTTATAAGTGATGTATGCTTGGTGTAAGTTAAGCAAGTAACTTAAACCATAAAACTTTTTTAATGCAGGTGTAAGAGAGCTTACCTCAGAGGAGAAGCTCTATTACTGGTTGCTAAAGAAGGGTAAGTGTTAACTTCTCTACAGCCGAAGAGATTTGCACATATTCGGTCAATGATATAAAATGTTGCATAATACATTCATGATGAGCATTCATTCATATGCATTAGACATGTCTCATTTCTAGTATATGACTTGTCATATATATTGGATTATCATACATGTATACATGCATCCAGGATCGCCGGAGGGAGTGACCTTATTGGAGTTTGGGGAGATCGAAGGAGGAGTTCCACCAGAGATACAAGCTCTAGAAGTTCCAGAAGATGGAGAACAGGGCTCTGACCTTCCTAAGTTCCCAAACCACCTTCCCTCCACCTTTGTGAAAGGCAAGCCCTGGAGCATTACACACCTTCTTACTCTATTTAAAGTATTTTACCTACAATACAACCACTTGCTTGTGCATTAAGTTAGTAGGAGTTGAGATGAAACCCCTTGCTGCATTATATCTCCTTGGCCACTAAAAAGAACCATGTAGGCCCAGGATTGAAACCTTGCTTATCCATGCTTAGACCGGTAGCATGGGTGGTCTATCATCCCCCACAAAGATAGGTTGCTGGTCATGGTTGGCTATATTTTCTATGGTGGAAAATAACCATGTGGAAGTAATAAATCAAGACTGGGCGGACAAGGTGTTGTGATCCACTTGACTTGGAGGTCTTGTGAACGGATCATGGTTGGACATCTGTCGAGATTGAACGCCTGCCTCTTTTATAGCTGGCTGAATAACTCATTTCGACCGCGAAGCCTTACTATGTGGGCTCGGGCCGGAATCCCCTCCTAGTTGGGTCATGAAGACCGTGAGCGGAGGACTAGACCGTGGGCAAGTACCCTGAACGTCCTGACTACGTACCAAGGGTAGGCAATTCTTGAGCTACCTGGCTACCGTGAGTCACTACTCATGCCTGTAATTGGGGATCCGCGGGCTACCCGAGCGACAATGAAGGTGACCCGCATAAGTGTGCCAGCAAGCATGCTTGGGTGTGATTGAGGAATAAAACTCCAGCTGGATAGGAATTCGATTCGAATCGCGGTCTCTCTCCGTCAGTGAGAAACTTGAAAGATCTTCCTCCCACTATAGAAACCTGAACTCTAATAAGTAACCAAAAGATGGTTATGTGGTTTTATGCCAAGCACAATATGGTTATTATTGTTTGATAACTCAGTGATTTCTCTAGTACAGGTGCTAATGAGATCTGAGTAATATCACTTAACCTTCTGCCAAATGTTGTTTTCTAATGATGAGAATACATGAGTAATTAGGATGCTCTTTTATGCAAAAGTCTGCTATCCCATGATATCCACTCGATAAAGCCTTGCATAATCCTTGAAGTGTCTATGGTTATATATCTATCCCTCTGTCGGGTAAGTCTAGCTGAGTACAATTGAGTACTCAGGGTTTCTTTACTCTTGTTGCAGATGGTATGGTGTATTCTGGCTATTGCCAGGCGTGCCTCTACCCTGCATGTGATGAAGAGTGAAGGCCATGGGCAATGGTGAATTTTGATGTCTCTCCTTGTTGCTTTTGATGGGACTGTACTAAGCACGACACTATATTTGTGTTAAACAGTTTGCAATGGGTGTTTGTGAAAACAAGACTTCTGCTACTTTGATTTGAACTCGGTGTTGTAATAACACTTCTTTAAACTCAGTTGTAATATTATTTCGTTTCGAACTTATCACTGTGGATGTGCGGTTACTGAATCTAGTGTACGATCTCGGGTTGTTACTCATTGTGGTTTGAGATCCTTCGGGATTTCAAGGACTACCGGGCTTATATGGGCTCTAGTGTGACAGTGTTGTCAGAAATGATGACCATTACACTAGTGCTCTTATATGTTGGGCGGTTCCGTGACAGGTGATGTCAGAGCAAGATTCAGTATACTACCGTTCACGAGTGTATTTGCAAACAAAAGATTTTGTTTATCAAACTATTTTGCTACAAAACTTTTGTGTGCATACAAAATTAATTGCAAACTATGAATGTGCCATAGGTTATGTCCCTTATTGCCCAATAGGATATCAGGTGGCTTAAAGTACTAACTTGGGGGATTGCATCATATTTTTGGTTACCTATCCATACGGGTTGGAATAGTATGGGGGCCATTCACTTGAATGGTGTTGTATGGATCAAAGTTTTCTTTTTATTTTTGCCGCGATGCCAAAGGTAAGGTCAGTTGTGAGAGCGTGTATCGGATACACCGCCGATCTAGGGGAATTCTTATATGATTATTGGACCATAATCATGTTCCACACAAGATTATGAGATGGCATCCATGTGTGGGTGTTGCCATCTGTTGAGACGATGTCGTCATTAGGACGAAGAATGCTTACGTGTATGCTGGGTGTACACCTAAGTGAGTATTAGATTTACATTTCAGCAATGCATTATTCATACTGTTGGGAATGGACTGAAATGAATCTTCTGCAGGTACACTAACCGCGAATCGTCTAGACCGCTTAATTACGTATATATGAGAGAACGTATGTATGCCACCGTCTAGAACGTTCTTAGTGAAAGGTTTGCTTTCATAAGGTTTGTAAGGATGTAAGATACGTGCATGCATAATGTGTCATCATATTGCATTTAATTCCCTCCCTCACTAAATATGTATCTCTTTTACATGTTAAATGCTCAAATCTGTAAAATACATGTTCTCACAAGAAGGTTAAAACTTGTTACAGATGGCAGCCCTAGGACCTCCGCAGCGTAGCAACCACTTCCTGGCAGTGTTTGGCACTCCCACTTTGCTTTGGAGGGTGCTAAGTCAGGTGGGGTATGCTGACCATCCTCAGTACTACTGGACCGAGGAGCCGCTTGGGAATGTGTAGTTGTACACAGTGATTTTGACTATTCCTGAGCGCACCAAGGCACCTTTGTGGAGGAGGTGGTACGTTGAGGCCGTAGCCAGCAGTCCTTGGGAAGGAGCTCAGTCTGCAGCTCTGACCATTATGTGTCAGATCTGCCAGGAGCACAGTGGAGCTTTGGACCAGGGTGCAGCAGGGACCTTTCCAGAGGATAGCCCTGACACCACACTTTGGTACCAGGAGTTGGGTGATCCCTTGATCAAGAACAGGGATGAGAGAGCTAGCAGTTCAGGACCGGCTATGAGTGCTATGCATGCAGTGCTCAAGACTCTTTTTGCCAGAGAGGACTCCTACATGTTCAGTGTGTCATGTCTCAGGACCAGTGAGATGTTCCTAGATGGTGTGAGCAGGGAGAATCGGTGACTCAGGAGGTTGGCTAATGAAGCACAGGAGGAGAGAGATGCAGCTATACTCCGGGAGCAGGCAGCCGAGGCACGTGAGCGTATGCTTCGCCACCAGCACATAGTGGGGAACATCGCTCACAACCGTCTTGATGCATATTGGAATGGGCAACTTCAGCAGGCCCATACCCATATCTGTGAGTTGTACCAGGAGATCCATCGGCTCAACAATGTGATCAACCCAATCCCTCCGCCAGTTGCACTCGAGGTAGATCCTACAGTGATCTATGCCGACGACGACCCAGTCACTGAGGACGAGCAGGAGGAGAATCCCGAGGATCTTGAGCTTGTCGACGACGAGGGTGGCTGTCTATTAGGGATGGACACCGACCGCGAGGACTAGGATAGCTTGCTTACACTAGCCTTGTAGTTGTCTTTTGCGTTTGTTGTTTGACCTTTTGTTGCTTCATGAGAGACATGATGTTGTGTAACCACCATAACTTAAAGTCCAGATGTCTGGCACTTTTGGATTGTATGGATGCTTTTCATGGTACCAAGTATGAATGGATGATGATGCGTCGATAGTCTGAATTCTTTAATGGCCTATGTGGATTTAAGTTATCTACTTTTCAGTTATTTACTAAGGCATAATTATGATTCGTCTAAAATTACTCAAATCTCATTGCTACTCGCTATCAAATTCATGTAGATGCCTGCCAACACTCGCTCCCGTGGCTCGGGAAGTGGTTGGAATCACCGTGATGAGGATGAGGCTCGTCTACCAAATCCACCGCCACCACCACCATCGCTTACCCCGGAGCAGTTCATGGCTCAGTTCATTGGTGGGCAGCACAACATTGAGGAGTTGCTTCGCGAAGTTGCTCGCGGTAACCAGAATCAAGGCAACCGTGATCGTCCACCGGCAAACAAGTTCAACACTTTCAAGGATTTCCTTGACACCAAGCCGCCAATCTTCAAAGAGGCAGAAGAGCCACTCCAAGCTGATGAATGGCTAAATACTATGGAGAAGAAGTTTCGTTTGCTCAGGATGACCAAAGAGATAAAAGTAGAATATGCTTCGCATCAGTTGCAAGGACCAGTAGGTATATGGTGGGCTCATCATCGCACCACATACCCTGCTAACACTCCAATGATGTGAATCAGTTCAAGACTGCTTTAAGGGGCATTACATTCCTCCAGGCTTAATGAAAATGAAGGCAACAGAGTTTTTGAAGCTTACTCAGGGTACCAAGACCTTAACAGAGTACCTTCATGCTTTCAACAATCTGGCCCGTTATGCTCCTCAATTTGTTGAAAACGATGAGATGAAGATTGATAGTTTCAAGAGAGGTCTGGGAACCAAGCTGATGAAGACCCTTGCAAACTCAAACCGTACCAACTTCAATGAGTTCATCAGTGATGCTTTGACTCAGGAGAACCAGAACAACCTGCACGCTGCAGCTAAAGGCCGCAAGAGGGCGTTTGAAGGAAGCTCGTCTCAGCAGAGAGCTCCTTTTGTCAACCGCAATGCTTATCGTCCTCCAGTGGCAGCAGCCAAGTTCAGGCCTCCACAGAAGAAAGTTCCAGCTAAGGGTGCGCAACAAAGTCATTATCGCAAGCCTTACACCATTGATCTTCCAAAAAGCAACCCAGGGCAAGGCAGTACTAGCAATCTGAAGGCTCCACCCAATAATGCACAGTGCTACAATTGTCAACGTCCAGGGCACTTTGCTAGAGAATGCCCTCACCCAAAGAAGAATCAGGCCTACCAGGGGCGTGTGCACTACACCACAGTGGAAGAAGTGCCACAAGGAGAGCCCGTCACAACTGGTATGTTCCTTGTAAACCATCATCCTGCGGTTGTGCTCTTTGATTCAGGATCTTCGCATTCGTTTGTGAGTGAAGCTTTTACTGTTAAGCATGGCATGAGCATATCTGATTTGGATGTGGGGTACTGCATAAGTTCAGCCGGTGCTGACATATCAACCAAACAAGCAGTCAAGAATGTAAGTATCATAATACAGAAACATGAGTTTAGCACAGATCTTATGGACTGACCATATATACCGAAAAGAGAGTTCTCTCCCTAAAAACCCCTGAAAAAGAAGGAACCTTTGAGGTATCCCTCCCACGCAAGTTAGACCTTTGTGCTATGACCTGTGCTATACAAGTCACAACTCTGAAGAATATCCCGGTTGTGGGTGAATTCCCGGATGTGTTTCCAGATGATCTTCCAGATCTTACACCTGATCGAGATGTGGAGTTTTCTATTGAGTTAATACCTGGCACGACACCTATTTCTCATAGGCCGTACATAATGCCGCACAATGAGCTAGCAGAGTTAAAGAAGCAGTTACAAGAGTTACAAGATAAAGGTCTCATTCGACCCAGTTCATCACCGTGGGGATGTCCCGCATTATTCATCAAGAAGAAGGATAAATCCCTACGAATGTGTGTGGATTATCGACCGCTTAATGCCGTAATTATCAAGAACAAATATCCTTTACCACGTATTGATATCTTGTTTGATCAGTTATCTAAGGCTAAAGTCTTTTCTAAGATCAATTTGAGGTCAGGGTATCATCAAATCAAGATCAGACCACAATGCGAGTTGTTCTTGCACGGCTAAGAGAACATAAGTTGTATGCCAAGTTTAGTAAGTGCGAGTTTTGTATTACTAAAGTACCTTTCCTTGGACATATTCTTTCTGCTGATGGAATATCTGTGGATCCAAGCAAAGTACAAGAGGTTATGGATTAGAAAGCTCCAACGTCGGTCACCGAGGTTCGTAGTTTTCTTGGTCTAGCTGTATATTACCGTCGTTTTATTCCGGACTTTTCCAAGATAGCTAAACCTATGACCAGTCTGCTACAAAAAGATAAGAAGTTCGAATGGACTTCAGAATGTGAGGCAGCTTTTCTTACCCTTTTTGGCACAACCAGACATAACAAAACCCTTTGATGTATATTGTGATGCCTCCGGGACTGGACTAGGATGTGTTCTTATGCAAGAAGGAAAAGTGATAGCCTATGCTTCTAGGCAGCTCAGAAAACATGAAGTCAACTACCCAACGCATGATCTGGAGCTAGCAAGAGTGGTACATTCTTTAAAGATGTGGAGACATTACCTTCTTGGTAACGTATGCCACATCTACACCGATCAAAAGAGTCTCAAGTACATTTTCACTCAGCCAGAGTTGAACATGAGGCAAAGAAGATGGTTAGAACTAATCAAGGATTACAATCTTGAAGTACATTACCACCCCGGAAAAGCTAACGTGGTAGCTGACGCTTTGAGCAGGAAGTTGCACTATCAACTTGTACAACCCTTGCTCAAGGATAAGTTTAACTTGCTACATCCGTCAGTGTTGTACAATCTTACAGTTAGTTGCTCACTCAAAAGTGAAATCATAGAAGGTCAGAAAACGGATGTGGGTGTGTTCCATATCTAAAGGAAGATGAAAACCGAGGGTTCCCAATGTTTCAAGATTGATGAGAAAGGAATCCTATGGTTTAAAGATCGCCTTGTTGTGCCCAAAGATAAATAGTTAAGGAATCAGATCTTAGAGGAAGCACATTCCTCTAAGCTATCTATACATCCAGGTAGTAGCAAGATGTATCATGATCTGAAACAACGTTTTTTGTGGACAAAGATGAAGAAAGAGATCGTCGCATTCGTGGCAAGATGTGATGTGTGTTGTAGGGTTAAGGTGGTGCATATGAAACCCGCTGGACTCTTACAACCTTTGTCAGTTCCAGGATGGAAATGGGAAGAAATCAGCATGGATTTCATAACAGGTCTTCTTCTTACTCAGAGAGGTCATGCCTCAATATGGGTGATTTTGGATCGGTTAACGAAGTCAGCGCACTTCATACTAGTTCTCACCACTAACCGACCATATGAGTATGCAGAGATGTATATCACTCACATAGTTCGTTTGCATGGTGTTCCAAGAACAATTGTGTCAGATAGAGGACCGCAGTTCACTGCTCGTTTTTGGGAACATCTTCATAAGCAGCTTGGAACCAATCTAGTTCACAGTTCAGCTTATCATCCGCAGACATCAGGACAAACAGAACGAGTTAACTAGATTCTCGAAGATCTCCTTAGAGCGTGTGTGATCTCTTTGAAAGGATATTGGGAAAGTAGGTTACTTTTAGCAGAGTTCTCATACAACAATAGCTACCAAGAGAGTATCAAGATGACTCCGTTCGAAGCTTTGTATGGAAGAAGGTTTAGAACACCTCTCAATTGGGTTGAACCAGGAGAAAGAAGATACTACGATATCGATTTTGTGCAGGAAGCTGAAGATAAAGTTAGAGTGATACAAGAACATATGCGCGCAGCTCAGTCAAGACAGAAGAGTTATGCGGACAAGAGAAGAAGACCACTTGAGTTCGAAGTTGGTGACTATGTGTACTTGAAAGTATCACCTATGAAGGGAGTACAGAGGTTTAGAGTTAAGAGAAAGCTTGCTCCAAGGTATGTGGGACCATACCAGAATTATTGAAAGAAGTGGAAGAGTAGCCTACAAGTTGTTGTTACCACCAGAAATGAGGTCTATCTTCAATGTCTTTCATGTATCCCAGCTCAAGAAGTGTTTGAGAGTTCCAGAGGAACAAATCGAACCTTCAGATCTGAAGTTGCAGTAAGACTTGTCCTTTGAAGAAAAACCTGTCCAGGTCATGGACACCAAAGAAAGAGTAACTCGAAACAAAGTTATCAAGTTTTACAAAATAATGTGGAACAATCAAAGTGAACAAAATTCTACATGGGAACGGGAATACTACCTTAAGGAAGTCTACCCTGCTTTCTATGAAAAATGGTAAGCCTTACAAATCTCGGGACGAGATTTTTGTAAGGGGGGAAGGGCTGTAACACCCTAGGTGTTAAGCTTGCATTAGCATATCATTTCATGAGCATGAGCACAAGCGTTATTGCATTCATGCATTTCCATGATCATATGAAATGATAACCCTAAGTGATCATCTTGTTTTGCTTAACTTTAAGTAAGTTATACTTGTTTAACCAAGTGCTTGATGTTTTGATCAGTAATAACCACCTAGAAATATTTAGGGATGCTAATGGAACCATGTTTATGTCCATGATCAAGTCCAATTAGGCTTCTAGCTTTTAATATTTAATGATTGACCCTAGGAATCCTTTTTCTTGATTTAACATATTGACCTTGTTAATGGCTTTGTTTGACAAAGTTGGTTTAAGAAAAGTTGTAGAGTTTTTAATTCTGAACAAACTTTCTTTAACTACCTTGAGGTGATTTGGGTTCTAAAATGCCCTAATTGGCCAATTAAGGCTGATTTGGGGGCTGTTTTAGTTCTCTGAAAGTGCCTAAGTCGTAAGTGGCTTTCTGTTTGAATGATGCCCTATTTGAATGCTTGTAGTTTGATATCCAAACTGTTTCAGTTCAAACAAATTGCACCGAAGTTGGAGTTCAACTATAGCTCTACCAAAGTGTGCATTTGGTAGAAGCTAAGACGCAAGGATTAGGCAGTTAATCGTGTGGCAAGATCGGTCGTCAGTCGGCCTGATCGCGCGTTTGAACGGGGGAGGCAGCGCGCCGCTCGGTCGGTGGCCAACCGCGTCAGGCATCGCGCGCCGTGTGGCATCCGTACACCGGCTTTTGGCCCGCGCCGGCCGCGCCTTGGATGCCCGAACACTCCACCTCGCGACCGAACGTACACTCGCCCTCGCTCTCTCCCTCTCCTCTCTGCTTTCCGCAAGAACGCGAAACAGCCGCGCCATTGCCGAGCTCGCCTGCGCTGCACACCGCCGCATTGGCCACCAAAGCACAGCCACAACTTCGCCTTGCTCCGCTCCACGCTTTGCACCGCTCAGTTCCCACGCTAACCCAACAGGTGAGCCAGACCGTGCAGAGCAGCGGCGCCATTGACGACCTAAGCTCCGCCGAGCTTTGCGCCGCCATGGCCAGCCCAATCCAACGCCTCTCCCTCTCTTCTAGCTCTTGTACGCGGTAGCCTAGAGGTTGTAGATGCTCACCGAGGAGTTGGTTGAATCGATTAGGGTTAGGGTTCGCCGGAATAGGAACTCCTCCGCGCGCAAGCGCATGGCACCCGCAATGCCGGCGAGGGTTACGGTGGGCTTCTCAGCGTCGCTCGCGTTCATCTAAGTCACGTTAGGGTTAGCTGGTTAGCCAGTAGTTAGATAGCCAGAGTCAGTTGAAGATCTAACGCATCGCCACCACCGGAACAGAAAGACCGCGCCGCTGTGAACTCACCACCGTGCCGCTGTGCATGTGGCCGAGCTCATCGGAGGGTTCGCACGACCCCAATCCGGGCAAGATCAGACCGCTAGGGTTCTGTGTAGATGTAGCCGCCGCTAGTTTGGCTAGTAGAAGCTTACGTCGGCTAGCGTAAGAGCCGCAGCGCCGCCGTGCCGCCATGGACGCCGTCGAGCATGCTCCGGTGAACCTGGGGTACAACCAGTTACATGGTACGATGCGGGTTGCGTAGGGGAACACAACCGTGGGGTTGGTTTGGCCAGAAACCTCACCGCCGTTGAAGGACCGAGGGTCGAGCACCTCCAGTGCAGTCGGTTCTATGGGGAAGAAGCTGACCAGTGGGTCCCATGTGTCATAGGCTCTAAGTGTTTCTCTGTTTTGTCTTTTTCAGTTTTGTTTGCTAACTTTGGAAATTCATAACTAATTGTAGAAAAATGCTAAAAATGTGAAACCATTTCTGTTAGCTTTGTTATATTTTTCTCTATGCATAAAAAATGTTAAGTAATTATTCTTACTGCTTTTCTGTGTTGGTTTAATAAAAGTGGACATCAAGCTTTCTATGCTTAGTTTAACTTGTTTAATTCATAACTGGAGTTTGGTATGTGCTAAAATCATGGTTCTTGTTGTATTGAGCTTGTCTCAGCATGCACTTCTCATAAAAAATGTTAAAGTGCCACTAATCTGTAATTAAGTTGCTTGTTATAGTTCTTTTGATTAAATGCTTGTTTAATTGAATGCAACCTTGTTTAAGTTGCTAAGCTAAGTATATGTGTTTTCTGTGCTTGTAAATTTTTGTATATGTGTTACATGCTTAGTATAAGCTAACAAAAATATGAAATCTGTTGTTTCACACTTTTCAAATTGTTTTAATAATTAATGCTTAAAGTGTGCTTGTTTCCTCGTCTCCAGCAAAGAAGTAATTTTAACCCTGTTTATATGTGTTTTCTGTTGTTGGTGTGAACACCAAAGTGGTAGCTAAATATGTAATCTGTCCTATATAATTTTATCATAATTTTTGGATAGATAGTTAAAGGATTTATAGCTATTTTAAGTTTTAGCTGAATGTTGTTAAGTAGCTGAAACATGTTTCCTTTTTAGATTTGTTTAAGCTTTTTATGTTTAGTTTCACCAATGGCTGTTGGCTTTGTTGTAGTTAACTTGTTAATCTTTTTTTTTGCGACCAAAGAAGAATTATATTATATGAAACCTGGGTACATCAATACGTTACAAGCACTTTGCAATATGAAATAGTACCCACGCTGTGAATAGCATAGCTCAAAACCTAACCTGTTAATCGCTTTGCAGTGTAGATGACCATACAGGCAAACTCTCGGCAAATGGCCTAAGAACAACTGTCCAACGAACGACGGCCAACATTCCTGTAGTTGGAATTGAGAATCTTTTCCTTCTTTCTGGTGTCTTCCTTCTTCTTTCTGCCACCGAAGAACGAGGAAGACATATCTGAAAAATATTCTCCCTAGTCTTTCATTGTAGCCAGATCTAACCACAACAAAACGAAGAAGAGACCGGAGAAAATTATTCCATGGCAGCAACATCATCTCCACCTTGATGTCGCCGTCCGGAAACAAAAGTCTCCATGTCGTCATGTCGATGAAGATGGTGACGCCGAAGTTGTCGTTGTGATCTACATCGAAGCCGCCATGGAGAAGACAATTCCATCGTTCTCCTTCACCATTGCCAGAGAAGACGAGAAGGTGGAGATAAAACTCCAATACCAAGAACTTTAGCATGGAAAACCTAACCCTAAAGACTCAATCTATTAGAGAAACTTATTAAAATCAATGGATCCCCACTCCCTTGAACCCCCAGTGAGATACCGGAGGGGAAGGGAGGGGGACCAGTGGTGGTGGACGGAGGAAGACGGCGGCGGCGGCGGCTCCTCACGCCCCTGGCGGCGGCCTAACTTGTTAATCTATCTGGTGTTAAATTTTCACAGTCATAACCTGTTTAGTTTAACCTCGGTGCTTTTTACATGTTCAACTTTAAATCTGTGTTTTCCTTAGTTGCACTCTAGCATATTTACTTTCTATAAATATTTTTAGTACTATTTATATATATCATCCTTAGTATAATCCATTGCATAATCATCTTAATCATATCATATCTATATTTTTGCATTGCATTTAAAAATAAAAACCTTTAAGCCCCATGTGAATAAGTCTTCCAACTATTTACTTTGGAGGCATAAAAAAATATTGCATTAGTCATTTGCATATAAAATTGAAAATCTAAAAATATTTGAATATTCGAATTCTGTAAGAGTCTAGGTAATCAAGGCATAAATGGTTTACCGCTAACGCTTAATCGGTTCCACGAGCTTTGTTGTCTATTTGAGTTTAGCAGGATTTGAAAAGACTAGACAAGATTAGATAACTTCATCTACTTTGAGAAGTACAACTATACATCAACTATCATCTTAATTTGAAGTCTTAGAGAAGTGAAGTAAGTCTGCATTATCTAAACGAATGACTATGTCAACATCCAGCTTGGGGGAGAGCACCCCCATGTACCCAGGTAAGTATCCTTATTTACTTATGTTTACTTAGATATTAGTTACATAAATAAATTCAAAAAAAATGTGAGCACATGAAGGTTCACACTTAATCACAAGAGTTACACCTTAGATACTTTTCATTGTCTATTTTATCCTTAATAGAGTTTCCTATTTAGTAATAATAATAAGTGTGTTTAGAAGTTGTTAATAGTAAAATGAAGAACTCTGGAGATAACTCTATTGAAATGATGAATAGTTGCTCTGCCGTAATTCCTTTCAAGTACCTAGTTTTCAGCCTTGAATTCTCCTGAGTTTTAGATGTAACTGTTTTGACATGAAGATTTGCTCTGAACCTGAAACTTGTGGGTTGCGAATGCTTGAGCTAAGTCTAGATAGTTGATAGGTATGATATGAGAAAGTTGAACTACTGTTTATCTTGTTCCTAGCAATACTGGAGTTCTAGAGAATTTATCTTTTGAAAATTAAAAATATTACATGATGAGTCTCTGTATGACGAGAGCCTGAATTCCTACCATAGCCATATATACATGCCTGGTAGATGAGGAAAACATTCACTATCATATTTACTGCTTGTATTTGCATTGAGTTTTGTCAACCTTTGTTGACCCTTAGAGATCACGTACACTCCACTCATATATGCTACTTCTATCCTGGAAGTACGCATCCACATATATGCCATTCAAATCCACCAGAAAAATGCTCTATTCCTACCTTGGGAGAAAGCAACCAAAAATATCACAGTTCTCCACCTATCCATATATTCCATTACCACATATGTAAGTGCTCCAAAGATTTCCTTGTCATCATCTCTCAAAAGCTTTATTATAGAAAGAGACTTGGGGTTGTGAAAAAAGAGAGTAAAACATGGACAAGTGTCCTATCAAAACAATGGGTACTTAGATGCCCGCCTCTCTAAAAAAAGCAAGCCCAAGTTGTCTCAAAAATTCCATGTTCCAAAAGAGAGATGTATATATATATTTAAGGAGCAGAGTAGAATTAGATTTCCACCATACACCCTCATGTATCCACCACACATATATATTCATCCTCATACATCCACCATATATCCCATACACATGCACATCTTGATTTGATTGTATGACCTGTTTCTCTGGATCCATTGTTTGACTTTACAATATATTCTTTGAAAGTAAGTATGTGTTGTTTCTCCCCCACCTATGAACTCCATATATTGCCTATTAGTTATAGGGTGAGAGAGAGAAGGCAGATTGTTACTTTGCCTGTTCCAAATAATATTCTGAGAGAAGGCATAACACCATTGTTGCCTTGGTGAGGATCCACAAATACCACATATAGAGAGACTTGAGAGGGTCATACAAAAGAGACTTTGAGTTTTATTTTGAAAACTTTGCAAAACTCCAGAATAAAGGTAAAGTGAAGAGCTTGAGACATAGTACTTGGCTTGATCATTCTACTTTTCAATTACTCAAGATCCAAGTGATGGCTATAAGCCCCATGGTTAAAGGTAATATGGGTAAGTTTGAAAGTCACAATAGTTTACTCTAATCCAGAGGAGAATTCTTGTTTTAACGCATGTGTACCTTTAAGGCGCGAAAGCATTGTAGCAACTCCTGATCCATCATTGAGTTCATCTTTGCTTAGGGACGAGCAAAAGGTAAGCTTGGGGGAGTGGTTGACGGTCCTTAAGTACCAATTTTAACCGTCAACTAAACAAGGAAAAGGATCTAAATGAAACCAATAGCTAGAATTAGGGTTTATACTAACAGAGTTCCACAAGTTTTGGTGAATGTTTGTTTCTGTAGGGGGTTATCAGGAAATACCAAGGAAAGTCCCACATGTCATGTTTACATAGAGATAATTATCAACTGCACAATTTTCTGTACTCTAGAGGGTTCTAGAAGACACAAGAACGAACGGGGAGCGAAACGGGCCCGGAGCCAGGGCACCCACCCTAGCCCCTACAGCGCCTGCCCTGCCCCTGCAGCCAATCAGGCTCTGCTTCATGGATCGTGCTCCACCACCTTTGAGGATGAATCTAAACCCTTCATATAGGTCTATTTGATCCAACGGCCCACGTTCATTTGAGGACGCTATATAAGCAAGGCCCCTGACCCCCTGAGGATCATCTCATCTCATTATTCTTCTCTAGAGAAAAAGGTAGGGTTTCAATTATAGAGAAGGGGAGAGGTCCCTCTAGTTGTCTAGATCTAGTGCTTCTAGTTCTAGTTCATCTAGTTGTAACTATAGGTGAGAGAGAGGAGGAGAGAGCTAGGAGGAGCCGGATCTATCGGACCTTCCTCAACATTGTACCTTTGCAGCATCTGGTTCTGAGCAATCTCCAGGTTCTTGATTTATTATTTTTAAGTATCTTATTTTAGTTCTTACTTTATTCTATTTACGGGATCTCTGCTCGTATTGAGTGCTCTAGTCTTCATATGGGATTAGAGTAGTAAGCGATAGTGTAGACGTGGTGTCTAGACTAGAGTTTACCTGAGTTTGCGTCCAATCCTACGGATAGTTGTGGTAGGCCCAGGGGTGACAGCTCTGTAAGGCCTTTGTAGTCCACCACGTTCGGGTTAATGTTTTCGTAGAGCTTTTGGCAGCCTCCCCCCAACTACCTTTTCCCAGTCTTTGTCGAGAGTCGGGAAGGTACTGTTGCTCCAAAGTAAGTAGAGTATCGTGGGCCTTTGATTAGATAAACCTCTTAGAAAACACTAAAATCTCTCTACCCATTTATCTTATCTATCCTTGGACGTTCTTAGTTCTTCTCTAGTTTACTTCACGTTCCCCATGGAAATCGATACCCTTGGAATACTCACAGATGAAAGCTACAACGGTATCCGTGCGATTGCAAATTTATTTGTGTGCGTTAAGAAATACCAACAAGGTTTCTAGCGCCATTGCCAGGGACTTCTGTTCTTGGTGACGATGTTAAGAAGTGTCAACAAGCTTTTTGACACCGTTGTCGGGGAACGGAAGCTGGACTAGTTTCGAACCGAGTTCATCCGTTTACCTTTTTCCTTTTTCCTTTTTACCATCTTTCTCACCTTACCACTTTCACCTTACCACATTCATAAATATTTTACTCCAAAGGGCGACTTGTTGGAGACTCCACCTTCTTCACCCCTCATTCTTATAAATGGCTATGAGCTTCACCTGCTTGTATAGCATGGTTTGGGAGCAATCTTTCTCTAGCCTTGGTTTAGTTTTAAATCTAGTTGAAAATATCAATCATCCAAGTATAAAGGAGGCCCCAAACAAGACCAATTTGAGAGTTACCAATCCAAGTGGAATTTTGAACATCCATCTAGATTTAACCATAGAGATTGGAGAGGAAGATGATATCTATGAGCATGAAATCTATTCCTTAATAATCTCTTTAAATCCATGCTCATATGAGATATCTTCCATACCCATTGGTCTCTTTATTACCACACATGACATCTTCAACACCCTCACACTTTCTGTTTACAAATACTTGAAAAGGGTGGTTGTTGATGCATATGTTTATCATAAATATTGCAGCTCTCATTGTATTAAATCTTTAGATAGGTAATAGTAGGGAAACCGTTCCACTAAAAACACATCTTAAAAGGTTTCCCAAGGACAAGTTTAGTGTCATAAAACAAGCACCTCTCAGATCCTAACATAAGTGTTCACCTTTATTATAACACCCTAGGTGTTAAGCTTGCATTAACATATCATTTCATGAGCATGAGCACAAGCATTATTGCATTCATGCATTTCCATGATCATATGAAATGATAACCCTAAGTGATCATCTTTGTTTTGCTTGTGTGTATGTGTTAACCTACACTTAGCTTTAAGTAAGTTATACTTGTTTAACCAAGTGCTAATGGAACCATGTTTATGTTAATGATCAAGTCCAATTAGGATTCTAGGGTTTAAGCTTTAATGATTGACCCTAGGAACCCTTTTTCTTGATTAAACAAATTGACCTTTTTAATGGCTTTGTTTGACAAAGGTGGTTTAAGAAAAGTTGTAGATTTTTTAATTCTGAACAAACTTTATTTAATCACCTTGAGGTGATTTGGGTTCTAAAATGCCCTAATTGGCCAATTAAGGCTGATTTGGGGGCTGTTTTAGTTCTCTGAAATTGCCTAAGTCCTAAGTGGCTTTCTGTTTGAATGATGCCCTATTTGAATGCTTGTAGGTGAAAGCTACAATGGTATCCGTGCGCTTGCGGATTTATCTGTGTGCGTTAAGAAATACAAACAAGCTTTCTAGCGCTGTTGCCGGGGACTTCTGTTCTTGGTGACGACGTTAAGAAGTGTCAACATCGAGCCATGGGCATGGAGAGAGTCCGCCAGAACGTTTATTGCATTAGAAAGGTGGACGAGTTCTAACAAAACACTGGAGAAGTGTATCAGTCGAGATAGCCGATGTGATCAAGGCAGATCTAATCGGTCAAGATTGCGATGATAAGGGTCTGTCGAAGTCGATTTATGGAGAATGATGGCGTACCTCCTGCCTTGGCATTAAAGGAATTCAGGAGCGTCAGGGTCTCCGCGATGGTGGTTTTGGCCGACACTAACTCTTTCTTGTGTTCCTCTTGAAGAAGACACCTATCCACTAATATACCTTGGAAGAGGTCCCACAGGTCGTCATCCGAGAGTGACGCGGTGGGGTTGGAGCTCGACTCACCAACGCTAGCACTGAAAGACGATTAGACTTCTAGTAGGACGAATTGTATGGACAAGTAACAATTGCTTACCTAAAGAGCCGGTATCGTAGCGGCTGCAGAGCACTACCGGAAGAACTGATCGCTGGACGCTCACCGGAGTTCGCCAGGGAAAGAGGAATATACACGGGATACTGCTCCAAGGGCGTCTGACTGATACTTATGAAGTTGGCATAAATGGAGGAGATGTCTGTTCGGTGGGCTAAAGTAAAGTCCACTACAGGGGAAATCGGCCAAGTGATGTGAATCAGCTAATCGCAGCTCATGAGGAGCTCGACGATGTCAAGTGATGTGAACAAGGATAACACAAACTCAGCTATGAATCATCAGTTTGCTATAGCAATACCTGCAAAGATGAGTCACGTTTCTGCCTCTTTAAACTATATCAATAGAAAGATATTGAAGTCTAGTTTCCAACGCAATAAACGGTGCGTCTTTTGGACTTCCGAGCTAGAAGTTATGGCTATTTTGGTGGAGGCTGCACCTGTTGATGGTGGCTGCGCGAGAATGATAGAAGACACTTCACTCTCTCTACCAAGATCAATTTCCAGTTGCTTTTAATTGCTCTTATGTTTACACCCAACTGGGAGGGATGTTCCTAGTATAAATAGACCATGTAATCCTTCATTGTAAGAGAGTCTTTCATTAAAAACTACAGCCACCTCGTGTGTGTCCTCCTTCCATGGAAAAAATATTTGGAATCTGTGGCAAGGCATGAGTGCTTTGCAAGCGCCGTTCTTTCGACTCCTGAGGGGGCTGTAGAACACCGAACTTCGGTTCACCCAGTGTCTGCCTTCATGTCTATATGGCGTGATTGCGTGGACTGGTTTTGTCGGTGCATGGAAGGGTGGATGTCTCGGTAGTTCGTCGCTGGTGCAAGATCTCGTGGTGCGCTACCTCTCCATCAGGTCATGCAACGATAGTTATCATTTTATTCTGCTCCACCGTGAAGATGAGGCCATTCAGAGTCACTCCTCATCATTTGGGAATCAGATCCTTGGTTGTCATGGTGTGAGCTAGTTATCCTTCCAAGCTTCCTTCAGATGATGATTTTCAGTTCCTAGATAGTGTTGAGTCGAATCAGAATGCTGATATGGTGCCTTGAGAGATTTAAACATTGGTTTCCTCTCATTGCGTCGGGTCAATTCAACAGTGTGGTTCTCACTATATGTAGTTGCTATCAGTTTGTGATGAGTTTGTAGTTATCTAGTGTCTGTAGTAGAGTCTTTTCATTAAAATACAGCCACCTCGCGTGTGTGTCTTCCTTCCATGGAGAGAATATTTCGAAACTTCGGCAAGGCATGAGTGTTTTCCAACCTTCGTTCTTTCGACTCCTGAGGGGGCTGTAGAACACCGAACCTTCGGTTCACCCAGTTCGTGCCTTCATGTCTATATGGCGTGATTGTGTGGGCTGGTTTCATCGGTGGATGGAAGGGTGGATGTCTTGGTAGTTCATCGCGGGTGCAAGATCTCGTGGTGCACTACCTCTCCATCAGGTCATGCATCGATAGTTATCATGTTACTTCTGCTCCACCATGAAGATCAAGTCATTTAGAGTTTGCTGCTCATCATTTGGTAATCAGAGCCTTGGTTGTCATGGTGTGAGCTAGTTATCCTTGCAAGATTCCTTCGCATATTGGTTTTAAGTTCCTAGATAGTGTTGAGTCGAACCAGAATGCTGATAGGGTGACTTGAGAGATTTAAACATTGGTTTCCTCTCATTGTGTCGGGTCAATTCAACGGTTTGGTTCTCACTATGTGGAGTTGCTGTCAGTTTGCGATGAGTTTTTAGTTGAGTCTTTTTTTGTTTCTTTCTTGAGTCAAGTTATCAATAATGTTCCTCCAATGCTGCTGCGATGAGCACGAGTCGAGGACGACTCGTTTTGAAGGGAATGAGAATGATGTGAACAAGGATAACAGAAACTCAGCTATGAATCATCAGTTTGGTACAGCTATACCTGCAAATTTGAGTCACGTTTCTGCCTGTTTAATCCATATCAACATAAAGATATTGAAGTCTAGTTTCCAACGCAACAAACGGTGCATCCTTTGGACTTCGGAGCTAGGAGTTATGGCAATTTTAGTGGAGGCTGCACTTGCTGTTGGTGGCTGCGCGAGAATGAAAGAAGACACTTCAGTTTCTCCACCAAGATCAGTTTCCACTTACTTTTAATTGTTCTTATGTTTACACCTAACTAGGAGGGATGTTCCAAGTATAAATAGACCATGTAATCCATCATTTGAATAGAGTCTTTGAAAAAACTACAACCACCTCATGTGTGTTCTTCTCCTCTCATGGAGAGAATATTTGGAATTTGTGGCAAGGCATGAGTGCTTTGCATCTTTCGTTATTTCGACTCCTGAGGGGGCTGTAGAACACCGAACCTTGGTTCACCCAATTCGTGCCTTCACGTCTATACAGTGTGATTGCGTTGGCTGGTTTTGTCGGTGCATGGAAGGGTGGATGTCTCGGTAGTTCGTCGCGGGTGCAAGACCTCGTGGTGTGTTATTTCTCCATCAGGTCATGCAACAATAGTTATCATCTTTATCTTATGCTCCACCATGAAGATCAAGCCATTAAGAGTTGTTTGCTCATCATTTGGTAATCAGAGCCTTGGTTGTCATGGTGTGAGCTAGTTATCCTTGCAAGCTTCTTTCGCATATTGGTTTTCAGTTCCTAGATAGTGGTGAGTTGAACCAGAATGCTGATAGGGTGCCTTGAGAGATTTAAACATTGGTTTCCTCCCATTGCGTCGGGTCAATTCAATGGTTTGGTTTTCACTATGTGGAGCTGCTATCAGTTTACGATGAGTTTGTAGTTATCTTGTGTCTGTAGTAGATTTTTTTGTTATTTCTTGTGTCAACATCGCAATAATATTGACCCATTGCTGTTGTGACAAGCATGAGTCGAGGACGACTCGTTTGGAAGGGAAGGAGAATGATGTGAAAAAAGATAACACAATCTCAGCTATGAATCATCAGTTTGCTACAGTTATATGTTGACACTGTTTTTTGTACGTGTCAATATGAACCGGATACACTAATCGGTAGAAGGGTAGTTACACCGATCGGTAGAAGGATGGTTGCTTTTCCTTATCGGCATCAGAATCCCACCAATCGGATTGCCAATGAAAACAGGAGATTGAAGAAACAAAAGAAGGCATTGGCTGATTAGAAGGGTGTTGCCGATAGAAACAGGAGAACATTGCCAATCGGGGATATTGCCGATGGATACAGGTTGATGTGGTTGACGTCAGCAGGAAGTTGCCGATGACAATAGAAGGAGATTGCGGATTGGAAGAGTCTGCCGATGGAAAGTTTCATCATAAGGAAAACGGATAAGGAAACTAGCAATTTTATGCTAATATTATTGTTTTAGTTTGAGTCCGACTCTTGCACGATTCATTTTATTTCCTTAAAAATAGGAGTTTTGTTTATGTATGAGTCTTGTCCATGTGTAACTCCTTTTACCGGAGTATAAATATGTACCCAGGGGCGGTGTAAAAATCAATGAATCAAATACAAAACCTATTACTTTTTATCTACTTTTTTCAACATCTACTTTCATTGCATTAGTTCTAGTTTACCTACGAGTTCTTACGACGTCTCGACGGGTTGCATCTACACGACCTCCGTCGCCTTCGCAAGTTCCGCGTTTTGATCAAGTTGAGATTTGACGTCTGGGCGTATTGTTGTCGTCTCGTTCAATCTTATTCTAGTTATCGTCCTTATCGATTAACTGTCAAATCGACTGGCACACCTTTGGATATCGAGTTCGGGTATAAGCCCGAGGTGTTCGCAAATCCGACGCTTTTTGTGTCAACACCTCTTTTGGTACACCCGGTGGGACCCTAGATACATCTCTTGATCAAGATCATGGGTGGTTCTACTGGCGTTGATCCATGGAACGTCATTGAAGTCTCTGAAGCAGATCTGAAAGATGATCAGAAGCAAGCTATGGAGCAGGCTATGGAGGAGTACAAGCAGCTATACCTGAAATCCTTCAGCCTAAACAGGAGCGGCGACGCAGTCTAGAAGCAAGATCCGTCGTTGCCTCGGCAGGTCACTTTCGATGCCAATCCTGGTAAGTTGCAAGAGATGGTTAATTCTACATTAAGTCAGGCGGTCATTAGCCATTCCAATGTGCTATCCAATACTGTATACAATGCTGTCATGCAATCTTTCAAAGAAGGACAGCCACCTAGGTATGTTGGTCCAGCGTATCATCAACCTGGATCGGCATCTGCCACGACTTCATCGGCAGCTCCAGCGTTCCAACCTGTGAATCCTTCTACCGATGAAGCTACACCACCGAGATCAAGCCCTAGAAGCGCCGTTCGGTTGAACACCGATCCGGTGGCATCGGCAATGTCAGGACATATAGTCCAGAGTCATCCAACTCCCGCTAGCTGGTGGGGATATGGCATGCCTCCGGATTCATCTGCCGATGCTAAAATGATCCAAGGTAATAGTGCAGCGGGAAAAGCCTCTATGGAGTCGATAATATCAGCACAGCTGATGAGTCCGATAGTGCATTACGCTACGTCTTCTCCAAATGCACAGTTGCCGCCAGGAGATCTTCAGATGGCAATTCCTAAAGTGTCGTACGGGCAAGCATTGGCATGTTCTTTGTCGGTGCGACAAGATTTGGCAGTGATAAATCGTCCCATGATGACGCCAAATCCTCAAACTGGGGTATCGATGCATCAAGGAGGCCCATTTGTTGATTATTCCAGGGTGCAGGAGCAGCAGGCGCCGAGTAGTTATCAATTATCGGCAAGTCACATGCCGATGACTTATAATCCTGTATGGACCAGTCCAGTTCAACAACAGGTGGTACAACCTGGATACCAAGTAGCGGGAGCACAACAGTACCATTACCCAGCAAACTCTCAGAATGAAACATCGGTATATCGATCGATGAATATCCTGCCGCAATATGCCCCAGTGAGCGTCCAAGGTTATACATCGGCAAATCAACTAGTGTCTAATATTCAGTAAGGTGGTGCTGCGCCTATGCCAATTGGATCAGCTTATCTGCCGCAAAGGCCAGAAGGAATGTATCCGCCAGCCCAGCCAGTTAACATTCAGCCGATTCATTGGCAGGATCAGGATGCGTACTAGGTCGATAAAATAGCCGAAGTGATGAAAGAATAGTTTGGTATCAAGCCTAAGGTCAATACGTACTCTTATCGAACGTGGTACCCTCAGGCCTATGACCTGATTCCTCTCCCAAATCGGTACAAGGTGCCGGATTTCACAAAGTTTTCTGGCCAAGATGACATATCGACGATGGAGCACATCAACCGCTTCATTGTCCAATGTGGAGAGGCAGCTAGAAGAGATGAGCTAAGGGTGAGATTGTTCTCGTCGTCTTTGTCTGGATCGGCGTTTACGTGGTTCATCTCGCTTCCTCCAAATTCTCTGATTACTTGGGCCGATCTAGAGAAGCAGTTTCACCAATACTTCTTCTCTGGCATTCATGAGAAGAGAATTACCGATTTGGTCAAGCTTAAACAACGCAATGACGAATCGGTAGAAAGCTTCATCCAAAGGCTTCGGGATGTAAAGAATAAATTCTACAGCTTAGTGCTGGATGATCGGCAATTGGCAGATCTAGCCTTCCAGGGATTGCTGCCACACATTAGGGACAAGTACGCATCTCAAGACTTCGAGAGTCTGAGCCATCTCGTACAGAGAGTTGTCGATCAGGAAATCAAAGCCTTCGAACCTAGGAAGTCTTGGAACAAGAAGGTGTCCTTCATCGAACAGGAAGAGGAGTCTGAGTCAGATGAAGGGACATATATCGGCATTGCTGAATGGGTGAAGGATAAGAAGCCAATATCCTGTCGGTTTGGTCAGAAGGAGGCTAAAAGTTTTACTTTCGATACTGCTAAAGCCGATAGAATATTTGATTTGTCGCTTCAAGAAGGGCGGATTAAGCTGGCGCCTAATCAAGAAATTCCATCAGCTGAGGAGCTTAGAAGGATGAGGTACTGTAAATGGCATGATGCAACCTCACACAGTACCAATGATTGCAAAGTCCTTAGATAGCAGTTGCAGTCAGAAATCGAATCTGGGCGAATCAAGTTTGAAAACTCTAAAGCTCAGAGGCCGATGAAAATTGACCAACATCTGTTTCCATATAATATGGTGGAAACTAGTGGGAAAGTCAAAGTACTAACATCGGAAGTGCCCAAGAAGAATTCATTGGTGGACCCCGAACATCAAATAGCTATGCAGGATGTAAAGGGAAAGAAGCTTGCCGATGAAAGAGAGAGTAAAAGAACTGCTGATGAAAGCAGTGGCTCCAGGAGGCCTCAGGGACGTTCGTCGTATGGTGTTGTAATCACGCACAGCAAGCCACGACAGGAATACGAGCGTTCGCGAGAAGAGTAGCATCGGCAACAGGAAGAAGAGAGATGCCAAGAGTGGTATCGGCATAAAGATCATTGGAAATGCCCCTTCTTCGTCCATTGTTGGGAAGAAGGCATCAAGCTGCCCACTGCCAATAATTGTCCTGAATGCAACGGGTACTATCCTACTGATCGGTCAGAGAAGAAGTCTCGCTTTGAAGGCCAGGGATCAAGCTATGCTAGTTCGATCAGAGGAAAAGAATCAGTACATGATCGGCTGGGGGCAAACTCAGTTTACATGACGGGCTTGGCAAGCGTATCCGTCAAGAGGAGATCGAAGAGAGGGCTAATGCAAGGGTGCCCGATGAAGAGATATTCTCTAGAGATCCAAACATAAGGGGTAACACAAGCTGACACAGTGAGAAACAATACCAACCTGTTTGGAAGACTAGGCTTCCTCAATGGTGTCCCAAAGGCCTGACAAAGACTCAAAGGAGAATCCAGCGTGAACGCCAGAATGATCTGGGTCATAGCTCTTCGAAGGGAGAACCTCCATTTTGGGAGTGGAGGCCAAAACACCAGGAGAGGAGTATATCGGCAGAAGTCAACATGGTTGTTACGTTGCCGATGGAATTTATGGCACCTACTGATGCTGAAGAAGAAGCTGCTAATATGGCTCAACTAGTGCTAGATCCGATGGAAGCTGTCTTTGAAAAACCTGCCGACGATGAAAGGCAGCATCTGAGAGCCTTGTTTGTCAAGGGCAAAGTCGATGGGCAACCGGTGTCAAAGATGTTAGTCGATGGTGGAGCGTTGATTAACATAATGCCATATGTTATGTTTAGGAAGCTTGGAAAAGGTGACCAAGACTTAGTCAAGACAGACATGAAGCTAAAATTTTTTGAAGGCAATGTATCACCAGCTATGGGAGCCGTATGTGTCGAGTTGACTATCGGTAGCAAAACTTTGCCAACAACATTTTTTGTGATTAGTGGCAAGGGGACCTACAATTTGCTTTTGGGAAGGAATTGGATTCACGCCAACTGCTGCATCCCTTCTATTATGCACCAAAGCCTTGTGCAATGTGTTGGAGACAGAATTGAAGTCGTCCGGAGTGAAGTCCTGTCAATTGTTGCATCGACAGAATCGGAGACCTATGAGCAGACCAAGTGCATATCTGATGAAGCTTGGGATAAAGAATTCCTCAAGGTGGCCGATTACCAGATTACACCGATCCAAGCAGTCGGTTCTAAAGAAGAGGTTTAATGGATCAGTTCGCCGATGATGGAAAACTTGGACAGGGGTTCACGTCAGCCGATGATTTGCTAGAAATAGACATCGGCGATGGTAGTAAGCCTAGGCCAACTTTTATTAGTGCCAAGTTAGATTCCCAATGTAAGCAACAGTTGAGTGATTTGTTAAAGGAATATAAAGATTGTTTTGCTTGGGATTATATAGAAATGTCTGGTCTAGACCGATCGATAGTTGAACATCGGTTACCTATTAAATCGGGTTTTCAACCGCATCGGCAGCCAGCACGCCGGTGTAACCCTACTGTGCTGCCTGATATTAAAGATGAGATTACAAAGTTAATCGAAGTTGGATTTATTCGGCAATGCCGATATGCTAAATGGATTTCTAATGTGGTTCCTGTATATAAGAAGAACGGAAAACTTTGTGTTTGTATTGATTTCAGGAATCTCAATAAAGCTACGCCAATGGATGACTATCCAATGCCTGTTGCCGATCTACTAGTTGATGCTTCTGCTGGACACAAAATTATCAGTTTTATGGACGGTAATG
The DNA here is from genome assembly GCA_022036555.1 of Microstegium vimineum. Classification (NCBI taxonomy): domain Eukaryota; kingdom Viridiplantae; phylum Streptophyta; class Magnoliopsida; order Poales; family Poaceae; genus Microstegium; species Microstegium vimineum. The sequence goes on along the minus strand of CM039124.1, from coordinate 20,162,942 downwards.
TTGGATATAATCAAATATTCATGGCTGAAGAAGACATATCCAAAACTGCTTTTAGGTGTCTAGGTCATGTCGGTTTGTTTGAATGGATCGTAATGACTTTTGGGTTGAAGAACGCTGGTGCTACTTATCAAAGAGCAATGAACTTTATTTTTCATAATTACATCAGTACGTTGGTCGAAATCTATATCGACGATGTGGTGGTTAAGTCCGGAAACTTTGAAAAGCATCTTGTCGATCTGCGGAAGATTCTGGAGTGCACAAGGGAGCATGGGCTAAAGATGAATCCAAATAAGTGCGCGTTTGGCGTATCGGCGGGTCAATTCTTAGGGTTCATGGTGCATCAAAAGGGCATAGAGATTGGCAGAAAATCTATTGATGCAATTAACAAAGTGGTTGCTCCTACGAACAAGACTGAATTGCAATCTTTGATCGGCAAGATTAATTTTATTAGAAGATTTATATCTGATCTGTCTAGGAAGATTAAGTCTTTTAGCCCATTGCTGAAGCTAATGGCCGGCCAGGAATTTGTGTGGGGAGAAGAGCAGCAATCGGCTTTGGAAGAAATTAAGAGGTATCTAGTGAATCCTCCAGTTTTGATTCTACCTCAACACGGGAAACCCTTCAGATTATATTTGTCTACCGATGACGGTGTTATCGGATCAGCCTTGATTCAAGAGTTTGAAGGGAAGGAACGTGTAATTTATTATTTGAGTAGAATGCTGGTAGATGCTGAAACCAGGTATTCGTCCGTTGAAAAATTGTGTTTGTGTCTGTACTTCTCTTGCGCCAAATTAAAGCATTATTTGTTGTCGGCCGAGTGTACTGTCATATGCAAAGATGATGTGGTCAAGTATATGTTGTGAATGCCGATATTGAGTGGGAGGATCAGAAAATGGATTTTGGCGCTGTCAGGATTTGATCTGAGGTATGAATCAGCTAAGGCAGTCAAAGGACAGGTGATGGCTGATTTTGTTACTCAGCATTGTGGTAAGCTAAATTCCATAGAGATTGCTCCTTGGACTTTGTTCTTTGATGGTTCTACAAGTAAAGAGGGAGCAGGTATCGGCGTTATCTTAGTTTCACCCCGAGGGAAAAAGTATGAAGTCTCATTTCCGATTATTTCTACTTCGACGAATAATCAGGCTGAGTACCAGGCGTTACTGAAGGGGTTGGAGTTGCTCAGGGTAGTGTGTGCCGATGCCGTAGAAATCTTTGGCGATTCTATGTTAGTAATCAATTAATTGATTGGAACATATGAATGCCAGAGTGATATTTTAATTACATATCTTGGGAAGTGTTTGCAGTTATTAAAGGAATTTAAAGAATATCGTCTTGAGCACATTCCGAGATTGCATAATGAAGAAGCCAATCGGTTGGCGCAACATGCTTCGGGGTATCAGCCGATTCAAGAAGTAATGATATCGATAATGGTTGCTGATGACTAGAGAAAAGAGATTGTCAATTACTTAAGAGATCCGTCTAGGAAAGTTGAAAGACGGTTGAGATTTCAGGCTACCAAATATGTGCTCCTTGATGATGAGTTGTATTATCGTACAATTGATGGAGTTTTGCTCATATGCCTTAATGGAGAGGAATCGAAGAGGTTGATGGGTGAAATTCATGAAGGAGTATGTGGCGCGCATCAATCGGCATTCAAGATGAAGTGGATGATTAGGCGAAATGGATATCATTGGCCGTCAATTCTTGAGGATTGTTTTGAGTACTTCAAAGGGTGTCAAGGTTGTCAGAAATTCGATAATGCTCAGAGGGCACCTGCGTCGGCAATGAATCCTATAATCAAGCTTTGGCCGTTTAGAGGATGGGCCATTGATCTCATCGGCCAAATTTATCCACCATCGAGCAAGGGGCATAAATTTATACTTGTTGCTACTGATTATTTCACAAAGTGGGTTGAAGCCATTCCTTTGAAGAATGTGACATCGATAAACATGATAGATTTTGTGAAGGAGCATATTGTTTACCGATTTGGAATTCCTCAGACTATTACAACTGATCAAGGGACCATGTTTACGTCGGGGGAGTTTGATGAATTTGCTATCGGTATGGAGTTCAATGTATTGAATTCTTCTCCTTATTATGCTCAAGCTAATGGTCAGGCTGAAGCAACTAATAAGGGAATAATCAAGCTTATCAAGCGCAAGATTGAAGAGAACCCTAGAAGGTGGCATACGGTACTGAGTGAAGCTTTGTGGTCGTATCGGATGGCATGTCATGGTGCTACTAAAGTTTTGCCTTATCAATTGGTATACGGACACGATACTGTCCTACCTTGGGAAATTAAAACTCGTTCTAGACGATTGTTTTCCCAAGACCAATTAGCGGCCGATGAGTATGATATCCTTATGAAGGATGAGTTAGAAGATCTAGCAGGTCATCGGCTAAGAGCTCTAATCAGTATCGAGGAGAACAAAAAAAGGGTTGCCATATGGTATAACAAGGTAAAAGAATTCACTGATGGTGATTTGGTGTGGAAACTGATCTTACCGATTGGGACTAAAGCTCGAAATTTGGAAAGTGGTCTCCTAATTGGGAAGGTCCTTTTCGAATAAATCAGTCTGTTCCTAGCAACGCTTATATTTTGGAAACCCTCAAAGGGGTTGCATTTTCCAGAGCGATTACTGGTAAATATTTAAAGAAATATTATCCTAGTATCTGGATAGATGCATAGTGATCCAAATATAAATACCGATGATGGAGTTATTGTACAAAACATCAGTAGAGAAAGTGTTAATGTTATATTACAAGGGAATCGGTTATCAGGTTCGCATACAACAAGTTACAGCAGAGACTGAATAGATGAGATCGCACGAAGGCAAATTTGATCTGCTTCCTCTATCTCCTTGGCGTCGTCATCGGTAGAACCTTCAACTGGCTTGATCTTCCTCTTCAGCAGAAGGGCTTCACGAGCGTCGGCATCTCTCTCTTGTTGTATGGATTTTGTGGCGGCAGGGAGTTGAACCTTCTTTTGATTAGTTGTACCTAAAGCTTCGTCGACTTTCTTTAGTTCCGCTAGCAGCTCCTCTTTTCGTGCCGATAGACGAACGATTTCTTGTTCAAGCTCAATACCTAAAGCTGCCAAATGGCCGATGTCTTTGTGCTTTTCTTCGGCGGTTCGCTTGAATTTAAGCATTTCTTCTTCAAGTTCTGTTTGGGCGGTTCTATCGGCAATACGGCGTGAATCTCTTTGATATTGGAGTTGTCGGCTCTCAAGATACGCTGCTTGGAAGAGTGTTTCTTCGATATCGGCAGGGAGTTGGCCCTGAATCGCTTTGAAGGCTATCCTTACTGCGTTGGAGTCTTGGACCAGTTGGGATGTGTTTTGGTGCAGTAAGAGTAGTATTGCTTCAAGTTTAGACTTTACTTCTGCCGATACGATGTCTGAGGTTGGAGCAAAACTTTCTTCCTCTTCATCATCATCTAGAATATTGATGGCAAAGGAGAATAGACTGTTGGGAGAGTCTTAGGCCTGAAAAGGAAGGGAATTGAAATTTGTCAGTTAGAAGCTTATATATCGCAAAGTTATGATGAATGTTCCCAGTTTACCTGCTTTAGAGCGATTTCTCGCCTTTGTCTTGACGTAGCTGACGCAACCGTATCTTGAGGATCGGCAAAAGTTGCCGATGAATTTGCCTCGGCAGGAGGGACGGTTGGTCCTGGTGCTGGTGTTGAAGCTGATGCTGCTTCCACTGTTGTAGCTAACCCCTGTGGTGACGGGACCGTTCCTTTGTTGGGGTTTTCATCCGGTACTGATGCCGGTGCCGATGCCGGTGCTGTTTCCGTTGTTGCGGCCATCTCTTGTGGCGACGGTGCTGTCCTCTGGTCAGGAATTTCAGTCTGTGGCTGCTCAGGGATAGGTACCGATGCTGGCTCCGGTGTTGGTGTATCGGCAGGAGCTTGAGGAGATGTAGCTGGAGCTGATGGCTTCTTACGTTTTGGTCGGGGAGCAGCACTTGAAGAGCCTTGGCGTTTTGACCCTTGCACTTGGGGGGCATCGGCAGGTTGAGCCATAGAGGTTTGTACACTTGGGATGGCTTCCGATGAACTTGTCTGCTGCAGAAGTGAATTTGGTGCAAAGTGAGTAAAAATTGTCGATTAAACATGTTATGATCGATACAGATAAATGAAGACTTGTTACCATAAAGGCTTGTGCCAAAATGGCGGCGACACTGGTAGCATCATCGGTTGGTAATGGTCGAGTTCTGATAGTAACCTTGGGAACTGCCTTGTGATGCATAAGGGCGGACAATGAAGGGGCCTTACTGCCGATGGTCGATGTAGGGTTCATCGGTCGCAAGTTGAAGTGTTTGCCGCTCTTGCTCTTTTTGGGGATCAAATCATTAACCTGTTGACACAGGGTTAGTTACCGATACATTTGAAAAGTTAACGAAGTAGTATCGGAAATAAGCTTACCGCGTCATCGGGTATGATATGATCGGCATCAATCAAGTGCCGATAGTAGTGTGATGATGGAGCAAATAGTTAGTCCTTCCACTCTTGCCACCAGGACTTGTATGATTCGGTAATGAAGGATGTCGGCGCCCAAGCAGATAAGTCGATCTTAGTTACATCGGCATGAGGGGAGAGAGTGACAATTTTGTTCCAATCCATAGCACTCGAGATGACCTCTCTTGGTTTTATCACGTTGACATAGCTAAGTTTGATCGGCAATTGACCGAATGCCAGCTGTCTTGCCGTTGTCGATGGATAATATAACTCGTATGATGGATGAGAGTTCTTCCCAGTCCCGACGACGTTAACCAGAATAGCTTGGGGAATGAGGGTGGCTTTCATGATTGCTTTGTTTTGTGGTATATTCCCATCGGTGAGGTTGAAGGAGAGTGGGAATCGGTTGTCTTCATCGACATAAGGCCACCAGACTCGTTCTGCAGTAGGGATTCCGCAGTAGAGCCTCTGATAGAACATGCCGAATTGATCAACATTGGCATCGATTCCTGGTAGCACTATCATGGCTTCCCCAAAATTGATTGGGGAACAGGTTGTCGATTCATCATCGTCAAAGACATAGTCTTCAGATATGTCTCTTGGGAACTGTTGGTTGAATAGATCAAATTGGATACATTTGTGCATATGGGCGTTCAACCACAAGTTGATGAACCACCAAGGACCTCCAAGGTTGTCAATGGGTTCGCCTAGCAGCAGTTTTTCCGATACTTGATGTAGGAGGCAATAAACTGAACCAAGGAGGTATCGACCAAGGGGAAATCCTCCATCGGTCAGATGCTCTGCTGTGGGAAGATACATGTTGGTAGGTCCGACTATTCTACCACGGAAAATGAACTTCTCCAACCACATGTTGAGGAAGGTAGCGTGTTCCCTTGGGGCTACCGATCCAGTCTTCTGATACTCTTGGATGTATCCAGTCCAACCACCGATGTTGCGGGTACTTACCCGACGTTTAGGCTTCCTGCGGAAGAGGGTGGCAGGATCGGTAGAAGAGACGTCGAGGTTGGTGAGCATATGTACATCGGCAAGTGTAGGGGTGGTTGGTCCATGTCTGAATAAAAAGACGTTCATTGTATCGGACCAGAAATAAGAAGCCGCAATCATCATGTTCTCATTCTTGGCCATATCAGCAATGGACAGTCTGATGCATTGGTCAATGTTGCTCTCTGACCAATAGAGTTGTTGTGGCCTAGCTATCCTGAGATACCAATTCTTCCACCCTTTGGTAGGTTTGGGCCAAGAGCGAAAGGTGTATGTCCATAACCCTAGATCGAAATGCTCGAATCTGAAAGGGATGTGATTGGTTTCTTCATTGATGAGATTGATTGGATCGGCATTCCCCATTGGGCTTAAGCAGCAGAGATGTTCTTGATCGGTAGGGATCACTATTTTGTTGCACATCTCCTAGATCCAGAAAGCAAAGAAGGAGGGAGAGAAAGGATTGTAAATTAGTGCGGGAGGATAAAACTGCAGTATATACGATAAGGAAGGAAGGAAAATTACCGCGGGGACGGTGAAGTTGATCGCCATTGAAGCCGAGTTCTTGCAAGGGTCGTGAGAGAAGAAGAACCGCCACTGGAATAGTGCTCTTCAGAGATGATGTTGGAATGAAGGTGAAAATTTGAGCTTGAGGTAAAAGAGAGGACAGACGGTGGTCTTTATAGGCCTAGGTTAAAGGGCATTTTCGAGTTTTTCCTTTCTGACTGAGCAGGAATATGGAAGGATATCACGTCGATTTGCGCAGTGATCGAGGAATTGTAACTGTTGGTGCTACAGTTGCGGAAGTTGTTGGTAATTTACAGTGACAACGCGCGGCAATCAAAATGGCAGTGGTATTTTGGAGGGAAAGATTACAATAGAGCAAATTTCAGTGCATAAGATATTTTATACTCCGAAATTGGGGGGCATGTGTGTTGTTATTTCTTATGACTATTGGATAGACCCGCAAGCGCACAGATTATACCGATGTAGCACTTCACTGGGAGCATTCCAGGTATCGTATTTTCCTCATGGAACGATAGTGATCTAACTAGGATTAAAGATATGTCCTATTATGGTTAAGAGAGATTATGATAACTGGGTTGAGAGGTTCAAGATAGCATAGATGTCTAACAACGAGTAGCTGGTTATACTGGCCTTAGTGGCCCTTCTCTTGCAAGAGGCGATGGGATAGATCAGAAAGAGGGCAAAACTCTAACCGGACCACGCCGTCAAGTTGTATTGAAGCCTTACATTTTAAGAACTTATCTGACACACGTGGAGGAATACAAAGACTAGATAGAGCTGTCACCTTCTACTAGCATCCACAAACAATCTGTGCGATAAGCGGTTTACAAAGGCAAGATTAAGCTTAGACACCACGTCTACAATAATCTTACTACTTTAACCTTGGCCTAAGATTAAAGTACTTTACTCAGAGAAAAGTGATGATCAAGCGTGAAAAGTTGTATAACAACTAAACTAGATTTAGAACATTGAATACTATAAAGAGCTCAGAAGAAGTCACTTACAAGTGCTAAACTTACAAGAGACTCACATCCGCTAAGGAAGAACTCCGGATAAGATTCCCGACAGTCTCGGGGCTTTTTCCAGAAGGCTCCTCACTCTCCTCCAACCAGCATAACACTACTAAACAACTCCGCTAAGAGGCTAGAGAGTAGTTTCTCCAATCAGGCATGAACTGAATAGGGAGCTCTAGGGGTCTATTTATAGCTAGAGGTGGAGTAGGGGCTACTCCATTGCCACGTCAGCGATCCGCGTCACCTTCATCAAGCACCGTTGGATCCAACCGACCTCAGAACCGCCTAAGCATCAAGGGTGTTGATTTACATCATGTGGGGAGTGAGTAGGTCGGTTGGGGAGGTGAAAACCGCCTTAGGGGGATTCGGCCGAACCCCCCACTGACATGTGGGCCCTCCCTGACCTTCTAGAAGGTGCCCCAGTACTCAGGGGGCAAGTGGGGCCTGTTTGGCCATTATAGGGATTCGGCCGAATCACTATAGTGGGCCCTGGCCCACCTGTGCCTCCTGGGTGCTAGTCCCACTTGTCATATGCTTTAGATGTTGGTTCTGAGTTGAGTTGTCACGTTAATCTTCTTGATGTAGGCCCATTGGCTCCCAGAAGGTCCCATTTGTCATTACCTGCATCAAATAATCAAGGGACATGTGGAACCAATTATTTGGCCCAATATATTCAGGTTATGCTTGTTTTCCTTTGGAAATGAGGATGTTGACGGTATTTTGATGGTGATAAAATAACTCTTAATTACCGTCAACAATGTGTTGACACCGTTTTTTATACGTGTCAATATGAACCGGATACACTGATCGGTAGAAGGGTAGTTACACCGATCGGTAGAAGGATGGTTGCTTTTCCTTATCGACATTAGAATCCCACCAATCGGATTGCCAATGAAATCAGGAGATTGAAGAAACAAAAGAAGGCATTAGCTGATTAGAAGGATTTTGCTGATGGAAACAGGAGAACATTGCCAATCGGGGATATTGCCGATGGATACAGGTTGATGTGGTTGACGTCAGTAGGAAGTTGCCGATGGCAATAGAAGGAGATTGCAGATTCGAAGAGTCTGCCGATAGAAAGTTTCATCGTAAGGAAAACGGATAAGGAAACTAGCGATTTTATGCTAGTATTATTGTTTTAGTTTGAGTCCGACTCTTGCACGAGTCGTTTTATTTCCTTAAAAATAGGAGTTTTGTTTAGGTATGAGTCGTGTCCATGTGTAACTCCTTTTACCGGAGTATAAATATCTACCCAGGGGCGGTGTAAAAATCAATGAATCAAATACAAAACCTATTGCTTTTTATCTACTTTTTTCAGCATCTACTCAAATCGCATTAGTTCTAGTTTACCTACGAGTTCTTATGACGTCTCGACGGGTTGCATCTACACGACCTCTGTCGGCTTCGCAAGTTCCGCGTTTTGATCAAGTTGAGCTTTGACGTCCGGGCGTATTGCTGTCGTCTCGTTCAATCTTATTCTAGTTATCGTCCTTGTCGATTAACTGGTCAAATCGACTGGCACACCTTTGGATATCGAGTTCGGGTATAAGCCCGAGGTGTTCGCAGATCCGACGCCTTTTTGTGTCAACATTATACCTGTAAAGATGAGTTCCGTTTCTGCCTCTTTAAACCATATCAAGAGAAAGATATTGAAGTCTAGTTTCCAACGCAATAAACGGTGCGTCTTTTGGACTTCCGAGCTAGAAGTTATGGCTATTTTGGTAGAGGCTGCACCTGTTGATGGTGGCTGCGCGAGAATGATAGAAGACACTTCAGTTTCTCCACCAAGGTCAATTTCCAGTTGCTTTTAATTGCTCTTATGTTTACACCCAACTAGGAGGGATGTTCCTAGTATAAATAGACCATGTAATCCTTCATTGTAAGAGAGTCTTTCATTAAAAACTACAGCCACCTCATGTGTGTCCTCCTTCCATGGAAAGAATATTTGGAATCTGTGGCAAGGCATGAGTGCTTTGCAAGCGCCGTTCTTTCGACTCCTGAGGGGGCTGTAGAACACTGAACTTCGGTTCACCCAGTGTCTGCCTTCATGTCTATATGGCGTGATTGCGTGGACTGGTTTTGTCGGTGCATGGAAGGGTGGATGTCTCAGTAGTTCGTCGCTGGTGCAAGATCTCGTGGTGCGCTACCTCTCCATCAGGTCATGCAACGATAGTTATCATTTTATTCTGCTCCACCATGAAGATGAGGCCATTCAGAGTCACTCCTCATCATTTGGGAATCAGATCCTTGGTTGTCATGGTGTGAGCTAGTTATCCTTCCAAGCTTCCTTCACATGATGATTTTCAGTTCCTAGATAGTGTTGAGTCGAATCAGAATGCTGATATGGTGCCTTGAGAGATTTAAACATTGGTTTCCTCCCATTGCGTCGGGTCAATTCAACGATTTGGTTCTCACTATATGTAGTTGCTATCAGTTTGCGATGAGTTTGTAGTTATCTAGTGTCTGTAGTAGAGTCTTTTGATTAAAATACGGCCACCTTGCGTGTGTGTCCTCTTTCCATGGAGAGAATATTTTGAAACTTCGGCAAGGCATGAGTGTTTTCCAACCTTCGTTCTTTCGACTCCTGAGGGGGCTGTAGAACACCGAACCTTCAGTTCACCCAGTTCGTGCCTTCACGTCTATATGGCGTGATTGTGTGGGCTGGTTTCGTCGGTGGATGGAAGGGTGGATGTCTCGGTAGTTCATCGCGGGTGCAAGATATCGTGGTGCACTACCTCTCCATTAGGTCATGCATCGATAGTAATCAGAGCCTTGGTTGTCAAGGTGTGAGCTAGTTATCCTTGCAAGCTTCCTTTACATATTGGTTTTTAGTTCCTAGATAGAGTTGAGTCGAACCAGGATGCGGATAGGGTGCCTTGAGAGATTTAAACATTGGTTTCCTCTCATTACGTCGGGTCAATTTAACGGTTTGGGTATCACTATGTGGAGTTGCTGTCAGTTTGCGATGAGTTTGTAGTTGAGTCTTTTTTTCTTTATTTCTTGAGTCAAGTTATCAATAATGTTCCTCCAATGCTGCTGCGATGAGCACGAGTCGAGGACGACTCGTTTTGAAGGGAAGGAGAATGATGTGAATAAGGATAACAGAAACTCAGCTATGAATCATCAGTTTGGTACAGCTATACCTGCAAAGTTGAGTCATGTTTCTGCCTGTTTAATCCATATCAACAGAGAGATATTGAAGTCTAGTTTCCAATGCAACAAACGGTGCATCCTTTGGACTTCTGAGCTAGGAGTTATGGTTGTTTTAGTGGAGGTGGCACTTCTATTGGTGGTTCTGTGAGAATGAAAGAAGACACTTCAGTTTCTCCACCAAGATCAGTTTCCACTTACTTTTAATTGTTCTTGTGTTTACACCTAACTAGGAGGGATGTTCCTAGTATAAATAGACCATGTAATTCATCAGTTGAATAGAGTCTTTGAAAAAACTACAGCCACCTCGTGTGTGTTCTTCTCCTCTCATGGAGAGAATATTTGGAATCTATGGCAAGGCATGAGTGCTTTGCAACCTTCGTTATTTCGACTCCTGAGAGGGCTGTAGAACACCGAACCTTGGTTCACCAAAATCGTGCCTTCACGTCTATACGGCGTGATTGTGTGGGCTGGTTTTGTCGGTGCATCGAAGTGTGGATGTCTCGGTAGTTCGTCGCGGGTGCAAGACCTCGTGGTGCGCTACCTCTCCATCAGATCATGCAACGATAGTTATCATCTTTATCTTATGCTCCACCATGAAGATCAAGCCATTAAGAGTTGTTTGCTCATCATTTGGTAATCAGAGCCTTGGTTGTCATGGTGTGAGCTAGTTATCCTTGCAAGCTTCTTTCGCATATTGGTTTTCAGTTCCTAGATAGTGGTGAGTCGAACTAGAATGCTGATAGGGTGCCTTGAGAGATTTAAACATTGGTTTCCTCCCATTGCGTCGGGTCAATTCAATGGTTTGGTTTTCACTATGTGGAGCTGCTATCAGTTTACGATGAGTTTGTAGTTATCTTGTGTCTGTAGTAGATTTTTTTGTTATTTCTTGTGTCAACATCGCAATAATATTGACCCATTGCTGCTGTGACAAGCATGAGTCGAGGACGACTCGTTTGGAAGGGAAGGAGAATGATGTGAACAAAGATAACACAATCTCAGCTATGAATCATCAGTTTGCTACAGTTATATGTTGACACTGTTTTTTGTACGTGTCAATATGAACCGGATACACTAATCGGTAGAAGGGTAGTTACACCGATCGGTAGAAGGATGGTTGCTTTTCCTTATCGGCATTAGAATCCCACCAATCGGATTGCCAATGAAATCAGGAGATTGAAGAAACAAAAGAAGGCATTAGCTGATTAGAAGGATTTTGCTGATGGAAACAGGAGAACATTGCCAATCGGGGATATTGCCGATGGATACAGGTTGATGTGGTTGACGTCAGCAGGAAGTTGCCGATGGCAATAGAAGGAGATTGCAGATTCGAAGAGTCTGCCGATAGAAAGTTTCATCGTAAGGAAAACGGATAAGGAAACTAGCGATTTTATGCTAGTATTATTGTTTTAGTTTGAGTCCGACTCTTGCACAAGTCGTTTTATTTCCTTAAAAATAGGAGTTTTGTTTAGGTATGAGTCGTGTCCATGTGTAACTCCTTTTACCGGAGTATAAATATCTACCCAGGGGCGGTGTAAAAATCAATGAATCAAATACAAAACCTATTACTTTTTATCTACTTTTTTCAACATCTACTTTCATTGCATTAGTTCTAGTTTACCTACGAGTTCTTACGACGTCTCGACGGGTTGCATCTACACGACCTCCGTCGCCTTCGCAAGTTCCACGTTTTGATCAAGTTGAGATTTGACGTTTGGGCGTTTTGATCAAGTTCCACCTCGCCCGAGCCAAGATGGCGTCGCCCGTGACGTCATCGACCCTCGGGGGCTCTTCCGCCTCGCCCGAGGCAAGGTGGCGTCGCCCGAGACGTCATCCACCCACGGGGGCTCTTCCGCCTCGCCCGAGCCAAGATGGCGTCGCCCGTGACGTCATTAACCCTCTGGGGCTCTTCCGCCTCGCTCGAGCCAAGGTGGCACTGCCCGAGACGTCATCAACCCTTAGGGGATCTTCCGTCTCGCCCGAGCTAAGATGGCGTCGCCCGTGATGTCATCGAACCTCGGGGGCCCTTCCGCCTCGCCCAAGCCAAGGTGGCGTCGCCCGAGACGTCATCTACCCTCGGGGGCTCTTCCGCCTCGTCCGAGCCTATGTGACGTCGCCCGTGACGTGATCTACCCTCGGGGGCCCTTCCGCCCCGTCTGAGCCCGGCAAACGTCATTCGTGACGACCCTCACCCTCAGAGACTTCACCGCCACGCCGCGGCCCAAGGCGCTCTAGCCCATATAGTCAAAAGGTCCACAGTACCCTCCGTCCTCAGGGATGGGGTTCAGAGCATGAGCCACCATGCCGACCCCTATTCACCCTGTGGTACAAGGTCCTGTGCGCCCTAACCGATTACTTCCGCGCGTGATATCCACGACATGGCTCCGAATGCGGGGGTGCCTGGTCCTATGCGACCAACCCTCGTCCATACCTAGAAAGGGGGAACAGAAGGGTTCCCGGTCACAGGGCGCATGGCTACCGTTCGTTAGGGGCGAAAAGGACCCGGACATGCGTCCACTGGAGCAATCTTCCTCAGGAAGGAAGACAGGATAAAGACAAAGGCTTCCTTCGGCAGTAGCCCAAGCCGGGCCCACACTCACTCCCTCTCTCTCTACTGTACTCCTCCATCTCTCCCTACGTATAAAAGGAGGGAATGGACCCCCAATCTAACGGGGACTCGACATTCCAACTCTCATTCACACACACTCAAACTCGCACACATGCGAGCACTCACGAGAACCAAGAAACTCATACGCACGAGACCTAGGGGCAGTCTCCCCTCTCTCACTAAAAGCTTGTAGCTCCCTCCTACAAGCTCTCCGCGCTTGTTAATACAACCCCACAACACACTGGATGTAGGGCGTTCGTGCCCGAACCAGTATAAACCTCTGTGTTCTCCGAGCACAACCATCCGAACTCCGACATGCTTAGAAATTTACTCGTTGGCCATCTAGACCCTGACATTTTAGACACCGATAGTTGGCGCGCCAGGTAGGGGGACTTTGCGCATCACTCGTATTTTTTAGTTTCGGATGGCTGATCGCCACGTTTGTTTCGCTCCGGGCACCATCATTCGTTTCGGTAGCCTGGATTTCCAGTGCCACGGGCAGGACGCCGACCTGGCTCCCCGTCGCCCTACGACATCTCCTGATGTAGCCATGGACGCCATCACTGCTTCCATGGCCCACCTTCATCTGTCTCCCTGAGGGGAACAAACCGCTCACGGGGTGGCCGTCCTGCGGGCCAGTCATCCTCAGTTCGAGCGCCAGATCGACATTCTCATGGGACCCTAGCTGACTCAGGAATCCCTGCACAACCTCTAGTCTGCGTTCGCCAACGTGACGGCACAGCTCGCGGGAGGGCAGCCGCTCTCCCCTAGGCGCGACGAAATGCCCGTCTTGGAAGCGCAGCCTTTTGGCATGAAGAATGCCGCCACGTCATACGCGGAGGCGGTGGCCACGTGGTTCCACGCAGACCCAGCAAAAGGAAAACGTGTGGGACTCGCGTCCCACCACTCTCGTTCCACCTCCGATCTTCCCTCAAGCTCCGAGGCCGCGTCTTACGCCGACTCGAGCCTTGGGAGCGACGACCTCCTGGACTTCGACGGTCTGGAGGATCAGGAGGCGCTGCGCGGCTTCCTCCAGGCCAACGATTATCTGCTCGACACCGACTCGAGTGGTCCCAGCGAAGACCACGACCGCGAGTGCTTCATGTGCGACGCATCGCCACCCGCGGTCATGGTCGACCCCACCCACGTCAACGAGGAGGACGAAGACGGTGACGGCAACCACACGCCCGAGGACCAGACAGGTATTCCGGTACCTCACCAACGGCCCGATCCGCAGTCCTCGGAGGCCTGGCAGCAGCAGCTTCGCGACCTCCGCAACATGGAGCAGCATCTCGCGGAGCGCCAGCGAAGGGTGACGTTCGAGCGTGAGAAGCTTGAGCGTGAAGCCGCTAGGGACGCCGCAGAGCCCCGCGCTCGCAGGGAGGCCCGGGCGGTATACCACCGCATCATTAACGATGAACATGGAACACCGCAGTTCACGCGAGCAAGCCAGAACATCGCGGCAGTATGGATGTTGCTCCGCAACCTCCCCATCCCAGATGCTCCTTACGGAAAGCTCGCCCACGACGAGCTAAAGACCCTCCTGGAGCGGGCCGCGGAGCAACAGACCGAGAGCTCCGCTTCGCGGAGACACGGGCTCAGCGCCGTCCCCCAACCGTTGTGGCTCCTAACGACCGCGAGGGGTTGGTCCACCCAGATCCTGACCCGGTCGGACACCGGGGCCCGACGGTGCACGCCCGTGTAGGCGAGAAGCGCGACGTGCGCGACACGCTCAACGCGCGCAAGCACGCGAAGTAGGACGATGCGAGCCGAGGCTACCACGTCCGACGTGGCGGTCGATACGACGGCGATGAGGACCGACCTCCCACGCCAGAGCCACCGGCTCCCCTGGCATTCATCCGCCACATCCGGCGCGCGCCATTCCCGCACCCTTTCCGACAGCCGACCAACGTCGTCCGGTACTCCGGGGAAACGAACCCTGGGCTCTGGCTCGACGACTACCGCCTTGCGTGTCAAGCGGGCAGCGCGGACAATGACGACTTCAACATCCGCAACCTGCCTCTCCACCTCTCAGACTCAACCCGCACGTGGCTCGAGCACTTGCCTCCTAACACCATTGATGGGTGGGAATCCCTACGACAGGCTTTTGTCGGGAATTTCCAAGGCACCTACACGCGCCCAGGGAACCCCTAGGATCTCCGCAGCTGCAGGCAGAAGCCAGACGAATCCCTCTGGGAGTAAATCCATCGTTTCTCCCAGGAATGCACAAAGCTCCCGACTGCGGCCAACGCGGACGTGGTCGGGGCTTTCCTCGCAGGTACCACCTGCAAAAAGCTGGTCCACGAGGTGGGCCGCAGCAACCCAGGTACCACCGAGCGACTCCTCGACATCGCCACTAGCTATGCATCAGGAGAGGAGGCGCTCGGTGCGATTTTCCACCAAGAGAAGGGAAAGGGCAAGGAAGTCGAAATCGTCGGTGAAGGTGGCTCGAACCGTGCTCAGAATAGGAACAAAAAGAGGGGCAAGACGCAGCGTGGCGGTGGCGACAACATAGTCACAGCGGCGGACTTCCGCAAGCCTCCCTGCCCCCAGGGCGGGAAGTAGGTGGGCAAGTTTGATGACATGCTCACAAAGTTGTGCCCGTATCACAACAGACCGGTCAAACACACACTCCAGCAGTGTGAAATGATGGCCAGGTACTTCAAAACCGTCCCTGACAAGGACGAGCCGAAGGAGTTAGAAGGCCAGAACGGGGACGGGGGTCACGAAGACTCTTACCCCCACGTCAAAAAGTGCCTCATGATCTTCGGAGGCCCAGAGGCCTACAGCTGCAAGCGCCGGCAGAAGAAGGAGCGGCGCGAGGTTTTCGCTGTTGCCCCGGCAACGCCGATGTACCTCGACTGGTCAGAACTCGACAACACGTTCGGTCGAGATGACCATCCAAGCCACATTCCTCACCCGGGCCGTTATCCACTCATCATGGATCCGATCACAGGGAGCGTGCTCTTCACCAAAACATTGATGGAAGGGGGCAGCAGCCTCAACATCCTGTACTACAACGCCTTGAGGCCCTGGGCCTACGCAAGGAAAAGCTCCGACCCTCGGGGGCTCCCTTTCAAGGGATCATTCTCGGAAGACAAACGGTACCTCTGGGCAGATCGACCTGCCCGTCTCGTTCGGGGAGCTGGACAACTTCTGGACCGAGTACCTTACCTTCGAGGTCGTGGCATATCGTGGGACCTACCACGCCGTTTTGGGGAGGCCATGCTACGCGAAGTTCATGGTCGTCCCAAACTACACTTACCTGAAGTTCAAGATGTCGGGGCCGTGTGGCATCATCACAGTCTTCTCCAACTTCTAGTTGGCATACCAGTGGAGGTGGACTGATGGGAAAACGCCATGGCCGAGGTACGCAGCGAGGAGCTGGTGGCGGCGATCGAAGCCGCAGACAAGATGGACATCGACCTCTAGAGCGCGAAGAGCTCGGACGACCACAACACCAACAGCTATGCCGCTTTCTTCACTATTATCTAGTATATTTATCATCATGTACATACGCTTGTAACCTCTCTTAAGAGCAAAAAGTTCAAGGAATAAAAACGCGGGAACCCTTGGACTGACCGCTTAGCAAGGTGCACTCTCGGCGCACGCCAGAACACACCTCGCTCGGGGGCTGGGAAGGGGGTCACCCCCTGTCTTTCACTCCAAAAACGTTTTCACTCAGAATCGCTCTGCCAAACCCGCTAGGCGAAAGCCCGACCTCCCCCACCGAGAGAAGAGATCTCGCCGGACCGTGCCAAAGGGCCGCGAAATACTCCGGCTCCCCGAAGCCAAGTATCTCCACCCGTCCTCACACCCGAACAGATCAAAGCTCCTCCGAGGGAAAGTCAGGCATGTAGCCCAAGCAAAAGGCAAATGTGAAAACCAACAAGCAAACAAATTTAAAATGAGCTCACCAAAGAGCTATTAAAGTTATCTTAAGCCCCCCCCGGGGACACATCACAAGGTTATTTAAATTGTTTTGTTACAGGGGCCCTCGGCCCTGATATTTGACCACACAGGGTCACTCCTCCGGTGGCGGGAACACTTCGTCATAAAGCATGGTGGCCAAGACCGCCGCTGGCTCCTCCGCGTCGGCTTCGATCCAGTCAAGCATATCCTCTGGGGCGTCTGGGGGTATCCCTCGCTATCCAGCGCGGGAGTCAATGCGTCGTAGAGGCAGGCGGCGATCGACATCATGCGGTCGACACCGATGCGCAGGGCCTCCCGGATCCGCGCTTCACCCCGCTCCCACAGCAGGCCGACGCGAGTTCTGGCACCTGCCGGACTACCCTCGAGAGCTTGCATGCCGAAGAGGTCACACACCTCGTGCACTACCTCATGCAGCGCCTGCGCCTCCTGTGCTCCAGCCTGTAACCCTAGGATGTCATGAAAAAGGACTTCAACCTCTAAAAAACAACTTCTACACAACACCAGGGCGAATGAGCAGACAAAGGAAACATACCTGCGTTCTCCTCCTCCAGGCTGTTGACCGCTGCACGGAGCTGCGATATGACCGTCGTCAATTCGCCCACTTGGGCAGATAACTCCAGGATCCTCCAGTCGGCATCGGCGCTGCGCTCGCGCGCCCTAGCGGAAAAGTCCTCAAGGCGGGCCACGGCGGCGTCACGCTCTCGGTCGTGGACCTCGCATTGACGCCACAGGGTGTTACGCTCCTCCTCCATCGAATCCAACGCCAAGGTAGCTTGACGTCGTCCCTCGGCCTCAGCGTCACGCTCGGCCGTTAGGTGTTCCATCTCAGCCTGGTGCGCTGAGCGTTCATCCACCAACATCTGACGGGCCGCCTCCGCGTCAGCACGAGACGCGTTCCGCTCTTGCTTAGCCCGCGCGGCGTCGCTAGCAGTACGCTGCGCCAACGCCTGGGCATCCGCCGCGCTCAACTTCGAAGTGACCAACTGCTCCTCCAGCTCCGTCACGCGACGGCGAGCCGCAACGAGGTCCTCCGCCACGGCGTTTGCCCCGACGGGCACCCACGTCCCAGGAGCCCACCGGCTGGCCTCCCGATGGAGGAACTCCGACTTCTCGACGCTGGTTGCCATTAGGATCTGCGCAGAGAGAGGCATCAGGAACCCGGCGAGAAAGAAGAAAACAACGTCTACGAACAAAATGATTTCTTACATTGCTATGATGCGAGAAGTCCTCGGAGAACGATGTGTAGGCCCTCTGGATCTGCTCCGCGTACCGCGCGACGTGAATGCCCAGCTCCTGACGAGCACCCGCCACCCGGTTCCAATGATGGAGCTCGCGCTGATCATCCAGGGTGAACACAGGGGACCCCATGTTCCCCTGATCGTCCCAGATGAGCTGGTCGCTGTCTCCGAATGTGCGACGGTCGGGACAGAGGCGACACAGAGCCCCGGGGGCATCTTCCCTCACAAGTTCGATTGTTTCGCCTGGCAAAGTCGCGCTAGACTGGGAGAAGATGGCCTTCGATGCTCGGGCGGCCGCCACCTCCCCATCGGTGAAGGACGGGGGACCCACGATGTCCCGGACCGGCATGTTGGAAGGAAGGGGACTGCTTAGGGGCTCCTCCTCACTCGCACCAGCCACCCTGCCCTCAGGAGGGGCGGTGACGACGTCGGCAACCACGTCCTCCAGTTCAGTGCCGCCCCCGCCGACCATCCTCGTCACGACGGTCGTCTCCGCGTCTTCCGACGCCTCAAACAACGAGGTCTCCCCGACATCCACGGCGATAGAGTCACCAAGGCCGCCCTCCTTCGTGGGGTCGTCAATGACCACCACGACTGAGGGAGTAGGCAGCGTACTAGCCTCACGACCGACGTTCGTGGGGGCTAGCGGCGTTCCTCCGGCGACAACGGAGCAGGATGGGGTCAGCCCTGTCCCGACCCCAGCGGCGTTCGCCAATTCCACAATCAGGGAGGCACCGGACCAGCCCCCCTCGACCGACGGCGCTCTCCGATGCAGTTTTTTCCATCCTGTGTACACAGAGCCATCGGCGGTCCTGAAACATTCGACACAATCGTCACAAATCACGGGCAGCCGTTTCCCCACTGATGGGGTAGAGGAAGAGGTCGAGGCTAGCGGACTCACCCAGCGGAGAAGATGCGCTTCCGCTTCGCCTCCGCCCCGCTGCGGCCGCCGGCGCCCGAACACCCGCTCTGTCCAACCCCATCGGACGAGGCGGAACGGGGGGTCACCGGAACATCCATAGCGACAACGCTCCCGGAACTCCCTGGGGCCAGGTGCGCGCCGAGTGTCCTGACTAGGGGCACCTCCGAAGCCAGCGCAACCCCCGCGGGGTAGCGTAGCGTTCCGACCGCCAGGGAAGCCGACGCTGCCACCGGTTGAGGATTCCTACCCTCGTCATCATCATCATCATCTCCGCCATCCGACCTGGGACCACCGCTGCCTTTGTCCGACTCGGTGGGGGACTCCTCTTCTGTTTCCCCAGCACGGCGCTGTCTTGCCTGCCATTGTTCCAATGTCGTGCGCGTCAGCGCCTTTTCGGCCTTCCTCTTCTTCCTCTCGGCGGTATCCGCCTTCTGCCGCGCATTCCGCTCCCTGTTCGCCGACCGCTGTGCCAGCGGAACGAGAAGGGGAGCAGCCACGTGACGCGCTGATGAGAGGGGCCCCTGTGGGCAAAATACCGAGGAGTCCTGGGATGTCGCTAGCAAGGGAAAGCAATGCAAAGGAGAAAACAAACAACAAGGCCTCAACACTCACCAGATTGAAGGACGCAGGACCTGGGCGGATCGGAGGGCAGCACCTGATGTCATCAGGGGTAAACTTGTTCCCCAGCAGTCTCCCCATGATCGAGACTGTGCGGTCGAAGCTCAGCTCTTCGGCCGCCATGGTGGTCCCCCGCGCGGTGCTCCGGGCACCATGTCGTTCAGCGGGAGCGCCCGCACCATGAGTGGGTGGACCTGACGCCGGAGGAACTGCACAACGACCCCCGCAAGGTTCAGCCCGCGGTCCCGGAGCTCAACCAGGCTTCGGAGGTAGGGCTGTATCCTGACGAGCTCACGTGGGGTCGGACCGTGATGCCAACCGGGAGCAGCGCCTCGGGGTGGTTCCGGATGTAGAACCACTGCGAGTGCCACCCCCAGTTGGATGAGGTCATCCGCGCCGGCATATAGGACCCCAAGTTGGAGGAGCGGAGGCTGAGCGCACACCCCCCGCAGGACGCCACCGACCTTATGCTGCTAGTGTTGAGGAGATACACCGTCGCCTTGAAGAAGTGCTTCCACAACACAAAATCCGGCTCCACTCCTAGCATTCCCTCCGACATGGCCGCGAAGGCCGCAAGGTGGAGGACAGAGTTGGGATTGAGGTTTTGATGCTCGATCCCGTAATGGTTAAGCACCCCCCGAAGAAAGCGAGACGGCTGGGTCCCGAACCCCGGTTCATGGAATGGGAGGAAGGAGACCACGTACCCCTCAAGAGGCGCCGGTGGGGACGATCCACTCGACGACATCGCCGGCGGAGCGCTTGGGGTGCAACAGCCCCTCTCGCACCAGCTCAAGCACCCGCTCCTGAACGAGCGAGCACCGCTCCCAACTTCTCGGAGGATGCTCTCCAGCCATGGGGGAAGTGCTCGGAGAAGGACTCGCGACGCGGCGGAAGGCGCGTTTAGGGCAGAAGTGCGGCAGCGCAAACCCTAGGTGCAAGCGGAACGGCTCGGGAAGGGGCAGAAGACGAAGACGGTAAGAAGCACGAACACGAGGGAGGGGGTAATGACGCGGCGCCAGGATATTTGCTGGAACCCGAAAGACGAACCGTCACTCTATCAATCCTCCACGCCACGGCTTGGTCCCACCACGCGAGCCACGTTAAATGCGGTCGCTCGGCCATGTCGCTTCCACCATTCGCAGGAATATCGGGAACCGTACACACTGCGCCAGGTAAGTGACACCACTCTCTTTTTCCCTCGTTCCGATTTGTATCCCGCATTCATCATTGCGGGATCCACCCCGGACCCATCGTGCCATGCGCATAGACTTCACCTACGCATCCCCGACCAGGGCATGAGCCTTCCGAGCGCGAGAGCGTCTCGGGAGAGCTCCCGACCCGTCCCAGCTCGGCCAACTCACGCGGAGGTCGGAGAGGCACGCACGTGTCACAACAAGTGGCAACGGCCCATGGGCCCAGGTAAGCCAAAGGGATATCGTCTATAGATGCCCCGATGGCCCACTATGGTCCAGAGTTACGAGGGCCGGCGCAGCGGGGTTCGAAACGGCCGACTCAGGACAACAAAGCGAGGGGCGAATAGGGAATGGACACGCTAGCGGTCATTAACCTGGCAATCGGATGCCAAGGTCATTCCCCGATTTCGTATTTGAGTCCGTCTTACAGATGATTGGTTCATGGTATTCCTACCGAAGGAAGGCAGCAGGCCCCTGGGACCCATCGAACGGACCCGGCTACTATATGAAACCGATCTGGGGTGAGCCACGACATGGGCCACCAGCCGGGACCCTAGCGAACGGGAACCGAGCACCCCACTCAGATTTGCCCGATAGTAACTCAACTAGCAGCCATGGTTCGTCCGCTTCGAGGATAGCATGGTTCGGCTCATATTCTCCCTTCTCGTGGAGAGATGCGTGGGGAACGAACCCAAAAAGACGATACAGAACCGAGACGATTTTCTTTACACCGAGTAAAGACTCGGGGGCTGGCGTCGCACCACGGGGCAAGCCTCACGCGTCGGAGGCCCGTATAGGTAAACACAAGCAACCTCTCTTTTCTGATAAATTTAGGAAACTGACCGTTGCAGGGATTACATGCTCTCTAAGACCCAGAAGGGACGAACCCAATCATCAGACACCAAAAAGCAAAAAGAAGGGAGGTGGACTGAAGGGAAATCCCGGGCCAAGAGGCCAAAAACTAGGGGCGCTTGTGGGGCGTCCCTGTTAGTCATACACCGCTGATGGACACGGCCGTATACCAAAGTCAGGTAACCGAGCCGTAAGGCCCGAGAAATATCTGCCTGACATACGAGACCTCGTCAGACGGCAGCGTCACAACCCATGGGCCACTCCGATCGGGTGGGTGGCGGCAGCAGGAGAGCGACCGTCGCCCCGCCTTTAGAAAGCCCCGGGTCGCCCCCCTCCTCCAGAGTTAGTTGGGCACTTTACAGCTAAGTCGCCCAGCTGCTCCATGATCTAGGACTCTGGAGAGGGATCGCACAACATCGACTCCCCCGGGACAGAGGGAAGAGGCCATTCCACAAAAGGGATGGATCCTACGCCCTTCATCTTAGGGAGCGATTCGTGCAGGGGGTGTTCACAACCTTTCGCTCCACCAGTGGTTGGGATAAAGGGAAGCAACACGTATCTCGCAAAGATTCCTCTAAATCCTACCACGGGGCAAAAAGAAATGAACCCACTCCCAATGCAGAACTTCCTCTGAATCCAGTTTTTCTCTCAAAAGGCCGTCTGCCAGGGCGGCTCGGAGGGTTCTCCAATGGGACCTCGGAGGAAGAACTTAGGGCAAGCCATACTGTGAGAATGTGTGCTTTGCCGCAGGTGGCCGCCCCTATTTATAGCCCGCTAGGGAACTCACGTGACAACCAGTCCGTGAAGCTACAGCTCTGCCTCCCAGCCACATTGCACTATGTGACGGCACCCACTTTAAGGGGGGCACGGCCGTGCAGCGAGGCTATAAATGGCCAAGCAGATTGCGGACTCAGGGCACGCCGTTCAGAGTCTAGACCGCAGAGCGGGCACTGCTCTTGCACCACTCCTTGAATGGGAAAGACACGGCACGTCCGCTTTTGGGCCACAAGGAAAGGGAGCAGTCCGACCCCGGAATCCGACAAACATATCTCTGACCGGTCAATCAAAAACAAACCACCATAAACGCTCTCGGAAGCCTCCGATGTAGTCCTTCACTACATCGAAAGCTCGGGGGCTACGGTCGGATACCTAGAAATAGGGTACCCAAATTACCAGACTGTACAAAAACAAAAATCACCATCAGGGGCTCTTCCGCCTCGCCCGAGCCAAGATGGCGTCGCCCGTGACGTCATCGACCCTCGGGGGCTCTTCCGCCTCGCCCGAGCCAAGGTGGCGTCGCCCGAGATGTCATCAACCCTCGGGGGCTCTTCCGCCTTGCCCGAGCCAAGATGGCATCCCCCGTGACGTCATCAACCCTCGGGGGCTCTTCTGCCTCGCCCGAGCCAAGATGGCGTCGCCCGTGACGTCATCAACCCTCAGGGGCTCTTCCGCCTCGCCCGAGCCAAGATGGCGTCGCCCGTGACGTCATCGACCCTCAGGGGCTCTTCCGCCTCGTCCGAGCCAAGGTGGCGTCGCCCGAGACGTCATCAACCCTCGGGGGCTCTTCCACCTCGCCCGAGCGAAGTTGGCATCGCTCGTGATGTTATCAACCCTCGGGGTCTCTTCCGCCTCGCTCGAGCCAAGGTGGCGTCGCCCGAGACGTCATCTACCCTCGGGGGCTCTTTCGCCTCGTCCGAGCCTATGTGATGTCGCCCTTGAAGTCATCTACCCTCGGGGGCCCTTCCGCCCCGTCTGAGCCCGGCAAACGTCACTCGTGACGACCCTCGCCCTCGGAGACTTCACCGCCACGCCGCGGCCCAAGGCGCTCTAGCCCATATAGTCAAAAGGTCCACAGTACCGTCCGTCCTCAGGGATGGGGTTCAGAGCATGAGCCACCATGCCGACCCCTATTCACCCTGTGGTACAAGGTCCTGTGCGCCCTAACCGATTAGTTCCGCACGTGATATCCATGACATGGCTCTGAATGCGGGGGTGCCTGGTCCTGTGCGACCAACCCCCGTCCATACCCGGAAAGGGGGAACAGAAGGGTTCCTGGTCACAGGGCGCATGGCTACCACTCGTCAGGGGCGAATAGGACTCGGACATGCGTCCACTGGCGCAATCTTCCTCAGGAAGGAAGACAGGATGAAGACAATGGCTTCCTTCGGCAGAAGCCCAAGTCGGGCCCACGCTCACTCCCTCTCTCTCTACTGTACTCCTCCATCTGTCCCTACGTATAAAAGGAGGGAATGGACCCCCAATCTAACGGGGACTCGACATTCCAACTCTCATTCACACACACTCAAACTCGCACACACGCGAGCACTCACCAGAACCAAGAACCTCATAAGCACGAGACCTGGGGACAGCCTCCCCTCTCTCACCAAAAGCTTGTAGCTCCCTCCTACGAGCTCTCCGCGCTCGGTAATACAACCCCACAACACACTGGACGTAGGGCGTTCGTGCCCGAACTAGTATAAACCTCCATGTTCTCCGAGCGCAACCATCCGATTTCCGACACTCTTAGAAATTTACTCGTTGGCCATCTAGACCACGCCATTTTAGACACCGATAGTGCTGATTTAGGGTATCGCCTTGAGCATTCACGGCGTCGGCAGCGACGGAGGATATGCGACAAAGGTTCTCCAGTTGCGCCATCAGTGCTGTCAAAATAGAGGATGAAAGGGAGGCATGGGAGATCTGAAGCAGATAAGTATGCATTACCTGCCGCCTGACCAACAGCTTCAGAAAGCCGATGCCTCGTCTCGGCAATCTCATCCTCGGTGGCATCTTGGGCCACCTGGTGGGCATCGGATGAATTGCGGAGACGGTCCACTTCCTTGGTCGAGTCCGAGTATGCTTCACGAAGTCGGCAGCACTCTTCCATCACAGAACGGTAGGCTGCCAGATTGGTACTACCGAGGTTGGAGTCAAACGCCAAAGCTTCGCCACTGCTTGCGGATCTGAAAAGGGGCAAATAAATCAGTGGGCGAGTGATGACCATACCAGAAGGAAAACTTGGAAACGCGTGAAGATTTGATCACCATTTCACGCACAGGCGTTGACGGGAAGAAGAACCCTCCGATGACGGCCCTTCGGCCAGGCGCTTCCCATCTCTAGCCATTGATGTTCTCTTGAGGGTTCTTGGGGGTTCCGAAAAGCTACAATATGGATTGTCTATGAATGAGTATCGAAGCCCGGGGGCACATAGCATTATATAGATCCTCTGCAAAGGTGAAGAGTCGATCTAAGGACGCACTACAGCGTGAAGTTAGCAGAAACAGAGGAGTCGGCCGTTCCGATTCCCAACAGTGCAGAGATATTTTGGGAGGACGAGCTGACTATTGGTGAGACTCTTGGGATTTCTGAAGGAATTTTGGAATAAAACAAGTTTATCCAAAAATTGGGGGGCATGTGTTAACACCGTATTTTGGTTCAGCCAGATGGCCCCCTAGCAGGCCTTCGAAGGAGACATCCAAGATGGACCCGAAAGGTCGACTAAGGAAATAAGAGATCATGGAGAGATCTTTCGACTAATTTCAACAATACTGGGAACACTTGAGTGTTTCAGTTTGAGTGGCTTGAACTAACCTCTTTGCAAAAGAAAATGTGTGCCTGTCTATCGGCTTGTGGTGTGCAGGTACTATGCCTAGCGACAGTGGTCAATGGTGTGGAGAAGGTCGAGTAGAGGCTTGCCGTGCCGATGGACTGAGAGCGGTGAAGAGCGGAAGCGGGGCTCAGACCGAGGGACCATGGGCACCGGTGGATTAGCTGTGGTGGCTAGTGCTTGGCACCGGCGAGTGCGACAAGACATAGAGGTAGACCGAGTCAATCGAGTTAAGACGGTGGACGAGCGGGTCGAGCGGAGGCTCATGGGACTCGGAGTCCGACCGGGCATGGACAAGGTGGCTCGAGTCGAGCGGTTTGGTGGTTTGGGCCGCAAAACCTCCGTCAAGGCTTCGGTTTGGTATGGGGTGAGCAAGGAGATAAGTGTGGTTTGCGTTTCGGGTTGTGTTCCACTCGATTTTTGCTCCGTTTATGTTTGTGATACACTGTCACACAATTTTAAGGATAAAATTGCATATGAATAACTCATGTGCTGCCCAGAGTGTCAATCCGCAATAAGCAGACAACTCCTTAAATAGTACATCTGAGTGTTATTACATATCGAATAAATGTAATTAACCTTAACAACGGAATATAAAGATAACTCTCGCGCGAAGCACCACGTCACAGGGAACGACGAACAGGATTGACACTAGCTGTAGTACTCCCACGGTAGCCTTCATCGCATCGGACGGGGTTTGGAAAGCTAAGACGTGAGCACTTACGTACTCCGCAAGAGTCACATAGGGTTATGAAGCTGTCAAAAGGTTGACGGCACTGTCTATACTGCGGTTTTGCTTTTACTTGCTCAAGTTTTAACCACTACTTAGCTTCTAATTATGCATATACCCAGTTGATACCCACATGCAAAGGCATAGAATAAACCTCTAAATAATAACCACATGTATCTCCCACTGTGAGTTTTCAGGACGTGTGCGTGACCGTGAGCACGGCTTCGCATGATAGTTTTAACTTTGCAAGAGGTTATACGACTTTACCACAAGCATGTGCCTTGCTGCCGGGATAGCTTAGTTCCGGATAACCACTGCGAGGTGAGTGTAAGCAGGGACACTCTGAGTCTTTCAAGCTCTTTCTAACATGTAGCGGACCTACGAGCCAATGCAAAGGGGAATCTGGGACCCCAATGGTACACGCAGCGGTTGCACACAAGCTATACCCAAAACAGGCTTGTGCAAAGGTGCTTTTCCGACACAAGCAATGCAAGTCAAACTTTCTACTTACTAAAGCCAGAGCTTATAGTCATGTTGGTTGTTTAGAAATCCCAGCTTTTGCCTACAGTGGGGTCTATTCCATGTTTTCTACAAAAGCATTGATTTATTCATTGTTTGCATCATATATTAATCCAGATTCATCTCAAGATTCATTATGTCAAGCATCGCCAAGTATCCCATTTTGATATACACCCTGGTGACAAGGTATAAGGATAACAAAGCTATGCGTTTGTTAGATCTAATAGAATCAAATTAGGACCATGCAATAATGACTAGATTGAATTATGGTGACTATGGTACAAGGCTGATCCCGTTGTTTAAACTTGCCTCGATCCAAAGCTCTTGGTGATCTAATCTGCTGCAAAGAATCTTGGTCAACGAAGATTCTCCGGCTGTATCGATCAACATCACCCGCAATGATCGAACATCATACCGACGAATAAAGAATGATCAGAACGTTTTACACCATACACAATAACGAGCCTTTTGAAAAGTTATACAACAAGTATCTATTACTTTACTACAATCACAAAAGACCGAGATCACGCTAATCGGATCTAAAACGAGAGTTATAGATTAAACGGTGATTTTGAAAGGGCAAGTTATGCTTTTAGCAAAGTAATTTTCTAATTGATTTTTCAGAAGTACTTAACTTAGGTGAAAACTATACTACTGGCTTAGAGCATAAAAATCCGGATTAACGAAACTCGCATGGGTTGATTTGGAGTTTAAAACGAGAAAATTTAGAAGATTTGAAGTTTTAGGAGGCAAAGGGGAAATTTGGGTTTTATTTTGATATTGAATTAAAAACGACTTAAAAAGGAATACGTTTTTCGAGTGGACACGCACTGTGAAGCTGCCTTCGGGATGCGGAGTTGAGGCGTGAATAGGTCAGGGTCTTTAGAAAATTGCCACGAAGGGGTAAGGGGATTTCGCGTGGTTGGATTAGAAGTTGGACGATCAGTTAGATCCAGGGAGTAGGGGAGGGGCGGCCGGACGCTCCACGAACTTGGTGCTAGGGCTATGGGAGGCTACTGATTGGTGGAACGTGACAGAAAAACAGTCGACGTACGGGAACGCGGGCGGGGGTGTGGTGTGCGGCGGCGCAAGGCAGAAGAGGGCTGGGGTGGATATAACCGTGCGGGAAGAACGGTCGGGGAAAGCTCGAGGGGACACGGCGAAGCTATTCTAGGGCACTGCGGTGCTCGATTGGGGACGGAGGAGGGCCGCCGGGCGGTAGCACTGCAGGGGGTGGCGGACTCGGCGCCTTGATGGGCTGGGATCGGACAGAGCGCAACAAAGGGGAAAAAAGGGGTGGGGATGTGTTATGACACTCACTATTTGGTGAAACGCGATCATGCGCGCAACTGGGGCGAAGCATAGGGCGTTCAGGGGCCGAACGAGGCCTTCGACTGGGCGAAAGCAGAGCTGGCGAGGGGGCACGGCTCGGCGCTGGTCTTCTGTGCGTGTTGCCAGAGGATGTGAGTCGATGGGAAACGAGGGTTTGCGGTGGCAGCGTATTTAGGGAGGTGAGCGACGGAGGAGTCCGTGGTGCGGAGGGGGTAACGCGGGGTGATGATCCGCGTCGGCGGTTGCAGCGCGCGGCGGGACGTGGCGTCCGAGCGGTGCCGGCGGCTCCGACACGTGAATTTCGAGGGCGGAGAGGGAATGACGTTGCTAGGGCCGCATTGTCAGCGAAGGAGGGAGGGAAGAACGGCGGCGGACAAGCGTGGGGCCGGAGGCTTGGCTGCGACAGAGAGAGGGTAGGAGAGCCCAGACCGGGCCCCAGGCTTCGGCGGGCTTGCAGAGCTTGGGCTGGCACTGCGCTAAGGGAGGGAGGGGGGGGATGAGCAGGCGCGGAATGGGTTCCACTGGCGGCGAAGAAGAGTAGGAAAGGAGAAAGGGGATCCCCATTTTCCTTTTTATTTTCAGAATTGATTTTGCATTGATTTTCAAATGAATTTTTCTAGGGTTTTGAAAAACAAGTCACACAATGAAATGCAAGGCAGAGATGCCTCACACATGTGAAGTCCTGTAACATGTGAATTTAAATTTTAGTTTTATATATTTAATTCTTATGCATCACATAAAAGATTTGAAATTCCACAAATTAACTCAAATTCAAATCTATTTTCTTAATTCAAATTTTAGGGGTGTTACCAAATCTGTACCCCTTACAAAGAATCTCGGCCATGGATTCCCAGATTATACTTATTAAGTAGTTGAGGTGTAGGTTTATCTTAGATCGTTCCTCTCTTTTCCAAGTGGCCTCTTGTTCTGTATACCGCTTCCATGCTCTATTAACAATTTGATGACTTTACTCTTGTAACTCTTTCAGCTTGTCTCCAAATTTAAACGGGTATTCTGTTAGGTAAATCTTCCTTAACTGTTAGTTCTCAAAGGTAATGTTCTTCGGTACTCCACAAACACATCTTGAGTTCCGATACGTGTGAAACAACGTGAACTCTGCCAAACTTTCGGGTACTCTAACCGATAGGCAATCTTTCCACGTCTCTCACGAATCTTGAACGGGACAGATATATCAGGGTGCTCAAATTTCCTTTCATAATGACGTTTCACACTTCTCATAGGTGATCCTTTCAGATCCATGTAATCAACGATCTCAAAGACACTCTTTTTGGTTATCAGCGTAACTCGTTGTCGAGACTGAGTGTTCTTATCTGTTAGAGTTGTATCTCTGATTAATCGGACTTGTTCTTCTGCATCTCTCAGAAACATTGGTCCAACCTTGGGTTTCTCCGTTTGATTTCCAGAACAACAGAGTTCTACATTCATGTCCATCCAATAGCTTAAGATACGGTTGCCATCTTAGACTTTCTTGATAATGTTATTATATGAAAATTCTGCCTAGGGCAAAACTTATCCAGTGGTACATATGACAGCACACGCTCTACACCACCATATCTCTTCATAGCACTTGATTCGTTCTTCTTCGTGTGCTGTCCATTGTTTGAGGGTGGCGCTCGCTAGAGATTGAGCTAAAATTCAACACTTGTCCAAGGGACTCATGCACTTTCTCCAGTGAAATGCGAAGTATAACTGGGTTCCTTATTGGGGGTTGGGACACGATCCGATTCTTTGGAAGCTCCATGTGGCACCTCATTACAATTCTTTGACTAGAGTGGTTATAAAAGCTACTTGTGTTCCGTATACGTGGGATTTGCAATGGTAGAAGTGAGATACTAGTCAAACGATCAACTTATGACCCAGATTGAGTCATATCCTTTTGAGTACGTAGCTATATCCCAGAAGTAAACTATGAAATCCATAGACAACTTAACCCTTCATTAGGTCTTTCCTGGATGATACTCCTCAGATTTTGTAATTCTCAGTCTCCGGCAGGTCCTGATGTTGTTCTACTTTAAACCTCAGGCACTTGTATAATATTGAGTGAGTATTTCTGCCAATCACGTTTTGCTAATCCAAAATCCACCTAGACTTCTGTTATGTTAAGATCTATTATAACCTCTTAGATGTGCTTCAGGAGGGATTGAAAAGGTTGACTCATGGCTTTCGCAGAATCGGTCTGTGTATAGCTGTGGGGGGTGATTTGTGTCGGGATCACCGATCTTTTTCCTAGAATGGTGTCCACAGTGTACTCGTCATTGATATCGATGAAACCGGAATCTGGTGACTTTCCTTGCTATTTCAAATTTCAACTATAAATGCAGATTCTATCTTGCAACTGACCTTCACGGTCTCTCCTTTTCTAGTGTAGGCTCCATTACCATTTCCATAGATTTTAAAAAGTTAGAACAATGTCAAGTTGATATGCTGTGCACGTTCAGCACAAAACTCCTTAGGCATAGGATTGGTTCGAATTCTTACTTAGCTTACTTTTCCTGCTAAGAGCATCGGCCACACATAGGCTTTACCAGGATGGCTAGTGAACATCAGATCATAGTCCTAGATCAGCTCAACCATCGACTGTTGCCTCAAATTCAGATCTGTATTAGTAAAGATGGTATACTTCAGCTCGATTTATGCGTCGGTTGTAGATGTCACATTTATGACCAATAGATAGTGTCTCATATCTTCACTGATGAAACCAACTGCTAAACTCCAAGATCATGAGTCGGAAATTTAACTCATGCTTTTCAGTATGTCGCGAACATACGCAACAAAAACTCTTCTTCTTTGCATCGCACACAACCCTGAACCAGAGAGCGGCCTACAAAAGATAGGAACTTCTAACTAGTCTGGCAAGGACAACAAGGAGCTGTAGTCAATTTCTCTTCTACATGTTCTTCGAAAGTTCGTTGAACTTTTCTGACTAGACACACTTGGCATCTTCTCCAGCTGACGCGGTAATAGGTATCGTAGTTAGCGAATCCTTAATGATTTCTGTAATTGTAGTATCCAGTTAACCAAGGAAATGTGAACTCTCATGACATGGTTGGGTGGTTTCCAATTCAGTACATCTTCTACTTATAGGATCAACTGATATACTCCGTTAGGAAACAAGGCAAGAAGTGAACGAAAACTTCAGTCTTTAACCAGAATCACACTTAACTTTCTTCGTTTGGCATAAACTGTGTCTCTGTAAGCTTCTGCAATACCCATTCAAGTGTTCTCGCTACGCGCTCTCATCAATCGATTTTGGAGTTAGAAGAATATATCTCGATGAAATACCACCACAAATTATCCAGCTATTCATGTACACCCAATCCCGTGTTCCTCAATACATGGCCATATGCAAGATGCATTGCTCGACGCATGACATCACCGTGTATTCATACAAACCTACCTGTATACATACTATCTTGGGACCTCTGAAGCAGGATCTTGAATGATGATAACCAGACGTAAGATCACTTTGGAGACCCACAAGCACCTTTTCACCAGATCAAACAAATGCATCGATTTTGGGCAAAGGATACTTGGTTTCTTGATAGTTACCCATTGAGTGACGATATCAACACACATCCGCGGACATGCCTCTTTCTGTCAACAAATGATAACCGGTGCACCCCAAGGTGAAGAACTGGGGTACGAATAAACCTTTATCGAAAACTTTTTAATGTTTTTCTTAAGTTCTTCTACTTTCTTATTCCATCCTATATGGTTTTTAGTATAGGTGTGTTCGCGGTCTTCATCAATTAAAAATCAATGTCGCGATAGGAGGCATACTGGCGAACATCTCCCCCCCCCGGCCGCTCCGCCACTCCATCTGGAGAACTTCATTCAACGACCCTATTGTCTGGGTTTGTCATACTCCTCATAGAGCTGATTGACGGCAGGTCGGTGGAGGCTGCAGTGAACGGCATTCAACACTGATCCGGTTTCCTGTAGTGGTGTGAGACAATTCAAACTCTCTTCTTATCACACATGATCACCGCATCTTCTTTCTCTCTAGTCGAAACCCAACATAACATCAGATCCAGCGGTTCTCAGAAAATGTAAGTGATCTTGAAGGTCTACCCCCTTAGTCGGTAACCGTAACGAATGGACTTAGTAACAATTGTTTCATAACCCACTCGGTGAATTTTACGATTTAAAGGAATTTTGCATTGCTCCTAATGATGTTCATGCTTCACAAAAGCTTGCGCTATGAAGGAATGTTGAAGCTCCGGAAATCGAAAATAAAAAAAAAGAACAAGTAGCAGGGATGGAGTTGACAAGGAACATCCACATCATCACTTTTGGTGGCTTCCTGTTGTGTTCTGCGCAGAGACGTGGTTCACGCTTCCTATTCTGAGGGGGTGGCATATGGAACCCTCCCTCTCTGGTTGTTGTTGTTCTGAATTGGTAGGATTTGGGTTGTTTTGTGCTTTCTTGGGGCAGATATAAGGGAAAGATGGGCGGGGAGTTACCCACCTAAGCAAAAACACTTGGTGTGGGTGTTTGGGAACATCGTCTTTGCTTTGGTGGTACTGCTGGATGCGCCTTGACGAGGTGGTGAGTAACCATCTTGTTGCTGGGAAAGTCGGACGTTGCTAGTTGGGTTACGGTTCCCAAAGTTGCGAAGTGCCTTGGTACCTCTGCTAGTAACCTGCTGAGGCTACGTTGGGACGCTTGGGAGTGTTACTCCCAAAGGCTTCTCCCATAAGCTTCCTCTTCTTGTCCATCTCTAGCGTTCAAAGTCAGGACGATGGCACGATTCCAGGAATGAAACTTTGGGTAGGTATTACCTTCACCTGCAACCGGAGTTCGTTGGTTGATTCCTTCACGAAGTGACGCTGCTTCTCCGCTCATCCCTTCTTCATTGGGAGATAGCAAGCTAGATGCGAGAACTTGTCATGAGGTTAGTCGCTGACTGACATAGTGTTTGTTGTCCAAATCGAAGGTGTTTGAATTCTTCTTGTTCAGCTTTGATTCCCTTGGAAAGTGGCATGCTTTGAAATCTCAAGAAAACTTCTTCCCAAGTGATAGAGGGGCATTGCCTGGTGCGAGCATACTCTTGTGTTTTTTAATACGTTTCCACCACATCTGAGTTGACCTTGACGTTGACAGAAGCATACTGAAACTTCTCCTGGTCATTGGCACTGTGCGATTGTTGAGTTGCTTACTCCAACGCACGCAACAATAATCCGCTCCAACGGATCATGGCATTGAGAGAAGACACGAGGGTGCCTTGCTAGGAATTCCCTCCGCTTGTTGACAGGTGGAGCTCGCGGCAGGATGATGGGTTTGATTCTTGCATGAACTTAACTCATGGCTTGCATTGTCTGCTTCATCAGAGCTTGATCTGTTCCGGGGGGGTCAATGGGTGGTGGCGGTAGTGGGATGTTGGTTGTTGTTATTTGTCTTAGTTAATTGTATGGTGTTGATCCGAGTTTAGTTCTGTTGCGAGGCTTGTCATTATAGAACCTATAGACATAAATTAGAAACTGCAAGGACTGATGGGTCTGCAACTTTTCTGGATTTTCAGCGAACAGCGTCTAGAAGAACAACCGTATATCTGAGAGTTCCCGAACCTCAACGAGGGCCAAAGCTACACCTGGTTGGAACGATAAAGAAATTATCTAAACTTTCGTGATTCTGACGTTTTCTGATTCTGAAATTAATTAGTCATAATGCGTCTTTTTTCAAACAGATCTGTCCAGATTATCAAACTGGCAGAAACATCAGCTTGCCGGAATTTTTTCTCTTAATCCGACAGATTTGGAGGTGATTCTAGCGGCCACGGAAAGATAAGGAAGTGTTACTATTTAAGTTAAGGTTTTGGTGATTTTGGACGTTTTCAGAATTAATTAAGGAAAAATTAACAAGACAACGAGGTTGAAAACGAAGATTAAAACAAACTGCAACTTTATTTATAAAGTTTCAGAGATAACCCAAACCTAAGCTATGGTGTTGTGGACAGGCCCACACCAACTACATAATCATTACAAACGAACCATTCACAGTACATTAGCAGACAAATGCACAAGCATCTAAACACTTAGAAAAACACTCGCACACTACGTATTACGGATGTCTATCGATATAAAATATGAAGGAGATTCTAGGCCTAACATTCTTGATCTTTTTGACGTTTGGAGGCAACCAACTTTCCCGGCGTCATCTTGTTGTTGCTAACTGCGCTTGAGCTCCTTGCGAGGACTTCATTGTCTCTACAAGAGATGTCCATACCTACTGGATCCTTTATTGGACGAGTTCGCAAGCTCATTGAGAACGGGGCACCTTCAAGTCGGTTGGGTTCGGCGGTGATCCACCTTTGCACAGCCTCAAAGCAAGGGCTTGAGATTAACGTCGTGTCGTTGGCAAACCTTTCTCTGAACTTGTTTGTGGATAGCCATGTATGCAAGAAACGCGAACATCCTTCATGCTTGCTTCGATGGTTATCGGGATGTGCAACGCAGGCTATGAAAAGTATAGTCCACTCGTTCGCTGGCTTCACACAGCACTCCACAGATGTAAATCCTAACTCGCCTTCAAATAGGTGTTGGCGCTGGGGTGTTGTCTTCCTTGAAGGTGTACATTGTTGCAATTGCAGAGTCCTCAGGGTGGCCTTCTCCACACGATCCACTAGTGGGAGTGAGCGTAACGTTGTTGTCCTTGTGGACATACTTTGTGGGATCCACCCTGGTTCTGTTCTGGCAGAGTCTTCAAAAGGTAGCATCGGAAAAGTAGGGGAATTACCTCCGAACACTTGGGGCTGGGGGTTCTTTCCCATGTACTCCTCGCTACTGGAGATTTCTTGGACTTCCTCCATAGGTTCTTCTGAGACTCTCCATTGAAAGCTTGTGGTTCGTGTAGGTGGCCAACCTGCTGCGGTGAGGAACAGTTATGGAATGAGTCGGCGGGTGACTCGTAGCGGTTAGGGACGAATTCTTTAACAAGACAAGATAGAGGAGATTAGAACAACATTTTCACAATGAACCGGTAGTGTAGCAAAAAAGTTTGAGCAAATATATATGCAAGGGTGTATGCTGGAAAAGAGTGATGGATAGTTGTGAGAACCATTCTAACTTGGCTTGACGTCCTCATTCACCGCTTGCTTTGATACAATTTGTAACACACCATTTTAAGTAAAACTTGAATATGGAATAATCATGTGTGCCCAGGAGATCAATCACACACATAAGCCGACAAATCTTTAAATCGTGCTCTCAAGAGTGCTTTATTCCATACACGAAATAGATTTAAATAATACCAGCGGACTAAAACGATAAACTATCGCGACGACGCTCCCTTCACTCAGGGACGCAACTGGTTACACACTAAACTGTACTCCTCACGGTAGCCTTCATAGCCATCTGAAGGGGTTGAGAACGAAGAGTGAGCACTTACGTACTCAGCAAGGTGTAACATAGGGTTATGAAGCTCAAAAAGTTTGACACTGTTGTACTGCGGTTAGCTTTTAAACATGGATCAAGTTTTACCAATACACTACGCTTTAATTATTGCATAACCAGTTGATAAACCACATGAGAGAATTGTAGAATAAACCATTTTTATTATTAACACTGATATCTTACAGGTGAGTTTTCCAGGCCGCTCTGTGCCGTGAACCACGGCTATCATGTTAGTTTTACACTCTGCAGAGGTTATACACTTTACCCACAGCCATGTTACCTGATCCGGGATGTTTAGTCCCATAACACTGCCGAGGTGAGGTGTGGGCAGGGAACATTTCAGTCTTCAAAAGTTTTCTAAATGGTAGGGACCTTACGAGCCAATGCAAAGGGCGAATCTGGGACACCCGATAGGTACCCCCCGCAGCGGGTCCCCACACAAGCTATACCCCATAACCAGCTTCGACAAAGGTGCCTTTCACGAACAACAAGCATGCTTAGTCCACGACTTTCTACTTAACTAAGCTAGCGCCATTATGCACTTGTGGTTGTATTAGAAATCATCCCTTTTGTACCGTGGGGTTCCTTCCAAGTTTTACGCCCAAGCCAGTTTTATTCTCATTGTTGCTATATCATTACTCAAGATTCACTTCTAAGATCCATTATTGTAAACATAGCAAGCTACCCAATACATATAACACCATGGTGACAAGGTTAAAGGATACAAAGAGCTAAGTGTAGATCTTAATAGGAATTCAATTAGACGCCTTGCATATACTGCTAGATTGAAATATGGTGCATAGGTAACAAGGGATGATCCTCGTGTTAATTTGCTCGTTCAAAGTTTGGTGATCCTAATTGCTGACAACGAATCTTGGTACGGAAGATACTCTCGGGCTTGTTACTCGCATCCAATCCCCACGCGCAATGATTTCCGAACAATCATCCACGAAAGCAATATAAAGGACATGAACAGAAATTCCACCATACCAATTAAGCGCCTTTGGAAAACGAGTTCTAAAAACGATCTAATACTTTACTACGATCACAAAGACCGAAGAAATCACGTAAACGGATCTAAAACGGCAGAAGTTTTAGATTACCGGGATTTGGACTGAAGGGAAGTTATAGCCTTTAGAAAGTAATTTTCATTGATTTTTAGAGTAGTAATTTAACATAGGTTAAAAACGTATATTATGGTTAGAGCATAAAAATACGGTTAACGCAACTCGAAGGTCGTTTTGGATTTTTAAAACGCGTGGAAAATATAAGCTATTTGAAGGTTTCGAGGCAAAGAGGAAATTTAGGGTTTTTATTTTGATTTTGAATTAAAACAGCTTAAAAAAGGAATACGTTTACCGAGGGGAAAACGCACTGCTGGAAACCTGCCTTCGGGAGACTGCGGAGGTTTGCGGGTGAAAGGTCAGGGGGCTCTTTGTAGAAAAATTGCCACGAAGGGGTACGGGGGATTTCGGTGTTTGGTTTGTGGTATTTCTGCGTTGGATTAGAAGTGGACGGGATCGATTAGCTCCAGGGGCGATAGAGGGAGGAGGAGGCGGCGCTCCATTCCGAGACTAGGCGGCGCCCGGTGGCGGCTGCCAATGCGGCGAGCACAGAGGTCCGTCGGTCGTAGTAGGGGGAAGAAGGGGCTGGTGTTCCGTTTTCAAAATCGAGGGCACAGACGGTTTTTGAGGGCGTGACGCCGCGTGCTGCTACGGCATATTGGAGGCATCGGGGCGGACGGAAGCCCACTTGACGACACGACCACAGGCGGCGGGTGCTCGTGTGTTCGGCTGGGTGCAAGGCAGAAGATGGGGCGGGTGGCTACTCCGGAAGGAAACGGTGCTCGGAACGCACGAAGGGGACACGGCGAAGCCTATCTAGCTGGCTCTGCGTGGGCTGGATTGGGAGGAGGAGGGCGCGGGAACACGCTGGTGGCGGACCTCGGGCTCCGGGCGGGATTTTTTTCGGACGAGCGCAACAAAGGGGGACAAAGAGGGGTGGGATGTGTTTTTGGGACACACACGCGAACACGTATGCGCAATGGCGATAGCATGGAGCGTCAGGGGGGCAGAAGTGGCCTTCGACGGCGAAGCAGAGCGGCGGGCAACGGGCTGGCAACGGCTTTTTTCCAGGCGGCTTCTTTGGTGCGTTGTGGATGCGAAGTGAGACGCTGGGAAACGAGGGGTGTGGTGGCTTGGGCGCTTTTAAGGGAGCCGCGGAGGCGATCGGTGCGGAGGGGAACGGGGGAAAACGGTCGCGCAGTTGCTTATTTGGTGTATTTTGGCGCGGCGGACGCGGGCGTTCGGCGCGGTGTCCGGCGTGGACACGGAACCGAGGGAGGAGAAGGGAAAGCTGACGAGCAGGGCGCATTGTCACGCCGACTGGAGGAGGGGGTTTGTTGAGAAACGGCGCCGACAAGCGGGCCCGAGGGTGGCAGCCGACAGAGATAGGGAGGAGAGGGCGGCCCTCGCGCGGGCCTGCGGAGTGGGCGGCCCACTGCGCAAGCGGAGGGAGGGGGGTTATGCGAAGGCAGCGGGCACTCGGCATGGGCCTGAAGCAAAGGGAGTACAGGACGAGAGAAAAGGCTTTATTTTTTTTTGTTTCTTTTTATAATTGATTTTGCAATTGATTTTCAATGAATTTATCTAGGGGTATTAAAAAAAGCCCAAAACGAAATGCAGGGAATGGAGATGACTAACATTGGGGAAACCTAACATGGATTTATTTTAGTTCTATATTTAATTCTATGCAACACAAAAAAATTTGAAATCGCAACAATTAAATCAATTCAACATCGTATTTTCTAAATACAAATTTTAGTGGTGTCATTCACGACTTGTGCGGAAGGATGTGTACTAGATCCTCCAAGAGTACCGTTGTAGTCACATCTACCTCCGAAACCTCCCACAAAGTTTGATTCAATTTCGGCGCTAAACGAACCCGTTACGGTGGTTTTTGTGTGTGATACCTGCGCGAAGCTTTATGTAGGGGTGTTGCGCGTTCGAGGGCCGTAGCCAGAACGGACGTTGGATCCACCCATGACGCTGTGTCTAGCAGGCGTTCTACCAGGGCTGTTTTTGGGCTGTTTACTGTGGACGACGCTAGGCGTCGGATCGATCGCAGCGTCAGGTCGCCCCTTTTCAGGCATGTCTGTTCGCACCACATTGTTTGGCTGGTTTTCTGCGTTCCGGACTCCGAAATTGAGTTCCGTTTGTTGGCTTTGGTTTCTAATCACGAGATGGGGAACTTGATGAAACCACTTGTGAGACAGTTTTAATACGTATTTTTGGGTGATCTGTCTCTTCTTTCTCTCTAAGGTTTGCGGCTAGCCTCCTATCGTTGTCTCGGTATTGAGTTTTTTGGTTTCGGAAGATCGCTCTATACCTCGTTGGTCATCAAAAAGGTATCGACCCTCTTTCGGGTGTGATCTTTTGGTTGGAGTACGCTACCTTGCTGGGGGTGTTTTTGGGACGAGTGGCTCCAAATATTTCGAGAGAGAAATTTGAGGTGGCATTCACCCTTATAGTCGGCGTTGATCCTTCAATTGGTCTGCAGAGCAAGGTTAGGATTCAATCACTGTACACGGGGGTTCATGATCGTGAGGCGACATGGAGCGGTGGTGATGGCGCAACCCTCTGTTATTTGATGGAACGAATACTCTACTGGAAGGTGCGCATGTGCCTATCTGGAGTTGCTTGAAATATGGTGATGATTTGTTGAGACTGCGGGCTTAGTCGTGTTTGTTCTTGCGGTATGTTAATCAATTCAAAATTTCTAGCAAACACCAGCGCAAGTTCGCGTGAGGTAGGGTTCCTATACTCGTGTTTGCACTTCCTGTAGTTTTGAAGCGAGTCTCGAACTGCTACGAAACGGGAGATTCTGGAAACACTTTGCGCTCTATGAGGGGGCATCTCGATACGTCTAGACTTTCGCCACGTTACCGTAGAGAGTACGCGAACATTGTTCAGTTGGCGGCGAATCTTGACGGGAAGTTTCACTCGCTCCAATCTATCGTCACAGATGCGTGCTATCTGAGATAACTGCCTTGTTTGATATCATGAGATGGTATAAGTAGATTTTGCTGCTTCTTTGATCCTGTGCGGAGTGGGAGCTGAATGGATTGGTAGCCCTTAGGAGTTCAGTAGTGATGCATCTGATCGATGGTAGTGGAACGCGAGTTTGTTCTGTCACGCGCAGAGAATGCTCAGGCATCTCGGGAGATGATGGTTGAGCATTACGATTTGAGAGAGACGGGGCGCGCTTCTGAATGGTGAGTAATTTCTGTCCTTGTCACATCAGATAGCTCATCTATGGCGTTGGTTTCTGGTCGCGCTCCACGGGTGCAGCTTGGTACGATCTTGCTATCCTCTTTGACCTTGACACTTTTGTTCGCTTGTCTGCGACTTTACTGGTTGATAGAGGATGCAGAAGTATGGAATGGCTTTGGGATGATTTGTACGAGGTATGGCCAGAGTCTATCGCTAGCTAGGTTGTGTCCGCGTCTAATGGTTTTTATCGAGAAGCAACGCCGTGTTTGAGAATCCGACGAGTATGGTGGCTCGGCCCCGGCGTGTACCTGTGGCTTTTTGGTGATGTGTAGGAACCTTCATCTGAAGAATGGCGCGCTGCACGCAGAAGCTTGGTGGGTAGGGACTTCACCAAGCGCAAGGCAGAGAATAGCATCGAGACGGCGCACGCTTTCGGACGGAGGAGAGTACATGACACTCCAATCCACGGGGGTGGGTTTCGCGACGTGTGGTTGGTATCGCGAGAGAAGAGTGTCGGCTTGACTAGGTGAGGTATTTTATCCGTTCAGTCGAGGTCCTTCTCGCCAGTACACTCTAAGATGACATGGAGTTCTCCTTCGAGACGGTATGGTCTTTTCGAGCTCGAATGAACGGAGATTGAGTCGAAAGGAGGAAGTTTGTGTGAGACAAGTCTGGCGAATGGCTCTAATGATCTATACTCGTGAGAGGCAAGCATGGTGGGCGTCTACCATGGGGATTGAAGTAAGGAGGTTATGGTCGGGCGGAGCTCCAGGACGGAACTGTCGCACTGTCTGACTCCGGACGCAGACTCTCGAGCGTATTCATCCCAACCTCTGAATCGTCGCCTCGTTCGAGAGAGCTTGTTGAGAGACATGAAGATTGCGACGTCGCCTAGACCTATGATGAGTTGGATGCATTGTGCTAAGCGTGCTGGAAAGTCTGAGAAGGAGAGGGAGCGATCTCGATATTGTAGGCGCAGTTACCTTGACGCATGGGTTGTATGAAGGCGTAGTAGTTTTGCATGAAGATTGTGGTGGATACGGGCGAGAGTGAAAGTGGTGATGAGAGTGGTGATCCTGGTCGTCGGTTCCAACATGTTCTGATTCTTGTCACTTCGCTTATGTAGAGACGACGTATGGCACTTACTGAGTGAGGTCCGTGAGCTGTAAGGTAGGGCTGTCGCTTACTTGGTGCATACAAGTGTGATGTGTAAGGCTTGTGCGCTCCTCTGGAGCAGGCACAAGGGATGCTAGGATTGGTCGTGTGCAAGGAGATGGTGTAGCGTTCAGCTTAGTACGAGAGAGTTCAGCATCCCTTTGAGGCTTTGGATTTGAGATGCGTGGTGTGTCTGCCGCAGCGCGACAAGATGCGGCGTATCGCAGGTGAAGATAACACCCACATACTATCGGGTCCGTTTGAGCTGGGAGTCTTGCTTGAGAGCACGGTCCGTGTGGGGATGTTGCTAAGCATTATGACACCGGTAGCAGAGGGAGTGGCTTTGTATAGGTGGAAGGGCGCTAGGCTTGTTTGGAAGATCGGTGAGCTGGTAGTGGGTTTAGTGTGAAAGACAAAGAATCCACCAACATACAACGCGTCACAAGTTGCCCTCACCTAAGCTCTACGTGAGACCTCGCTCTGAGTTTACTGTGAAGTGTATGGTCAGGTTTTTGATTTATTGTGTGTTTGAAGAGTCTCAGACCTAAAACCACTCCACAGAAAGCAGAGAATGTGTGGATTGCCAAATTTCCGAACACTTTCGAACAGTCACTCTAGGACAATGCTAGAGCATCGCTCTTATGTGATTTCCCTTGTTTATAGACGGCCTAGTAGCACCCATCCACAAGAGAGCTGGAATCGCCGCTACCAAGCGATCATTTGAAGTTGGTAGAAGGTTACATTGTGAGTGTATTGTGAGCGCGGTATGGGATGTTGGTGGTGGTTTTGCTATAGGTAGGAAGAGAGTATGATGTCGGATGGGCTGATGTAGAGTCGATTTAATTTGGAACGATACCGTGGGATATGTTCGAGCTGACCAGTGTGGGTTGCTTGTGAACAGATGTGTTCGTGAGGTGCATACTAGGCCTAGATGGAGATCTCAAGATTTTCTAGTAAGGTAGCTCGTCGGAGGATCGTTAGGAGGCCTGTGCTCTTTGATGGCTTGGTGCCGGTGGTTTATTGGTTAGATTTAGCGGGGGTCGTGACCCATAGACTAGGGCTGCAGGCTGGTGCGTTGCTCCCTTCTTAGCGGCCCCGTTTATCCCTCTTGCGGTT
The DNA here is from genome assembly GCA_022036555.1 of Microstegium vimineum. Taxonomy (NCBI): domain Eukaryota; kingdom Viridiplantae; phylum Streptophyta; class Magnoliopsida; order Poales; family Poaceae; genus Microstegium; species Microstegium vimineum. The sequence continues at coordinate 20,121,282 of CM039124.1, read as the reverse complement.
GTGTTGGATCGCTGATCTGTCCGATGGGCAGTAGGAGAGATGTTTGGTTTTTCTCTAACCCATTGCTTTTAGGTCGCAAGAGCTAGGACACCACTGGGTATACTTTACAGTTATAACCTCCAGTGTTGGTCCGTATGCTCACCTAGTGTCTTTTTGTTGATGTAGGAAAGGAGGATGGAGGCGATTGGCATTGTGGATTCCTCGGTCGATTAAGGGGCTGGTGCGTCAGTATGCGAGCGGTACGTGTTATTCTGCTGAGTGCCAGGGGATCTCCCGCCTCTAAGAGTACTACGAGAGCTGCCATGAGTACTGTTCAAGTATATAGGGGAGAGCCCGAGGTAAGAGGAACGGGTTGTGAGTTAGGGTGTCCTACGACGGACTCCCTGTTAATCGCGTTTATGGTTTGTGATAGGCATGTAGCATTGGTTGAGAAGTAAATGCTTTTTGTGTTGAAGACAGTAGAAACGTATTCGCAACTCTTTAGAGAGACGGGTTTTTGTACCGTGAGTTTATAAGAGCTCCAAAGGTTTTGTCGCTGTGGCATTTTTTTTCTGAGACTCTCGTTTGTATGGTGATCTTGGTTTGCTGTATTTTGGCTGGTCATTCAGGGTCCCAGGTTTGTAACGGATTTTGCGGGAAATTTTTTCTGATTCTTTTCTGGACTCTCTCGGTTGGTCTTCTTCGGCGGTGTCTCTTACTTTCGATTGTGCTTGGAGAGAATCATGAGATAATTTTGTAATCGTGGCATAGCAGATGGGTACAGAGATTGTGGTTGTGCTTGCGTGTTGGCACGCTTGTGCGATCCGAATGAGGCACGCGTGTATCCCACTGGTCATTAGATACGACCGATGAGATATATATTGCGTTATTTTGTGCGGTAGTTCGGAGGCGCTAAGGTTAGCGCCAGTTGTGTTCTCGTGATGGTCGTAGAGTCAGAGTCCGGTGCGGGAGATTAAAGCTATCGGGGAAAGTCGGTAATGTGGTTTTATGGATTAGTCGATGTATGACTGTGTCATGGAGAAGTCTTTGGGTGTTGTCTTAATAGATGTGGCGCAAGGATGGAGGCAGTTTATTGAAACTGTGCGTTATAGAGATATTGCTTTTATGAGATTGCAAAATGAGGATACGTGTAAAGAATGCCATGAGGCTAGCTCCGCGTATTGTGAAATGGCGCAATAATTACAGACTCAACACCTCATAGGTTGTGACTGTCTATGCTCTTCTTGGCGTTATTGGTCACCAGATTTTTATTGTTCGCATCTATTACATCCAGGCTCTAGGATATGGTATGTTCGGTTTGAGATGGTCGCATATGGAAGATGGAGTCCACGCCTTTATGTGGGAGTGGTAGGGATGATGATCGAGTTAGTAGCATAGGAGACGCGTTCCGTTGGGCGGGTATTGGTCTGAAAGTCTCGCGCATCAATATCTGCGCTTGCTAGTGTGCTGTGCTCAATCGCGTATTTCCTGTCCGGTGGTGTTTCAAGACTAAGCTTCTTATGGAGTATGGACTTGAGAGGATCCACCCAAAGGTAAGTGTTACTATGGGTGTTTCGGTTGACGTGTTTCCTCTCAGTGGAAGGGCGGTTACGTTGGACGCAAAATTTTGGACGTGTCTCGGTCTTTGTAACGAGTAGAGTTCATTCTTGGGTAGATTCTTGCTTCCGATAGCTGTGGTTTAGTTGAGCATAAGAGCCTTGAAGCCTAACGCGGCGTGGATGGTTAGCATATGTGCGTATTTAACGAATTTGCGGATGCGGGAGACTATAGAGCGTTGTGTTTTTTCTCCCTTCGTGCTTTTGAGTCTTGTTATGTAAGGTTCATGATGATGGGAGGTGTATATGCCCGTAGAACTATTGGTGGGATGGAGGGAGGAGAATGCCGGATGCATGATATGGGGTTGAGTTTTCGCGCGCTGCTCCGCAAATGGTCCCTATTTTTTTTCTAGTCTGCCTACGAGTCACGATAGGGCTATCACGCTTGGGGACATGATTAGTTCCTCTCTGAGGTATGTGGGGGTCTGTATATCGAGGCGGCGCTTGCACGTAGTTCTTGTGCTCGACTGCACCTGAGGGTAGCATCTCCAGATCTTTGTGCTGTTTTCAGATGGGTAAGGTGAGGCTTAGATATTTCCCGGCATAGGTTCCTCATAAACCAGCTGCTGTTCTACGCGCCACCACGAGAGAGAGCAGGTGCGCTCGTTTGAGCGCAGTATTGGACGTCACGTCTGACACACACGCATGTGTGCTAGGTTAATATCTGTTGACACCTGTTTATATCGCACGTGTCAAAGTGGCTATAGGTGTGAACTGGTTCATATGCCATGTTCTCATCGCGCAGCTTCTGGTCAGTAATGTAGCCAATAGGGCCGTCTGCTGGAGTGAAGAGTGACTAGCCGACGAGAGCCAAGGGGTTAAGGACTAGATGACTTGGCGTAGTGTTTCACTTCTACGCGAATGGTGAAGTGTTTAGTTATCGAGTTTGATTGTCAGTACGAAGTAGTCTCGCGGCGCTCGGAATTGTGATCGAAAGGGTCCGCTGAGAGATGGTTAATTGCCTCGACATGCGAGAATATGGGGACTAGTTGCGCCAGATCCTGCCGCGATGGAAGGGTGTCGGCTCTTTGCTGATTTGACAGAGGGAGAGGTCATTGCGATTGCCGATAAGGGCCGTTGTCGATGTTTGCGATGAAAGCGATGCTGCCGTATTGTCCAGATCGGAACCGTTGCGATGCGTGGGCTTGATAGCCTTGGCGGGCAGCAACAGGATTACAAGTGGCAGAAGAGGAAGGTGACGGTGCGATGAAGGGGTCTGGATGGAAAGTTTTCATCGAGGCGGACGAATACGGCAAAACTGGTGATTTACCAGTATTATTATTTCTAGTAGTTGATGTCGACTCATGCATGAGTCGTTTTTTTCTTTTTAAGAATAGGTGTGTTGTTTAGGAAATCAATATTGTTATACGGCTCTAGGCGAATGACAGATTACTATCCTGTAGGTGGAAGTTTGTTATTAGGAAGGATACGTGTTCGGTCTTTGTTATAAAATCTCCTTAGTGCTAGGAGTATTTAAATATTGTGCCCAAGGGTCTTGGAATACAATCATCCCTCCAAATTTCCAAACAAGACCATTTTATCTTATATCTACTTTTATCGGCCCTTTACTTTCTCGCCATTATATGCGATTGTAGTTTAGGGTCATTTAACGCGATCTTTTCTCCAGGCTTTCGTACGGGTCTGCACTACGATGATCTACTCGATGCCCAAATCTCGCTGTAGAGACGACGATAGATTCGCGTGGGAGTACCTCAAGGTCTTTGGCATGTAGGTAGTACGCACTCGCTGTTAGCTCGTCTAGCTATGGTCTCGATCTCTCATGCCCTGTGATCGCTGACTCTATGTTTCAGGGCGCAACGCTGTTCGGTCTCCGTTCAGTTTAGTTTAGTTATCTCCTGTGGCATGACTTGAGATTGGTCAAATCGCCTTAGGCACGCCTTCAGACATTCGAGCTTTGGGGTACACTGTATCGCACCTGAGGTGCTTCACTGATCTGACGTCTGTTTGTTGTGTCAAAACGAACTCCTTTTGGCGTAGCCTCAGTGGGACCAGGCAATGACCCGAATCAAACAATTTCGGCTGCTTGAGGTATCACCGATTGTTCAACCCGTAGAATGTCATGGAAGTGTCTAGAGGCCTGATCTGAAAGATGAATCTGAAAAGCAGCTGGCTAACTATGGAGCGGGCGCTCAGGAGTAATATAGGCTTGTGTTTGTTATCACAAAAAAGTCTCTTCAGCTTCGCAGGAGAGAGTGGCGCGAAGCAATTTCAAAAGCAAAGATCTTTGTACGCAGTTTATATTCCCGGTCAGGTCACGTTTTCGAGCCAAACAAGCTCCAGTAAGCTACAGAGAGATGGTTAATGTCTCATGAGTCAGGCTGTTGGATTAAACCCGTACTCCGCGTGCTGTCATATGTTACAATGCTGTCGCACAAACATTCAAAGAAGGACACGCACCGGCACTGCCGGTTCCAGCGTAGACATCAACTGGACTTGGCATACTGCAGAAGCCATCGGCGGACCACCTAGCGTCTTCCACCCTCTGGACCGATTGCCGATTGTGGCTACATCACAGACTCGAACGCTGCGTCGATACCAAGTTCAACGTAGATCCAGGCGCGCCGGCACTTCAGGGCCAAACCCCGCTAACTGTGAGGGGCTACGGAATGCCTCCGAATTTATGCTAGTTCTTACATAGATGAAGGAGCGGTTCAGTAGGGGAATTCTACAGCCTCTGCAGGCAGTCCCAGCGAGGGCTCATAGCTGCACAACACTGACCTGCTCCCACCCTCAAGTGCCATCAGATGATTCTCCACGTAATCCCAAGATACCCTGTGATGCGCCATCGCAAGTCTGTGACCGTATGTGTCAACCATTATAACCACTCTCTCTGGCAGTCACTCTCTTTTAATAATTTTTGGTGGCAATTCTCAAGCGGGAGCGCGGTTCCCAGGGTAATTGTTGATCAATTTGCTTCTAGAATTCAAGTGCGCATGCTCCGGTCAGCTAATCAGCCATCGGCAAGTCATATGTCGAAGCTTTCTAATTAGATGGGTCACCAGCCACCAGCTCAGGCGAGCTGCGGCCGTGTTTATTATGGAGGCCCTAGTACACTCAGGGCGGTCATCGGTACGCAAACTCCGATGAATGTGACGGTGTCAGCCACTCCGCCAAGTATGCCAAACTATCCATCGGTAAAGCAAGGATGCTTAGTGTGCAGGTATGACTGGTGTGCGCCGCGGACTATGCACAGTCTAAAGAGGCTCGTCAGCCGACTCCACCGGTCGACAAGTAGCCAATGAGTCGGTAGGAGCAAGTGCGTTATGGGTCTGGGTAAGATTGCCGAAGTCATGAAAGAGCATTTCGGCATCAAACCCAACGGTCACCCCATACTCCTTGATCGGATCCATACGCTGCCATCTGACTTGATTCTTCCCGAATCGGAAAGGTGCCCGAATTTTACACAAGTTCTCCGGCAAGTCGACGTCAACTGAATGGAGCACATCAACGCTTCATTATCAGTGTGGGGAGCTGCCGCAGGGAGGAATTAAGTTCAGAATTGTTCTGCTTCATCAATGTCTGGTTCAGCATTCCGAGGGTTTGTTTCATATCGTTGCCTCCCCATTCTATATGTTTACAATGGGCGATCTGGGAGGAGAGTTTACATACGTTTTTGTGACATATCATGCGAAGAAGCATACGATGTGGTCAAACGAAGGCAACGCACCGATGAATCGTGGACAGAGTTGTGAACGGAAGGGGACCGTGAAGGACCAAGTGCTACGCAGTCTGGAGCTTGCCATGCTGGCTGGCAACTAGCGATTTGGGCCTTCCAAAGGGTTATGTCGCATCATGTACAAGTCGCGTCCCCAGGAGTATGTCGGAGAGCCTAAGTCACTGGTGGCACGAGGATTGCCGATCCAAGATATCAAAGCCTTTGAATCAGGAGATTGGTAAACAAGAAGGTGACTTTCATCGGGAAGAAGAAGACTGGATCGGATGAAGAGCTGACTGTCGCTGCTGTGCGAATGGGTGAAGGATAAGAGAGCCGGTGTTTGTGTTTCGGCAAAGGAGACTGAGAGGTTACCTTGACTCCACCACGGCGATAGATGTTTGACTTGTAGCTGCAGAGGGGCGACTCAAGTTGGCGCACCCCCACCAAGTGTGATTCCATCGGCTAAAGGTCAAGAAGCTTAGGTACTGCAAGTGCATAATGCAACCTCCATGAGTACAATGACATGCAAAGTCTTCAGGCAGCAGTTGCCGTCGGATGATCGAGTTAGGGTATCAATGGTTTGAAAACTCTAGAGTCGAAACGATGAGATCGATCAGCACCCATTCCAAACACTAGGTGGCGATCGTGAACAGACCAGAGTGCTGAATGGAAGTGCCAGAAGGAACTATCGGATAGATTCTGAAACTACCAGTGCCTCGCAGCTACGATGCAAGGAGTTTTGCGATGACAGAAGGGTAGAGGTTGCGATATGACGGTTAACGGTGTGACAGGGTTCTTGGAGTTGTGATCTACGCATCAACAAGCCAAGGCGAAGTCATCAGCAATTCGACGTGAAGAACAGTGTATCGGCAAGAAGAAGAGGCAGCATCGGGAATGGCTTCGAACAAGGACATGGGTGTGGTGTCTCTTCTTTGTTCAATGCTAGGAGGAAGGCATCAAGCGCTCACTACCGATAATGTCCAGAAGTGCCAGATGGGTAATAGCTGCCCGTATCGGCTAGGTATGAGTCCTTGTTTTGATAGCAGATCAGGCAACCAGGTACAGGCCAGGCGCTCGAGGGGAACAGATCGCACATGATGCTGGGGGGGCACGATCAGGTGCAATGATCGGCTTGGCAGGCGTGTATTGACATGGGGGCAAGGGGTAGCTGGAGGAACGATGGCAGCTGCTAGGAGTGCTCCAGAAGCGGTATTCTGTCCAGATATGTTCCCAACATCGGAAGACGTGCGATGTAGTAAGCGGTGAGAAGCTGGCACAACTTTCAAGAAGCAAGCTTCTTCCTATGTTGCCTAAGGGTTTGACTAATGATGGCAGTGCAGAAACCCTGTATGGCAGTGCAGACCTGGATCCTATAGAGATCTAGCCATGGAGGCCGAAGCGTAAGGACAGGGGACCCATCGGGCAGACATAAACTGGTGGACATGTTGCGATGGAGTTCAAGGCGCCTAGTATCCGCGATGATGAAGTGGCTGCCGATATGGAACCTATTTGGATGCTGGGATCGATGAGGTATTCTTTGAAAAGCCGCGCAGATGAGAGGCAAGACTGCGGGCTTGTTTGTTAAAGGCAAAGTGGAGGAAATGGTTCAGCCGATGACAAAGATGCTGTGGTGGATGGGTGTGCGTCGATCAACATAATGCCCTATGTGTTGTTCAGAAAGCTCTTGGCAACGGTGCCCAGTGTCTTAGTTGCGATGATATGAAAACACAAGGACTTTGAAGGCAATGTGTCGCCGCTGGGAGAGGTGTGTGTTGACTTAAACCATCGGCAGAAGACTTTGCCGACGCAGTTCGTTGTTGTAAATCGGGCCAAGGCAATAAAACTTGCTCGTCGGAAGGGATTGGATCCAGCTAATTGGTTGTAATTATCTACTATGCATTCAGAGTCTTTGTACATGGATCGGGGACAGAATTGACGTCAGTCCTCGTGACGCCCATCTATGTTGCAGCAGGGGGGGGGGACAGAGTTGGCACTTATGCGAGAAAGGTGCTTATCCGGCGAAGCTAGGCCACGGCGGAGTTCCTCAAAAGTTGCCGATTACCGCATTCAAGCCGATCCAAGCAGTCGGTTCCTGCGGAGGAGGTCTTATATGGATCGTTCGCCATGACGGACAATTGGGGCGCAGGGTGTTACGTCTGCCGATTCCCAGTATGACTTGCTTGAGATCGACATCGGCGATGGTAGTGAAAAAAACCTAAGTGGGCACCTTCGACTATTCTTTGTGCTCAGTTAGCATTCCCCAATGTAAGAACAGATAAGATTTTGTGAAGGAGATAAAGATTGTTTTGCTTGGGATTATACCGGAGATCGCCTGTTTGGAGATCGAATCGATAGGTTGAACACGGTTCCCTCCTCGCACAATGTCTGGTTCCAACCACATCGGCAGCGGCCGCCGAATGCCCTTACTATCTTACCGATAAGTTAAGGTGCGATTAGTCAATGTTGATCGAAGCTGGATTGATCGGCAATGCGATATGTGATTGGATCATAACGTGTTCCTGTGTCAAACGAATGGCACGCTTCGAGTTTTGCATTGATTTTAGGAATGTCTGAACAAGGCTACGCGATGGATGGCTACCCGATGCCTGTTTGCGATGTGCTGATCGATGGTGTGTGGACATCAAGAAATAGCTTCATGGATGGTAATGTGTGTATCACTCAAAATATTCATGGTCTGCGACGGACCTATCCAGACTTGCTTTCCGATGTCAGGAGTTTCACGTTGGTTTTCTTCGAGTGGGTAGACCTGCCTCTATTGGCTTGAAGAATGCCTGGTGAACTTATCAGAGGACAATGCTTTTTCTTTCTAAGTATATCGGCTACAATAGTTGACATCTTACATTGATGATTATGTTGTGTGTTAAGTCTCGGAGACTTCAAGAAGATCTTGCGATTTTGGGGAAGATATTAGAGTGCACGGAGGGAGCTGGTGTTGAAGATGAATACTAATAAGTGCGGTGTTGGCGTGTCTTGGAGTGGAGTTTTGGGTTTCATGGGCATCAGAGAGGCATTGAAATCGGCAGAATCTAGTGATGCAATAACATGTGTTGATGTCCACCATAAGACTGAGTTGCGTTCTCTGATCGCAGATTATACTTCGATAGAAGATTTATATCCAATTGTCTGGTACGATTAAGTTTATAGTCCTTCTGTTGAATTGAAAGACGATCAAGAAGCTTTCATGGAAAGAAGAGCACAATAGCTTTAGAGCAGATTAAGAAATACTTGGTGCATCTCAGTCATGTTCCATCAGCACGGAGAAGCCTTTCAGGTTATATTTTGTTGCCGATGACGGTGTTGTTATCGGATCAGCTCTTATTCAAGAGTTTGAAGGGAAGGAACGTGTCATATATTACTTGAGCAGAAGATTGGTGGATGCTGTTGAAAACGAGGTATTCCGGCCATAGAAAGAATTGTGCTTATGTTTATACTTCTCTTGCTGATTAAATTAGACACTATTTTCTGTCTGGCGAATGCACAGTTGTCTGCAAAGTTGATTTGGTTGGCTCAAGTACCTGCTCTCAATGCGATTTTGAGTGGAGAATCGGCAATTGTGGATCTGGCTTATCAGAGTTGACCTAAGGTATGAATCGGCTCAAAGAGCTTTGTTAAATGGTAACGTTGATGGGAATTTGTCACTAGCCACAGCAAGTTGGTGAGCTTTGTTGAGATTGCTCCTTGGTGTCAATTCTTCGATGGGTTACATGCAAGGGATGTGAGCCTAGGGTCTCGGTTATTTCTCTTGATTTCACCCCTGAGCGCGGGTACGAAGATTTCGTTGTCGATGTTGCTACTTCAACAACACATCAGGCTGAATACCAGGCTTTACTTAAGGGGTTGGAGTTACTCAGGGCCAAGGCGTGCTGATGCTGTTGAAACTTCGGCGTTCTATGTTGGTGATTACCTATGATTATGGAGTAATGAGTGCGAATAGGTAAGTTGAAGTTTTTGAATGTCTGTACATGAGCGGGGTGTTTGCGTTGTTAAAGATTCAAAGAATACGCCTGAACCACATTCGCCAGGTTGCATATGAATGAGGGTGTAATGGCTAGCACAGAACGCCTGGGATATCTGTGCTTCAAGTCACGACCTCTAGGTAACAGTAGCCGATGACTGGAAAAGGAGATTGCCGATTACTTGATGGATCCCTCCAAAAAGTTGAAAGGGTCTAAGGTTCCCAAGCTACTAAGTATGTGCTCCTTTGATTAATGAGTATGTCTTATCGGAAAGTGGATGGGGTTTTACTTAGATGTTTGGCAAGAAGAATCGAAAGGTTGCTGGTGTGAAATCCAAGACGGTGTATGTGGAGCGCATCAATCGGCATTCAGATTGAGTGGATGATTAGGCGGATGGATATTAATAGGGCGACAATCCTTGAAGATTTGGCTTCAATTATTTCAAAAGGGTGTCAGGAGCTGTCAGAAGTTTGGTAATGTGCAAAGGGCACCTTGCATCGGCAATGGAAATCCTATAATCAAAGCGTTGGCCGTTTCAGCGGATGGGGCTATTTGATTCATCGGCCCATATTTATCCGCCCATATCGAGCAGAGGGACACAAGTTATACTTGTAGCTACCGATTACTTTACCAAGTGGTGTCGATAGCAATCCCCTTTGAGAGGTGACATCGGCAAATATGGTGGATATCGTGACGGAGCATATTCGCTGTGTCGCTCGGTTTTCTCAGACTATCACTACCGACCATGGGACCATGTTTCACATGGGAGAGTTGATGACTTTGCAGTTAGATGGGTTTCAAGGTGTTGAATTCTTCTCCTTATTATGTCCGGTAATGGTCGACGCTGAAGCGACTAATAAGGGAGTCATGCTAAATTATAAAACGTAAGATTGAGAAACCCCTTAGAAGGTGGATGTGGTGTTGTTAAACGAAGCTTTTGTGGTGTATGGATGGTTGTCCTGGTGCAACCACCGTCTCGCGTATCAGTTGGTTTATGGCACGATGCTGTCTCCTTGGGAATTCAAACTTGGTTCTAGGCGATTGTCTTGTTTCATAGATCACTTGACCGACGATGATGTTATTTACTCTGATGATAGAGATGAGTTAGAAGATTTGGGCAGGTCATCGGATGAGAGCATTATTTAGTTTGAAGAGAACAAGAAGCGGGTTGCCCCGGGGTAGGATAAGAAGTAAAGGTAAAGGAATTTGCCTGATTGCGATTTGGTTTGGAAGTTGATTTTACCGATTGGGTGACTAAGCTCTAACTTTGGAGTGGTCCCTATTTTTGCGAAGGTCCTTATCGGATAAATAGTCTGCACCTGGTAATGGCGGTACTTTTTGGGAAACTCTTGAGGAGTGGTGTTCTTAGGCGGATGTTAACGTGGCATACTACTTAAAGGATGGGTCTACCCTAGTATATTGGGTGGATGGCGTAGTACTCAGTTGAGTGCCGTATGAACGAAAACTTATTAAGGATCGGTAAAAATAAATTGGCCTCTATTACAAATCAAGATCAAGTGTCAAAGTTACATTCTCGGCCGATTACTCAAGAGACGAAATTACAGGTAAAAGGAGTGGATAACTGATATCGCGCGCATGCGGTATTTGCTCTATTCGTCCATCTCCTTGGCAACGGGCTGGTCGGTCAGAACCCTCGACAGCTTGATTTTCTTCTTCCAACGTATAGCTTGTCGTGCGTTAGGTCCCCTTATTGCTGCAGAACCTTGAGGAGTTGGGACTAATTGAGTTTTGCTGGTTGGGTGCAGTCAGATCCCTCATCCTTCTGTAGCTCCGCCAGTAGCTCTTTCCTGGCGACAGTCGGGAGATTTCTTGATCTCGCTAGGTTGGATTGCCGATGTGAAACTTTGTCTTGACGATGCCTTTGTGTTCTCATCGGCAATGTGTTTGAATTTGAGCTTCTCTCTTCCTCGCTCTTGGATTGAGCGCGCCTATCGGCAATGCGACGGTAAGCTTTGGGTACTAGATCTGCTTGATGTCACGGAAGGTTGCCGGGGAGTATAGGACTTCTGCTGCGTCGGAGAGAGATGGCCTTTGGATGTCCTTTGTGGAATGCAATTCTTGCTGCTAGAGGATTCCTGGAGATAAGTTGGACGTAATCTTGTGCAAGCAAGGAAAGCTCAATCTTCCAGCTTGGATTTGACTCTGCCGATAAGGTTGGGATGAAGCTCTCCTCTTCTCGTCATCGGGTGATGTCGACGGCATAGGAAAATTAAGTTGTTTGCTGGAATGCGGCCTTGATGTTCCTCTTCGGTTCTGAAGGTTCAAGTGTCGGAGAAAAGACTGTCCAGAGGTCCTGAGCCTGGAAATCGGAAGTTAAATATGATGATTGTAAAATTATAGTATAGCTTTAAGGTATGACTTACCGTTTTGAAGCGTGATCTGCCTGCCTGGAAGCTTGGTATGTGGATGGTCCAGCTTCATCAGGGGCTACGGTGCGGATGCGATGATTCGGGCCGGAGAAGAAGCATATCGGGCACCCAGCGTGGTGCTACTAACGCGTTGCGTCCTAACGTGGGCGGGCCAGTTCACGTTAGGTGGCGATGCTGCCCTTCTCATCGGCTGACTGGTGCCGATGCGGATGCTACCTATCGCTGCTTTGGGAGTGTTGTTTCTTCATTGAGCTGCCAGCCAGTTAAGTACCGTGATTGCGCGACGCGCTGGTTTGTTGCGAGCAGCGGCTGTCTCCTTGATCGGGGTAATGTCATGCCATGGCCTATTCAGGCATCAGACGCCGTGGAGGTTCGCTGGTCGTACTGAACCCGCACGGCAGTCAGTTGCAAATTGGGACGGAGGCTTTAGGTTCCTGGGGTTGCCGACGGCCGCATCGGCGGCTGGTGGTGCAGTCGTGCAGGACGATGGTGGAGGAGAGAGTCCAGCTCAGGCGCTTCTTCGCATTGTTCTGTTTGCAGCAGCAGCAGGAGAAGCCAACCGCTAGACGAAGACGGGGAGGGATCGGCAGGGTTGGGCTGGAAGGTGTTTGCCTGCTGGAAAGAGATGCGTGACCATAGTGTTGGAACTACAAAACACGAGTTAAATACCATCATGTATGCGTAAAACAGTATGTAATGTGTCCGGGCAAAAGTGAAGTTTACTGCATAAAACTCGTCGCTGTTTTGTTGGGCTCAACAGCTAGCAGCGATGTAGTTGGGCTATTGGGGTATCGGTTGTAAGGTATGTTGCGGCGTGGAGGCAGCAGGTCGGAGGCTTGATGCGGTGTATGATCGATCTGGGGACCATTATCCACAGATAGATAGGGCTCCAGTTTTGCTAATTTCGTGGGGATCGGTTATCATCGGCCTGTCAGTGCGAGTTATAGTACGCTGACACAAAATAAATGTCATACGAGTTACATCAGTAGCAGCTTACAGGCGTCCTCGGGGCTGGGCTGATATACTCGGCGTCAATCACGTGCCAAAAATAATGTAAAGATCTTGGCGATTCGTTGGCCTTCCATTTTGCCCCCCAAGACTTGAACTCGTTGGTGATGATGGAGGTTGGCGACCAGGAAGACAAGTCTGAGGTTTGATACAATCGGCATCGGCCGGGAGGTGATGACTTTCTTTCAGTGCCCGAACTGTGGAATTTATCTGTGTCTGTTGCTTACCCCGTGGAAAAGCTAGAGCTTTGAATCGGAGTTGGCAAATGCCGTTGTACGCTGATGCGATGTGGTAGTTCGGATAACATAGATGGTGAGGTTCTTCCAGATCAAGAAGTTTACGGGATAGCTCAGGGAGTAATGTTGGCTCTCATGATTGCTCTGGCTCATGGCGGGGCTCATATTCGGTCAAGTTGACCAGCAACGGACTGGTTGTGTTCGTCAAGATTATGGCACAGGTCCTTTCTGATGAAGAGGGGAAGTCATTGTAGTTGAACTTTCTGGCAATATATAGTCCAAAGTGCTCAGCATCGGTCATCGGTATTAGCGCACTATGCTAGCTCTCCGAAGTTAAGTGTAGGGGCGAGTTTGCCAGATTCGTCTCCCGTATCGGTAATCTTCGATATCTCCTGGGATTGATGCGGCAAATAGGTCAAACTGGAGGGCCTTGTGCCAATGAGCAATCAACCGAGTATAACAAAACAGCAGGGGCCTCGCGGTGTTGCGATGGGCTTCTTTCCTAGTGAGTAGTTTTGAGATACTTGTTGTAGCTTATTCGGTATACTGATCCGAGGTATCGCCCAAAGGCGACTTGTCCCTTCGCGGCAAGATAGATGGTGTGGAAGATGCTTAGTAGGTGGGCCGTCGGTTTTGTCGTTAGAAGACAAACTTTCTCTAGCCACCTGTTCAGGTCGTGGTGGCGTGTCAGGTTTGCTTTACCGATTCGGTTTTCTGGTTATCCTTGATGTTGGTGTTGAGCCCGGTCCAGCGCCGATTATTCCGTGGTTAGATTCAATTTTATACTCGGCTTTTCTTTTTGAGAGGGTGAAAACATCGGCAGATAGTAATGTCCAAGTCGCGTCGCATGTCGATATCTGGCAAGGGTTGGGGTAAACTGGTCATGCAAAACGAGGGAAGCTTTCATGCTGTCGGACCAGAAGTATGAAGCTGTATCATCAAGTTTTCGTTTCTTCTCGGTATTATTGGGCAATTGAAGAGCTAATTCACACTGATTCAGAGTCTGCTCTGCCAGTTATACTTGTTGTGATCTGGCTATCTAAGTATAGTTCTTCAATCTTTAGTGATGCTTGGCATGAGTGGAAACGGATTTCCTTCCACGTCCTAGGTCAAAACGTTCCATTGAACGGAATTCTGGTTATTGGTTTCTGCATTGCTGATGAGTGTGGGGTCTGGATTGCCCTATGGGGCCTAAGCAGACTCAGGTTGGATCAGCGGTGGGAGATCTCCTTGGTTTGTTTTTTGTTGTACAGTCCTAGGGTTTGGAAAAGAAGAGACGAATCAGAAAAGAATGGGATAAATCCAAGGTTTTTGCGAAGAAACAGAACCATAAGCGGGGTCGAATAGGCGGTAAGGGATGATCTTACCTTTGGGATGTCGTCTTGGATCACATGTTGGATGTTCAGAGGGAATGGTTGGTTCGGCCTTGGATTATACGGAGTACTGTTGTTGAACTTATTGTTCTTCTAGAAGCGGCTTTTGAGGTTTGCCAGACGAAGGCAGGGAAGGTGAACGTTAAATGGTGATCGGGTTCAAAAACGGCAGTGTGGAGTTCGGGTAACTTTTTATATCTGTTCAGGGTGTATTTTGGGGTTCTGTTCCGCACTCGTGCGGGAATGTGGATGCGGGCACGCGGTAGATTCGGGCGGTGATCGAGGTTGGTCTCTGTAACTATTAGTGCTATCAATCGAGAGGGGGATTTTAGTAATATATATTGCAGTTCGCACACGCGGGGGGGAACGCGGAAGACTGTCCGCCTATTCGGGATGGTAACGGCTCCAACACGGCTACAGTGGGAGAGAATTTCGGCACGTAAAGTATTACGCCTGTGTCGAAACAGGGTGGGCTGTGTTGACACCATATTCGACACGTGTCAAATGGGTAAGGCTGATGGTCATAAGACCGCGTTCTCCATCTGCATCGTAAGTATGAAACCCAATATGGCCGACGGAGGAGTTTGAGGTGCTGTGTAATACAAGTGTGTAGACTAGATGATCTGGCGACGTAAGGTGAAAGTTTTATAAAGTGATTGCAGTAAAAAGTCATTGCAGTGTGGATTCCGGAGGAAGTAGTTATTGCGACTGCGATTAGGGACATTGCAACTGCCTCGAAGAAGGGTCATTGTGATTGCTGATGCGAGGTCATTGCCATTGGATGGAGGATGGTTGGATTGCGAAAAAGGGGTGGTTTTCGATTGCGGAAAAAAAGAGATGCTTTCCCAAATTTCCCATGGGAAAACGTTCCCCATGCGAAGGGGCGTTTGCCTTAGCGGCAGCAAAGGATTACAAAAGGGGCCCCAAAGGGAAAGGAAAGGGGGCGGATTAAAAGGGGGTTTCGAAAAATTTTTCCGGGGGGGGGAAAAAGGGAAAAAATGGGTTTTATACCGTTTTTTTATTTTTGTGTTTGAGTCCGACTCTTGCATGAGTCGTTTTTTTCCCCCTTTAAAAAAGGGGGTGTTTGTTTGGGAAAAAAAATATTGTTATCCCGGGCCCCGCGGGGGTCGTTTCCTTTAAAGTGGGGGTTTGTTTTAGGAAAAGGGTAGTGTGTGTCTTTGTACAAAATCTCCCTGGGGAGTTAAATTGTCCCCAAAAGGGGTAGGAAAAAAAAAACAAACCCAAATTTAAAAAAAACCCAAATTTTTTCTTATTCTACTTTTTATCCAATTTCCCCTTTTTTATTTTCAAATTTGTTTTTTGTCCTTAACGGTTTTTAAAGGGTTTCGATGGGCTGCATAAATTGATCCCCGTCCCAAAATTTTTTTAGTTCGCGTGGGGTCCCCCAGGTTTGGGAAAAAAGGGGGCATCGGGTGTTTGCCTGTCTAGCTTGGGTCTAGTTTTCCCCGACCAATCTGAGCCCTTTGGGGTTTTGGGGGCTCGCTGTCGTCTCGTTCATTTTTTTTGTTTTTCACCCCTTTTCGATTGATTGGGGAAAAAACGGGCCCCCTCGGGAAACGAGTTTTTGGGGAATACCCCCAGGTGTTCACAGATTGCGGTTTTTTTTGTAACAATATCTTTCCCACTTTTTTATTTGGTTTTGGCGGATTTGGCCCCAGATTTGGAACCCCTTTTTGGATCGGTTTGGGTTAAAGCCCTGCTTTGGGTTAGAAAAAATTTTAATAAAAGGGTTTTGGGGGGTTTTTTTGTTCCTCCCCCACCTAGTTCCCCCCCCCAGGTAAAAGAAAGGGGTTTTTAAAAAAAATAAACAAAATGAAAATGGGGGGGGGTATGGCAACAAGGCTAGGTTGGTGTCAGGTTTTTGAAAAAAGGAGGGAAAAGATTTGAGGAAACCTTTGGGGCCCCCCTTTAAGCACGGGTTTTAAAAGGTTTTTGAAAATTTCTGGTTTTTTTTGGCCTAAGGGGTTTTTAAAATTTTAAATGGCTTGTGTTTTTTTTAAACGGTATATTGAGGAAAAGGGAAGTTATGGGAAAAAACCCCCCCGGGGTTTTAAAAATCCCAAAATTTTTTCCAAAAACCTGTTTTTTAAAAATTCACAAAATTTGTTGGGTTTTGGAAAAAGGAAACCCAAGGAAAAGGTAATGATAGGGTTTTAAAAACCCTTTTTGTTGGAAGGGCTTTAAAAAATGGGGGATTCCGGGGAAAATAAAAACTTTTTTCCTCAAGCAAGGAAAAAGGGCACCCTCCTTTTTTTCCAAAATATTTTCCATGGATTGGGGGTTTTCCCTTTTTTGGGGGGGGTTTCTTCTTCCATTGGGGTTCTTGGGTTTGCCAAGTTTGCGGTTTCTTTATGGGGGCAAGAGAATTTTAGATGAGATTTGGGTGGGGGAAAAATTTTTTTTTTTTTTCTCGGGGTTTTGCAAATAAAAGCAAACCCGGGAAAGGGAAGCGTGTTGGCCCAAGGGAAGCACCCGAAGGACTTTTTAAAGAAGTTTGCTGGGTGAGGCAAAGCCTTATCGACGCCCATGTTTGACTACGACTGCCCTTTGGGTGTGGAAAGAGGAATGAGAGGGCGGGGGGAAACCCAAAAGGAGTACCAAAAAATGAACGGGGGCAACCCCCTACCTGACGGCGCCGGGGACCTACAGTTCGTCGTCTTCATGTGTGCTCGCTTTCAGGCGTCCCCCCCCCTTCGCCAAAAACCCGGGAGGAAACACATCATGGGGTGCTTCCGCTTCACTCCGAAATTTTTTCTTTGGTTTTTACCCCCTTCCCCTCTTGGTCTTTGTGGTTATTCCCGAAGCGGAAATTTTCCCGGGGTGTCATCTTGAACGGAAGTCCAAAGTCTGGGACTTCCCCGTTTTCGGGGGCTTTCTTGTTTCTTGGTCTTTCGCAAATAGTCTAACGTGGGGGACAGTCAAAATGCAAAGTGAATACGTTTTCTGCGGCTAGCTGTTGTCGCAGTTGATTTTGGGTGATTGCAACTTTGAAGGATTTTTTGGGTTTTTTGTTACTAAGGTGTCGCTTTGCGATAGACGAGTGGGAATTAGTGTGGCAAAAAATCCCCTGCTTCACCCCAAGCCCCAAACACATTTATTTTTGCTTTTTACTTTTTGCGAGATCATTTTGAAGGGAAAGGGGGACATTGACCCCTGGCATGGAGAATCTTGGGATGTCAAACAAGAGATTTTTTAAGGGAAAACCCCCTTTTCCCTTTTTGCCCGGGCCCCGGGCCCGGGCCCCCCGGCCCGGGGTTCTCTGCAACCCCCAAAAACCCCCCCCCACCCACCTGGTTTTTTGAACAGTAAACCCTGGTATTTTAGCGCGGGGGTTTTTTTTAGTGCGGCTTCCCCAAGTCCTCGTCCCTCGCCCACGCGCCCCCAATATTTAGCTATCTTTCATTTTTAAATTCTTTTTTGGGTTAATGTCTCATTTTGTATTAAAACCAGTAAAAAGGGGTTGTGATTATTTAGTTTTCCATGGACCCAAATGTGTTAGAGCCTGGCTCAGTGTGTTAATGAGACAAATCCCTTTTGGGGATTTAATGAAGGGTTGTACGGGCCCCAATTTTGCCAAAGAATGAATTTCAAATTGCAGTTTTTGTTACCAGATCACAAAAAGAATTCAAATTGATTTAAAAAACAATTTATGAGCTGCCATTGATTTTAAAAAAAGCTCATACTTTCTCATTTTAAATCTGTTTTGCCCCTTTATATTGCGTTAGTTTTGCAATAAAATTCTTTTATGTTAGTAAAAAGTTAGTTAGATTTGGGAAAAAATTTATTTTGTGATTAAAATTTAATTTAATATCTTTGTATAGGAAAAAATTTTTTAAATTTTTTTAAATTCAAGTTTTAGCTCCCTTTTTTTGTTTTCATGAAAAAACGATTTGATCATGGATATGAGATTTTTTTTAAATTTTCATCTTGTTTTCTTTTTTTTGGTGTTTTGTTTTTAAGTTTGTTTGTTGGTTTTGTTTGCCGTTTTTGAATTTGGTTTTTGATTGTTTTGGGGATAATGTTGGCCTTTTAAGAACTAGGTTTTTTTTTGATAAAAAAAAGGGGGACCAGGGGATTTTTCGAAAAAGGGAAGTTTAACATGGGGGTTAACCCCTTTTTTTCTTTTCACCCAAATTTAAAAAAATTTCCCATGCATGTTTTTCCCCTTTTTTACCCCCTTTGATCCTAGGATTGTATTTTTTATTACCCTTTTGGGCCTTTGATTTTACCCATTATATTTGTTTGCTAGGGATCAAAACCCGTGTAAGATTTAATTTGTTAATGATATTGCAATAATGATAAAAAATGCTTTTTAGAAAAAATTTTGGGGGGGAATTTTTGGGGAAAAATTTGGGATTTTTAAATACAAACCCGGGGGTATATTTTGGCCTTTTTTTGGTTTGTAAATATGGGGACTTTTTTTAGCGTTTTGTGGGGTTTTTTTTATGACCCCGAAAAGGGGGTGCCCCGGGGGGGATAGTGGGGTTTTTTAAACTATGGGTATAGCCCCGAAGGGGGTGTGCCCCCGACAGGTTGGCTCTAATCTGCTTGCCAGGAAAACCCTTTCGGCCCCAACTTGTTTTAAAAAACCCCTTTAAAGGTTTATAGTTAAACCCCCGGGAGTGTTTTGGGGGGTTTTAAAACCCCCCCCCCCCGGGGTTTGGGGGAACCGATTGGGGTAAGTTGTCCCTCTGATCAGGTTAAAAACTATCATGATGCCGTTTTAAAAGGACCCCGAGGGCCCTTTGGAAAATCACCCAAAATTTTTGGGGGTTTTTTTTTTTATGTTGTCTATGCAAATTGAAATTTTTTATTTTGTTCTTGTCATTTTTTTTGATCTAGATAAATTTTCCCTTTTTAAATTACCTTTGGGAATTGTTTAAATTTTAAAATGAATTTGATTTTATTAAAAAGCTTACCCTATAAAACCTAAAAAACCCCTTTTAGCCTTTATGAACCCCGTGTTTTTTTTTGTTTAGTGTTTTGTGTCACCTTTGCATTCCCAAAAACCCGAGGAAAAATTGGATTGTGATTCCCCCAAAGTACTAAATTGGATCACCCGTCAAAACCCCCCCTTTTTTTGGGCTTCCCCAAAAAATCGGTTTGTTTAAAGTTTTATTTGGTTTAAGGGTTGTATTGAATTTCTTTTTGTAATAAAAACCAAAGGGGATGGTACCCTTTTTTGATTTTAAAAAACCATGTTTTGCGACTTTTCTTGGGGGGCCCCGAGTTTTATGCACTTGTTTTTGTTCTTAAAAAGGGTGTGACAAAAAGGTCCCAAAAAAATTTTGGTTACGTAGGATGCAAGCCTAGGGTTAAAAACTGGTTTTTTAGGAATTTCTCTTCTTTCATCTATATCAGGGGGAACCCTTTTCCCCTTTCCTTGTTATTTGCTAAAGATTAAGGGTTATCGTAAACCCTTTTTTATTTAAATTAATTGGGATCTATTTAACAAAAACCTTGGTTTATCTCTGTAGATGCCCAAAACCCCCTAAGATGCCCGCAAGGGCACCCGGGGGTATTCCCCGCTCCCAAAAAGCCAAAATGTCGAGGTTTTTTCATGAAGCGGGGGGATGTGGGTTTGGGGCCCCCTTCTTAGCAAGTTTGCCACCCCAAACCCTGCCATGGGGCCCTCTCCTAGGGTGGGGGGGGTATACAAGGAAGTCGTTAAGATGGGGAGCCCAAAACATCCATGCCCCACAACCCACTTGTGGGGTTTTCGCTGGCCTTTCTAAACCCCGAATGGGACCCGGTGGGGCAATATGTTTGCAGGAAAAACAAACTCCCCTTGGAACACCCTTTTTTGGGGGCCCAAAGGTGTGCATTTAGTAAAGGATGACATCAGGATGCCCTTTGGTGGGGAAATGGTTTGCACCATGAGGTTATCGTGCCCCCAAGGAAAAGAATTTAGGGATGCCGAAACTTTGAAGTTTTACAAGATTCTTCGGGCTCCCGGTTTTAGAGATATGTTTTGAAATCGGCAGATTTCTCCTCCCCTTTCCCCAGAGTTTGGTTTGGCAAATGAGGGGGTGAAGGTTTACCCCCAAAAAAATAAGTGTGGTGTTTTTTTGCTCAGAGATGGAAGGGCAAAATTTTAGTGATCTTAAGGGGAATTAGAGCAGAAAAGAAGGCTTGTGCAAGAACCCGGGGAAAAAGTTGGAGCCCAAAGAGAGACCCACCCAAAAATGTCAAGGATGTATGAAAAATTTCCCTCAAAAACCCCTTTCCCATAGTTTTTTGGGGGGTCCCTTTTATGTTAAAAAACGTATTTTTTTCCCCGTTGGGGTTCTAGTTTAATGAGTTTTGGTTTGTCCAGGTGAACCCTTTTTTGTGTTTGGTTTTACTTGTTTAAAGCTATGAATGTTTTGAATCTTTGTAATGATTGGGGGCCCCCTTTTGTGGTTTTTGTCTACAATTTTCCCAAGTTTTAAATAATAATTATTTAATGTTTTTACTTTAATTTTGGGTTTGGGGGGTTTTTCCCCGTCTCTCCCCTTGCTTTTTTCTAGAACGGGCCGAAAAGTTTCTGTTTTTATCTGAGATCTGATCCCGAAAAAATTTATAAATTTTTTTTCGGGGAAAAATTACTTCCCCCAGGGGTTCATGCCCCAACTGGAACCCCCCTTATCCCTGTTTTTTTAAAGAGAAAACCCTTTTGTTTCAAGTTGAGGTTTTGGGAAACCCCCGGAACCTGAAACAAAATTTTGTTCTTTGTTTTTACGAAATTTTAAATTTTCTAAATTGGGGGGAAGGGGCCGGGTTAAAAAAAAGGGGTTTGTAGAGCCCTTTTTCCAAAACCCAACCCCCCCCCCCATGGGATTTTTTTGGGAACTCGGTTTTTGATTTTTTTTTCTGAAAGGGTTGCCCCAAATCTTTGCCCAAAAAATTTTTTAGATTTGCATATAATTGTTTTTTTTTTGGGTTTTTAAGTAATGTTTCAAAGGCATATTTTATTTTTTTTTTGGGGAACAAGATCCCTTGGGTTCCGTTGAAACCCCACCAAAAACAACCCCACCGGCACCCATGACCATAGGGTTTTTTGTTTGGGGGGGGTAGGGGAACTAATGAAAACTATTTTTGCTTTCCCATGAGAACCTGCCAAACCCAAGTGTTCCTTTTGGGGAAACCCCAAACGTGGGGGGAAATTTCTTAAAGGTCCCCCCCCGGTGTTTTCTATGCGGGCAGATGTATGGGGGGGGATGACTGACTTCGAGGGTGGGAAAATTTTCCAAAAATCGCTCGTGTAATGACCAATGGGGAAGGCCCCCATATACTTCAGGTTCCAGCCCCAAAAGGGTGAGCTAGACTTGGGGGAAATTTATCCCAAGTTGCACCCCCTTGCAAATGTTTTGCTTTCATTGGGGTTGAGCCCCCCGGGATTTCAAGGTCGCCTTTTCCAAAAAGGGGTTTATGGATTTTAAGGGAAGAAAATTCTGAATTTGGGGAATTGGGGCAGTTTTTTGGCAGTGGTACCTCCCAGTTTCTTAAATTTTTTTGCTTGCCCCTATGAGGTGGAGAATATGAAAAGCCCCCCCCCCCCCCCCCCCCCCCCCCCCCCCGGGGGCCCCATAAAAGGGGAGGATAAAGATTGACAGGCTGTTTTACCTCTTGTAGCTACCACAAAACAATCCATGCCAACAAACGATAACCAAAGTAAGATTAAGTATAAGCACCCCGCTTTTACCCTTCCTACTACTTAATTTTTGTACTCAAACTAGAACACCCTTATTCGGCGGCTGCATACAGGAAAGCCACAAGGATCTCAAACTAGTTTTAACAACTAAATTCCAAGATAATCCAAAAACAATACTTAACAAGTTTAACTATTGCACAAAATAAATACTAAGCAAAGTAAGGAAGGAAATTTATTGAATAAGTTAAAATTTACAAAAGGGAAAAAAAAAAGGCTTTTATTTCCAGATCCTCCCGGGGAAGGGAAAATCGGAAAGCCGAGCAAAGCTCAACTCAACTCTAACTCCCACACTAGAGAACACACTAGATAAACTCCCCTTTATGCAACAAGGTTTTTTATGGATTAATCGTTAGAGGGGAGGTCTAGGCCTCTATTTATAGTGGGAGGTGGGGTAGGGGTACTCCCGCGCCAGTCATGATCCAGGGGCTTCAATCCTCCTCCCTTGGATAAACCCCCCATAAACCCCTAGAAGGAGGATTTGGATTTCCAAATGTGTTTTTTTTTGTGGTGGTTTAGAGGGGGCCCAACCCACCAAAGTGGTTTTGGTTTGACCGAAGGTCCTATGGCCAGTGGGCCCTTCCTTGGCCTTGTGGGTGTAGCCCCTTGGTCAGGGTCTGAATGGGGGGGCCGATGGGTTGGGTGGTTCGGCCCAATGTCCCTATGGGTCCCCGGGCCCCCCCCCGTCCCTCCCCGGTGCTGGTTCCCCCTATCATGGAAGTGGTTGTTCGTTCTGAAGTGTTTTTCTGTTGTTTCCTTTGTTTTTTGCCCCATTTTTTCATATATGCATTAATATTCTGGAAATGTGGAACTCTTTATTTAAAAAGAATGTTCATGCAAGTTGCTTCTTCCTTGATTCTGAGTTTTTGGGCCCTCATTTTAGTTATATAAAATGGGTCAAAACTTGGCCAAAAAAAGGGTGATCATTTTTATCTGTGCTTCAGCTCAGGAGGCCCCCAGAGGTATGGGGGTACGTTTGATATCAATCCCCCCTCGCCTCTATTTTTTTTTTTATTTGGGATTGCATATTTTTATTTCGCAAATTTTTTTCCATCATAGTTTACCCATGTAGCTATAAAAAAATCGCATGTTAGTTAGTTCCCCCGGGGGACCAATAAGTTGTCAAGATGCCCCTCATTAATCTAAACTTGGGGGGGTTTGACTTTTCTGATCAACCCATTTGTGCTGAGAATTTTGGGGTATTGATGTGATTGTGGGTATGGATTGGGGAAAACACACCAGGAGAAAAACCCAAATGCAAAGAGAAGAAGTTCTGTTGTTACACCCCAAGGGTGACCAGATCAGTGTTGGTGTAGTTATGCAGCGCCCGAGATAGCCATTGTGAACTAGTTTGAGGATGGAACCAATGGTGTCCCGTGTTGAATGAAATTTAGGATGTCTTTCAGATGAACTGCCAGGTAGCCCCCTGATCGGACATTTTAATTTCTAAATTTAGTTATACCCGGGATGCACCATGTAAAAAGCCATATAGAAGGGGGTAAAAGAACTAGAAGAACTTGAAAAAAAATAAAAAAAATTGCAAGAAAAAGTTTCTTCGTCCTATTTCACCTGGGGTTTTCACCGTTTTTTTTTGTTATAAGGAGATGGTGGTCAGGGGATGTGTGTTTTTATAGATCATCAATGAGGTTACAATCAAGAACAAGTTCCTTTGCCTAGAAATTTATGATTTGTTTGATCAGTTGAGAGGTGGTGTGTTTCAAAGATTGATTTCGTTTGGTTATCAATAATTGAAGATTCGTGTAGTGACATTCCAAAAAAAAGCTTTACCACAAGGGGAGGTCTATTGAGTATCGGTTATGGCATTTGGGTTGAGCAATGTCTGCATCTTTATGACATGATGAATAAGGTGTTTATGGATTATTTGGATAAATTTGTGGTTGTGTTCTTTGATGATATACTGGTGTTCTCTAAAACTAAGGAAGAACATGTGAACATTTGAGATTGGTATGCAAAAAGCTTAGAGATCATAAGTTGTATGCTATGCAAAAGCAAGTGTGAGTTCTGGTTGAAAAAATTTTCTTTTCTTGGTCATGTTGTCTCTAATGGAGGTATTTCTGTTGATCCAAGCAAAGCGAGAGAGGGTTTGAATTAGAACCCACCACTAGTATTACTGAGATTCACAGTTTCTTGGTTTAGCTGGTTACTACAGAAGATTTCATTGAAGGGTTTTCAAAGTTTTGCAAAGCCTAAGACTGCCTTGTTAGAGAAGAATGCCAAGTTTGTGTGGTCTGATCAATGTCAAGCCAACTTTTAAGAGTTAAAGAAGAGGTTGACTACAAACACTGTGTTGATACTGCCGATCTGAGTAAGAGTTTCTCTATCTATTGTGATGCTTCTCATACTGGTTTGGGATGTGTTTTTTATGAAAGAGGTAGAGTTGTTGCTTATGCATCTAGGCAATTGAGAAAACATGAATTTTAATTATCCTACTCATGATTTAGAACTTGTTGTTGTTAGTACATGCTTTGAAAATATGGAAACACTATCTGATTGGGCATAAGTGTGACATATATACTGATCATAAGAGTTTGAATATATCTTCACCCAGTCTGATCTAAACTTGAGACAACGCAGATGGTTAGAACTGATCAATGATTATGATCTGGATGTGCATTTTGCCCCCCTGGAAAGTTTAAAGTGGTTGCAGATGCTCTCAGCAGGAAGAAGTGAAGGGTTTATGAGTTGCTAATGTCAGCCATGTCAGATGAGATGTGTGATGAGTTTGCACGCTTGAACTTGGGTTTCATTTTCAATGCAGCAGAGATGGTGATGGAACCTACACTTGAACAGGAGATCCGAAAAGGTCAATTGCAGGATGAGAAGCTGAAGGAGTAGCAGAGAATCTGGTAATTGGTAAGTCCCCTGGTTTCCGCATGGATGACAGGAACTTTGTGGTTTGGTAATCGTTTGTGTGTCCCTGGAAAAAGCTTTAAGGCAAATGATTTTGCTTGGGGCTCTGAATCTGCTTTTTCTATTCATCCTGGTAGTATAAGATTATAGGGACTTGAAAAAAAAAGTATGGTGGGTTGGATTAAAAAGAGTGTAGTGAGTATTTTAGCTTTGTGTGATATTGTAAGGGAAAAAGTGAACTCAGGACCTCTGGATTGTTGCCCCTTGAAGATCCCTGAATGGAAGTGGAAAAAAGTTGATATAAATTTTATTTTTTGGGTTCCCTGTACCAGTGGGTTATGTTTTTTAGGGGTGATGTTGATCTTTTTTGACCGGGTAGTAAATTTTTTTTCAGTCAAGGATAAGACAATGGTGCTGCTTGGAATTGACAGGGAAAGAAATATGTTTGCATGGGTTCCCAAAAAAGATGTATCGACAAAGGTACTAGTTCAACTCAATTTTTGGGGAAAAGGTACATAGTTTTTTGGGAAAACTGTTGGGGTATTCCTGGGCATATCCCTGGGGGATGCGAACACTGGGGATAAGTCCCTGTATGTTGCTTTGATGATGGTGATTGAAAACCGTGAGTTTTTTTCAGTTTGAGGGTTATCCTAAACCCTTTTCGAAAGCAAATTGTGCTTTTCTTTCGACTTGTGGTGTGTGGTGCATGCTGTAGGAGAGGTTAAAAAGGGATGGTGGTGGGTTTTTGGGTTTTCGCTCAGCGTGCAGGGTGGATCTGGCCCTTTGGACTCGGGTGGGTTTCAGTGGAGAAAGGGAAGTAGGGCTTGCTGTGCGGATGGAGAGAGAGGTGAAGGGCGGAAACGGGGTGGACTTAGGGACCCAATGGGCGCCGCGGACTGCTGTGGTGGCTAGTACTTGGGACCGGCGGTGCGATAAGACTTGGAGGTAGACCAAGTCAACCGAGTCAAGAGGTGGAGCGAGTGAGCAGGGCTTTTTGGGGGTCGGGTTCTGAGGGCGAAGACAGGGGGCTGCGTCAAGTGGTTTGGTGGTTGGAAAAGCCCCCGCCCCGATAAATCGGGGGTGAAGGGGTATCCCTCATTTATCTCTTTAAAACCCTAATCATTTGCCCCAACTTCTCTCTCTTCCCTCTCTATTTTCATGAGATCACAGGTTGTTTCCCCCACCTTTGTAAGAATTGAGTTTGTTGCGTGGAATCGGAGGCCGTCCCTCCGAAAGCCGGGTGGCTTCGATTTGTGATTGTGTCCCGTTTGCTTGTGTTCTTGTGTTTTTTTTTGCTCTCTCTTTTTCCCCGAGATGATTTCCTTTTTAGGGAGTAGTTTCAAAACCCTTTAAACCCAAGTTGTTATATTCGGAGGAGTTCTTTTGACGAAGGAAATTCTCTCAAACCCTCCGCCCCGTGGTAGATGGGTGAAATTTTCGGTGTTCTTCGTTCTTGAGTTTTCCCAAACTTTCTCCCCCCTTTCATCTAAGCCAAATTGAGGATGATTTTTTCGGGATAGTCCCCAACTATTTTAGGATTATGCCTACAAAGTTTTGGTTGCAATTGGTGATATTTGGTTTTGTTTTGGGAAAAATTTGGCGGGGGTTTCGGTTTACAGGGTGCAGGTTTCTGCGTGGAGATCGGACCACTCTCCCGGAGACTCACCCTTGTCCCGGGCCATAGCGATTGTCCGGTGGTCTTGACTTTTCTGGTGTAAGCGCAAAAGGGGTTCAGACCACCCACCAGCCACCCAGCTTTGAGCTCCGGACCATGGGGAATTGTCGGTGGTCTATGGGGAGAACACGGTCGGGGCAACTCGACATAGTGACGGTTTTTTTGCCCCGGTTTTGGTTGGAGGCAGGGGCTACTTTTTTATTTTGGGCAGAAGCTGAGTGAGCACCCGGATCTTTCCTTTAGTGACGGGGGAGCGTCGGACCCCCGTCCCGGGGTGGGTGCTCCCCTGTGTGGTTTCAGCAGGGTTGAGGGAAGCCCGCTAAAAGGTCGGAATCAGGGGCAGGCGTCGGACCAGTCCGCGGTGCTTCACAGCGTCGGACCAAGGCTCCGGCCTTGTGCTATGGTCTGGAGGCCCAAAAAAAATGCCCGGGCTCTTGTTGGTTTTTATTTTCCCGTTCAGCTACGGGTTTTTTTCTTGTGTTCGTGGTAGCTCGTGTGTTCCTTGACATCTCCCAGACATCCACCACTTGTGGGTCGTGAGTTTAGTTGTGCTTTTGGGTGTGCTTGGGACAAAAGTCAAGATCTTTCCGAAAGGAATTTTTATTTGGTCCCATTCACCCCTTTGGTCACCGTTTCAGTGTTCAATTGGGATCAGAGCCCGGTTAAAGGGTAATCCACCTTACACGGTTTTTGATCCGGGGAAGGCGACATGGGCGAGGTTTTTGGCAAAACCTCCCCTTTTCGTGGAACGAACTTCTCCTACTGGAAGGTGGCATGTCCGCCCATTACAAGGAGTTGTTGAAAAACATGGGAGATTTGTGGAATGAGGGCATGTCTTCTTGGGCTGTGTTGACAACTTCAAACTTTTTCAACACACGCAAAATAGTCGAGCCGGTTATCCCCTCATGTTTTGTTTACAAATTAAAAACCGTGTGGTGGTATTTGTTTTTTATATGCTTAACATAAGCGATGTTATCGGCTCTGTAGATTTGGCAAAATCTTTTGGGTTTATTAAGTTATGTGTTGCAGGTTTTAGATAAATTTTACATATTCCAAACACATTTTGCCCCAAACTAGATTTATACGGTTTGGCTCTTATATAGATTTATCTAGTTACAATGAGTTTTTGCTTTCATTTGCTCTTATAAGTAGATCTTAATTTATAAAATCCCCAAATTTGTTTGAATTAGATTGTTACGTGTTTGGGGTTATGCATGTGTCCCCGTTTAAGCTTTGATGATGCTGGGTATCGTCGGCAGATGCAGGTTTTTAGATTAGTTTAATATGTTGTTACGTGTTTCCTCTCAGGACCCCAATTCAGTGATTTCGAGTTGGTTATGTTTTTAATCTTATTAAACTATGATTCGTTTGTAGCCCTTTTCCCCATGCATGGCTTTTGGAAAATGGGGGTTTTAAACGTATTTTTCTCTGTTTTAGCCAAAATGTTCATAAAACTGGTTGGCAGATAGCTTTCATAGCGATGTCTTTTTGAAATGGTTCGGGCCGTAATATGAAACTGTTGGGTATTATCGCCCCGTTCCATTTTTATAACTATGACTTCACCTTGTTAGTTTCAGGTCAATGACTGGACGTTTTCAGTTCTCGAAGCACCCGGCACCGATTGAAGCCCCTTTTCCCGGCTTGTGTGTGTGAGACACAGTACGTCACTTTTGTGTCAACAACTTTTTGGCAGCTGGTGGGACCCCCCTTTATTTTCAAGATGCCTGAAATCGACAATGGAAGTTTCGAATGAAACCATGGAAGAATTCCTGAGGGATGAGGCCGGTTCATAAGGCGTGTGAGGTTTCGGGAAAAAGTCCCTTTGCTGTCTTTTCAAGGAAAACTCGCTTCGGGACTCTCTTCGCATAAAACTGACTCATGGGAAGAGGATGCAGAAAGTGGTTAAAAGGGTTCAAAAGGCCATAAGGACATATAAGGAAACCACCACACCGCTTTCTAAATACCTTTGCTCAATAAGGGTTTAAATAATTGGGTTTGGCAGTTGACAAGTGCTTTGAGGGTTTGTGGTCCAATGAGGGACCGATGTTTTTTCAATGTCAAAAGCCCCGGGAGGAAAAGCGGCTGAGGTTGGTGGGATCTGGGCACAAAGGCAGATTGCTTCCTCCAGAAACCAATTTTAGGGCCCAGCCCCCCGTTCGGCCCCCAAGGGGAAAATCCCCACCCCGCTTCCAAGGTGTCCCCCAGTAGCAAAAGATGCAGAAGAATATGTATGGGGGCGGATAAAAAGAGTTTGCGATTACAGCGCCATAACGCTCTTCGAACCCAGGATTGAAAAACCAGCGGGCCCCCTTTTAAAGGGCACCCCCATGGAGCCCCAAATGCCAATTTTGATCTCATCTGGCAGGATGGCAGACTGTGAAGAATAAAATTTGGCTTGAACCCAAAGAACCAGCCCTTTTGGGTACAAGCCCCCCTTACCAGAGGGGTATAACCGGGGGCTTCCCCCCAAAGGGTTTAAGGTCCACGTTTTGCCCAATTTTTCCCCCCCAAGATGACACAGCATTTTAAAAACACATCAATGTCCCTGATGCAGTAGGGAAGCATCCACGGTTTGACACTTGGAGGATTCGGTTTTCCCTTTGTCTCTGAAGGCCACTTTCACAGGTTTGATCTTTGCGGCAAACTCCACGAAGGGGGGTTTTAAAACAGAAATTCCATGCATACGTTTCACAGGCCCCAATGAAAAGAAGTATGATCTAAGGGCTTGAGACGAGGGCTAATGAGAGCCTAAGGTCCTCGCAGGTTAAGGGAAAACCAAAAACCTCTGCTATTCTCTAAAACTTACCAATGACGAGGTAGGGAGGGCCGGGGCAGGATGAGCCAAACATCAGAGAGAAGCGTTGGCATGGACTTCGGGGACCTTGGTGTTGTCACAACGTTTTGGCGATGATGAGTAACCAACAAAAGGGTTCAAAAGAGACAACCATTTTCAAAAGGTGATATGACTAAAAAAGTGTATTAGAGTTTCCTGGAAGAGGAAAGGGGGAGTTCAAAGACGGGATGGGGTCCCGCGTGAACTGGTCTGGGCAAAACGAAAAAAATAAGTCAATCAGCGATGGTTGAGGCAGCAAAAAGGTACTTAGGGCTTTGATGTACCCAAAATAGAAAAGCTGTTTGATTTATTGCTAAGGATGGACCAAATCAAGCTCCCCAAGGAACCCTAGCTGGTCCTAAAGGAGTAAAGGACAAGGATTTTGGGCTCCCAAAACACCAATTCTCATGCCATAAATGATTGTCGAGTGTTAGAATGAAGATCCAAAAAGTATTTAGGGGGGGACATTTGAATTTTGAGGGAAAAGATGAAGATTCACGTAACCCTTTGCACAGAACACAATATTTTTCTCTGTATGATATGATTGCGCGGAAAGACTCCAAGGGAAAGGGCGGATAAAAGTGAAACCCTCAGATAGAGCGAAAAAAATTGGTGTTTGACCCTAATTGGCAGTTACACATGGGAGCTTCGGCAAAGAGGAAGTTCCAGAGTAGCGAACTGAAAGGGGAAGCTCCAAAAAACCCGGGACAAAGTGGATCCCGTTGAACAAATGGGGAGGGGGAGAAGAGCAGTATCAGAGGCGGATGCATTAGGGGAGCGAGGTTTATAGAGGAAGTCAAAGGCATGAGGAGGAAGTGTATCGAGGAACAAGAGAGCTTGAGAGAGCAGGAGGTCTCATTGGGATGCTGTTTTTCAAACATTGTTGGAAAGAAGGCCCAAAGTGCCTATAGAGTAATTGCCCCCAAGCTGTGATCGGGGATTTGGTATAAGCAAAGTCTCGGGTCAAACGCCGTCCCGTCCCTGAGGGATTAGAGCCATACTCCTGGGGACGATCGACATTTAAAATAGGGACTCAGAGGGTCGGCAAGGTAAAAGGTTTGCCGATCAAAATGGGTTCGTTCTGAGAGCGGAGACGAGAATTGCATGGCAGAATGGGCAAAGGTTTCCACCAGGTTGAAAAAGAGCCGAAAAAGGGGGTGCAACGCGGGAAAGAGAGCTAGCACAAAAATGACTGCCGAAAAAAAACAAAAATGGCGTCCTAAAGGGAAATCCCAAAGGATCGACCGTTCGGTGATTCGTACATGGCCCTTTTCATTCCTCAGAAATTTTTAGCTCCTGAGGACCCAAAATATCCCAAAATGAAGTCTCTTTAGATGATGATGGGAATGAGTATAGAACCCCAATGCCCGTTGTCCTGATCAACAAGCAGTGTTGACAAACCGGGTAGACATGAATTTAAGGCGCTTTACGTGAAGGGTACTCAAAGGAAAAACCCCTGACCAAGATGCTGGGTGATGGGGAGATGCCATCAATTCATGGGTATACTCCTTTAGGAGCTCGAATGACCCAATGAGGAATTGTTGAGACCGATTTGATACTCAAAGACTTTGTGGCAACCCTTCGCACTTAGGGGCGGTTTTCCGTCGAGTTGTGATTGGATAAGACTCTGTCATCCCTTTTTTGGGTAAAGGACGACAAAGGGGGCTTTTTAGTTTTGCTTTGGGAAGGTTTGGGAAACCCCTGCAAAAAGTGAAACCTTAAACAATGCATCAGGCCCCAAATTTTAATGGGTTGGAGATGATTGGAGTTTTTTTTGGGGCCCATGATTGGGGTAAGTGTTGCTGCCCCGGGGGGGGGGGGCCGGGGGGTTTTTTTTTTGGGGTATGATGGCTTCGTTTGGGTTTCCTAAAAAATTTTTTTGGGGGAAAAAGGGCCTTGTGAATGTCCCCGGCAAAGGGCCCCAAAAGCCGATCCCCCCAAACCGGCTTAAGAGTAATTTTTAAGGGGGGGAAAACACGTCGTAAAAGGGGAAGGGGAAGCGGGGTGTGGCTTCATGTCTTGGGGGTTTGTTTTGAGGAAAAAAAAATTTTGGGTTTGTTTGTTTTAAAACCCGAGGCCGATGTTCATCATTTTAAAAAATTTTTAAACCAAAGAGATGGGTTTTAAAGGGGGGGGGCCTTTCCTAAAAAAATTTCCCAAAGATTGTTTCGTTTTGGGATTTTAAAAGTTGCCAGGGCTGGTTTTCGTTTATATTGAGCACAAATTGTCGATAAAACCCAGATACCCCCTTTTTAATAACCCCCCGGAAGTTTTACAAAGAGGAGGTCTGCCGATTTAAAAAAGGGGAAAATTTAAAAGGGATTATTGGGGGTAATTTCCCCTTTTTTCCCCCCCCCCCCCCCCCCCCCCCCCCCCCCCCCCCGGCCCCCCCCCCCCATTTTAAAATTTTTGGATGGGGTTTTTAAAAATAAGGCCCCCCCCCCGTTTTACAAAGAAAAAAGGGGGAAAAGGGGGTCTGCATTGTTTTTGAAAAATTAAACAAAAGGCACCCTGGCCGGTTACCCCAAGAAGTTGCCCAAAACTGCTCGTCAAAGCGTCGGCGGGTTTAAATGAAAATCATCAGCTTTAGGTTGGTAATGCGGGTTTTTAATAACCCCAAAATTTTTTAAGGGGCCGTTTTTAGGGGTTTATTTCAAAAAAGCCTTCAGATGCCCTGGTAAAAATTTGGTTTTTTTGAAGGGTTGTCTGCTTTCGGTTTGAAAAATGCCGGTGAAAACCTTCAAAGAGTTTTGAACTCATTTTTTACGAGTTGATCGGGAAAGATTGGGAAATCTATATTATACGTGGTGGTTGAAAAATCGGCTGGGGGTTGGTTTCGGGGGTTTAAAAGAAAATTTTGAGTTTTATGGCTAAGTGTTTTTTTTAAAAAGGGGGGGGGGGGGGGGGGCCCCTGTTTTATTTGGGCCGGGGGATAAAAGGAAAAAAGGGGTCAAAAGGTCATCACTTAGACCCCCAAAGGGAATCGTTTTGGTTGTTAAGGAGACTGATAAAAGCCCCCAAAAAATGAAAAGGGCAAGGGCCCAAAAAGGGGGTGAAGGGACTTAGAATTGGGTGGGGGTTTTTCTTTTTCCCTTTTGACCGTATTTTAAAAAGGGGGGGGTTGAGTTTAGTAGCTTTTTTTTTAGGAAAGCTTATGTTTAGGTGTGGTGCACACTTGTTTTCCCCTTACTCAAAGCAAGCCTTTGGTGACCGAAAGATAGCTAGAACTTTTTCCCCTATTATCCCCGACAAAAAACGGAGTTGTAAAAAATCTTTTTTCTGGGGGGGACGGCGTCCTGGAGGGGGGCGCCGGACGCTGTCCGACGCGTCGGACAAAGGCGCCGGACGCTGGGGGGGTTGAGTCCACAGCGTCCGCCCGGCCCTTTTTCCAGAGAGGTTGTTTTCTGGCTAATTTTTTCGGGGTTTGCGTCGGACGCTGTTTTTTGGGGACGTGCAAAAAGGGCGTCCGTGGGGCCTTCCAGAGAGGGTTTTTTTCAAACCCTAGCCAGTTTTCAGCGTGGGGAGGGTTTGTGGCCTAAGCGTCCGCCCGCCCGGGGTTTTTAGCGCCCGGGGCCCCGGGGAAACCCCACTGTGTCAGAATAGCCTTTAGACGAGGCTTTTGGGGGCCCGGCCCCGTCGCCTAGGGTCGGAGGGTCCTTTGCCCCCCAATTTTAATGAACAAAAAACTAGCCTTTTGGGAAATTCCCCGACGGACCGTCCGTCCCCTTTGGGCGACGGAGCGTCCGTCCCCAACTTAAAATGCCAGCCCGGGGGCATTTTCAGGGGGTCTTTTTTACCCCCCCCCCAAAACTTCTCTCCCACAGGGCTTTTTTGCTCATTTGGGGTTCCCCTAAAGGTTCGTTGAGGGGGGGGGGGAAAAAAGGAGAGAAAACCCCTAGAGGAGAGGGGGTTTCAAAAAATCCTAAATCCTCTCTCTAGTTCACCCAAGAGTTAAAGGGTGGGGCATCCCTCTAGGGGTGAAAGCTTGAGTGGGGGTCAAGCGAAAAATTCGAAGTTTTGTTACTTTTGGGGGGTGGGGGACCCCCCTAGGGTCCGGGGGGTTTTTTCGGAGGAAGGTGATCCCCGGGAAAGATTTTTTCGGGGGCCCCCCTTTCCCCAGGGACTTTTTGTGATCGGTTGGGGGGCGTTTTTTCACCGAGCCGTAGTGGCAAAGGGAATCACCCCTTTTGAAAAAAAATCATCCCTTGCGCGGGATTGGGGGGGGAGCTATCCTTGCGAGGGGGCTCCAACGGGGAAATAGGGGGGAGTGTTAAATCCTCGTTACCTGGGCCCAAAACATCGCCGTGTCAAGTTTCCTTTTCTTAGTCTTTATTCCCGCTTTTATTTTTTCCGCACGGGTCTTTAAATTTTCATTTTTAAAATTTGTGTGGGAAAGGGTTTTCCCCTTTCCCTTTTTTTTTGGGTTACCGTTTTCTAGCTAGGACACACAAGCGGTAGGCACTGGGGGGTTTTTTGGGGTTCTTTATAGGTTTAATTCTTTTTTAGAAATTAAAAAGACCCCAATTCCCCCCCCCCTTTTGGGATTTGATCCTTTAAATTTGGATCGGAGCGGTTGTTTAAAATTTAGGCTTCAGCTAGGCAAGTTTTCCCCAGGGGGATGGAACCCCCCATTTTGATGGAGCCTTTTTTGGAAAGTTCGATGGAGGCCTTAGGGGTTGAGTGGGGGTTTGCCGAAAAAAAGGGGACTCTTTTCCGGGGCCTAACTTAAAAACCCAAAAAACCCAAAGGAAAAGAAAAAACTCTTTGGGATTGCAAGGATGTTTAACCGAGTGGAATGCCGCGCATTTAAATTGGGGACCAATTTGTGCATTCCGAAGGACAAAAAAGTGAGGTGAAGAAGTATATTTGGGTTAGGCTAAGAAAATTTCTTTTTTTGATGCAAAGAAATGCTAAAAGTATACGATAAAATTTTGTGGGGGAATTGAAGGGTCGGTTCCCAAAGGAAAGGCCCCGTGTGGTTTGCAAGATTTTTGGTTTCCCTTTTGAGGTAGGGCCCAAATTCCGGGCTTCCCCGGGACTTGCCCCCCCAAAAATTTTGGGGCAAGTCAATGATGGATGTACGAAGATTGGTGTGTGGCTTCTTCCCCTCCAAGAAAAAAGAAAAGGGGAAGGAGGAAAAGGGACTTGGTTTCCCCGGATCCTTCGGAGAGCACAAGATAAAAGTCTGTTGAGGACAAGGGGATGATATGATGTTTTGTCTCGTTTCAGGTGAAGAAAAAAACCCAAAGATGTGAAGAAGTAACAAAATGGGTAAATTTTGACCAAAGAAGAAGAAATTTTCACAAGTCTTAAAAAAACCCCCTCTCCCGTGGAGAAATTGTGGAAACTTGGCCCTTGGCCATGCTGCCCAAGAAAAGAAAAAAACGTACAAGAACAAAAAAACTAAAATTTAAAATCAAAAGGGAAAAAAGGTTGAGTCAAGTGTGAGGGGAAAAAGGATGCAACCCATTCAAGAAGAAAAGAACTTCAATTCCAAAGGAAGAAAAATGGCAAACCCTACATTTTTGGTGATTGGCCTACCGACATTAAAGACAAAAGTGTTTTTCCCGGAGATGAAGTGAAAAAGAAAAAGGTGGCCGCCTTGGGGGTTCATTACCCCCCCGCCCCCCCCCCTCTTTGGGTATCCTCTAAAACCCCCTATCCCTCTGGTAAGGTGACAAAAAGGTCAAAAAGGGTAGGATGATAGGCTAGCTTAGTGTGATAGGATTGAATTTGAGGCACCTTCCTTGATGAGTATTAAAAATTTGCAAAAAATACAAAGCTCATTTAGGAAGTATAAAGGCAAAAGTAAATTTCCTAAAAAAAAACCCAAATTTGAAATTGCATGCTAAGCTTGATGATTGCTAGGCAAATGATAAATTTAAAGTTGAGAAAAATTTCCATCTAGCAAGGGAGCTAACCCTCATAAGCAAAAATGAGAAACTGTAAGCGAGAGGTAACACAAAATCCAAATCCTTTGTAAAAAATGATAAAACCAAAGTTAAAAATGCATGGCCATTGTGTAGTAAGTTTGCTTTAAATGTTTGTACCTTTTGTAAACCCGGTTGTTAGTGTGTATAGCTACTTTTTGGGGGGGGATTGCTTGATGAAGTTGCTGTGAGCAAAAGCAAAGTGAAAGGGGCAAAAAGGTATTTGAGGCGACAAGCTGAGCTATGTGAAGATGGGAAAGAAAAACCCCAGCTCGGAAGGTAACCCTAAAGGCAAGCAACCCCCTCATTAAGTGGCCCAAAAAGTGACAAGGGGAATGCCTTGTCAAGTTTAAAAGAGGAAAATGAAAAGTCAAGGTTGGAAGACAAGTTAAAGTGGTTTGGAGGGGTTCCCAAAAGGGGCCCCCACCCTTTAAAAGTGGTTTTTGAGAACACTATCATAAAGCCGACGCCCGGATTGGGTTAAAGGGAAACCAAACATGAAGGCCGGCAAGTGAAACCAAGAACTTTCCCGAAAAAAGGCTATAAGAAGCCTTGCCCCCCAAAAAAACCCAAAAAGCCCCCCTTATGATTTTTGTGAATGGAAAGAAAACCGGGGAAATTTTTCCTTTTTTCCCGAGTGTTTGGTTGAAAAGGTGTCATCTACAAAAGGGGCCAAACACTTGGGCAAGTTCCAAAGAAGATGTGCATTGGTTTTTTAGTTGGGTATTCCCCTTAAAATTCCAAGGCATCCCGGTATTTAACAAAGCCCCCGGTTAGTTGAAAAAAGTATGACTTAGAGTTTGATAAAAAACAAATGGCTAAAAAGAAGACATAAAAATTTTGGGATGATGTGGGATGAACCCTTGGGGGGGCCATGAAAAATTTATGCCAATTGGTGCAAAAAAACCCCACAAGAGGTGGAAAAAGTTGAAGATAAAGCGAATAAAGATCCTTCCCCCACCTCACCCCCCTTTCAAGTTGATGAGGAAGATAAAGGTGGGGGAAAGCTCAAGAAGACACCCCCCCCCCCCTAAAGATAAAACCCGGGGCCCCGGAAGCAAGAAATTGTTGAAGCACCGCAACCTCCTCTCCAAGTGATCAATAGAAGTTTTACACCTATGCTTAAAGCCCCCCCCTCAAGATCTCATCATGGGGAGTCCATCAAGGGGGGTAACAACCGATCTAAACTTGCTTCTTATGTTGAACATCCCCCCTTTGTCCCCCTTTTTTTGGGACCCCTGTGTGGGGATGCACTTGCGGACCCGGATTGGGGTGAACCCCATGCATAAATTTTTTGAACAATTCACCCGGAACGAAGTGTGACACTAGTAGAAAAGCCCCAAAAGGGGCAAGAACCATTGGCACCCAAATGGGTGTTTAGAAACAAGCAAGATGATCAAGGCGTGGTTTGTAAAAAAAAAAAGGGGAAGATTGGTGGCAAAAAGGGGGTTTTCCCAAAATTGAAAGGCTTGGGTTTTGGGGAGACCTTTGCACGGTTTTTCAAGTAGAAACCATTCGTATCCTTTTGGATATGCTTCCCCCCCATAAAAAAAAACTCTTTTAAAGGGGGTGTGAAGAGTTCCCTTTTTTAAAGGTTTCTTTAAAAGAACTTTTTTTTTGTCTCAAACCTCCCGGGTTTGAAGATCCAAATTGTCCCAATCATGTGTATAGGTTGTCCCAAAGGGACTTATGGATTGAAGCAAACTCCAAAAGTTGGGATGAGGACTAAGGGACTTCCTATCAAGAAGGGCTTTAAGACGGGGAAAATGGGGCCCACACTTTCACCAAGGTGCTAAAAAGGAGAGATCTTTTTTTCCCCAAAAATGTCGATGGGCTTATATTTTTGGGTCAACAAACCCAAAGGGCATAGCAAGGGAAATTTTGGGGGCATTGATGGCCCAAAGGGGTTCGAGATGTCAATGATTGACGAAGCTAAACCCTTTTTCCTGGCTTCCCAAATTTAAGAAAATTGGGGGAGGGCACCTTCATATCTCAAGAAAAGTACACTTATGATGTGCTCAAAAAATTCAAGATGGAGGATTGCAAGCCAATTAAGACCCCAATGCCTACAAATGGGCATCTCGATCTCGATGAGGGAGGTAAACCGGTCGACCAAACTCTATATCGTTCTATGATCGGTAGCTTACTTTACCTCACCGCTTCTAGGCCTGACATCTTTGTTTAGTGTGTGTATGTGTGCTAGATTTCAAACAAACCCTAAGGAGTCGCACCTTTGTGCGGTTAAAAGAATCCTTAGGTACTTAAAAAAAAAATTTTTTATAAAAAAAAAAACATTTATAAAAAAAATTAAGGGGGAATTTAAAAAAAAAACCCGGGGGGAAAAAAAAAAACATTTTTTTAAAAAAAAAAAAAAAAAATTTTTTTTTAAAAAAAAAAAAAAAAAACCCCCCAAAACAAAAATTTCCAAAAAATTTATATATTAAAAATTTATTAAACGTTTTTAAAAAAGAAAAATTTTTCCCCAAAAATTTTTTGATGAAAACCCGAAGCAAAAACAAAATTCAGGACAAAATTCAAAAACTTATATATGACCAAAAAACTTTTAGATAGGGGTTTTTAAAAAATATCACTTGTTGATAAGAAAGGGAAAGGAAACAAATAATTTGACAAGAAAGAATCCACATTCTTAAACATTAAAAAAAAACACTATGATTTAAACAAACAATTACCTTATAAAAATGGGGAAAAATCATCGAAGCGAGTTAAAGTGCTTGATCTCTTAATTCACTAAAAGATGATCTTGTGTAACTGAATTCATATGTAATATAACATGTTTAATTTGGTAATGCACATAGGATTGCTAACGCGGTTAGATAACGCCTAAAGCGAAATGTGACAAAGCTAACCGGGTTTAAACTTGCAAGCAACTAGATTACTTTTCGTTTTGCATAAGCATTTGCATGTGTGTTGTTTGCCTTTTCTTTCGGTTTTAAATTTCTTGAGCATCTCTAGATTTCTACTTAGGGGGAGCATTCAAGCTCAAGTTCCTCTTTTCCCCTTTGTGGTCATATATGAATCCTTGGCGCCTCCTTTGAATATTTTGAGCTAAAAACTAAATTTAAGCTATGGCAAATAATTGAAAAGAGTGTTGAGAGATGTTCTATATCAAGTCCAATAAGTGTTATTTGGATCTTATTGGATTTGGGAAAATTGTGGAGAAAGACGCAAAAAGAAAAAAAAAAAAAAAAAAAAATTTAAAAAAATTCATTTTATGCGTCGGACGCTGCCGACGGACGATCGGGTAATTGCCTCAGCGTCCGTCGCGAACGAGAGATTAACTGCCCGCAAAAAGGGGACGGACGCTCTCCCAACGTCCGTCGCGGAGGTCCGTGCGGACAATGGGCTGGGATTCCAAATCGGCTCTGGAAGCCACGGACGATGCCGAGGACTTCCCCGAGCGTCCGCGCATGCGACGGAGCGTCCGTCGCCTATGGTCGGACCGTCGTCCCGAACTAACGGCGAAATTTTTTTAAAAACCCCGATTTTCCTCTGTTCTGCTCGTTCGTTTCAGTCGCGCTGGTTGTTCCCAAACCCTAGACGTCGTCCGCCGCGTTGAGCTCCGGGGTCTCCCCGCGGCGAGCTCCCCCGTCCTTCAGCGCCGCCACAAATCCGCGCCGCCATCTTGCACTCTCCACCGCCTTCTCCTGCTCCACCCGCACCTTGCCACCCGCGCCTTGCCCAGTGCCAGAGTCTCTCCACCCTCTTCCTCTTCGATTCCTGCAAGATGAGGTTTGTGGAGGCCTGGTGTGCGGCAAGACCTTTCGAGGCTCTGTTGGTCGGTTGATCACCTTTGGGTGATTAGTGCGGATTGAGTGCGAGTTGCAGTTGATAGTGGGATTCTTTTCTTTTCCCTTCTTGGTAGAGGCTCGAGGTATGATCAGTGGATATCACGATTCTATCTTCCATTTTCATGCTTCTATAGATTCGTTTCCTCTAGTATAGCTTATGATATATAAACTCTCTGTCTATCTCTGACGAGCAGGGTAAATTTGTCAGTTGATCAGAGACTAGACAGTGGGCATGACAAAATAATCGGGGCAAAGCCCGCGAGTAAGGACGAGGCAAAGCCTCGCTTTGAGGACAGTCAAGGCACGGCGTGCCATCTTGATCTGCTGGTTCCAGAGGATCAGGGACATTTATTGGCAGTGAAGCTGTGCTTTGGTTGTTGAGTCTTCCTGTAGTGTTTGGTTGCTAGAGTTGGAAAGTGGCAGATGAAGAATGCAGGTCCGTCCCGGTAGTGGTGGTGACCCTCCACTCCACCGCAAACCACTGACCCCGGGAAGGGCAAAAGAAGGTTATCTCGAGGAAGGCAAAGAGGCCGGCCGGGTCCGGATTCAGTGCCGCTCTTGAGTAGCAGAGGAGCGAGAGAACTGAGCGGGAGGAGTCGCCGGCTTGAGGTCTCACTCGCGTGGAGCGTAGTGACTCCCTCCAACTAGTGTCAGAGCCGTCGATTCAGAGGCACAGCTTTCAGAGCAGTCCAGCGACTGAGCGAAGAGGCCCCGGCCACTTAACAAATTGGAGAGTGAGAGCGTGTGTTACTCTTCCCGAGGCTCAGGTGCACACCAGCCTCCCGGACCCGGCTCCCAGACCCCGTGAGGCACTAGGTCAGGACACTTACAGCGAAGCAGTTCAGATGCTCGGTTCGTCGACTTCCAGTTCCGGTTTCCACTCAGAGGACCCCGTGCTGGACCAGACTTCTATACACAGTGCACAAGAGGACTTCTACGAGCGTATGTTGACACCGATGCTCCTCAGGGCCACAGGTGTGCCCAGTACTCAGATTGAGGGGAAAGGCGGTCCAGAGATCTGCAGCACTCCAGTAATAGGGATTGACAGATCTATGGGTCGCTCAGGGGCATATCAGAAAGGGGTGGGCTAATCAGTTCTACGCTCTTGTGGATTCACCTGATCACGAGTTCCCTTTATTGATATAAGGGCGTGACTTCAGGGTTACAGCTGCCAGGTTCGAGAGTCTTTCACCTTGGATCTTCACCTACCAGGATCACAGTCTTGCTAAGGGATCAGGAGGCTCCTCGCAGACCTAACGATGGCATAGTACATCACAGACTTGTCAGTCGTGTTTCAGAGCGTTTACTGAGGGTTCGAGCCGGAGCCAAGTACCTCACTCCTTTGGCTCGGATCCTCCACGAGGTTCTAGACGACCAATCTACCCCGGATTGGAGCTAGGGATATATCACTCGATCAGCTTTGGCTCCTAGTCACATTGTCCGGAAAAGAGCAGTTGATCTATGGGATCTGATAGTGAGCGAGCTCAAGGACAATCATAGCTGTGGATTAGAGCCATGGCAGCTAAGTTCGCACATTGGATCTTTACTGTAGTGCCAAAACTGGGTCAGGGGTTAGAGAGTCACCTCACAAAGGTCAGCTACAGAGTTCCCTTCTTTCGATGAGCCAGTTTGGCTATGGGCAGCTGCCTCGCCCCGCAGAGTTACAGACAGGCAAGAGACAGGCGTAGTGCCACCAAAGTAGCCGAGGTCGCCGATGCCACAGTTGAGCATATAGCTCAGGCAGAGATAGCTGTTTGGCCGCCGAGATCGATACAGCTGCAGAAGGCAGTGTTTTGAGAGGATTCGACTTGACAGCACGGAGAGGACTACAGCCGTGCACGAGATACACCTATGACAATGACCACGAGGTGGTGGGTAGGCACAGCTGAGCATCTAGCTCCCGGCTCCAGCCTAGAGGCTACTTGCTTTCTATACTTCAAGATGCAGGAGGAGCAATCTCTCAGGAGGGGCAGAGATGACAGGCTGCAGACCTACGGAGGTAAAAAAAACCGGAAGTGGCCCCTAGGCAAGACACAGGCTAGGAGGAAAGAGTTCCAGCGCAGTTTCTAGTACCACTACAGCAGGCAGAGATCAAGAAGACTCAGACTCTCTACTTGAGCTCTTCTGGGCCCCTAGCAGGGCAGACCCCGAACAACTTTAGTTTCCGCAGTTCAGCTAGCAGAGTTACTCTCCGCCACCAGACTCAGTAGTAGTGGTGCCACTCCAGCGTTACGTAGAGGACAGCAATCAGGCACAGCTACACCTCCCTTCAGCCCGCAGCTTCTCCAGAGTACCAGATCGAGGACCCAGTGTCTCTTGGATAGGTTCACCGGAGAGTTTTCCCAAAGGGATTCACTCCTACCGGGGAACTACTTAGCAGAGGCCTGCGAGATCTGTCTGCTTCGTTTCCTGGAGATCACGGGAGAAGATCCCCAGGAGCACCTCACAGGTCAAACAGCTCCAGAGACGCAGTGGATCTTCGGCGACAGGCACTCACCAGTCTCAGTTGGGGTCTGGAGATCGCACCTGAGCAGTCGGACACACAGTCACCACACCCAGTGCCCTTCAGACGGATGCCATACATTAGCAGATGAGGTTAATCATTAAGTGTCCTCTCTGGTCAGACTCAGCCGCAGAGGTTGCAGCGGCAGTGTCCTAGTGCACTAGAGTGGGCCACGTCCCCCTCGCTCGAGCTTCACTCGTCGGGCCCCAGGCCCGCTACACTGAGGCAGGACCGTCCCTGGCACCAGCAGAGTCTCCACGACATCAGTGCGACCGCAGTCAGAGGTGCCAGTGACAGCTTAGAGCCACCCAGTTTCACACACAGCAGAGAGTGTCAGATGAGTCAAGACGAGTCCACCTTAGGACTTATTATGCTGGATGCCGAGTGCCGTACTTCGCGTTTCTCCAGCCCCAGATCTTTGTTTTTGGTGCTAGACGCCAAAGGGGGAGGAAAGGTTGAGTATAGAGATAGGAGGAGGATTTGGATCTTTGATCTTTGTACTTTTCAATTTCTTCTTCTATGCGTCTATATGGTGATGTGAGATGGTTGATGTATATGTGTGATGGATGATGGTTGAGTATATATGTGTATATATGGGTTTCATGTGACAAAACTTTGTGTTTCTTAATTATCTTGTGAGTGTTCATGTTATGATAATCTTTGCTAACCCATATTTTAGCTTCCGCGTTTTACTCGATACATCCTTTGAGAATTCATCAGTACGTTCTTCATTCATATCATAAAGTACCATGTTTTGTGATTTGGCTGGGTGAGCAAGTGCACTCTTTACTTCTTACTAAACTTTGCTCAACAAATTTAAGTCACCTCGATTCTTAACAAAACTCTTATCCATAATCGAGGTTCTATTGTCGTCAAACAAAAAGGGGAGATGAAGAATCATGCCTTTGGTTGGTTTGGTGATTAACGACAATAGAGATTATTAGGTAAGTGTGTTTTACAGAGGCTAGTGTAAGCCTAGCCATGGTGATCAAGGAAAATGGGTCTAAAGGTCATCATTAGATCCCAAGATGGATACGTTTCGTTGTTAAGGAGAAGATGAAGACCTAGAAAGATAGGCTAAGTGCCATAAGGAGATGAAGGAACAGAATTAGATAGGCTTATCTTTTTACCTTTGACCGTACTATTAAGAGGGTTGAGAAAAGTAGCTTGACTTAGGAAGCTTCATGTTAGGTGTGGTGCACACTTGATTTCTTAGCTCTAAACAAGCCTAGGTGACCGTAAGATAGCATAGAACATCTTCCTTTTTCATCGCAAGAAAAACGGAGTTGTCAAAAATCATTTTTGGGGACGGACGCTCCTGGCAGGGCGCGGAGCTGTCCGACGCGTCGGAAAAGGCGCGGACGCTGGGTGGTTGAGTTTCCCCAGCGTCGTCGGCCTTCCCGAGAGGTGTTTCTGCAAGTTTTTAGGGTGGTCGACGCTGTCCGTCGGGAGCTTGGAAGAGCGTCGTCGGTTCAGATGAGGGTGTTTTCAAACCTAGCAGTTTCAGCGTCGGACGCGTGGAGGTCCGTGCCAGTACGTAGCGTCCGCGTTGGGAACAAGTGTCAGAAACTAGCCGTTAGACAGAGGTTTGGACCGTCGTCGCTAGGCTCGAGCGTCCGTCGCTCAATCTTGAACAAAAAAATAGCGTTGGGATGCGACGGACCGTCGTCGTAGTCGACGGAGCGTCGTCGCCAACTTAAAATGCCA
Organism: Microstegium vimineum; assembly: GCA_022036555.1. Taxonomy (NCBI): domain Eukaryota; kingdom Viridiplantae; phylum Streptophyta; class Magnoliopsida; order Poales; family Poaceae; genus Microstegium; species Microstegium vimineum. The sequence continues at coordinate 20,077,988 of CM039124.1, read as the reverse complement.
GCCCAGGCAGTTTTAGAGGGTCTATTTATAGCACTCCACTTTCTCCACAGTGCTTTTGCTCATTTGAGTTGTGAGTTCGGAAGGTTGGAAAGAGAGCAAGAGCCTAAGAGAGAGAGAGGATTCGTGAAATCCACCACTTCTTAGTTCATCCCAAAAGTTCAAGTGTGAATCCTCTAGTTGTAAGTGAGTGAGTCAAGCGAAGATGAGCTTTTTTTGGTGATGACATCAACTAAAAGGTTTGGGGTGTTGGAGGAAGGTGATCGCGGAAATTGCGCCGGCACTTCTCATCGACGTGTGTGACGGTTGTGGGCGATTACCGAGCAGAGTGGCGAAGAATCAGCCCTAGAAGATCATCCTTGCGCGGGATTGAGGGGGAGCTATACCTTGGAGGTTTCCCAACGAGGGCTAGGGGGGAGTGATGATCCTGATACTCGGCAAAACATCGCGTGTCAAGCATCTTTTTCTTAGCTCTTTATTCCGCGTTACTTCGCACTTGTCTTTCAATTATACTAGATTGTGTAGGAAGTTTTGCTTCTTTGCTTGGTTACGTTTTTAGCTAGGGCAAACAAGCGTAGCACTAGGGGTTAATTGGTTCTTTATAGTTTAATTCTTGTTAGAAATTAAAAAAGAGCCCAATTCACCCCCTCTTGGATCTTGATCCTTTCATGGTCAAATATAGAAACATGAAGGCATTTGGCAGTTTGAGGAAGACCTTGGAATTGCACTAGGAAGCATTGGCTTGAGGATGAACCGAATAAGTGTGCCTTTGGAGTCTCGGTGGTGAGTTTTTAGGTTTTTAGTCCATAAAGGGAGGGATCCAATGTTGGCAAGAAAAGCATGGAAGCAATGGACAAGGTGGTACCCCCAACCAATCTCATAGAGTTGCATCGTTTCGGGGGCCAACATTAATTTTGTGAGACGATTCATATCTAACTTGCTAGAGAGAGTGTTGCCTTCTCTCCACTATTGAAGCTTAAAAAAGATCAAGAGTTTGTGTGGGGTGACTTTACAACAAAGGCTTTTGATGAGATCAAAGAGTACAGGGAAGGCCCCACCCGTTTGGTACCCCCGGAGCTTGATAACCCTTTTAAGTTATACGTGGCGGTCGAAAAACCTGACGATAGGGTCGGCCCTCATGCAAGAATTTGAAGGGAAAAAAAAGAGTGATAGCTTACCTTAGCGAAAGCTACTGGATCTAGAGGAAAGGTATTCCCCTATAGAAAAGCTTTGTTTGTGTGTGTTTTACTCATGTACTAAGCTTTGGCCTTATTTGTTAATGTTGATGTGTATTGGTTTCTGAGTTTTTATGTGATAAACACATGTTATTGATGCCAATTTTAAAGGAAGAATTGGCAAATGAATTTTAGCTTTGTCAGAATTTGATTGAAGTTACGAATCGACAAAAGTAGTGGAAGGTCAGGTTATTGTTGATTTGTTACCGAACACCGTGTCCCTCTGCTAAGATGGTGACCATTGCGCAATGGACTTTGTTTTTTGATGGTTCATCTTGTAGCAAAGGTGGGGGAGCCGGTGTTCTCTTGATTTCCTAGAGGTTTGACCTTTGAGTATGCCATCCTTATTGGATTCTTGGTTACTAAAAATCAAGAGAATTGGAGGCTTTGCTTAGAGGGCTCGACTGCTTGTCGAAATAAAGGCTGTTGCTGTTGAGGTTTTCGGGGATTCTGAGCTGGTAATTAACCAACTGATCGGCAATATGAATGCAAAAAAGTGATATGTTAAGGGATATTATGAAGAGTGCCGAGAGCTTCTAAAGAGTTTCTAGGTAGCCACCTTGCATCATATCCCTAGGGGGCAGAATGAAGAAGCAAAAAGGCTGGCTCAAAGTGCTTCGAGATACCGAGAGGATCAAGAAAATTCATGATTTGGATGAAGATCGGGTAATTGATGACTGGAGAACGAAATTGCCGATTATTTAAAAAATCCATCACAGAGAGTTTCCCGAAAACTCTGATATAAGGGCTATCAAGTTCGTGCTCCTTGATGACCATTGTACTACAAGTCCATGGATGGAGTGCTCCTCAAATGTTTGAATCAAGAGCAGTCCAGAAAGCTGATGTATGAAGTGCATGAAGGAGTGTGTGGTGAACATCAGTCGGCTTACCGGATGAAATGGATAATAGGGAGAACTGGTTATTTTTGGCCAACCATGCTTGAGGATTGTTTTGAATATTACAAAGGATGTCAAGACTGTCAGAGATTTGGTAATATTCAGAGAGCCCCAGCATCGGCTTAAACCCAATTGCCAAGCCTTGGCCGTTCGAGGATGGGCATAGACTTGATTGGTCAAATTCATCCTCCTTCTAGCAAAGGACATAAGTTTGTGCTGTTGGCCATAGATTATTTCACAAAGTGGCTTGAAGCTATTCCACTGAAGAAGGTTACATCAGAAAACATGGTCAATTTTGTTAAGAGTATATAATTCACAGATTCGGGATTCCTCAGACCATTAACAACAGATCAAGGGACTCAGTTTACTTCATTCGCAGTTTTGTGATTTTGCCGAGGAGATGGGAATAAAATTGTAAAATTCTTCCCTTATTTTGCGCAAGCCAAGGGCCCAGGCTAAAGCATAAAAAAGATCATGATCAAAATTATTCAGAAAAAAAATTGGAAAACCCCGAAAAAGTGGATTGGGTTTCTTTATGGGCTTTTGGGGTTACGAATGGCTTGCCATGGATTACTCAAGCGTTTTCCTAGATTTGGTTTATGGGCATATGTTGTGCTACCAGGGAATTGCAATCAGGACAAAACGGGTTACATTGTAAAAGATTTGAGGAAAAAAGTTACAAAAATTTGATGTGGACGAATGGAAGTTTGCATTTAGTTTGTCTCAAAGCATTGGAAAAATTGAGAAAAATAAAAAAGCACGTGTTGCCAGGTATTAAAAAAGGGTTGGGAAAAACAATTCATAGAAGGATTTGGGTTTAAAAAAACTGTATTCCCGTCGGGACAAAGGAAGGGTTCGGCAAATGGTTCCCAAAATTGGGAAGGACCTTTTCGGTGGTAAGGTGCGCGCCTGCAATGCGTATATCTTGAAAACTCTAGGGGGAGGGGAAATTTGCTAGAGCTATCAAGGAAGGTTTTTTAAAGAGATTTCATCCATTTTGGGTTGGTGATAAATGGATTAAAGAAATTAGAAAGTAGCCGTACAGGATATGCCTTTAGCCAAAAAAATAACGTGAAAAATCAGAGGTACCCGATTGGAATGTTCCCCTTTAAGAAAATATAAAAACATCCCCAAAAGCATTTTGCAGATTGGTTGTTCTTAAAAAAATTTTAAAAAGGGGGGGGAAAAACCCAGTAAAATTTTGAATATTTCACGAAGAGGTTCTTTGCATAAGGTTCCAAAAATACAAATAAAAAAACAGCCTGTTGGAACCGATTGGGGTTGGGGCCCTGCTGAGGGGGGGGGTGGCGTGATTTTGTAACTTCCAGAAGTCCTCGATGTTCTCGACGTCCTTGGGGGCCCCAATGGCCCAGAAAACCAGTCGGTTGGAAGGAGAGGTTTTCACCCTTTGGGTGGTCATGGCCGAAACCCTGAGCCAGTCTTGGTGCACGCATAAAAAATGGCGACTTGGTAAAGGCGGCCTCGGCGTCTCCCCTTGGGCGTTGACTTTTTCGGTGATCCTTTTGCCGGGGCCCTTTTCGGCCCCTCTTTCCTGCAAAAAGCGCCTGAACGAAGATGCAAATCGGAATGGGGCAGACATGTTTAAAAGAGAAGGTAAAAAGGATTGCTTTGGGTTTAACCCGTGTTGGCGCGCCCCGAGGCTTCCCCTGGTCTCCCCTTCGGTTGATCGCACCATATTGCGTGGAGATCTTCTCCAGTTTCCTCGGGTTTCGTCCTCTCCGCCTGAAGTTGGCGCTTCCGCATGGGTGTAGGGGACACCCCCATCCCACCCCAACCTAAGTCCCCGGGTGGAAAAAATGGAAGAGTTGAAGCCAGAGGAAAAAGCAAGGGCTCCCCGTTGATTGCTGCCGCGTGGGGAAAGGGATGTTGGGCTAGTGGGGTGAAAAAGATCCTGTGAAGAAAAGAAATCGAGCTTGAAGAGAGAGCAAAGATGCAAGGGGCAAGAAAAAAGTTTTACCCACATGGATTGCGCATGTTGGTCCCTTCGGGTGTTTTCGGCAGGCGCTTTCCCGGTTTCGCCCCCCCGCATTGTTTATGTGGTTGGGGTTTTCCCCTGGATTTTTTCAAGGAAGGGTTAAGCGAAAGGGGAGTGTTTGACTGGGAAAAAGTTATAGGGGCAGAAAAAGGGGGTTTATTTAAGGCCCCGAGTAGAAACCCAAAAAGGGAGATTGGTTTTTCCCCCCCAAGTGGGCCTTACCCGGAATGGGCTAGGCTTGGGTATATCAAGGGGCGTGGTATATCTGAAAACTGGGGATGGTGGGTTACGAAAGTCGTCACTATATCCCAAACGACAACGATCGGCTATCTGAAAGTGGGGTGAAGACTTATTGATCGGGAAGAAAATAAAGAGCCGATTATACCATGTGCAAGCGGGATTAAAGGGCAAGCAGTGAGCAATCAATTGTTTTGAAAAAATGTGATTCATTTTAAACTATTTCAAGCTATGTCTTAGATGCAGAAAAAAGGGGGTGGTTTATGGGATCCAGGGCTTGGTCTTGATTCGGCTAAAGTCTCCCAAAACATTTTTGGGCTTTATTTTCGGAACTTTGGATGCTTTTAACTTTTCCTTGAGTTGTTTATTTTTTTTAGAATGATTGCTCTTTTGGAAGTTACTTCTAAGATTTCGGGAGAGCTTTCACCCCTGGTTATGAGATTGAATTTTTGATTCAGTTAGTAAATTTAGTTTAATTGATTCTTCCCCTTTCTTTCGCTAAAATTTTTTGGTCACCAGTGAATCTTTAGTAGCCTGAAGATTGGAATTACAACTTTAGCTTCTTGTTTCTTCTGAGACTTGCTGTCCTCAGAGTAGTCCTAGAGGCTATATTCTTGTTTGCTTCTTCATCATACTAAAATATGTCATCAAGCTGGCTGTAGACTCCAAAGAGGCCCTGAGGCAGATGGGAGATCTTGATTAATCAGCTCGAGGATATCTTTATCTGATCTGAATCTTGGACTAGATGTTGATGTCCTTATTCAGCAGGTGAGCTATGTCCTGACAGCCGGACTGATTTTCTCTGATAAAGCCTGCTGGGAGGTAGCTTTCCCCTTTTTCACTGATGAAATCTTCAGAGTGAAGGAAAAGCTGGTGGTTCAGTTTGGTAGTATTCTTGAGAAAGGAAGGAGTGTTTGCCGATTGGGTAGAAATTGCTGAAAGGATGGTTTTAGGTAATTATTACCTTGTTGGTTGGTTGAGCTCAGGATGTGGTGTGCCTTGGCCTGGTTGACTTGACTGGGTACCCTAGGGGGTGAATCTGGAGCCTGACCAGAAGAGTGTTCTCCTGCTAAATTGTATAAATTTTATCTGTTTCCAACAATACAGATTCATGAGCAAGGATTGGATGATATATAAAAGAGGAAGTGATTGAGCCGAATAATATCGGCACTTTCTTGAGCATCAGTGTTTTTGGCTTCATCAGTTTCAGTGTCCTCAGTTTATGAACTTCTGCCGATGGTTGGGTTTCTGCATCTTCAGTAAGAGGAGTGTCTACTATCGGTGAAGCGGTTGCTTGATCTGGGGATATTAACGTGTGGCTCGCAATGAAGATGATTAATATAAGAACAAGCAGTTTTTATTCCAAAGTGAAGTTTATTACTGAATAAAACTCATACCCTGGCAGATCTCTGAACTTTCTTGGACCTCCTTTCTGGTACACTGAATGTCTCAAGTATTTTCTCTTGCCTTTTCTTCTAAAGGGGCAGTAGCTAACACTACAGGAGTCTTCATGAATATTTTTAGAGTGGGAGCATTGTAGCCCAATGCAGTTTTAGGCCAACTTTATAATACTCCACTGCTTTATTAGGAGGAGTAGGCTCAAAATCCTGTACATGGCCAGATTTCAGAATGGGAATGAATGTAGAAACAAGAAATGACTAGTGCAATAAGATTACCTCACTCTCAGGAGCAAATTGAGGATATAAGTCTTGGCATAAAGGGGTGGAACTGGTATGTTGAAAATGTGGTTGTGTCACTCCTGCCACCAAGCAGAGAAAAGGGGATGAGCATCGTCACTAGTCCAAATGGGGAAGGTTCATATGTTGGCAAATCCTTTCCAATCAAAGACTTTTCTGGTTTCTGTTTCATGGTGATCAACTCCTGTATCTTATGATTGATTAAAGAAAGGTCTTGGGGGCAGCTGTCCACATCCTAATGCCTGGAGGCCATGTTGGATTGTAGAATTCATAGGGGATTCACCTCTCTCCCATGACGAATTTTGGCTGGCAGAATGCAGGGCTTGATAAAGGAGTTGAAGATCTCTGTAGACTCTTGTCAGAACAGCCAGATTCATAGCTAATTTGTAGGGAAAGTTAAGCTCTCATTTTCTCTGTAAGGGAGCCAAGCACATTGTTGAAGCCCTTGAAAATAGCTTGAAAAGATGACTCAATGTCTATGGTAACATGATAACAGATGTGTTCTCCAAGGTTTGGCAGCCTGATCTTTGTTGTATTACCTTCGGCATAGTTAACCGAAGGAAAGCTTAAATTGTGAAGAGGTACAGACACTATCTGATGCATGGTAAAGTTGTCAGCCACATCTGAAGGAACCACCAGGGGCCACTCACATAGGAGATCTCCTTGCCATGGAACATCTGAACAGTGATCTGATGCATCATGTGGTAAACAGCTCCTAAGATATATTTGCCAAGGGGAATTAGTGTGCCTGCAGCCAAATATTCAGCCTATTATCATATGATTCAGGGTCGGTTCATTTGATTTTCACAGAAAATAAACCTGGAGAGCACATGTTCATGAAGGCTCTGCTCTCTTCTTTCAGAAATACAAACATAGTCGTTTCCATGTAAGTTTGGATGTACCCAACCCATCCACCTCCGGATTTGACAGCTCTCTGGTTTTTTCCTTGTACTAATATGGGTGTACAGGTTTGGATACATTTAAGCCAGTCATCATGAATACGTCAGCCAAAGTCGGAGTCATCATACCGTGGCCGAAGACAAAAGCGTTGATGGCGTTGGACCAGAAGTGAGAGGCTACTATCAGGAGGGTTTCGTTTCTGGGCATTTCTGATAAAGATAGCTCTAGACAGTGGTTGATGTCTTGGCTGTCCCAGTTGATGTTGTTCTTGCTTGACATCCTGCGGGTACCAATTTTGCCATCCGGCTATTGGAGGGAAGCGGCCAAGTCTTGAAGGTGTTTGACCATTGATTTGGCGGAGTGACTCGGATTTGAAAGGAATCCTCAAAGTTTCCTTCTCAATAATCTCAGTTGGGTCAGGATTGCCCATGGGACCAAGGAGGTTGGAATCAGGATTTTGCCGCATAAGGAATCAAAATCTCATTCTTGTATTCCTTCAAAAATAATGGAATCAAGAAAGCAGATGAGTTGGGGAGGAGAACCAGGAAAAACCGATCAGGGATTACCGAATACACGAGAAAATGAGTTGGAATGTTTACCTCTGGGATCTCGTCTGAGTCGCCATTGAGGTTCGATGCAGATTTGAGAATGCCGAAGTATGGATTTCTTGGGCGGCGGCTGCGCGTGTTTGTTGAACAGTATAAACTTAAGGGGAAAAGAAAGCTTGCGGTCAATTTCGGAAATAAAACGGCTTTTATCCCGAAATTGATGGGGGCATGTGTTAACACCGAATTTTTGCACAATGACAAGTGGGCCAGTGCGCGTAAGTCGACGGAGATAGATGCTCAGAGCATTCGGCAAAGTTTATTGCGGTTGGTTAATTCCCAAATTCGGCAATCGATCGCGCAATCGGTTAATCAGAAGAAGGGCAGGTTTCCATCGAAGTGACAAATGCGGCAATGTGAGAGCCGAGTTAGTAACGATAGTTGCGATAATTAAGGCAATAAAGACTCTGAAGGAAACCAAAGTCAAAATATTGTTTTCTTCCTTTAATATTTTGTAGTTGTGTCCTCTTAGGACTCATGTCATAGCCATGGTATAAATATAAGCCTTAGCTATTGTAAAAGGTGTTCACAACCAAATCAAACACAACTGACCCGTGCCAACTTCGAGTCCTTTTGTGGTGTCGTCGATTTCTTCGAGAGGAATCATCGTTCCGTCGACCTCCGTAAGTCTTGACAACCTTGTTATCATGTCTAGTATCATGGAGGGATTTAGATGTTGACGCAAGTAGTCTTGTTTATTGTCAATGATCGTGCGGCGGATCCTTGATTGATGATCAAGAAGTCTTTACTTATGTTTTGTTTACAATTATACACCATGCGGAAAGTATTTGCTTGATATGCTTAGCATAAGCAAGATAGTTATCGACTCTCGTGATTTGGCAAAATCTATGGATTCATTAAGTTATCGTGTTGCATGTTTTAGATAATCTTTACATATTCGCAAACACTCTTTTGCCCAATCTAGATGATACGGTTCGGCTCTTTATAGATTTATCTATGTTACAATGAGTTATTGCTTTCATGTTGCTCTTATAAGTAGATTTATATCTATAATAGCCGAATTAGTTTGAATCTAGATTGTTATTTGTTGTAGGTTATCCCCATGCTATCCATGTTTAAGCTTTGATGATGTTGTGTATGTGCGGTAGATGCAGGCTTTAGATTAGATTAATCATGTTTGCTTACCGTCTAGCTTGGTTATGCTTTAATCTATATTCAACTATGATTCGTTTGTACGTCCTTTTCCCATACATGCGGTTCGGCAATCGGGAGGTTTAGTACTTTATGTCTGTTTTAGCCGAATGTTCCATAAAACCTGTTGGCAGAAGCTTTCATAGCTGTATGTCATTGTAGTGGTTTTCAGGGCCGTACATATGGAATGTCTGGTATTATCCAGCTTTGTTCCAGTTTATATCTAATGACTTTCACCCCTTGTTAGTTTCAGGTCAAACTGACTTGCACGTTTTTGGTTCTCGAAGCACCGGGTAACCCGAATGAAGCCACGCTTTCCGGTTTTCTATGTGTGAGACACAGTACGTCACTTTTTGTTGTCAACACCTAGGCAATGGGCGGGGGGCTGGTTGCACAGAGCCAGGCACCCCGCGTTCGTCATACAGGGTTGATGACCCCCTTTTATCCCTGTTGGAGTGTCGTCGGAGGTTGTGGGGTGGGTGTGGTGGCATAAGTCGTCGGTTAGGCAACACAGGACCTTGTACCAACAGGGAGAGAACGGGGGTTTGGGGCATGGTGACTCATCCCCTCCCTGAGGACAGAGGGTACTGTGGACCTTTTGACTATTGAACTAGGGCCCCCCAGGGTTGATGGCGGTGGGGGATCTTCCGAGGGTGGGGGACGTCACGGATGACGTCTCCCTGGCTTCGGACGGGGCGGAAGAGCCCGATGGTTCATGACATCACGAAGGACGCCACCTTGGCTCGGGCGGGGCGGAAGAAGCCCCCGAGGATAAGTGGCGTCCAGATGACGTCACCCTATCTCGGGCGAGGTGGAAAGAGCCCCCAAAGGGTAGGTGGCATCACGGATGACGTCACCCTAGCTCGAGCGAGGCGGGAAAAATCCTCTGAGGGAAAGTGAGGTCTTGGTTGATTTGGGGGGGGGGAAGCCCCCGAGGGTGACGAACATCACCGTCAATCGGACAGGACGGAGAGCCCCGAGGTTTTGATTTTGTTTTTGTGAGTGCGGTTTAAAATTTGGGGACCCTATTTCTAGGTATCCGATGTAGTGATGGACTACAACCCGGAGGCTTTCGAGAGCACCTATGTGGGTTGGTTAGATTTTGGATTCCGGTGGGTGCGCGCGAGCGCACCCCGGGGTGTAGCCCCGAGGCCTTAGGGGGGTATTTCCTCCTAAGGGCTTATCCCGGAAGATTTGTACAGTGCTTGACCCTTCGCTCCCCTCATGAGTTGGAGAAGGGGTGGACTGCTCCCTGTCAGAGCTAGAGCTCCGGTTCCACGCCAGCCTCGTTGCGTGTCGCACTGTTGGCCTCGGGCTGACGCGTCTTGAGGGTGATGAGTCAGGCCTGCTTCATTCTGTCTTTCGGCCTGTACGGACGATTGACTGGTCGAGGGTGTGTTTGTCGGTTTTCGGGGTCTGATTGTGCCCCTTGTAGCCCAAAAGTGGGCGTGCGTGTCTTTCCATTCGAGGAGGGGTGCCAGAGCACCACTCGCTCTGTGGTCAAAACTCCCCCAACGGCGCGCCCCAGGCCTGCTGTTGCTTGGCCATTTTAATCCTGCTGCACCCTTTTGAAGTAAGTACTGACATACAGTGCGGTGTGGTTGGGAGGTGGTGTTGTAGCCTCACGGGCCTACTGCCTCGTGAGTGCCCTAGCGGGTTATGAATAGGGGCGGCCGCCTGTGGGAAGATTCACATCCTCACAGTATGGGTTGTCCTAGATTCTTCCTTCGAGGTCTCTTCGGAGAGTCCCTTGAGCCGCCTTGGCGAGCGGCCCTTTGAGAGCAATATCGGATTAGGAGGAAGTTCTGCGTTGGGGGTGCAAGTGGCCCCTTTTGCTCAGTGGTTGGATTGAGAGGAAGCTCTGCGAGATGTGCATAGCTCCCCCCTATCCTAACCACTGGTGGAGTGGAAGGTTGTGTCCACTCCCTGCACAAATCGCTCCCTAGGATGAAGGGCGTAGGATCCATCCCTTTTGCGGAATGGCCCCTGCTCTCTGCCCTGAGGGTGATGACGACATTGCTGTCCCTCTACAGAGGGCAGTCAAGGATGTGTGCACTGGAAATGTCATAGTAGTTCGCCCGCGTGACCCTAGGGGCTGGCACATCCTTGACTGTTGGTTGATGGCGATGCCGCTGTTGGCGCGACTGGCGGGCTCGGGGCTGCCTGACGGCGGTTGTCCTTGATCACGGAGTAGCTGGGGAGACTTAGCTATAAAGTGCCCAACCGACTCCAGAGGAGGGACGCGACCCAGGGCTTCTGAAGACGAGGCGACGACTGTTGTAACACAGCTGTGACGCGCCTGATCAGGGTGGCCCATGGGTCGTGAGACCGCCGTCAGACGTGGTCTTGTATATCAGGCAGATGTTTCCCGAGCCCCGTGGCTGGGTTACCTGACCATGATATACAGCTACGTCGGTCGGTGGTGTGATAACTAATGTGGGCACCCCGAGGGTGCCCTTAGTTTTTGGCCTCTTGGCCTGGGATTTCCCTTCAGTACACCTTGTAAAACGTTTTCGTGTTTTTGGTGTCTGACGATCGAGTTTATCCCTCATGGCTCTTAGAGAGAATGTAATCCCTGCAAGAGTTAATATACGTATATCTGAAAAGAGAAAGCGTTTGTGTTTACCTCCAACGTGTGAGGCTTGCCCGTGGTGCGACGCCAACCCCCGAGTCTTTACTCGATGTAAGGAAAATCGTCTCGGTTATGTGTCGTCTTTTTTGTTCATTTCCCATGCATCCCTCTGCGACAAGGGGGAATGTGAGCCGAACCATGCTATCCTCGAAGCGGTACGAACCATGGCTGGTCGTCGAGTTACTATCGGGCAAATCTGAGTGGGGTGCTCGGTTCCCGTTCGCTGGGGTTCCAGCTAGTGGCCCATGTCATGGCTCACCCAAATCGGTTTCATCTAGTAGCCGGGTCCGTTCGATGGGTCCTGGGGGCCCGCTGCCTTCCTTCGGTAGGAATACCATGAACCAATCATCCGTAAAGACAGACTCAAATACAAAATCTCGGAATGACCTTAGCATCCGATTGTCAGGCTAATGACGGCTGGTGTGTCCATTCCCTATTCGCCCCTCGCTCAGTTGTCCTGAGACAACCATTTCGAACCCCGCTGGGTGGTCTCCATATCTCTGGACCATAATGAGCCGTTGGGGCATCTATAGCCCATATCCCTTTGGCTTACTAGGCCCATGGGCCGTCGCCGCTCGTCGCGCCACGTGTGTGTTTCTCCGACCTTCGCGTGAATCGTCCGATCTTGGACGAGTCGGGGGATCTCCCGAGGCGCGCTCGCGCTCGGGAGGTGTGTGCCTTGGCGAGGGATGCGTGAGAAAAAATCTATGCGCGCGGCGTGATGGGCCCGGGGTAGATCCTGTAATGATGGTGGGTACAGGATACAAATCGGAACGAGGGGAAAAGGCGAGTGGTGTCAGTTACCTGCCGCAGTGCGTGCGGTTCCCGATATTCCTATGAACAGTGGAAGTGACGTAGCGAGCAGCCGTGTTTAATGTGACTCGGGCAGTTGGGTCACGGCGTGGCATGGAGAACTGATGAGGCGATGCTCCGCCTTCCGAGTCCCTACAAATATCTATGTGCCGCGTCATCTCCCCACCTGCGCTCGTACTGCTTGCCTTCTTCGTCTCCTGCTCTCGTTCGCGCTGTCTCCCCTTGCACCTAGGGTTTGCGTCACCGTGCTTCCGCCCTAACCGCGCCTTCCACCGCACCGCAGACAGTTCCCCGAGTGCATCCCTCTATGGCCAGAGATCAACCCTCGAGGAGTTGGGAGCGGTGCTCACTCGGGCGCGTGAGCGGGCACTTGAGCTGATGCGAGCGGTGCTACTGCAACCCGAGTTCTCCGCCGACAATGTCGCCGAGTGGATCGTCCCCACCGGTTTGCCGACGTCCCAGAACCGCCCGAGGAGTATGTGGTCTCTTTCCTCTCGTTCCACGAGCGTGGGTTTGGGACCCCGCCGACTGGGTTCATCCATGGGATTCTCAACCATTACGGGGTCGAGCTCCATAACCTTATTCCAACTCCGTCCTTCACCTGGGCCTTCGCGGCCATGTCGGAGGGGATGCTGGGGGTGGAGTCGGATTTCGTGTTGTGGAAGTATTTCTTCAAGGGCGACAGTGTTTCTTGTCAACTCCGGCGTCGTGAGGTCGGTGGCGTCTTGCGGGGGGTGCGCGCTTAGCCTCCGCTCCTCCACCTTGGTGTCCTACATGCCGGCGCAGGCGACTTCGTCCAACCGGGGGTGGCACTCGCAATGGTTTACATCCGGAACCACGCCGAGGCGCCGCTCCCGGTTTTCACAGGTCGGCGCTTCGGGGGGGAGCCCCCTAGCTGGCATCACGGACCGACCACGCGTGATCTTGTGAGGATACAACCCTACCTCCAGGATCTGACTCAGCTCCGGGATCATGGGCTGAACCTCGCGGGGGTCGTCGCAAAGATCCTTCCGCGCCGGGTCCTCCTGCTCATAGCGCGGGTGCGCCCGCTTGAACGACATGGTGCTCGGAGCGTCGCGCGAGGGAACTGCCATGGCAGCCGAAAGAGTTGAACTTCGACCGCACCGTCTCCATTATGAGGGGTCTACTGGGGAACACGTTCACCCCTGACGACATTGGGCGCTGCCTCCGATGCGCCCGGATCCTACGTCCGTCGATCTGGTGAGTGCAGATGGCGTGGTGTCAATTTTTTCCTTTGCGCTACCTTCTCTTTTCGGTAACAACCCACGGATCTTCCGTCCTTTCCCCGCAGGGACCCTGCTCGTCTGGTGTGTCACGTGGCCGCCCCCTTCTCGTTCCGCTAGCACAGCGGACGGCGAGCAGGGAGCGGAATGCGCGGCAGCGAGGGGATGCCATTGGAGGAGGAGGAGGAGGAAAGCCGAAAAGGGCGCTGAGGCGCATGGAGTTGGATCAGCGGCGGGCTAGGCAGCGTCGCGCTGAGGCAATGGAGGAGGAGTCCCCCATCGAGTCGGACAAGAGCAGTGAAGGCCTCAGTGGGGACGGCGATGATGACGATGGTGACGACGAGCACATGCGTCCTTAGTCTGCGGTGGTGCTGGCATTGCTGGCGGGCGGAACACTGTGCTGCCCCGCCGGGGTTGCGCCGGGGGGCGGAGACACCCCCGGTCAGAATGCTCGGTGCGCACCTGGCCCTAGGGGGTTCCGGGAGTGGCATGGCTGGAAACGCCCCGGTGACTCCCCGTTCTGCCTCATCCGAAGGGGTCGAAACAGAGCGGGAGCTCGGGCGCCACTGGCCACAGCAGAGTGGAGCCGAAGCGGAAACGCATCTTCTCCCATGGGTAAGTTTGTTACGTTTGGTGCCTTCCTCTTCCCTGCTAGCAGAGAAAAAGTTGCTCGTGATTTGTAATGCTCGTATCGAACGTTTCAGAACCGCCGGCGGCTCTACGCATGTGGGGTGGAAGAAACTACGCTGGCGGTGCCGTCCATCGGGTTGTGCCGGGCGGCGCACGCAACATTCCATGTCATTTCTTTAGAGGTTGAGATCCCCTTTTTTGTTGTTTCAACGTTGCAGGCCGGCGCGTAGGAGGCACAAGCAATTGCAGGAGGCCGTGAGGGGTTATGCGATCTCTTCGGCGTGGTAGCCGTCGAGGGTGGTCTGGCAGCGGCCAAGACCCGCATCGGCCTGCTCTAGTAGCGGGGCCAAGCGCGGATCCGGGAGGCCCTGCGCGTCAAGACCCGCGTCGGCCTGCTCCTATGCTCGTCAGCGAAGGCTATCCCCCGGACGCCCCGGAGGACCTGCTCGAACGGATCGAGGCCGACACGGAGGAGCTAGCGGCGATCCTGACTGCCAAGCTTGACGACGAGGTCTTCCCGCCACCGGAGGAGTGACCCTGCGTGGTCAGTGATCAGGGCCGAGGGCCCTTGTAACAAACAATTTAAGTTATCCTGTGATGTGCCCCGGGAGAGGGCTTTGGATGACTTTGACAGCTCCTCGGTAAGCTTGTTTTAGGTTTGTTTTCTTATTGGTTTCCGCATTTGATTTTTGCTTGGGCTACTTGCCCGATTTTCCCTGGGAAGAGTTTTGATCTGCTCGGGTGAGTGGTCGGGCGGAGGGTACCTGGCTCCGGGGAGCCGGAGTACCTCGCGGCCCTTCGCCACGGTCCGGTGAGATTTCTTCTCTTGGTGGGGGAGATCGGGCTTTCGCTTAGCGGATCGGCAAAACGGTTTTTGAGCGAAACAGTTTTTGGAGTGAAAGACAGGGGGTTACCCCCTTCCCAGCCCTCCGACCGAGGTGTGCTCTGGCACGTGCCGAGAGTGCACCTTGCTAAGCGGTTGATCCGAGAGTTCCCGCGTTTTTGTTTCTCGAACTTTTTGCTTTAAGAAAGGTTACATGCGTATGTACATGGTGCTAGGTATACTAGATAATAGTAGAAAGGCAACATAATTGTTGGTGCTGTGGGCGTCCGTGCTCTTGGAGCTCTAGGGGTCGACGTCCATCTTGTCAGCGGCTTCGATCGCTGGCACGTGCCGAGAGTGCAGCTTGCTAAGCGGTTGGTCCGAGAGTTCCCGCATTTTTGTTTCTCGAACTTTTTGCTTTAAGAAAGGTTACATGCGTATGTACATGGTGCTAGGTATACTAGATAATAGTAGAAAGGCGACATAACTATTGGTGATGTGGGCGTCCGAGCTCTTGGAGCTCTAGGGGTCGACGTCCATCTTGTCAGCGGCTTTGATCGCCGCCACCAGCTCCTCGCTGCGCACCTCGACCATGGCGTTCTCACAGCAGTCCACCTCGCACTGCTACACCACCTTAACGTCGGAGGAGACTGTGATGATGCTGCACGGACTCAGCATCTTGAGCTTGAGGTAAGTGTAGTTGGGGACGACCATGAACTTCGCGTAACTTTGGTCTCCCCAACACCGTGTGATAAGTCCCTCGGTAAGCCACAACCTCGATGGTGAGGTACTCGGTCCGAAATTTGGTTGGCTCTCCAAACGTGATGGGTAGGACCATTTTTGTCTCCGAGGATGTTTCCCTGAAAGGGAGCCCCTGAGGATCAAAGGGTTTTTCCCCTACGTAGGCCGAGGGCCTCGAAGGCGTTGTAGTACATGATGTTGAGGCTCCCTATGATCGTGTACACGACGAGTGGATAACGACCCGTGTGGGGAATGTGGCTCGGATGGTCATTCGACTGAGCGTGATGTCGGGTTCCGACCAGTTGAGGAAGGCCGTTGTCTACCGGCACTTGCAGCTGTAAGCCTCAGGCGCCCCGAAGATCATGAGGCATTTGTTGACGTGGGGGTAGGAGTTCTTCGTGACCCCCGTCCCCGTCTGGCCCTCTGACTGCTTCGGCTCGTCCTTGTCAGGGACAACTTGAAGTACGTGGCCATCATCTCACACTACTGGAGTATGTGCTTGACAGGACCATTGTGGTACGGGCATGGCTTTGTGTGCATGTCATCGAACTTTCCCACCTTCTTCCCGCCCTGGGGACGGGGAGGCTTGCGTTCTGCCGCTGCGACAACGTTGTCGCCGCCACCACGCTGTGACTTGCCCTTTTTCTTGTTCCTATTCTGCGCGCGGTTCGAGCCACCTACGCCCACGGTCTCGACTTCCTTGCCCTTTCCTTGTCGGGGTGGAAGATTACACCGACCGCCTCCTCACCCGATGCGTAGCTAGTGGCGATGTCGAGGAGTCGTTCGGTGGTGCGAGGGTTGCTGCGTTGGCCGTGGACGGGAGCTTGGTGCACTCCTGGGAGAAGCGACGGATGTAATCCCAAGGGACTCATCCTCATTCTGTCTGCAGCTGCGGAGATCCCGGGGGTTTCCTGGGCGCATGTAGGTGCCTTGGAAATTCCCGACGAAGGCTTGTCGTAGGGAATCCCACCATCGATGGTGCTAGGAGGTAGGTGCTCAAGCCACGTGCGAGTCGAGTCAGGAAGATGGAGAGGCAAGCTGCGGTAGTCGTCGAGCCAGAGCCCGGGGTTCGTTTCCCCGAAGTACGGACGACGTTGGATGGTTGTTGGAAAGGGTGCGGGAACGGTGCGCGCCGGATCTCGTGAATGAACACCAAGGGGCCCGGCGGCTCTGGCATGGGAGGCGATCTTCGTTGCTGTCGTATAAACCGAAACGTTTGGACGTGGTTAGCCTCGGCTTGCACCATTCTGCTTGGTGGCTTGCGCGCGATTGAGCGTGTCGCGCATGTCGCGCTTTTCGCTACAGGAGCATGCACGGTCGGACGCCGGTGTTTCGGCCGGTGCGGGATCGGGGTGGACCGACCCCTTGCGGTCGTTAGGAGCCGCTGCGGCTGGGTGGCCGGCGCTGAGCCCGCGCCTCCGCGATGCGGAGCTCTCGGCCTGTTGTTTCGCGGCCCGCTCCAGAAGGGTCTTCATCTCATCCTGAGCGAGCTTGCCGTTGGGAGCATCTGGGATCGGAAGGTTGCGGAGCAACAATCCTTGCTGTCGTGATGTTCTGGCTTGCCCGCATGAACTGCGGCGTGCCATGGTCATCATTGATGAAGCAGCAGTGTACCGCCCGGGCCTCCCTGCGAGCATGAGGCTCTGCGGGATGCCTGGCGGCTTCGCGCTCAAGCTTCTCGCGTTCGAACGTCACCTTTCGCTAGCGCTCCGCGAGCTGTTGCTCTATGTCGCGGAGGTCACAAAGCTGTTGCTGCTAGGCCTCGAAGACTGCGGGTCGGGCCGTGGCTGAGGTCCCGAAATACCCGTCTGGTGCACGGGCGTGTGGTTGTCATCGACGTGTGTCGCACATGAAGGGCCAACAATGGCTGCGGGTGGAGGTGCATCGCACATGAAGAACTCTGCGGGCCATGGTCCTCGCTGGGATCGCTCGAGCTGGAGTCTAGCAGATAGTCGCTGGCCTGGAGGAAACCGTGAAGGGCCTCCTGATCCCCACACCTTCGAAGTCCAGGGGGTCCAAGGGATCGACGCTCCCATGACTTGAGCTGGCGAAAGAGGTTGTCTCCGAGCTCGTGAGGAGATCAGAGACGAAACGGAAATGGTGGGATTCTAGCACGATGCGTGTCCCTTCCACGGGTCAGCATGGAACACGCGGCCACCATCTCCGCATAAGACGCGGCGGCATCCCTCATGCCGAAAGGTCGTGCCTTCGGGACAGACGCTTTGACGCGCCCAGCAGAGAGCGGCTGCCCTCCCGCGAGTTGCGTCGTCACATTGGTGAACGCAAAGTAGAGGTTGTGCAGGGACTTCTGAGGTCAGTTGGGGCCCCATAAGCGTGTCGAGCTGGCGCTCGAACTAAGGATAATCGTCCCACGGGGCGGCTTCCCACAAGCGACTTGTTCCCGGAGGGAGACAGGTGGAGGTGGGCCATGGATGCAGTGATGGCGTCCACAGCTACCTCGAAGGGTGGCGTAGGGCAACAGAGAACCAGGTCGGTCCCCTACCCGTGGCACTGGAAGTCTAGGCTACCAAAACGAACAATGGAGCCTGGAGCGAAATCAACGTGGCGATTGGCCATCCGAAACTAGAAAATAAGGGGTTTGACACGCAAAGGTCCCCTACCTGGCGCGCCAACTGTTGGTTTGTAAAATGGTGGGGTCTAGACGGCCAACGAGTAAATTTCTAAGCATGTCAGAGTTCGGAGGTTTATACTGGTTCAGGCACGAATGCCTACGTCTGTGTGTTGTGGAGATGTATTATGAGCGTGGAGGACTCTTTAGAGGGGAGCTAAAGCAATGGTGAGAGAGGGAAGCACTGTTCCCAGGTCTCGTGCGTATGAGGTTCTTGGTTCTGGTGTGTGTTCGCGTGTATGCGAGTTTGAGTGTGTGTGAATGAGTGCTGGAGTGTCAAGAGAGAGATTGGAGGTCCATTCTACCCCTTTATATGTAGGGAGAGATGGAAGAGTACAGTAGATAGAGGGGGAGTGAACATGGGCCGGCATGGGCTGCTGCCGAGGGGGAGCTTTGTCTTCATGTTGTCTTCCTTCCTGAGGAAGCTTGCACCAGTAGACACATGTCCGGGTCCTATTCGTCCTTGTTGTGTTGTAGCCATGCGCCTTGAGACCGGGAACTCCGTTGTTCCCTTACTTGGGCATCGGCGGGGGCTGGTTGCAATGGGTCAGGCATCCCCGCGTTCCGTCATATAGGGTTGATGATGCCCTAATCCCTGTTGGAGTGTCGTTGGAGGTATGGCACGAGTGTGGTGTGCATAATTCGTCGGTTTAGGCAGCACATGACCTTGTACCGGAGGGAGAACAGGGGTTGGCATGGCGACTCATGCCTTGAATCCGATCCCTGGGGACGGAGGGCACTGTGGACCTTTTGACTATATGGACTAGAGCGCTCGATGCTGTTGATGGCAGTGAGATCTCCGAGGGTGGGGGGACGTCACGGATGACGTCTCCCTGGCTCGGATGCGGCGGAAGAGCCCCTGAGGGTTGATGACATCACGGATGATGCCACCTTGGCTCGGGCGGGGCGGAAGAGCCCCGAGGATAAGTGGCGTCACGGATGACGTCACCCTAGCTCGAGTGAGGTGGAAGAGCCCCGAGGATAGGTGGCGTCACGGATGACGTCACCCTAGCTCGAGCGAGGCGGAAGATCCTCCGAGGGAAAGTAGCGGTCTTGGTTGATTTGGGGGCAGGAAGCCCCGAGGGTGATGACATCACCCTTG
This sequence comes from Microstegium vimineum, assembly GCA_022036555.1. Lineage (NCBI taxonomy): Eukaryota > Viridiplantae > Streptophyta > Magnoliopsida > Poales > Poaceae > Microstegium > Microstegium vimineum. The sequence goes on along the minus strand of CM039124.1, from coordinate 20,058,659 downwards.
ATCAGACGGGACAGAGAGCCCCGAGGGTGATTTTGTTTTTGCTGAGTGCGGTAATTGGGTACCCTATTTCTAGGTATCCGACAAGTAGGGGGGTAGGCTTTGCTATAGGTGGGAAGGACGATAGCTTGTTTGGTAAGATCGGTGAGTGCAGTAGTTTTGAGCATGAGTGGGAAACCCACCACACCCCCCAAATTTACCAAGTTCACCCCACCTAATCCAACAACCCTCCTTGAGTTTCCTGTGAGAGATGGTGTGTTTGAAGAGCCACCCAAAACCACTCCATAGAAGCAAGTATGGATTGCCAAACCTAACCATCTTCGCAACCCACTTGACACAATGCCAGACATCTCTAGTGACCCCCTTTATAAGAAGGCTAGAGCCATCCAATCCAACAAGGGAGTGCCTACCAACAGTGTGGTGAGGTACCATTTTGAGTATTTGTGAGCAGGATGGGCACTTGGATGAGTTTTGCTTTAGGAGGAAGAGAGATGATCAGAGGCAGTTTGAGTTGAACAACTGGGACATGTACCACCCACGAGTTGGGGTGCTGTGAACCGGAAGTTCAGAGGCACACTTCTAGGCCAAAAGGTACAATGCCTCAAGGTGCTAGGCTTCAGGAGGCGAGTCCATGTGGTGGTCGTGCCCGGCTGGGTACCGGTCGTGACCATACGACTACGGGCCTCGTGGCGGTGGTTTTACTCCACCCTTTTCTACGGACCACGTTTTCCCCATAGTGGTGATCGCTATCCTCCCATGGGGCAGGAGATGTTTGGTTTTTCTTCTAACCCATTCTTTGGGCAAGTGGGACAACACTGGTATCCTTCACAGTTTACTAACCCAGTGTTGGTCCGTTTGCTCACCCTATGTCTTTCTGTTGATGTAGAAGGAGGACAGGAGGAGACTTGGCTTGTGGATTCCGGATGATCACACCATATGACCGGTAGTGCCAAGTGGGACTCCAGCCTCGACCCGTGCAGCCCCGAGTATATAACATTCGGGGACAAGCGTAAAGGTAGGTTGTCTCCGAGGGTCGATCCGAGTGAACCCTTCTTTTGTCCTCAAGGATGTTGCTTTGGTTGCGAATTTGCATTTCAATTCCTTTTGGTTTTGCAACTCCTTGAAGACGGTTTTGAATGAGTTTCAAGCCTATCTTTCTCGGATTTTGGACTCTCGTGTTCAGCTTGTTTGCCGGATTTTACCCTTTGGGAAGGTTTTTCATGCAGATTTTACTATCTCTTCTGGACCTTCTCGTTGTCTTCTTGCCGGTTCTTCTTCCGAACTTTGGAAGTGGCATAGGAGATTGGGGCATTTGAGTTTTGACTTGCTTGCAAGGCTTAGCTCAATGGACCTTATCCAAGGACTGCCAAAGCTAAAGTTCGAGAAGGATTTGGTTTGCCATCCTTGCAGGCACGGCAGATGGTAGCCGCTTCCCATCCTCTTGTGACGGAGATCATGACCACTCGACCAGCGAGCTCTTTACACATGGACACAATTGGTCCAGCTCGGGCCAGGTTGGAAGGAGGGAAGTGGTATGTGGTTGTAGTCGTTGATGACTACTCGAGATACTCTTGGGGTGTTCTTATTGGAGAGTAAGGATGAGGCTTTTCCAGTTGTTCGAGATCTGATTTTGAGATTGCAAAATGAGCTACCTTAAGAATGCCATGAGAGCTATTCGCAGTGACATGGCACAAAATTTAAGAATGCTCACTTTGCAACTCTTTGCTCTTCTTTGGGTCTCGATCACCAGTTTTACTCACCTCACACTCCCCAGCAGAACGGTGTTGTTGAGCGCAAAAAATCGGACCCTTGTTGAGATGGCCAGAACGATGCTCGATGACGCATATGACTCCTAGGCGGTATTGGGCCGAAGCACTCAGTTCTGCTTTGCTATGTCTCCAATCGCATTTTCCTCTGTGCTTTCAATAAGAAGACTTCTTATGAGTTGAGTTTTGGGAGACCCACCCAAGGTAAGTCACCTACGGGTGTTTGGGTGCAGGTGCTTCATCCTAAAACAAGGGCGGTAAGTTGGACAAATTTGAATCACGGTCTTCTGATGGTATCTTTCTTGGTTATTCTACTCACTCTCGTGCTTATTCTGGAACTTAATATTGAGACTAACTGAGTGATGGAGACTTATGAGATTACCTTCGATGAAACTATGCCATGTATTTCCACCACTTTTGAGCTTGCAGGTGATCCCGAGCCTACTCCACCCCAGTCGACCCTGCGACAGTCCACTTCGGCTCTCACGGTCCCGACCCGACTACTTCCTCTACATGGGTGTCGTTTCGAGCAGCTTCCTCAGTCGGTGCCCGTTGCACCTGAGGGAGCTCCAGCTGCTGTCGAGGGGGAGGCCACTTCATCCAGGCAGGCTCCCCGCCACATTTAGCGACAACCACCCGCGGAGAACATCATCGGTGACATCGACCGTAGAGTCACGCGGTTTAGGTCCTATCTCTATCACTTTGCTCATTTGGCTTTTCTCGCTTCTTTTGAGCACCAAGATGTTGGACACGTTTTGATGGATCGGATTAGGTTAATGCCTTGCATGAGGAGTTAGAAAACTTTGAGAGAAACTGCGGTTGGGTCTTAGTTCCTCCACCACCTAGTTGCCACCCCATAGGTACCAAATGGGTTTTCAAAAATAAACAAAGTGAGGATGGGGTGGTAGTGCGCAACAAGGCTAGGGTGATAGCTCAAGGCTTTTGTCAAAAGGAGGGAATAGACTATGAGGAAACCTTTGCTCCCGTAGCTCGTTTAGAAGCCATTAGAATCCTTCTAGCTTTTGCGGCTTCTAAGGGTTTTAAACTTTTTCAAATGGATGTTAAAAGTGCTTTCTTAAACGGCTACATAGTGGAGGAAGTTTTGTTAAACAACCTCCGGTTTTGAAAATCCCAAGTTTCCAAACCATGTTTTTAAACTTCACAAAGCTTTGTATGGTTTGAAACAAGCACCTAGAGCATGGTATGATAGGCTAAAAACCCTTTTTGCTTGCTAAGGGCTTTAAAATGGGATCGGTGTAGATAAGACATTGTTTCTCCTCAAGCAAGGCAAAGACACTCTCCTTGTCCAAATATACGTTGATGATATCATCTTTGGTTGGTTCTTTCATGCTCTTGTTGTCAAGTTGGCAGATCTTATGAGCAGGGAATTTGAGATGAGCATGATGGCAGAGTTGACTTTCTTTCTCGGTTGCAAATCAAGCAAACCGGGAAAGGATGTTTGTGCACCAAGGCAAGTACACTAAGGATATCTTGAAGAAGTTTGACATGGGTGAGGCAAAGCCTCTTTCGATGCCCATGTTCGACTACAACTGCTTGGATGCGGACGAGGAAGGAGAGGCGGCTGGCCAGACAGAGTACCGAAGCATGATCGCGTCGCTTCTGTACCTGACGGCGACCCGGCCGGACATTCAGTTCGTCATATGCTTGTGTGCACGCTTTCAGGCGTCCCACGGACGTCGCACAAGCAGGCGGTGAAATGCATCAAGAGGTACTGCGATTCACTCCCGAATTGGTCTTTGGTTTTCCACCTCTTCCTCTCTGTGCTTTGCGGTTACTCTGACGCCGACTTCGCCGGTTGCACCTTGATCGTAAGTCCACTTCTGGGACTTGCTAGTTTCTCAGGTCTTCCTTGGTGTCTTGGTCTTCTCGCAAACAATCTAGCGTGGCACAGTCGATGTCTGAAGCTGAGTACGTTGTCGTAGCTAGTTGTTGCTCATAGTTGATTTGGATGATTGCCACTTTGAAAGATTTCGGTCTTGAGCTTACTAAGGTGCCTCTGCTTTGCGATAGCATGAGTGCAATTAGTGTGGCCAAAAATCCCGTGCTTCATTCGAATATCAAGCACATTGAGGTCCGCTTTCACTTCTAGCGTGATCACTACGAGAAGGGCGACATTGACCTCCGGCATATCGAGACCCACAACCAGCTTGCGGATATTCTCACGAAGCTTTGGATCAAGCTGCATTTTCTCGCCTTCGAGGCGAGTTGGGTGTTTGCTTCCCTTTTTAGTTGAGGGAAGCTCTTTGTGTATCTTAGTTCTCTTTGGTTCTTTTTGTCTTTTCTTTCTTTTCATTAGTGTCTTCTTAGTGTTCATTGGTGTCAGTTTGCATTTTGCATCTCATTTGCATTTGTGACATAGTTCATTTTAAGCTTCAACCTACAGCCGATATAATGAATCTATGCTCTGTTTGAGGTGCTTTATGTGTCGATGGTGTTTCCTAACTTAGACTCTTTTTTATCTATGGATATGCAATAGAGCTAAGTTAGAAAAGCTTTTAAACTGAATTTAATTCCCCATGTCACCTCAGAAATGGCACTAGCATGTGTAGGCTTTTGAAGATCCTTCTTGGTTGTCTTGTATATAGCTTGTAACTATGGCTCTTCATTGTTTCATTCACTTCCATTGAGCACCATGCTTAAAATTGATCTAAAATGAAATTGCTCTATGAAATGTGAATTGGAAAGATCGAGTTGGGTTTGCATTGTGAGCACTCAGCGTGTGTTCGAGACTGCTTCCCATATGGGTTGATACTTGAGTGGTGTCGTGTATGGCCGTAACCGGTGTGTTAAGTCCTTTGACTTCGCCCGGTTGGTAAGTAGTGGCATCACATTGCTTACAACCACTCACATACAACTTGTAATTTGCCTAAAACTGATTTTGGCTGCAAAACTCTGAAATTTGAAAATTCATTCAGTTGGGTTATTGGCTTGTTGTATGAACTTTGCTAGGGATAGTTCTACCTCCTATACATGAGAATTCTTTGGGATAGATCCTATCTTGTTTGCCATGTCTAGTTGTCTCTACGAGGTGATACCCTTTCTCTGCTCTCACATGTAATGCTCTCTAAAATAGCTTCTAAAGTGATCTTAAGCTCAACTTGAGTCTTTATTGGGCACTTAGAGCATCTATTCATTGTCTTAGCTCTAAGTATGAAGCTTTTTGCACTCATATTGCATATCATGGCTTTTGAGGTCGGTTCTTGAGTATTGAGCTTTGATGAGTTGCATGTGTCAACAAGGGGGAGAAAGGTGTGCATTTCATCCTCACATCCATCCAAGGGGGATAAATGGTGCATTTTCATACTTGCACTAGTCAAGGGGAGAAATTGGTTTTTGTGGCCTTTTGAGCTTTGGTAAGCCTTGGCCCTTCAATTGGTATCTCGTTTGTCTCAATTGGTATCTCTCTTGCGTACTTGGCCCTTTTCACCATCCTTTTGTATCTTGAGAATATTTGTTCCCAGGGGGAGTTTTTGCTAGATGTGTTGAGCTTTGCCTCTTCTGGAGGGTCTAGCTTGTTTTGTTGGCTTCGACAGGTTTCGATTGCTTCTTGAGCATTAGGGGATTTAAGGTGTTTTAATTGGTATGTTTTGAGCTCCCTTAGTGTCTCAATTGTTGTTCTGAGTTTTGGAAGCTGTGATAGGCTTCAATTGGTATCTTGGACTTGCTAGCGGTGTTGAGCCCATTTTCTGCCTCTTCTTGAGGCCTAGCTTTGTATGCCCATGTGCTTTTGTTTGGCATCTATAAGTGACTTTGTCATAAGGTGTTTAAGGGTGTTTCAATTGGTATCGTTTTGCTTCTCTCAAGTGACCCCGTTTTGGCTTTTGTAGCTTTTTGGTCATTTGGAGAGCTTTACTTTGTGGCTCAAATCTGAAATGCACTTGTGTTGACAATGCACACATCAAGGGGGAGATTACGAACACATGGTGGATAAGTACCCATGTATATTCAGCTTTGATGATGAGTGATTGACCAACACATGAGTGTTTCAGTTTGAGTGGCTTATCCTAACCCTTGCGAAAGCAAATGTGTGCTTGTCTATCGGCTTGTGTTGTGTAGGTGCTATGCTAGTGAGGAGAGGCTTGTGTTGTGTAGGTGCTTGTCAATGGCGTGGAGAAGGTTGAGGAGAGGCTTGCCGTGCGATGGATTGAGAGCGGTGAAGGGCGGAAGCGGGGCTCGGACTGAGGGACCTGGGCACCGGCGGACTAGCTGTGGTGGCTAGTAATTGGCACCGGCAAGTCGAGAAGACATGGAGGTAGACCGAGTCAGCCGAGTCAAGATGGTGGACGCACGAGTCGAGTAGAGGCTCAGTGGACTCGGAGTCCGACGGGCGAAGACAAGGTGGCTCGCGTCGAGTGGTTTGGTGGTTTGGGCCTCAAAACCATCCACGTGGGTTTCGAGTTTGGGCCTCAAAACTCGGGGTTCGGTAGTTGAGCCCAAAGCTACGGTGGTGGGTTTCCTGGGTTTGTGCCCCAAAACCTAGGCGGAGCTTCGATGAAGCGGGGGATGGCACGTGGCGGAATCCTGGACGTTGCGTTGAGACGACGGCAACTCCGGCAGGAGCGGTGTCGTCCATTCAAAATGCGGGAGATATTATCTGGAGCTTGGCCTGCAATGCTTAGGCTAGGTAGTTCACTCAATACTAGGGGGTCTTTGGGAAATAGCCAAAGCCCGATAAGTAAGGGGTGAAGGGGTATTCCTCATCCTATCTCTTGAACCCTAATACATTTGCCCGAACTCTCTCTCTCTCTTTATCCTCTCTCTAGTTCATGAGATCCTAGGTTGTTTCCACCAACCTTTGTAAGAACTTGAGTTTGTTGCGAGGAATCGGAGGCCATAACCTCCATAAGCCATGGTGGCTTCGATTTCGTGATTGTGTCCCCGTTTTGCTTGTGTTCTTCTTGTTTTGATTTGCTCTCTCTTTTTCTCGAGATGATTTCTCTTTATAGGGAGTAGCTTTGCAAAATCCGTTTGAACCAAGTTGTTTGTATTCATGAGGAGCTTCTTTGCACCGAAGGAATTCTCTCAAACCTTACGAGTGCGTAGATCGGGCGAAATATTTGTGGTGTTCTTCGTTCTTGAGCTTTTCCCCAAATCTCTTCTCATCCCTTTGCTCTAAGCCGAATTGAGCGATGATTTCTTTGGGATAGCTCCCCAACTATACAAGGATTATGCCTACAAATTTTGGTTGCAGTTGGTGATCATTTGGTTGTGTTTTGGGAAGATTTGGCGGAGTGGTTTCGGTTTTTGCGGGGTGCAGAGTTTCTGTGTTGGGAGCGTCAGACCACTCTCCGGACAACTCACCCTTAGCTCCGGACCATAGCAAGTGGTCCGGGTGGTCTTGACTTTTTTGGTGTCAAGCAGCAAAGGGGCGTCGGGACCACCCTCCGGACCACCCAACTTTTGAGCTTCGGACCATAGGCGAATGGTCCGGTGTCTCTGCTGAGGGAGACTACCACGTGTCGGACCACTCGGCATAGTCTAACGGTGTAGTCCGACGGTTTGGTCCGACGGCAGGGAGCTTACTGTGTTATTTTGGGTAGAAGCTGGAGTGAGCACCGGACCTCTTCCTTTAGTCCGACGGTGAGCGATGGACCTCTGTCCGGAGCTCGGGTGCTCCCTGCGTGGTTTCAGGCAGGGCTGAGGCAAGCGTCGACACCAGGTGTAGTCGTCGGACCAGTCCGATGGTCAGCTTCAGCAGCGTCGGACCAAGTCTAAAGACCTTGTGCTATGGTCCGGAGGTCCTAACAAAACTGGTCCGGAGCTCTCTGTTGGTTGTGTTTTCTCCGTTCGAGCTTGCGGTTTGTTTCTTTGTGTTCGTGGCTAGCTCCGCTGTGTTCCTAGGACATCTCCTAGAACATCCACCCACTTGTGGGTCGTGAGTCTAGTTCGTGCTTTGGGTCGTGCTTGGGACAAGGGTCAAGATTCCGAAAGGAATTTTTATTTGGCTCCCATTCACCCCCCCCCCCCCCCCGTTCTGGTCGCCGTTTCTGGTCCTTCACGGGACCTATGGGCCTACCGACCGGAAGACAGCCCAGCTCGCGAGGCCCTGTGGCACGCGACCAGCCCGGTGTGCTCGCCAGGACTTCGAAGAAGTCTTGCTCGCCAAGGAAGATCCTAGTAGATAGACTCGGATCCCTTGCCTTAGGGAACCGGTCGTAATCGGTTAGGATATGGAAATTGTAACCCTGCTCCCCGGCTATATAAGGCGAGCAGGGACCCCCTAAAAACCCCATAGATAACCTCTCTTGGATCATCTACAGCTTTCTGTTGAAACAAAAAGTGTCAGGATCTACGAACACCTCGGGCTTATACTCGAATTCGATATCCAAAGGTGTGCCAGTCGATTTGACCAGTTAATCGACAAGGATGATAACTAGAACAAGATCCAAACAAGACAACGACGATACGCCCAGATCTCAAAACTCATACTTGATCAGGATAACTAGAGCAGAGCTGAACGAGACAACAGCGATGCACCCGAATGTCAAAGCTCAGATTACTCCCACGCGGAACTTGCAAGGGTTTGACGGAGATCAAGGAAAGCAGCCCGTCAAAGCTTGAAGAACTCGTAGATAAAATAAGACTAATGCAATAAAAGGGTAAATGGGGTAAAGTAAT